>OZ022489.1:11441761-12641761 GCA_963989405.1 Trypoxylon attenuatum | reverse complement strand
TGGTAAATAGAGCTGAAACCCTTGGTGTTTTGAGTCAGCCAAATTCCATAGGCCAAGCAGCAGATGCCTTTCACATTATGGGGCCATTGAGAAGCTTTTATGGCGAGAAACTGAGGCATAAGTACCAGTTACCGAAGCTCGACATGGTGGCACTGCCTGATTTCACCTCTGGAGCTATGGAAAACTGGGGCTTGCTTACTTTCCGAGAAAAAAATATGTTAGAAGACGTTAATGATACAGCCATTACAGGACACCAAGCCATAGCGAACGTAATATCCCATGAGATTTCACATCAATGGTTTGGAAATTTGGTCACTCCACGCTGGTGGAAGTATATCTGGTTGAGCGAAGGTTTTGCCAGATATTTTCAATATTATGGAACCAGAAATGTAAGTATTAACATCGTTTAATTAATCCGCAGAGTTGTGCTATAGAATTATTTTATCCTCAGGTATTGAAAAATTGGAAATGGTCATTGGAATCACAATTTGTTGTGGATCACCTTCAAACAGCTATGGGTACCGACAGCTCTCCTTCTACTCATCCCATGACACACGATGTCTACAGTCCCGCGGAAATTAGAGCACTATTTGATACTATATCCTACGCGAAGGCTGCCAGTGTAATAAGAATGGTAGAGCAAACTTTCGGGGAGAAAATTTTCTACGATGCTCTTCACAACTATTTGGAAGCAGCGTAAGTTATGAAATTACATAATAAGAAAATTTGAGACTCTAGTAGGATACTCGCCAAATAATGTGCTAAAAATTGATTAGCAATATTGCAATTGTAATCTTAAATAAAACTTAGCTGGCGTGAATAATGAGATAGGATATTCCTTAAATTCTTGCAGGGCATATAGTACAGTCATTCCGGAATATTTATTCAATGCTTTCCAAGAACAAATGTCGGATCCCGAGATTAAAAAATCTTTCCATGATATAATGAATTCCTGGACAACCCAAGCTGGTTTTCCAGTTGTGCATGTCGCTCTTAAAAACAATACAGCGCAGTTCAAGCAAGAAAGATTTCTTATCAGAGAAAGGGATATATTTAATGACAAAACTACTTGGCACATTCCTATTTCCTGGGTTTTTATCACGGGTGGAAACTTCAATGACACTAGCGCGAAGTATTGGTTGAAAACTAAAGAAGGATCGACTGATTTGAAGATCAATACAGCTAACAACCTAGTTCTTTTCAATGTACAAGAAACAGGTAATTAATCAGTTTCATCAAAATAATATATAATTATGTTGAAATCCAATTTTTCTTGAATTCAAGAAAACATACTCTCATGAGTAGTATTGTACTTGATCTTGCTACGCGAGTTTTATCTTATAGTGTCTTATATTCAACTACAGGTTTCTACCGCGTCAATTACGAAAACAGTTACTGGGAACGGATAATTAAGCTGTTAAAGTCCGAAGAACACCAGCTTATTCACGAGGTCAACCGTGCTTCACTGATCGACGACCTTATGAATCTAGCCAGAGCTGGTGACGTCGACTATAAAATTGCTCTGTCAGCGACACAGTATTTAACTAAAGAGACTAATTACATACCATGGCGTGCATTCTTCAATGCCGTCAACTACCTACAAATACGATTCGAAGGAAAAGATGTTTTCGATGCATTTAAAGTACAATTTTATGTTTCAACTTCTATCACTATCTCTTGTCAATTAAAAAAGAAAAAAATTACTAATAATTATCGTTACATCTTTCAGCGATATATGACTGCAATATTGACACCAATTTACGAGCATGTAGGATTTGCAGAGAAGGAGGATGACAGTCATACTGACAAAATTCTACGGATGCATGTTCTCAAGTGGGCTTGCGATTATGATATCCAGGATTGCAGAACGAAAGCGGCGTCAATGTATTATAATTGGCAGATAAACAATACTCAAGTGTTAGTTGTTATTCACTGTTACATTTTCACCGTTTTGTTCCAGTCAATTAATACTATTTAGGATGTGTAGAAAGTTCAATCAGACTTTATGATATTGATACAGTATTGCATAATTTACAGAGTCCACCCGAATTATCGCAGTGTCGTCTACTGCAGTGTTATGAGGCTGAATCGCTATATAGACTGGCAAACATTTTGGGCGATGTATTTTACTGCAGAAGTTGTAACTGAAAAACTTGCCATTCTCGAATCTTTTGGTTGCGCGACAGAGTCGTACTACAGAAACGAGTAAGCTACAAAAATCTGTCTAGATGGATGCACGATACGTAACGAGTAGTTAATTATTTTTCTTTAAGGTTGTTACATCGAGCAATCACAGAGGATTCGCAAATTAGGCTGCAAGATAGTCAGTCTGTATTTTCGTCGGTCTATCAGAAAGGATCGGATGGATTAGATTTCGTAATGGACTTTATTAAGAAGAATTATAAACAAATGGTTGAGTAGTAAGTAGTATGAAACTTGGAGAATATTATTACCTATAATTGGATATCTTATATTTAACTGTAATATTGTACTTACAGTTATGGTGGTTCTGCAACCATCAGGAGTATGATCAGTACCATTGGCACTCGAATTGCAACGGATGAGCTTTACAAGAAGGTAACTTCCGTTTTTCCCACATATAACATTTTCCGAAAAAATAATCGTGCTATCATGAAACAAAGTATTTAAATACTGAATATTTCTCTTGCAGTATAATAGCTTATTAGTTTGGCTCGACCAGCCAGAACAAGCTACAGACGAGTCCTTAGAAACGTTTGAATTTTATCAATCTTACAAATCTCGAATAGACACCGAATTCGAGTGGATGAGGTCTTTCATCCCAGAAATCCACGAATGGTTAGATACAAATTACCCTGGTGAGAATTATCGGCTGCCAGCTCTGCATAACGCATTGCAATACAAGCTAAAGTTAGCACCCTACTTCGAAGACAAGAACTTTACGTTCACCGGCAGTGTTCAAATCTTAATCAAACCTTCCACAACATATGTCTCACGCATAGTTGTAAATGCTCACGAGCTTGTAATCGATGAAGCACGAGTTTATGAATCTGGGAACGAACAGAAGCCAGTGGAAGTAGGCAACGTAAGACAAGATACAGTTACCCAACAAATTACGATCTACTCGAAGAAATTCATTGAGACCGAAATAGTAGTAGATATGAAATTCAGAGGACAATTAAATGAGAATTTACAAGGTTTCTACCGCAGTTATTATATGGATGAAAATGAAAATATTCGGTGTGTATTATATACTCGATATTATGATCGATTTAAGTTTCGTATTTTAATGATATTAATTACATTTTTAATATATGTAATCAATGATATTACAGATGGTTAGCCACAACTCAGTTCGAACCTGTATATGCTCGTCTTGCATTCCCCTGTTTTGATGAACCATCGTATAAAGCGAGATTCATAATTAGCATCGAACGACCTGATAGTTATCATACTCTTAGTAACATGCCTCTTGAAAAATCAACTCCATCGAAGTAAGTTCTAAACTATACGTATATCTTTTAATTTACACTGGCAAATATCGATGACGAAAGAATAGAATTAGACAAATGTTCAATGACTCGTATAACATCAATTTTTATTTCTTACAGTGTAAAAGGACGAATATGGGATACATTTAAAGAATCTATAGAAATGTCGCCATATCTCGTCGCTTTTGTCGTCTCCGACTTGAAGCCTGTGAGGTCGAGCACTTACGAAGTAACTGTGTGGGGTAGACCGGATATTGCTCGAACTGGAGACTTAGCTCAAATTGCAGCAACTCGAATGCTTAATTATTTGTTCACGGAAACAGGACACAAGTATCCATTGCCGAAGCTCGATCTAGTAGGAGTACCAGATTTCTCCATGGGAGCTATGGAAAATTGGGGATTAACTATATTCCGGTAACTTATTATATACCATCTATCGTAATCACTATAATTATTTTGAATTATTTATATCAGAAGCTTTAATTTTATTTGCAGAGAATACGGTCTATTTTACCATGTAGATGTGACATCTGCAAGATACCTGGATTATATTCTAAAAACAGTCGCTCACGAACTTACTCACATGTGGTTCGGCAATTTAGTCACGTGTGAGTGGTGGGAATATATCTGGTTGAACGAAGGTTTCGCGCAACTTTTGGAATGGCACATTGCTCACAAAGTACGTATACAAATAACGTAATATAGACATAGATCTGAATTTACCATAATACAACTTTTTACGTTTGCTCTCGTTATAGTTCCGTCCTAGTCACAAGTTCAACGATATAATGGTAGTCGACGATTTGCAAGTAGCAATGGAAAGTGATGCTCTTAGCACAACGCATCCGATGAACAATCCAGTTTCTAAGCCGTCGGAAATAGCCAAAATATTCGATACTGTTGCATACGCGAAATGTACGTATTTTCAAATCATAAAGAATAATTAGTGATCGCCGATTAGTAAAGTAGATTAGTAGAGCAAACAGTAAAGGATTAATCTTCATGAACATTTCCCTCCAGCTGCCAGCGTGTTGCGAATGATTCGAAAATCATTCAAGGAGGAAGTGTTCTCTTTGGCAATTAAACACTATCTTGACAAAAACCAATATAGTACAGCGAATCCGACTGACCTTTGGGATGCTTTTGACGTAGCAATTAATGAAACTAATGCATTTGGTGATTGGGATATGCCAATGGAGAGAATAATGTACAGTTGGACAAACGAGCCGGGTTATCCGGTTGTAACCGCGGAATTGGTTGATAATGTATTAACACTGAAGCAGGTATGATAATTATCATTATTATCAATAATCCTAAACGAAATTGGGACATTTCGAAACAATGAAACTTAAGAATTTCGTTAACACAGTATTGAATTATTAATTGGAAGCAAAATAATTAAAATTTTCAATAATTGTTACAGAAACGCTTTACGTTAAATAGTAATGTAACTGATAGTGGTCCTACTTTCTGGATCCCCATAACTATGGCATCGCAATCCAACTTGGATTTCAATACAGTTACGAATCTCTGGCTGGGACCAGATCCTTTACCTATTTATGTAAGAAATCCAAATGAGTGGTTCATTTTAAACATTCACCATGCTGGTTACTATCGCGTAGACTATGACATTGGTTCTTGGAATCGTCTGTTAGACGTGTTGAATCAGAATGAGAAGAAAATTATACCTGTACTGAATCGTGCTCAAATTGTGAATGATTTGTTTAATTTGGCACGAGGCGATTACAAGACTTACAACACCGCAATCACGGGAACAGTATTTTTAATGAAAGAAACTGAATATCCACCGTGGAAGGCGTTCTTTAATGCTATAGGCTACGTTACACAGCGATTTGAAGGATACAGCGATCATAAATTCATCCGAGAATACATCTCCAATATGACAGTCGAACGCTATCAAGAACTTGGTTTTCTGGATAAAGTGAACGAATCACATAACGATGAATTGCTTAGGGAATTAATTTTGAAATGGACCTGCAAATATGATTATGAACCCTGTGTCACAACGTCTAAGGAGTTATTTGACTCATGGAAAAATTCACAAAATAATGCGTAAGAATGTTTATTACAAAATCTATGCTTCAATGATGAACGGATATTTCAATGACTATTTTATTTACTGCTATTGTAGAATTTCACCGAATGCTCGACCAGCAGTTTATTGCACAGCTATCCGACACGGAACACCGGAAGATTGGCAATTTTTATGGAAACAATATAAGAATTCATCGTTTGCTTCAGAGCAAAGAGTTATACTCGATGCTCTCGGCTGTGCATCAAAACAACCTACCCTCATGAGGTAGCTAATTGTCATTGTAATATAATTAAGGGGATTTAGATTTGAGGAAATGGAACCTGGATACTTTATACGTAACCTGGAATTTCTATTGTTTCAGCTACATTCGATACGCACTTGACAGGAACTACACATCCGGAATCCGAAAACAAGATAGATCCACTGCACTGGCCGCAATTTACAATTCGGGTTACACTGGAACGCACACAATGCTGGGATTCCTAATAAATAATTACCCAGAAGCTTTCGAGTAGTAAGTTAATCCTCTTGCATTTTATAGTTAATAAATTATTATTTTGTAGATAAATCTAAAAATGGTAAACTTCTGTTTTATTATAGTTACCAAGATTGGAATGGTGTTGGAGCCTTGTTTACAGCTGTTGCTTCTCGATTAACTTTGAAGACGCAACAAGAAATGGTAACGTTATAAAAATCCCCATTTTGGAAATTACTTTTCTAGAGTTTCATTTGTTATTTCTCAATGGTAACGAAATTCGATTTATTCAACTGCAGCAACGAAGCTAATCTCGTCATATTTAATTATATAATTTTCAGTTGGAAGAATTTCTGGAGAAAATTCAAGCAACGATTCCGGAACTCGTGCCAGCGATAAAAAGATCTATTGAAATTGCTGAGGAAAATCGAAATTGGTATGAGAACCATCGTAAGGAGATCATCAACGCATTACACGTCGTAAAATATTTCGAGCCTTCGACTGCTACGAACATATTTGCTACCAACATTTGGAATACTTTCCTACTAATAGTTTCAGCAATTTTAAGTCTTTGGTATCGATGATAATCAATAATAATAATTCTATTCTGTAAGATTAATTATCGTAGAAAATTGAGGACAAAGCTCTCGTCCGTCCATAAATTTCGATTTGACTGCTGATGTAATGACAAAATCGAATCTTGTAAAAATCCATAGAACTTTATTATATCAGACACAGACTATTGTACAAATTAGTACATAAATTATAACACTTCTAATACGAAACAGTATGATTACTTTCATTAAGGCTGAGGGCACTCCTCGCACCTTTACGAACGAAAATTCTATTTAAAAATTATTCATTTGTGTTATTGTACTCAGTCTATTGAAAAATACCTGCGTAAGAAGAGAATATATTGAATTTCTCTTCTCCTGATCGTTAACCTTTCAATACTAATTATCGCAGAGCTACAACCTATAGACTGCGTCTCCATGAATAGAGACGTTTCCAAGAACATTTCTAAGTACATGAAGTACATATTTGTGCGTATCAAGATGACCAATAACTTAGAAAAACAACCGTATGGTTTAATTATTATCCTCCACTATAAGGTATCAGCAAGTAATGAAGCAAACAGTTTTAAAATGACTTCGAATGTATAGCAACAGTCTAAAGTATATATTACAGATTGTAGTACTCTTTCCTTGAAGGAAACAACTGCTTATGATATACATAAGCGCACCACGAATAATTACGATGTGTACCAAAATCGTTATCGTTAATTTGGCAACAAATGTGGAAGTACACAATACTCTTTAAAGTTCTACACAATAACGACTCGACACGTTTCTCGTATCAGCAAGATTCGGAAATAGTTTACGAAAGAGCGTTAGATGTTAAATCACTCGGCTTCGCGTCCTTGAACTCGGTAGACATATATTAATATCGGTTGCGTATTTACAAAAAAATACAAAACACTTGGCGCTCTTGGTGACACTGAAGGGAAGCTCAGCAAGAGCTTAGCCTTCATTTTGCATATACTTAGTTATAATGTAATTATGTTCTCATCGGAAACATTGGCCCTTATGTATACACTCTCAATATTGGTGCATACGGTGATGTTTCAACATTTAAAATCACCCTTTAAGAGCGAAAGTTTAGGTATCTTTGAAGGACATTACGCTGTATTACGTTTTAACCAATCACGAATCGTAGCGCTATTAGCTTCGACCCATCGTGTATTGGCTTCAGCTTGCTCTATCGCTTGTTGCACTGTTCTGGTTGCAGTGGCTAATTCTTCTCTATGCTCAGTTACGAATTGCAATAGCTAGAAATTAAGTACTTTCATTTAGAATTCATTTTACATAAATTCATTGTTTTAAATGAAATTTTTACTTTCAAATAATTCTGATTAATTATATTATGTATACTTACGTCCTTCAGTTCGTATTTCGTGCTAATGCCTCTTGTAGACGACTTAACAATATTATTAATGGTCAACAAGGAAGTTCCGAAACTGAAATATTATTTAAAAATATAATTTATATCTAATCCTGAAATGAAATATCGTAATAAGATTAAGATGAACGAACTTACTATTCTCTAAGTCTTGCCCATTTATTTCTAAAGTAATTGAATGCCAAAGGTTGACCAATGACATTGCTGGCAACAGAGCTGAAAACTCTAGTAACATCTTGCTTTCGGATACCAGAATTTTCTGTGACAGTCCAACCCAAATATCTGCTTAAAATCCAAGTTTCTTTCGTGCAACCAAGAGCGTGAAGAAGCAAATCTTTCTCGGATGCAACGTTGGTTTGCAAATATCTTTCCCATGCAAAGTCCCATTCGGTCTGTCCACCAACCCGAATAGCCGTACAGTAGACGACGCTCTTCAAATTAGGCGATATTCTTTAATAAACAAAAAAAAATAACAAATTAGTAGAGTTGAATAATTGATGAACCTAAACGTAGGAAATTTTAATGTAACAAAAGAGGATACGGCAGGATGCTGTAGATATTCATGAAGCAACATTTGTAAGCCTGTTACAAGACATACATCCTTGTAGGACTTATCAAGTAGGTCAACTACTTAAGAGTTTCACGATATACATATTACGTATTCTCACATCAGCTAACAGATTAAACACGTACGGATTATTCTTGTCAGGATTTGGCGTGTTTCGCCAGTTATGAAATTGCGTCACAGCATTACGGACGCAATCCTCGTGGCCAAAGCTACAGGTCCAAGACAACACGTCAATTCGAGTGAAAACGGTTAGTTGTGGATCATTAGGATTGTCCGTGAAACCAACTTGTTTGTACACATTGTCGAGAAGCTTCAAGATGTACACCTAAAACAAACAGACGACGTGTGTGATATTTAGAAAGAATAATCGTGTATTCATTATTTTGCATTTAATCATTAATAACTTTATCCAATTATTTTATCTAGAGTTACGTTTATATAGATTTAAATTCAATTTGAATTATATCGAAAACTTGTTCAATCTGCTGCTCGAGTTCTCTGATAGTTTGCGATGGAAAGTTAAACCGATAGAGATACGCACCCGAAACATGTCGTAGCCTTGCATTTTAATGAGCATGTCGTTTAAGTAATTCATGGCGGTGAACGCCGCTTTCCATGGCAAGTACTCGGTCTCGTGAGCCAAATAAGACGTGACATCCAAAGCGATTGCATAATCCAACTTGCCAGCGCGAGCCAGATTAAGTGCATCGTCGATCAACTGAGCTCTGTTGATAGTTGATATGTCCCTGAAGTTTTCCTTGTTCAGTTGCTTGATTATTAATTGCCAATTATTTCTATCGTAATTCACTCTATAATATCCTGAAACAAAGTAAACGAGGAAATATTTTTAAATCTCTAAAAATTTACAATAAAATCATTAACATATCGACTGTCTTAGGTGACAAACAAAAAGTTTACCGTTGGAATAAAGTTACTTACCGGTTTCTTGGATATTGAATATAATCCACTGCGATTGATTAACATTCAAATCTCTCAAAGTAATTGCTTGCTGAGCCTTCATCCACTTAAAAGGTTGAGTTCTATTGAAATTTAATTCACCTTCTGTAGTGTACGTGAGTGGTATCCACCATAATGGTTCTGGATACGTTGTAACTGTTGTACTGCCGTTTCGTAATAAAAAGCGTTCCTATAAAAGCAGGATGAAATTGAACTTTTTAATTTCCTTAACCAATTATAGTTTTATGTAATTGTAAATTAAGTAGTTTGCAATTTTCAAACCTGTGTCAACTTTATGGCACCAGTCTTATAGTTCCTATTGACCGTAACTACTGGGAAACCAGTTTGAAGAGTCCAAGTATCCATAATTTGTTTTATCGTAACACTAGTGTCTAGAGCCTTGTCTTCGTGCGCTTGTCTCGTTAGAGCATCCCATAAATCATTCTGTTCAGCACTTTGATAAGCTCTGATCGAAAGAATGGATATTAAATTAACCGATCCCTTTTTACGAAATTTCGAACCGTATACTTGAATTAAGAAAATATACTTACTTTCCATTGAGATAATTAGTCAGTCCGCTCTTGAAGACTTCGGTAGTGAGAAAGTGATCCATCATTCGAATTATCGATGCTCCTAAGTGATTGAAAATTCAAATGTACACCCACACGTATACGTTACGCATATTGATAATAATCATAGCCTGAGGAAGTTTGCGATACCTTTGCCATAAGAAATTCTGTCAAATATTTCACTTATTTCATCTGGATGACCGACTTCTATCGATATAGGATGTGACGATTCTAAAGCGTCCATGGCAAAGACATTTTGTAAATTATGAACAACAAACTGTTCGAGAACCTTCCAAGTTGGCTCGACCTGTGGATTATGGAAATTAGCACGAATCTAGAGGAATTATCAAACAGTATCGTGGTTTAAGCCATGGAAACTCACCGCATCCATACCAATGTACTCGACATAACTAGCGAATCCCTCATTCAACCAAAGATCCGTCCACCAGCTTGGTGTGACCAAATTTCCGAACCATTGATGTGCCAACTCGTGGGCTACCACAGTGGCTACTCGTTGTTGATTGCTACTTGTCGACACACCTTCCTGATACAACATAGCTGTTTCCCTAAAATAACCCAAATCACTTGATCTTCCAAAAGCTCTAACAAAATGCAACACGAATCAAAGTATCGAATAATTTATTTGAAGTTCCATTTCTAAGTACATGCCTGTAGGTAATTAGTCCCCAGTTTTCCATAGCACCAGCCGAGAAGTCTGGTAGTGCAACGTTATCTATTTTAGGTAAGGGGAATTTTATTTTAAAGTATTCTTCGTAGTACTCTAGTATTCTTGGACCAATATCCAAGCTATATCGTGCTTGGTTAATAGCTTCACTGCGAGCCCAGACTCTAAAGTTCCCGGATTCGGATTTGAGTACTTCAAAATCGGAAACTATGAATGCCACTAAATAAGTGGACATTGGTACTGAACGTTGATAATGGTCCCACACGTAACTCGGCATCCCGGGCCTAAATATATATAATATCATAATATATAATATTGTATAATATATAATATGGAAGAGAACAATTAAGATGTTTTGAGTCAGTAAGAAAACTGTGTCATGACTCTAATTACTGGTCCAAATAAAGTGAAGTATAATTGATGAGAGTAATTATCATTGTCAGTGAGATGATGAAATAACATTATTAATTCATGACGCAATAAAGCATCGAAGAGAATTACTACTTACACAGGCATGGGTTCTCCTTTCCTTGGCATATTTGAAATGGACGTCATATTCCTCGGTCGTGCAATGCTGATCTGGAACTTTGCTTTCAAAGCTGGTTCGTCGAAACATGGGAAGGCACGCCGGGCATCTGTAGGTTGAAATTGTGTTGTGGCAATCCATCTAAAATAGATCATGTCATACTGTACTAGTTATTCATTTTTCAACTGAGACTTGTGTGCACTGAAATCCACGGCACTTCTCCAGAGACCGACGATTTAGGGAGGATAAAAGCAGAGAGCTCTTTACCTAGTGGAAGTAAACAGCTGCGGCACACAATAAAGATAATGGATAGAAAAATGTAATTTTTCGTACAAACACTCATCTCGATTGCCTTCAATAATTTAATGACAAACTATTCATATAACCAGAGTAGCAATAACGCTCGATAAACTTTAGAAAAATGTTGCATTATTCTATGAACTTTAATTTTACAAGAACAGTGAAATCCTTGGATTAGTTTAATTGACTTTACAATCGATATTACTGAATCGGCTTTACAATGATATCGATATAATTGGTTGTAATAACGAATCTATGTATACTGGATAACTAAAAATATATGCTTCAAGGTTAAATTTCTTATTAATGGCAGAATTGAGTTCAAGCTGATCAGATAATTCAGCAGTTTCTTATTAATCATTTGAGTAAACGCAAGCAAATAAATCATAGGAACCCCATACACAGAAGTCGCTGAATCGTTGAAATAAAATCCCCGCGTATGAATCACCATCGCTTACAAAGTGGAATTAAAATGCAAGGCCACTTACCTTGTCCGATTGTCGACTGTATAAGAGCTTCTGTAGAAACCCTGTAGATAGTCATTCAAGTAGCCAACAAACTTGAGATGCACCACATATTGCTTTCCCTTCTTCAACGTGTCCGAAGTTCTAATTACGTGGAACTGACGCTCAGTATCGTTTTTCTGTTCAACAATTCCAATTGCTTTTGACTGATTGTTCGATGCGCTATATTCCTTGATATTCGTAAACTCCTCGTCAATTTTCATATCAACCGCGTGAAGCGTCACATTCTTGCAATCCATTGTGGCGTTCACTAAAATTTTCACCTGAAAATGCGAGTCAATCGTTCTGATTCTGATTTGAACAGAATTTTCACCCATGCAAGGAAACGTGTGAATAGCAAGTGCAAATGCAAACACAGTAGAGAACGAAGAAATTGTAAAAGTAAATTCACCTGACATGAAATTACATCAGTAACTGTAACGTACTCCATGTAATAATTAAAAAAAGGAATTTAATGTTAACGCCTTGAAATATATATTCTAATATTTATTCGTATTTTTATGAAGCGAATTTCATTCGTTCAGCATACATGTTACAGCTGTTTGTAATAATACCTATTTCTTGAAAGCTGACACGAGAAAAGTATAAATGCCAACAAGGAAAGTGTTTGGAGACAGCATTCCCAAGAAATACCAATTATAAGAACTATTGATTCTCGGTTGCTTATAGACAAACATCTCGAATACACAGTGACGCGTCATTTGATTCGAGAATTTTTCACATAATATAAGCACAGCTGGCAATCCGCATTCTTGCACATATGTCAAATATGTGCAAGAATGCCGCAATCAGTCGCACCTTCTTCATATCAATTGCAGAAAGACAGGTTTTTCTATGTCTATACCTATCGAATAAGAAAGGAAATCTCACTCGAAACTTTCCATTTGTGTCAATTTTGTAGACGAGAGACAGTACTTTCACTCTTGGGATAAAACTTATCATTCTCAGTATTTTATACCTGTTCACGAAGGTAAAAAGAATATGAAATTGATACGGATTTTCCTCGCAAAATATTCTAACCAAGTCTTTCTATTTTGTGATAAAAAATTACATCGTTTCATGGCATGGAATCTTGCCTCGAGATATTAACAAAAGTGAAAAAGTATGAAGTCGCAATTTGGGGATTTAAGGTGAGGCTTTTTATAGAGCAAATTAAAGGCAACTGTCGTCCTTCCTTATCTCTCGCAGTATCTCGTGTAAAGGAATACGCGAAAAAGTTTGTGCGAGAGACAGAAATACTTCTTTTACGAAATTAAAATGATTATACTTCGTTAAGTTCCTTTCAACAATTGCAATGTTTTTCTCTCTACAAACAAATTGCTTGAAATACGTAACATTCAATTTATGATTTATTTAGTGTAGGAAACAAGAGAACAAATATTCTCATTTCATTTAAAAAAAAGAATATTGATCTGAATACTACGAACAATTTGAGACACACACTAGAATTTCCAGGTAGTGGAACTTCCGGCAGCATTATTTACAATGTTCGAGAATAAAAAGTGCCGTCAACGTTTTTACGAAGACTCACTTTCTCCTTTCGCCGAAGAAAGTATCATATAATTATATCGAAACTTATACCAAACACAGCCATATCAAAAATGATCTTTCAGCAACGATATTTAAATTAGTACTAAGTTAATTTCAAAATTCAGGTTATGATCAGTACTAATATTCTTCGACTTTTAAAACAAAACGCGTGCATGCATATCTAAACTCATGGAATATAAGTTGAACAGGAAACGGTGCGATCCAATAGTTGTCATTCTCTTATGCAATCCAGTGATAAATGGTTTCCGATCTGAGAAAAACACCTTACCTCGCCGACGAAAGTGAAATTGCCCTCCCATATGAACGGCATTAATTTCAGCTCGTACGAATCCGGTAAGATTGATCTTGGAAGCCGAACATCCAGTTTCTTTTTGCTCGCCGATTCCGTGGCGAACGTCCTCGTCTGTAATCCAGGATCTTTGAAGATGTCATCACAAGAGTTGATCTGTTTTTCCTCGGGGCAACGCGAGAAATGGTAAACCAGAAGTCCTGTTAACACCAAGCCAATCAGGAAGAAAGCACCCAAAAGGAAAGCGGCACAGCGCGATATTGTACAGCCTCTTGTACGTCCGAAAGTTGTTGTATGTGCATCCATCATTGCCAAAACCTCGCGAGATTGGGTCATATCATGCGAAGGTCTGAAAGCAAATAAAGAATATTCATTATTACCTTCGTTTAAATTGACAAATTCAATTTTCCCTTTGAGATATACACGTATAAGTTAGAAATTTCTTTCGGAGGCCATTGTGTTCATGAAAAATAACTGTTTTATGTTATAATGATTCAGAAATATATGTTCATGCATCCAAGCAAGCTTCTCTTATAATCTTTAAGGAAACTCGTATTTTTCGCATGACTTAAGTTAGCGATACTTAAAGTCAGCGTGTTCCGGACGAACCTTACGAAACACACTAACCGGATCACGGTTAGATCATTGTGCCGAAGGAACTTTTTGTTGCATGTAAACGAGGTGAAGGTAGCCCGTTATTAAAAGTAATTTCACGTACCAAGCGGACGTGCTAAGGAAATCCAAATGCGCCGCTTTAAGAACGGCTCAAAAGGTACTTGCCCTCGCTTAAGTTGTCTTTTATGGGTAAGGAATCAATTAAGGAAGCACTGACATGTAAACAGGTAACTAAGGAGCATGACCATCAATTGCCTCGTCAAAGCCAATACGCTTTCCTGCACGAAATACCAATCTTCTATCGGTATAAAATTCTTCTTGTATCCTACATGCATGTGCATACGAAAATATCAACTATGCAAACTATATTCAACATAAATATCTGCCGCTAGCGTTAGTGCAGCATTTCTTTTCTTATTTCTGCTGAGTAGAATTTAAAGCGTAACGCGAAACTCGGACATGGTTTCGCTGTCGCACTGAAAATACTAAATTCGGTAGATAACTTTATTAACTGTCCTTGTTTGTTTACTTCCTCATTACCTTCCTTGGATGTGTCAATTTAAATTTCCAATTCTCAGTACTTATATAAGTGACACAACCCGTATTAGGCAGCACCCATTCAATCTAAACTTCTACTACACATATAAGACAGATCTAATATCTCACAATAACAAGCTTCAATACAGACACCTTACATCCTATTGACATCGAATTTTAGCGTAAGTTATTTTCCGTCGAATACAGAAAATCTCCCGTGAACTAAACACCGTTAAAGATAATTACTGCGAAGGAAATCCATTTATTCGTAGGTAGAATATCGAGCTCGATCGGATCCAGTACACTTTCCCTTTCTATATTGGAACAGACCGTTCAATGCCCACGGCAAGTATTAAAAAACATGCTCACTGATCCAGAACTTCAATAACCTATAGCAGTGTCTATTGTACCTTCAAACGATCATTTTCACCTATACACTCGTCGAATTTCAAACTGCACAATAAATTGTCTTAACTTCGCAAGAAATTCTATTACGTACAACGCTTTTTTCTACGTGTATCTATTAGTGGATCGTATCCTTGAGAGACCAAGATAGGACAGGTTTATACATTACTGAAAAAGGTACACGCTTGCACTCACTCACTTTGATTAGCATTGAGTTTTCCAGCACGACTTTCCGTAGGGTGGTGCGAGCGCGAAAAGGAAGGTAAAATCAACGCGAACCGAGAAGGCAAACACCTTCCGCTCGGGGCGACAGTCCGCGGGCAACTGCCAAGGACCGCGGCACATTCCGGCTTCGCGGCTTCCTCTGGTCTCTCTCCTTGGCATCGAGGTTCTCTTCCTGCCTGCTTACCCTCCCGCTTCACGGTTCTCCTGTTGTCGTATCACCTTCCGCCGGGCGACATCCTTCCATCTACGTACCGCATGCTTACCAGTGTCCCTTCCGGATCACTCGTAACCGTAGCTGCATCTTCCGCTTTGCTTCCGAAATGCCAAGTTACAGTGAACTCAAAATTCACCTGAGTAAGTTGGCCTCAATTTCAGTAAGAAGTATCAGGTTCAAAGATACGAAACATTCGAATTTCTATCCAAATTACGTGTGTGTTCCAACGCATACGTTTACGTTTCATATTTGTATATTTTTTCTGTCATCTTAGAAGCTCTAGAATATTATTTTCGTGAGAAATTGAAATCCTCAGATTTATAAAGTCCTAGGAAGCATTTCTGACAGACTGTTGATTACGAAATGTTATTTCACGAAGAATAATTCCAGATGTTTAAAGTGAGTATAGACGAAATTAGTATAGATTCGTAAACCGAAAAATGAAGATCGTATCTGATAGAACAGACGACAAGTTTTATAATCAGATCCGTTACAGACATATTGAAAAAATTATGTTGATCGTATTATTGAAACGAATATTTCATGTATGACGAGGTAATATTTAACACTCATTTTCTATACAGGTCTTTACATGATATTTTAAATCCTTGCACTTGAAATACTTGTTCAACGTTTGCTACAGTGTCAATAGCTTCTCGAACGTATTTAATTTCAGCATTTCTCGGTCATGGTTCCGGTTTTGATAGTTTCGAATCACATTCCTCCGCATATGTCGCAACCTTGTAAGTTGGGAAAGAGCATGTGGCGTATGTTGACGGCGAGTATACGCAATTTAAGTAATTAGTGCAATGTTAACTCATACTTGCCCTCACTTTAGAATAACAACGCAATAAAGTGCTTGATAAGAAAAATATCGCAAAAATGTTGGTATACATTGTTGCGTTGAATAAGTATCGAAAATTCTGCGGAAGTAATCCTCAATAATGCGATCTCATTACTGTACAATGCTTTTGCATAAATATCGATTTTTTGGCAAAATACATGTATGTACTCGGA
Organism: Trypoxylon attenuatum; assembly: GCA_963989405.1. Lineage (NCBI taxonomy): Eukaryota > Metazoa > Arthropoda > Insecta > Hymenoptera > Crabronidae > Trypoxylon > Trypoxylon attenuatum. Next base: position 12,624,819 of record OZ022489.1, on the reverse strand, counting down.
TCTTGTAATTTTATTAAACTGTCAACCAGTCTTGTAGTCGTGAGAAACAACGAAGGTAAATGCAGCCAATCCAGACAGCTATTGAATGCAGTTGTCGATTGAGTTAAAATCGGCAGGACAAATGCAAGAGAATTTGCAATCATTAAAAAGTAGACGTCTGCGATTGGCTACGAAGGGAAAGAAGCTATTAGTAGCATCAGATTAAGTAATTTGAATGATTCGTTTGTATTACTCAGAAGGTGTTGCAACACTCGTATATAATACTGTTCTAACGATTTAATCACCATTAGCTGACACACCGGAAACTTTATGAAACATACATGAAAATTATGCTCTGTGTGAATCAATTTATTAACATAACTTACTTAACATAACATAAGGAAATATTTATTTTCAAGAGCAATAGAAATTAAAATATCTGAAAAACCAAAGATTAGATTTTGGCCAAATTCCCAAAACACTGATTCAATCTATTTGATTAATTAAACAGATTCAGATATTCTTTCTTAGTACTTCTTCATAAATTAGTTCTTCAAAACAAAGTACATTTCCCTCAATCTTCCGCTTCCCATCGAAAATTCAATTTCCGAATGAAACTCTTATCAAAGCCCAATACTGCAGCACCGCAAACAGCAAACTCTCATTTAATTCCCCTCATCAACATAAAATAAGACTTATAAAAACAACCACAAAGAAAATTCGATTTCGAGGATGAATTTTAACAGTCCGAAGCTATGCGACTTTACTCAGTTGCCGAAGCACATCAAAGTTCTAAACGTCTGCGCATCTGAGCAAACAATTATGCTACCAGTCCTCGTAAATATCTTCATCGAAATCTGTGTGCACTTTAAGAGACGTTACAGTACAGTTTGCTCGGAAGCAGTTTGTTTAATTATAAGTTTCCTAATTAGTGTATTCGTAGCCTAGTCTGGATTACGACTGACGGTATTGGGAAACGAGATATCATCCGTCATCGTATAACTAATAGCGCAGCGTTACTGCCTCTCCGGTAAGTACCCGATGATCCTCTAAACCTGCAGGAGCTGGATAATGGATCTATGCGAAACGCGTGTTCCCTAATTGATTGAAACTGTCCTTACCACCCGTGGTGACGATTCACTGCGCGCGAATCGTCACACGAGCCTTCTGTTATTGAATCTTTTCTCCCTCATTACGCATTGACAGCTCACGCGTCTACAGTTGAATTACACTCTCTGTCTTGCACCGCGATTGCGCACTCGCTTCTCTCATTCTAACTGTTTCGCTCGTAATCGTCCCACTGATACTCTGTTATAGAGCGAGCGGCATAATTCCCTCCGTCGAGTTTCGTACAAAACAAAATTATGTTTCAACTGTGAATCGCAGAACTTTTCCAACATGGCACTGTATATATGAGTATATTTGCTACGTGTACTGTCGAAGGTACAACGAAATCGAAATACACACTTGAAAACAAAAATCGTATGTATCTAGAACTCGATACAATAACGTTTATTACGTGCATCAGGAAATGTTAATCTGTCTACAAGATTTATTGATACGTAATTCAGAAGCAGAATTAAATCTGCAAAATTTGTATCCAGAGGTTTCTATAGTTACAATAACAAATTTTATAGATCGGATTTAGCAATTTGGGGAGTTCAGCAACGTTGTAAAGCTATAAAGTAGGTTCCTCAAAGTAAAATCACTTCTACAATCGTAAAAACAGACGTATTTGCCAAGCAGTCTTTTCTCGAAATTGATATGCTAGCAGTAGAATTTTAAGGAACAGTAAAACTTTCAGTATAAAGATACGCTTTTTCCCGGCTACAGGTTTATAGTACTACTTTTACATTAAAAGGTCTTCGGTGAGGGTGCACATACATCACGAACGTCCCACCCAATCCCATTAACGATGGATTCTTATCGAACTCGTGTATTTAAGTAAAATCAGATTTCCGGGAGCATAAGACATTGGGTTTCTTCTGAAGAGGTTCTCGAAGTACAGATAGGGGTGAATCGAAAATCCTGTGCGTACAGACGCGTAATTCGATACCAGTCTGCAAAACGTGTTGGTACTCCACCCACGTAGGGACATCTTGTATTACCGGTCATTGTGGTGTACCCTTACGGAACAAGACACCATCACTTGCCTATTGAAACCAAGCTAAACTTTTCCTCAAGACCAGCGGATCGAAACGAAATTTATCTCATGGCTGGCCTCGAAAATCTCGAGGCTTCTTCCGGACGGAAGTGACCCTCTTGGCAAGCGGGTCAGGAACGTCTTGTTGCGAGGATCGTTCACCAGATTGAACTCACGTTGTCCGTCTGACGCTTCTTTCTTCAAATTCCTTCCCCACATAGAGCTGAGACGGCTTTGGAAGATAAGTGAATATAACGAAATCAAACTTATTCTAAACTTATCCATGATATAATAGGAATTATAGTACGAGAATAGAATTGCAAGAGGTATGTAAAACATTTGAAATGATGCAGTAAAACTTAATCATTCTTTCGTTCAATCTACATTCCAGAGGAATTATACTATGACTCATACCAATATATCAAATGTTTCCATCTACAAAATTGTAAAAGAGTCGAAACTGTCAAGTAGGTTTCAACATCTTCTATTGTCTCAACTCACGTATTATATCTCGAATTACATATATATAATATTCAATGTACGTTAGTGATTCTAAAGAAACAACTAATACCGTATTCGGAACAATCGATATATCACTCATCCTTAAGTCAAGAGCGATGAAAAAATTCAGTGAGCTCATTTCCATAGAAAGAAAATAGCGTGTATGATAATGACCTCAAATGTTGCGTACACGCGCAAAACCTCAAGGCAGTAGGTAAGGTCAGTTATCAGTCGGACTGACACTCGCATCGCTGAGTTACAACTGGTAAACCGAGCGTATATCCACTCCTGTCATTATCCACTTGGATTCGCGCTGGACGCGTCCCGTCCCTCGCTCCGCAGAGCACATACGTACGATCGTAAAGTAAATCGCTTAATCGGATAACGAGAACAAGCAGCGCGACGCGCCGCCGCGTGGCCTCAGCAAATAATGCGCCATAACTCGATCTTCGAATGGAAGATCTTCTCGCTGCTACCAGCGCAGAGTTCTTGAGCTTCAAGAAAGCTTGAGCGAGTAGCGAGTAGCGTAATACTCGATGCTGCGTATCGACGTTACCATCGATTGTGCACTGGTCTGGGGATTGCAGTCACCGCGAAATGCTGCCCGACAGACGGAATTACACTCTTGACCCCTTATTATCTCTAATGCTTCCGTGGGTCAACGGCATCAAAGCTACTATTACCGTAATAGATAGGCGAAACAGTGAGCGTAACTTCATCGTAATACCACTATCGAGAAAATCGAAAGCACTAACTTGGTCGATAACGAATGATAATTATTTCGCTACTAATTCGAATGGTATTTCTGGTATTCCAATCGCTTGGACGCATCGGATATTCCATGATAATCTTCTGGAAATAAAGAATGTTGCAAAGTAGGTCAATTTATACTTCGATGAATCGTTCGCTTGAGAAAAATAGAATAGTAAGAAAAGATGATTATTAAATTGCATAAGTGAAAATGAATTTCACGGAAGATTGCTTTTGTCAGAGTGTTAGTAAGGAATTTGTGATATGTTGAAACTCCGGCTATGCTAGGCAGCAAATTCTTGATTAAAATACGCGGAACTGAGGGAACTAGTGATAACCACCTTTGACCTCTGTTGTACGTTGAAGTTAATTTAATCTTCCTTTCATTTCACGCCATCCGAACAAGGAAATGGAGAAACCTAGACCCCGTCAAGATTATGCGAGAGTGTTATCAACAGAAATTTAATCCACTCGAATACTCAAAATCTAATACAACTCATTAGAAGCAGAGAGAAAATCTTCTCTTAAAATCCATACTATTATAATTCGCTACTGTATTAGGATGAACCACAAGACAATTGTGAAGGCCCAGAAAATAGAGATTAGAAACGTCTCAATGATAGAATTGTGAGTAACGTCAGAAATGCAAAAAGTTCGGGGCCGTTAAGCGATGCACTTTGAACTAGCCTCACAATGCTTCTCATTTACATTCTGATGTCAATAAGCAGCATTCGATTAACCAGAGCGAACAGTAGTCTCTGACGAGCGGTGTGTGCGAAATTTTAGCGCTTTTCCCTTGTCGCAAGCTTTGAAATATATACGACTCAAGTGAAACCACGATAAGAGACCGTCTGTTTGCCTGCCGATCATTCTAATGTCTCGCGTGATAAAATCCAATTATGCAAACATGTTTATCAGTCTGTCACGTGACTTTCACAAATATTAACAAAAGTGAAGCGTCGTGGCCGCGTTGTTATAAGTGAAGCAGCCGAGATTCCATGAGCAGCTATCAGAAAAGTTTGTGTTGGACTTCGAAGCGTCGTTTTGACGGCTCGTGCCAAAAACGAGTCGCGATTTGTCGGTCGAAGTACCTGAGAAGACTAATAAGATTAGTTGACAAGTGGTGGCCAACGTTGTGCGCGATAGCTTTATCTTCACTCTTCTACCCGTAATGAACTTGGCATTAGAATTTAATGCGATTACAGAACGTAAGTACACTCGCTTGACAGCCACGATTTTTCAATATTTGACGTTAGCAATAGTAGAATTCTTGAGTAAACGCGATGTCAGACTGATATGTTTTTCAGACATTATAAATCTAGTGTCATCTTAGTCGACAAACACTTAAAGATTCCTCGCGAAATATTACTTTCTGTTGCTCTATGAAACGAATAATAATTTCGAAGAAACAATTAAGTTATTTTATTAAATAAAAGTTTTGAAATAGAAGTTTATTAAATAAAAGTTTTGAAATTCAGTATTGAACTACAATTTTAAGAAAACTTTCCCGAATTGATTCTCCTGGAATTCGACAGAATAGACACATGGTAAAGGAGCAGCTTCGTGCCTGCAGTGGATTAATGTCTTAAAGTCCACTTTAACATATTGGATTAGATCGGATAAAGTTACGGTCCGCGGGAGGTCGCCGTTAAAAATCCAATATTTTCCGATCGTTGCCTGCGAACTCTGCAGGCTCGTTAATACTGGATTCATTCACTCTGAATCACATTCTTGATGACGAGGAAATACCTCCAGCACTTTCGTGGTAATACATTCACGATGGATACCCTTGGATCGTTAGAGTCTCCCGTGTCATCAGCCAAGATTGCCACTGCGCTCTTTACGGATAATTTAACTCTTCCTCTGTTCGTCCCCCAAGAAAATCCCTCGCCAATTGTTAATCAACGTGTAAACGTATATTTATGCGTGTAATTACGGGACAAACTGAACCTTGATTGAGAAATTTAAGCCAAACGAGTCAATGCGTTCGTTCCTACGAAATAAATCTTAATCACAAGTTTTCAATGGACGATAATGAATTTTGCTCTCTATTTTTGCACTATTAATACAATTACTCGATACTCTCTTCGTGAGTGATTTAAGAAATTATGATAGAACTCATATACAAGAACTATATTTTCTGTTGATCTAAATGATATTTAATTTAAATAAGTTTATAATTGAATATAATTTCGATCGAATTCATAAGATTTTGTATTTGTATGATCTTCGTCGTATCTTCGTAGGATTCTTCTTGAGATGGCAATTCCCGACTGGCAAGGTCCATGGAATGTCGTTACATCGGTCATCTTACGGTTCTTACAAAATTACCTGCCACGCCGGCGCAGTGTAGTAATCGTCTTATTCCTGAAGTAACTTTATATGAGACAAGAGTCGTATTTTCTTCATTTTCGTGTTCATAGAAGCTTCTAACCGAAATCTCAAGGATATAAGTCGCTTGGGAAAAACCGATAACAAAGTGTCAAATTTCAATGACTCTAGCCCACTCGTTCTGAAGAGGTCCCTGACTAAATGATTAGTCACAATCACGTGTCATCAATTATGCAATAACCCAACGATACGATTATACAAAACTTGAGTTTAACGCTTTTCTAAATAATTCCTTTCGATACGGATTTCATGCATTTTGCAGTATTAGATGCCACTTTTAGTTGTGAAGATTACATCAGAAGTTGTTTCGCTTTAATGACATGTAAGTGTAACAGGTTCTGCTAAAATGGTGCAGCGTTACCGAATTACCATAAAATTAGAGGTTGAAAGAACGAATATGGTAAACTGCCAACAAAGACTTTCTCTTTCAATCAGTTGGGTTGGTATAGGTGGTATATGTCAAAGTTTCACAACCGTGGCCTTCTTAATCAATCAGCCAGAACAGCCAGAAAGACATTAATTTTTTTGTTTTGCTACTTCAAAGGTCCATACACATACTGTTTTATGAAAAATGATCATAGAGTCTTGTTACGAGCAGTAACACCAGCAGTACTTATTCAGCAGTACTCCCATAGAGTAAGAGACATAGTGGCTATGTATCTAATCTGCATACGAAGAGACTTTAACGGCTCCAGATAAGATAGACAAAACCGTGGCAATTGAGAAACGATGTTAAGCTGCAATTTAACTGATACTCGGTAATTGAGCTGATTCTAAACTTAAGAAGCTTTAAGTCATATGGCCTGATCCTATACACATAGAATTAGCGACTTATGAAGAAGAAAGACTTCCGTAAAATATGAAAATATCAAATCTACCGCTATGAACAAACGAATTGTTGGCATTTGAACCTTAAAAAAATAATGATTACATAATTAAGCGAATTGGGCGTATCACGTTGCCGAACTGCCCACACGAAACAACGTATGCGAATGTAGTTGTGAGACGTGTACTTTGAGCATAACTTCAGTAATGGGCTCAACGAAGCGATCATAAGACTATATTAAGAATTTATTACCGCAATGATTAAAAAACTAACAAGAGACTCGCTTGATGCTATAAAGAACGATCATATTCTCGTAAACTATCAACGCACGAATGAAGAGTAACAAGAAATCGTGTAATACAAGGAATCAACAATTTCATTATTACTGATCTTCATAGTTTTTCAATTAATATTTCCACCGCGAACCATGACAAGTTAATTCCAATTTTTGCATCATTCGAACAATAATAAGAAATAGCGTAATACAAGGAATCAACAATTTCATTATTGCTGATCTTCATAGTTTTCCAATTAATATTTCCACCGCGAACCGTGACAAGTTAATTCCAATTTTTGCATCATTGGAACGTCCTGACCTTTCCTGTACGGTCTTTCTAAATCATCACTTGTAACATTTGCGTAGAGGCGTTATGTGCATCGACACGTTTATAGGAAGAACCGTCATTAAGCAGCGTTCAGAAATCCATTAAATCCATTATGGGCAATCTGTCCTAACTCGTAAAAAGAAAAATTCGAGGTATGTATGTCCGAAGCGATTGTACAGTTCGTAGCACGTATTACCCCGATCAGTGAGACGGCATCATTGGTGTATCTATCGACGAACCGGCTGATAACTCATCCACCAACAGAAGACCCCACACGAAGCAGATGGAATTTTTTCACCAGATGACGGAGAACGTGAAATCTGAATGGTAGTCGATCTGGGAGAAGAAGATCGGCAGAGCGCGCGGTGCGGCGCTTGACATCGTAATGTCAAGGCTGAAATTAGCGGCGCGCAGCGCTTTCTGTCGGAGCGGAGCTTTCGCCAGCGATGGAAGATGAGTCAAAAGAGTCAATAGAGACGGGCGCCTCTCGATTATATTTGACTGGCCAGGAAAGGACGTAAACAACGTATAAGCTGTTCGGACAATAGCTATATGCGTGTATTCACACGTGTATATACATATATAAGTATATGAGTGGATGCTTGACCAACACGATTATAGCCGAACGATAATTTATTTGAGACCGATGCTTGCACGCGGCTCCTCCGAGTTTCGTTACCACTTCTCCACCAGACGAGTTCACTGGCATTGGCCGTTTAGTTTCACTATAGCCTCTTAAGGAATATGTCGATCGGCTAACACTGAATCCTCCGCGCGCGGCGAGCCAGCCAAAACCAGCAGACTCCGCGAAACTTCTACGAGAAGGTACGTGCCACCGTCAAGCTGGAGCACGCTGACTTTTGCTTCTTCTCACAGCAGATGTGGGAAAGCGAGAGAAAAATCACATACGTAGCACGTTCGCGAAAAACTTATAAATAGAGTTTAAGAGTACGGTCTCTGAGAGTGACAGTTTGTGGAAGAGAGCTGAATTTCAACTGGGCCATATTCCAAGTCTTCGAAATATTCCATAAACTATTCGATACCTTTGTGTAAGTAGTTAGATCGATGGACACACAGTGGACAAGAGTCTATTGCTCAATCTATAATTTAATCATTCGATTGATCGAGTACCCTTAGCGAGAGTCACTTCTTAAGAGAATAATACTTTATTGTCAATGGCATTCCGTTCAAATTGAAACAGTAATTTTTCATTATTTTTTTTCTGACAAAATGTTCCAACGTTAAGCCTACTGCAAGCGCGAATTGTGATCCTGCTTGCAGGGTCATGATCTCAAGTTGTTTTTGAATGTTCATTGTAGTCCTCCTTTTCTTTTGATTTACTGCCAGCCATAATTTTCCTGGCCAGACAGAGAAAGAGAACGTTGTACGCAATTCTGTTTGTCACCGTGTTCCCGTTTGATTGAATAATCAGATAATCAAGAAGACGAACTTGTTTGTACGCGGCGAAGTCTGGAGAAAGGAGAAGTAATCCAGGCGGTATCTGTAGAGACAGCAAAGGGTTGATCAGTTGAATCACTTAGCAGCGCAGATTCAGATAGTCACTCCGATCGAGCAAGTCAAATTAAATGGACTGATTTCAATTCTAATTGGTATCAATGCATTCATAATAACGCGATATCGATCGAGCAGTGTTCAAATTATAATTCCTACAAGTAGACTTAACGAATGTCAAACATGTATGCTGGTAACTTAACATCCATTAATATATATATATATATATATATACGTTACATATTAACAAATTATAAATTAGATGCTTCAAATAATCGGCATCGTTAAACACACATGAAGTATCCGAATATAATATAATTTCCAAACCACAGCGGGAAATCCGAGGGTTCAGTTGCCAAGTGGCTAAAAGCACATCGCGAATGGTCGAAGCTCGGATGCATAGAATGGAAGGTCGCAAGCGTTGGCTCTCGAAGAAAAAGACCGCGGATATTGTAAAATGGCAATAGGTTGTACGTGATGTCGTCACGCTTGGAATCTCACGACATTCACTGCAGAAATAGCTTTCCTATCGAAAAAGCTATCCTAGTGCGGATGGAAACGCTTTTGAAACGAGCGAGTAATCGTGCAGCGCGCGAAAATCCCTGATATCTCTTGACGAAACCTTTGATAAGAAATCAACGAAGATTAATTCGAATTGTTGACCGTATGTTCTCGAGCGAAGAGACCCTCAACGCGGCTAAACAAGGACAACCCGCGTTGTCGAACATAACTATGTATTTTCCAAGGAATATTTGTGTGGGTTAGATCGCTTCATTCGTTTGGGTAAAGTTTTTATTTTTACGTGTCCGACAGGCGCTATCAGCGGCACGGAACAGCGATTTGGTCGTCGACTAAAAATAGGGGGGAAAAAAGTGATTTCACGCGGTAATTCGAAAAAACGAAATTCGTGAAAAGTGTGTCGAAACGAATGGCATAACTCGTTAGCTGATACACACCGTGACAGTCAACGCTTTAATGTCTTCGGTATCTGGCTGCGCACGGCCACCAATGCGATATTGAACCACATATGTGTGTAACTCGCGGGGCCTCCGTTTTAACGCTACGTGAGCTCTATATATAGCTGTCCCGAATGGTGGTAGTGGGCGAGCAAAGTATAGAAGAAATCAGTATACATATGACATATGGAAGTGAATGTTGGTCGCCGTGTAGGAGATTTCTTCTAAGACAAATGTTTATTCTATCTACAGAGTAATACATTTACAGACTTGCTAGTGTAGTTAATCGGATCGCGCGCAATGTGCTTATCCTTGTATGCCAATGCCTCTCAGGTGTGTCTTTTCTTGGATGTCCGCGATACTCAAAATTGATACTGAAGCAGTATTTGCAATGTTACAGAGCTTAACACGGCAGACGGATACTATCCCTATTAGTCAAACTACGTCACACACTTCCGTCTCGTATGCTTTGATAGAAAGTATTACGATTGTCCTCTGAAACGGACGGAGAAGAACCAGTTCTTTGGTAGGTACGTACGATTCGTGAGTAATAAAGTCCATCGTGAAAGAGAATCTCGTATAATCAGCACGTGGCATTTATAAACCGCGTGGGCGAATCGAGTGAGCAGTGTGCGTAAGAAAATGTAATATGCATTGTGTAATTGTTATCTTGCCTAACTACAATTAATCGCGGACCATAGCCAGATGTTATAATTACTCCCAGTCACCGATAATCGTATCGTATCTCCCTCCACAGAATTTTTTCCCCAAAGTCGTTGGGACTTCAGGTCATTCGACTGTGGCTGGTAGAAGCAGCCAAGAGGAAAGAAGAACTTCTGAGAGTGGGGAAGCAGAAGAGACGCAGACACAACGAGTACGCAAGGACAACCAAAAAATTGCACAAGGAAATTCATCGTACCCTGACGATTACGGGGAATCCATCCACCTGCTCTTAGAGTTAACTGTCAGTTCACTTCTGCAGTGCACTCTGGGCATTAGAACAAGCCAGTACACGGTTGCAAGTGATCACGAGAGATCTGACGTTCCTGCGGTTTCGTCTCGTCTCATCAGACGTAACGAGAAACGATCACTTGCGTATAATTACTCTACTGGAGCAAAACGCGTAGAAGAGATCCGCCAGTCGCAATCAAGTTTTCGGCCGGAAATACACGCTCCAGGACGTTCCTGTTATTCGTTATTCCATCGGCCCGCGCGACGGGACTTGTTCGTCGACCAGCGATTTAATTGAGTCAATCCACGGTGGAACTGTGAAACAAACTAAAAAAACGAACTGAAAAACTAGATGGATTTTCAAACGAATGTGTTAGTAAAAGTGACAACGTCATATGAATAAAATATTTTCCTAACGAAGAATAAAAACACAGTGAATAGTTAAATATATCTAGACATATATTAAAAGAAAAGAAGCGTTCTTTACCGAGATTATAAAACATGGCGAGTGTCGACAGAAATTTAGAAGAGCTGATGGCTCATTTAGGCGATTTTGGTAAATATCAAGGTTGGCAATTCTTTCTTCATGTCCTCTCCGCTCTCACGGCTGGCCTTCATATGCTGACACTACTGACAGTCGCCGCAGTACCAACGCACGAGTGCAACATTCCCGGATCTATTTCGGCATCTTCCACCGTGGATCCATTGAACTCAAGCACTCCAGAATGGAACGCATCCGCCTTACTCGAAGCCTTACCTCAACCAATCGATTCCTGCCACTATCTGGACATCGATAACGTAGTGAAGAAGTGTGATGCTTGGACCTACGACACGACGCATTACCAGTCTTCCCGAGGGATGGAATGGAACTTTGTGTGCTCTCAACGATGGATGGGTGCACTGGCACAATCCACCTACATGTTCGGCGTGTTCTTTGGCGCGGCTACGTTGGGCAGTATGGCAGACAAATATGGTCGAAAGATTATATTCTACGTATCTGCCGTGGCTCAACTGATCCTAGGTATAATCGTAGCCTTAGTCAACAACTATCACGTCTTCTTGGTTCTCCGATTTCTTTACGGAATCTTCGGTTCTGCTGGAGCATACATAACGGGTTTCGTACTGACAATGGAGCTTGTTGGACCGTCAAAAAGAACGGTCTGCGGAATAACATTCCAAGTGGCCTTCGCAATGGGCTTTATGTTAGTAGCAGTTTGGGGTGCCGTGATAAAGGATCGAATGTGGCTGCAGATTGTCTACGGGTTGCACAGTGCTGTTTTAATCGGACATTGGTGGCTCATGGACGAATCACCCAGGTGGCTATGGATGCAAGGACGCATCTCCGAGGCCGTAGTGATCGTGCAACGAGGCCTTAAAATGAACGGCAATAACGTTGACATCAACGCAGCCAAATTAATCAGTCAAGCCAAAGCGCAACAAGATACGAAAGAGGAGAAATCTCACGGTGCAATGGATCTCTTTAAAACCCCAAATCTTCGACGAAAGACACTCAACGTTTGTTTGAATTGGTTTGCAAATTCAATTGTTTATTACGGTTTGTCTCTGAATTCTGGTAATCTGGTGGGTAATCCATTTCTAATGCTCTTCCTAAACGGTCTGGTCGAGCTTCCCTCTTACGTATTGATGTGCTGTATAATAGATCGTACTGGTAGAAGATCCGTGGTCAGCACGTTTATGTTGATCGGCGGCCTCTGTTGTATCGTCGCCTCATGCATTCCAACCGACACTGACTGGGCTTCTGCCTTAGTCGTAGCGATCGTTCTAATTGGAAAAGCTTGTATAGCTGGTTCCTTCGCAGTCGTTTATAACTATACAGCCGAATTATTCCCAACCGTGGTTAGGAATACCGCTTTAGGTATTTGCTCCATGTGCGCTCGTCTTAGCGGAGCCTTAACCCCCCTAATAATGCTTCTCGATTCCCTAAATCCCAAAGTGCCCGCTGTATTATTCGGCTTTATTGCCTTGGTTTCTGGTTTTCTCGCTCTCTACTTGCCAGAGACTGCGAACCAACCGATGCCCGAGTCCATCGAAGACGGGGAGAACTTTGGTAAGAACGACACTTGCTTTACGAGCTGCATCGAATCGAGAAGAAAAAGCAACGCGAGTTATGATGTCGATATGGAGCCAGTGCAGGAGAAGGAGGAGAAGGAAAAGCTGAACGACACATAGAAAATTGTAAATTAACTTGACGACGTCCTATGATTGGAAATGAATTTCTGGCTTCATTGTTACAAGAATTTACCATGTAAATTGAATGATTGCATGCCTTTAAAGCGAAACATAAGATGAATTTGAGATAGTTAGCGGGCCGCACCGTAATTTACCGGTGAAATCCAATGAATTGTTAGGTATATAAGTTGGAGAATTAAATATTGTAGAAACTTGATATACCCCTGCCATTAGTATAATTATCATACAGGATGATATCGTAGGAAGTGATAAACTTTAAAGAATACTTAACGCACACCGAATGCCATAATTAAGTATTGATAATGATGTAAGAAAGTATGCGTGTAAAAAGCGACAATACATATCACTAATTAGCGAGGAAAAAATACTTGGGGATCATCGTACGATTATTGTGTCACTGAAATCTCTCTCCCAAAAATACATCGTTCGACAGACCATTTTATTAATACATTTTCGATGCGATATTATGTAATGGTATGCGTCAAATGTGTGTATTGTGCGAGGAAATCAAAGCAGCACGATATATCTCTAACACCTGTTCAACTAATTTCTGACAAAGACATTCACTTTACATCAAGAGTTTGTTCAAAGAATTGTTTTGTAATAAATTCGTGTGATGAACGCACGGTATATAAAATAAGAATAAAAGAAAGTTTACTGCCTTACAATTTAACCATTGAATCACAGTTACCTGTTTAAATACATTTCAAACAATGCCGATTAAATAAAAATGTAACCCGTTTGAAGTTGATTAAGTTTTTCCCGTTTTCTGCAATAGAAACACAATATCCAGCAGATTGACCGACAGCACGTACGGTAAATGTGACCAGTTTGAATTTGTAATTACGTTCAACCATCGAACTCCAGCAGTCCTGATGCAATTATATATTGTTTGCCGCTGCAAACCTTTTTAGAATAGTACCATTTCAATGTTGAACAATATTCGAAGCTTATTTAAGCTCGTTTCAGCACTATAAACCAGTAACAGAAGCTATACCATAATAAATACCACGATATCTGCGACGCACTCACAATTTGCACGCGTTATCACTTTAGTCAACAGTGAATCTAGAAATGCGTTAGCCTAATGCTACTTAATTGCACGCAGCAATTAGAGTCGAGAGCAGCGGTATCTCAATTATGGGTTACTCTGTACATACAGCGATGTGTTTGAGCGTTTCTTCAAACACGCAGAGGACTGTGTATCCAAATTGAACGTCGTGTCATTGGATATTCAATGGTACATAGCGGAACATAACCGAGAATATTTAGGCCGTAAATTGAAATCGATGCGAAAAAAATTCGTGTAACCCGTCGATCAATTTCCATAATCAATCACTGCTCATGCTGGCTCATCCCATTTGAGCGAATGTAAGGTTCGCAGTAATATGTTCGCACAAATGAATACATGATTTCGCATACTACACGGCTTAATGTCATTCAATAGCGAGCGCAAGCAGCATTATTACGTAAACTGTTATTACGTTACTGTTTAGATCAGCGTGAAGCCTGCATTAGCGATGTGATTGGAAAATACACGCTAAAGAATGCTGCTCAAAGTTTTTCTCAGGGAAACAGAAACTACGAGTTTCCAAAACACACATATACACGTATATATATATATCTGAACCTAATCAGCAGAATGCAATTTCTGCGGGATCAGTTGGCGGAGAAAAGTACGGAAAATCGCTTTGGTACTCTCCTTGCTAATGGATAAAGTTGACCAGGGCTGCTGCGGCGACCCAGCGATTTTCCAATAATAGAGCGTGTGAAAAGTTGCCCCCCGCGAATGTCCGCCCTTTTTTTAACAATTCTTGCTTTATCGAGCGCGAGGAGAAAAGGGAAAAGTCGTTTTTCCGGGATTCAAGTGGCGCAGCTCTTCGTTTTCCTGGGATCTCACGTCGAATACGCAATAAACTTAAATGAAGAAAACAACCTGTGAGCTATCAGCTTCTTATTGTGCAATAAATTTTGCGAGCACTGCTTAAATTAACTTACCAACTTCAATTGTACAATGATAAATTCACTAAACTTTAGACAGAACCTAAATGATGAAAACAATAAAGACAATGAAATTATTTCAAAATTTTTATTATTATTTTAAAGTATAAAGTTACTTTGATTGAATCATGCGTCCAAAGAAACTTGTCTAATTTCTTTGATCAGTGGATCGCTAAAGATAAAGTTATGCATTGTCCGCAAGATTACTTCCGGAAAGTATAAAAGTGTCTTAGGGCTCAGGCTTCTGAAAGTGCAGCCTTAAGCAATCGACAAGCAATCCCGCGTAATGCCTCGGACGTGAACGCGAGGAACACTCGATTAATTGAACTCCGAAGGAATCGTCCTTCCGGAGTAAAACTCCTAGCCTTTCTAATGGACCGGCAACACAATCGACCGATCGATGATGTCGGAGGAAAGTAAGTACGGCAAGCTGAGTTTCGCATCCGTTGGCCAACGGCACCTTTGCGCTTTTAAAAATAAGGTGACACTTGAGTGAAAAACTCCAACTGACGCGAGAGGCGAAATTTTATTGTGACAGCAGTCGTTCTGTCGCAACACGCAGGCCGATAGGGGAATTGTTGCCCGAGACGTTAATAAAATCTGCCTCTCTCGTTGACTCGATAAATGTCTCTTGAATAACTGGGCGGGAATTGAATTTCACGCTGGATAAATTCGCAAAATGGAGACCGTGGAAAACTGCACTATGTATTATCGAATCCTTTATTTATGTTACATCGTAAATAGCAGCCTGCTAGCGAGTGTTGTTGCCTCTTTGACTTGCAAATGGCCCCAGGATTATCGAGCGCAATTTTGCATTCTGATCGTACGAATTACCGAAAAATGCGACTAGTTAACACCGTTGACAAACTGCATTGCGCAATTGAATTTTTCATCGAATGAACCTTTTAGAAACCTTTAAGCCGCTTACCGGCGTCCGATCCTATCTCCGATATATAACGTTTCTCAACGGTATAGTTAACGGTTTAGATTTTAAATTGGAGCGCCCCTTTAAAGTTGAACGACCGAAACTTATATATTCTTAAACTCGAGTAACAAGTTTTGCGAAATTAGCTAAATCTTGAGTTGCACAGCACCAGGGGAGAGCGAAGCGCAAGCAATTAATTCGAAACTCTACGGTAAATACTAGACTGACCGGGTTGCAATTACTCGAATAAGTAAGTGCCCCTGTCAATATACATATATTGGAACTTGAATGACAAAGCTAAAGTAAAAATTTGTTCGGTGTAAGCTACACTTGTAAAACCACTCAAGTGCAAACACTATGCAGATTACTTTCGCAACAGGGACTGTAAATAAGATTTATCGTCACCGAAGACCCGCTGCTTCTCTTAGGCGGGTAGATACGAAGCAACACTGGAATAACAATTATTTTTCCACTGCGCACCCATTCGCCTTCACCTTCGCGACCCTTTGCTTAAAGCTCCCTTCGTTAAGCCAAGCGTTATTTATCTTAAGTTCCACCACGACCAGACGACCTTTATGTAGGTAGCCAAATCCGCAAAAACAAGTACGTTACGGACCATTTATTCCAGGGTGCATGAAAGCACTGCGCTCGTTTAATTTCGCCTTTTCCGTTTTCAGCTCCGTTTCAGCGTTACAAATTTCGCACAATATTTCCGCACTATCTATTCGCAAAAATACCGTAAACAAAAGGATCCATTAGTACACGATTGAACGAATCACTCCAAACCCACTGTTCGATCCCGAATTCTCAATTGAATTTCAACATTTATACATGATAATTAACTCGAATAAAACAATTAATTGACCCGAGCAAATAGAAATCTGAGTATCACCTTGAATTAATTTATGAAATAAAATTTTGTTTCATTCCAGCCAATGTATTTTAAAATCCTTTCCACAAGGTTACAAGGTAAAAAAAAAAGCCTGACACACGTAATAGTTGGTAACGCGGTCGCGCACTTTTCTAATTATCAAGCAAAGGCAGTGGTGATTATGGAGAGCGGGGTGTCGCAAAAAAGTGCGGGATTCCGCATTCGCGGCAAAATTCCCAGAATTCCATAGAGCACACGTGTATGAACGCGGCTACTCACCTGCGTAAGTGGAAGCTGCGTGGACGCGCGGACCATGCGGCGATGTGCGAAAGGAACCTGCGCGGCCAGGACACCGAGCTCCTGGTACACAGTACACACAGTGAGAGCTCGGACGCGTCTCACGGACTGAGCGAACCGCATGCGGGGCCCTACGCTCGCCGATTAAAGCGCACAAATCCACCCGTTGCACAAGCGTGCGCAACTTGCCCGTCCTCTGCCAAATGCGCTGGCACACGCACTCAACCACGCACTAGTACGTACATCCTAGGACCAAAGTACTAGTACGAAAGCTCGGTATCTCACCCCATCGCTTGCACTTTACAGTTCTCACTTTACTGATCTGTCTGGCGTTGACACTTAGGGTCAAGATCAAATCAGATTAGAGAAATGTTTATTTCGTAATTAGTCAGTTTTACTAAATAGGTATCAATTGTTTAAAACACATTATTGTTAGTCTTTGGAGTTGGGTGCTGTCCTTATTGGAAAGATCACAATAATGATACAATAGTATTTTTGGTGATTTGTAAACTAAGTCAGTAGCGTTAAATTGAATACATAAAATATTAAACAGGAATGTTAAGATTATTTTTGAAATAGAATTCTTATATTTATGCAGCTTCAAAAAGAACCGTACAAGTAAGCTCATCAGAGGAGTCGAGAGAATTTTGTTACGTCTCAGAAAAGTTCACGATTATCCCTTAAATTTCGAAGGGAATACTAAACAGTGAAATGAGACTAAAACAGAAAATGTATCGTGTCATTCTTGATATTGATTTTTCTTCAGGGCCGAGTGTATATTGTTAGCAGTATACCTGTAGAACCATCAAGCGGTGCTACAAATTTTCAGCACAGTATTCAATGGAAATTTCAGGGTGACGAAACTTCCTGCCGTAAATCATCGTAATGAGAAAACTTTATGTATGAATCCCTGCCGCATCATTTACCCTGGGTTGATACATGGAGAATGTCATCCTGTTTTTAATGGATTATATGGTCCTCTTCAAGCGTAACCATCCTCTATCAATATTTACGTAGTAGTGTAATACATATGCACACCTATATTGAGAAATTTATATTCAAGCTTCCTTTTTGCGTTATAATCGACATACGTAGCGGAACTACTACTCTAACCATTGATTCTGATCCTTAAATCGTGCAAAATACAGATTATATTTTTAACAAATGTTCATTTCACAAGACAGTTTAAAATTCGGAAACAGTGAATTATTCCATTACGTCCAAAACTCTGTGCAAGAATTGAAGAATTAAGATGAAAATACATGCTCCAAATTTAAATAAAGCGAAAAGCGTATCGTACTTAATAAAAGAGAAAGGCAAATGAGAGTTTCATCTTCAACGTGAACTCACGTTTAGGGCGGATTTTCAAGAGATATCATTGGTGAACTACGGTTGATTGACGAAATAGAACTGATGGTAACAGGTAGTATAACACTAATCCAACGACAAAGGGGAGTGTGGAAAAATCCCTTTGATTACGTGTTGTTGAAGCATCCCATCGTAGGGGCTTCGGAGTCTTGTGCTTCCACTGTTTCATTAGCTACCCTCCGGCTGCATGGGGAGACGGGAGCTCCGTGCTGGAAGGTTGCCATATAAGGGTGAGTATGAGTATCGAAGGGTAACAAATTTCAAACAGTGCTGCTTTTAAGTTTTTTGTTTCACTATACTCGAAATAAAAAATGCTCATCACGTATCATATCACAGTACATACGATACAGTATGGTGGAAAAGCTGTACAACTTGAAAAAGGAGCCTTAATAAATGACCTACTCTGCAATGATGAACCTAGTAATTGAAGTAGTTTAGGGTAACAGTTAATTTCAAGTAACCAGATCTAACTTACGTGGTTTACGGGTGATCTGATCGTGTTAATTGATTAATACTATATCTACATGCCCATGTATTAATTTATATCTGCTAATTGTGAAAAGAGTATTACGAGTGTTATACTTATGATGAAATATTATTTAGGGGTAAAAATATGTGGAAACCAAATATCAGAATTAGTTCTACTAATTTAAATTTGTTTTTTTGAATGGAAACTTATGGCAAAACGAGTATTGGCAGCTCCCAGAATTTGCTCATTAGACTTGCAGCATTGCAGAATTCATATGGTATAAGCAGAGTTACAACTTTGATTTTGTTAGAAAACCAATATCCTGAACGTAGTTCTGCAACTTTGACTGCGCTTTTCGACCATTTCCCGTAATCGTACGACATTCTACATAGGGGAATCGAAAGCTTAAACTACTAGCTTCAAAAGGACATTCGGGGACAATATTTCGCCCGTTCGCTCTCAAGAAATAACGGTGCAAATTCAAGCAAGGAATCAATCGTCGTTTGAAGGTAAATCTTCTTTATACAATAGATTTTTATCGTGCCTCTCAATAGAGTCTCTCAAAGAGTTTCTCAAAGCCAAGACTATGTATTTAGCCGTCAGCTTTGCTTGTATGATAGTTAATTAATTTCAAACTTCGAAGATTACGCAACGCCTATAAAAAAATTTCATGAATAATAAAGTGTTACTTACCAATGAAGCAATGCAATTACTATTTATAAACCAATTTCCACTTCGCTCTCTTTAAAATCCAATTACGATGCTCGCGCGAGTGCTAAATTTTTAAAGCTCCCGCGTTTGACGACGTCACGAACGCGCGGGAAGGTTTCAACTAATTAAAAAGTTGAATTGTGTGACGTCACGGAAATTTCCTTTATGGCACCGCAAACAATTTCGAGAGTTTTCTTTGTATAATTTCAACTTTTCAACTTGGAAATATATTTTTGTTACCTCAGAAAGATGGCATCATCGAACTCAGGAAATTTGAGAATTTTCCAAGAGTTTTGGATAATGGCGTCAACTACTGCTCACGCGATGGACGCGAACGCAATTCGACTTCGAGAATCGCGATCACTGCTGTGAGTGAACTGCTGTCAGGACAGTGATAGCCTGCGCCCGATCACCAGTGATAAATTACAGTGAATGCTTCTACATGCCACCTCTATGTGTAATAGCATATGTATTTCAGAATGGTACTTCGATTAACGATGACTTCCGTATTACCACCAACGTAACAAAGAAATATTGAAAGTTCGAACTGACAAGAAATCATGTTACACACAAAAATAATAAAAACCACAATGAATTACTATATGATAGTAGCGTGAATCAGGAAGTTTCTGAGTGATTTGTATAGTATTGCAGGATATGTGGAATTCGAACTAACTATACAAATCCTTCATCGATATGATCTTGTGAAATGATTCCCAAACTTAACGAACAATAAACTGCTTGCGTTTTATTAGGAACATTACTACAACTTGAGTTGAAAATTCTTCCGCAGATATTTACGGTTTGTATTTTTATACATTTTTCATATTGCTTGACTAAACACGTCAATACATCATTCTCGCGGCTATTGCAAATAGAAGAAAATATGTTTTAACAAAGACGATGATAGAGAATACATGAAATACTGTTCTTTCGCAGCTTAACAAGATAATTGACATCTGAATTCGATATGCAAAGGACATTATTGTATTTGCATTTATCACAATTACTTTTCTCTTTGGTTTTAATTCGCTCTCTTTTTCAAAATTGACTTAAAGGCACGTCGGAGGAAGCTAATGAAGGAAATTTGTATATACGTATAACTCTTACTTTCTGTTAACAAACAGACCAGTCAGAGATTACAATAATTAAGCGTTAAGTTTTTTGTGTATACACTGCCACAACAGTATTTTACTATAACAAAAACGCTAACAGGTATTGTTATATCCGTTGACTGTTGGCAGTGATTTAGTCTTCTGCATCCTCGGCATCTAAAATACTCTTAAAGTAGAACGGTTGGAAGGCATAACCCTGGCCATCGTAAAACTTGGTCATGAATTCAACCCTGGAACACAGAAACGAACCATAAAATAACTAAAGTTTCCACGAGAGGTTTTCCTCTACTTTAAGAAGGTTGGGCAAACTTGTTACTCCTGTTACGGTTCGTACAATCTGAATAATACAAAGAAAATCAAAACTCCGAAAACGGTGAATTTTTCGAAAGATTGCGTAGTTCTTTTCCTGCAGGAAACTTTACCAAAAAGTAAATCAATTTTTCCAACTTCTAACTGCCGGATTTTTACGCAGAAGACTCATCAAGATTCACCCTAATCGAATAAATAGTGGAATAAGTTCTCGATAAAAGTACACGCACCAGTGAAGCCGAAGGGTATGAAGAAAAGCAGAAAGTCCTTCCATCAAGACCAGAATGACGAGGGTTGCCATTGCCCAAAAAGCAAAAGCAAAAAACAGGATGCCACTATTGGCCCATTGATCTCCCTCTGCACCCAGACCCATCCGTAATATCTTCGACCACAATATCTCCGACAATTGTGAGTGAGCCAACGACAGAGCCCACAACCGCAAATAGGAAGCAGTATGGGACACCGTGGAAAGGACATACTCAATGGTGTGGATCGCTTGGTTAATCATCACTCCAGTGAACCCTCCTTCTTCCTCGTCATGTCCGCCTGGAGGAGAATTGTGGCGCTGTTGAGGGTTCAGCACCCCTTCTGATTGCAACTCAATGTCCTGTGACGTCGTACCATTGCTCTTAAATAAAAAGAAGAATCAATTCTATGACATTCTTTGAATACATATACAAACTTTATATATTTTCAAAAATAATCATGAGAATAACAGTCTTATATTTCTAATGTCGTAAATTATTGCTCAAATTGAAGAATACTTACAAAAACCTTTCCTGTACTTTGCCTTTTACTCGAAATCAAGTAATGAATTGGCTTGCCGCAAAGCATTATGGGAACGCATAGAATTGCAATGTAGAAAAGTGCTTGTTGGGTTTCTGCTTGTCCGTCAAACATGTACTCTGAACAGCCGGGTGGTAGAGAAGCATGTCCCGATAGTATCATGTTGATAAAAGTGATAAGGACGGAAGGAGCGCACATTGATCCATATCTTACATCTAAGGAACAAAGTCAATAGTACTATAGTTTTAAACAAACGGTGAAAATATGAAGTCTATAGAAGACATATAACCCATTGGGATATACCTGGAGAGCCGGCACTGTACAAGGACCATTTCAGGAACATCAAAACTGCCAAGTAGAAAAACAGGACAATCAGAAAGACCAACTGTGGTATAAGCTCGAGGAAGATCTTCGAGTAATTCTTAAAGTTTCTGTAACAAATTTACCACGCCAACTGTTAAATGAAACTTTGTTTGAAACTTAAAACGAATTTTAAAGTTCCATCAATCGAGTGAACTAGAACTTACAGTATATTAACGAGGTTCATACAAACACCAAAAATCATGTGAACAACTCCGAAGATAATCGACAATTTCATTTTATACGAATTGAGGAATATAATTTTATTTCGAGCCAAGGCCCAAACTGGATCCAAACCAAACGGATATGGAACTTGTGCGTAAGCCTCTTCTTCAGCTGGGTCAGGTTCCAAGAAATGATTCTCACGAATCGTGGAAGCATTGTACGGGATCTTCCAACTGGACCCGAATATGTTGACTGACTTTGAAAATATATCATTGTAGATGAGACCAGTGTAAATCGAAAAGAGACCCATGAGAAGGATTATGTAACGACCAGCGAAAAACATATTCCAGATTTCGCTGTCTGACTTTTGTGCTAGTAGTTTCTTCTCTCGTAAGACCATGTACAAAGCAAAAGTAGTCATGACTATGCCTAAATCAGAAAAATTTTCGTAATAGTAAATTTATCGAACAATTGTACTATAAAATGTGTATTCATTTAAACATAGTATAATATGCTCAAATATGTTATCTTACCATGACCAGCATCACCAAACATAACAGCGAACAGGAATGGAAATGTAATAATTGTATAAAGTGCCGGATTAGCCTCTCTATAGCTTGCTATACCATATGCATCGATTAAATTCTGGAAGCCTCTTGTAAATTTGTTCGTTCTATTGAATGTAGGAGGATTTTCATCCGTTTGGATTATATTCAAAAACGACGGAATTGAGCCGCCACACAAGCGCTGTATAACAATCAAATAAATATAAAGTATTGAATTGATCGAGAAGTTTTCATTCCGAACATGAAATATTCATAAAAATTAAAAAACAATATTTCTTCAACACCTACCGATCCTTCGGTCAAACAATTCTGAACAACACCAAGGTCAGCGACTGGTACCCAGCATTCTCCA
This sequence comes from Trypoxylon attenuatum, assembly GCA_963989405.1. Lineage (NCBI taxonomy): Eukaryota > Metazoa > Arthropoda > Insecta > Hymenoptera > Crabronidae > Trypoxylon > Trypoxylon attenuatum. Next base: position 12,601,699 of record OZ022489.1, on the reverse strand, counting down.
ATGAGACACTTTTTGGAAACATCCATGTTAAACAAATTCAATGTATGATAAATAGCTTTCATCTTTCGAACCATGATCGACCAATTTGGCAGTTCCTTAGCTACACTATGCAATACTCGTTGTCGATGATCTTGTGTTTGATTTAACACCTTTAACAATAAAAACATATCACTGATCCTGAATAAAACACTCTAATTGATTGGTAATCTTGACTAAACGTACCAAGTTTAAATCTTCCAATCTCGTTCGCACTCCTTTTACCATTTCCTGACGTTCACCATGACTGTGTGGACAAGGATACAAAGATACATGGAACCCCGTACAAACTTTTTTAATTCGACTCTTGAGTTGCTCTCCTTGGAAAAATGCAACAAAAACAGTCTTGAAAATCTCATTTCCCTGAAAGCATATGATATTCATTGTAGATTATTGTTTACAGTATTAGTATACGTGATAGGACGACAAGATTTATTAGAAGAGTCAAGGAGATGTATGAACTAACGGTGGACGGATCTTCTAATGGTTTGTCAAGTTCAGCCCGGCGTAAAAACACGTTACCACGAGATATTCGCCAAAGCATTCTCTCGAATGCTGGCACGCGTTCTCGATTGATGACACCTGCGACAAATCTGAAAAAAATGGATTAAGACATTTTATATTAATATGGGAATTTGAATAATTATCATGAGAATCGTGGGGTTTGAAGGCTTACTCCAAGCGACCACGGGCCACGGCAGAAGGGTTCTGTGTTTCTTCGTTAATGAGCGCCCGAGTGATTGAGTCGTTAGCTTCTTCCTGTTGGCACAGAAGAAGAAGAAACGGATCTTGATTCTTCGACAAAACAGTAACATCGATTACATGAAAGAGAACAATACTATAAATTAATGTGGATGAATTGTTCTCAATACCTCAGTGAAAAATGATTGTGTCTTCTGAAGTACATGTTGCAATTCCGTTAACTCAAGGTAATTGCTCTTCAAATTCACCGCGTTGTGACTCAGCTCCAATATGTCGTTCTCCGTTTTCTCAAGATGTGCCTGCAATAATGGGATGTAGATACGATTTAGTACAATTTAAGCAATTGCGTTACGTTACAGAATAATTTGAACAAACGTAGCTGAGTGAGTGAAATTCTGAAAAAAAATTTTAACGCACCTCGAGGTTAATAATTTCACGCGGATTTGGAGCACGTGGGAGTTCCGTGAGATGGTCCTGAATCGGTACACCATCCTTCCGAACTTCAGCTTCTATGTAACGAAGTTTTCGCTCCATTTCATCGCACCGGCGCACCTCGTTGACGAATTTCCGTTGAAAAGTGTTGACGTCGCTATTGAGCTGCCAAATAGAATTGCAGTGTCACGCGTGACAAACGAGAGAACATTCAAACCGAGTTAGAGATCACTCTGTATCCTATACGCGAGACTGACGCAAATAATCGTCAAATATCACAATTCTATACTTGACACTATTTTGAAAATATACAATTGTCGTAGATCTTTACACTAATTGCAAAATGAAACTATAAGATATAGGAAAATCTTTTTGACGTAAAAAACACATGTTATTGGCTTTTAAGTTACGTTGACTAATTTTTCACTGATATGCACTCTAGAAACTTTTCACCGTCATTTTCAACGAATAATCTGAAAAAAAGTTTGTTGCTGGGGGGCAAGCAGAAAAAGTTGCATACGAGTCAACTTACATCACGGAACTGCACTGTACCAGTCTCTCCCAGTTCAGAGACCGAAAGGTACGCTGCCTCTGGCTGAATGAACAGTTGGCAGAGGGCCATATCCTCGCTCCTAAACATCGCCCCCATTCTGAAGGCGATTTACCTCTTATCCTGCAACAATGATCCCCATTACCCTGGTGCAGTATACCACCCACTAGAAACAATGCAGTGCCAAGCCTCTTGTAACATCCACTTATCTTTTACCTCAGTGAAAGCAGACTTAAATGTCTCCTGAAACAAAAGCATCTCGTCTCGCTGGAGAAAAAACTTTCGAATCATACGAGTAACGACATAATAAGAACGGGTGGTTTTTTTTTATCTCTCCATTTCGTTTATTGTCAAAGTACGTCGTCTTTTTGTAGAAAGGCAAAAACGAAAAGGAAACTTTGACGAGAAAGTGAAAAGGATGACCTGAAATTGTATACTCTGGAACTCTCTTGAAATTAATCGAAAGTGTAGCTTAATCTAGTGAGCGCAACATTAGTCAAAGCTTCAATAGTTATGGTCTAATGGCTATACAGCTTCAACTCTACTTATCTACTTATAACCCATTACGAATAGTAAGCGCGAGCAAAAACGTCGACGCGTCGATTATTACTAGTAAATTGAATAGTTTTTTCTTCTCTTCGAAACAACTTGTCCAGAGTCACTGTCGTTATTGACCGATTAAAAGACCCGTTCAAATATTTACTGACCAGAATTTGAGATTGCTATCGGTGACTTATTCCTTGCCAGTAGTCCTGACTCACTTGATACCAGCAGCTATGCGTGGGACAAACTGACGACCGATTACCAGTAGGTATATAAAGCAAAATCACGAAACGAAACTGTAAAGGATTGTCGATCGTCTACATTTTACAGTGGCACTCGGCCATCCTACGTTATTCGGCAAACAACGATACCGTGTGACTGTGTACTGGCACGTGAAACTGAATCTATCGGCACAGTATCTACATATACGTAGAGGCAAGATTAACGTCACAAATTTTACATGCCAGTATAATACCCTTTATCCTCTTCGGGATGATTTTATCACTTCAATATTGAAACGTATAACTTAATTAAACGGAATTTCACCCACGGGTTTGAAAGCAGCGCGAAATAGCCAGCGTGCGTAGGGACGAGGAAAGTGACAAATGTCATGTGATACTGGCAGCTAAATGTCATACAATAGACGTAGTAACCGTCTTTGTTATCGAATACAAAGATAACGTAGCGAAATATTTTATAGAGCGGATCAGAGCTTTATGATTTTATCGTTCGACGATAATAATGGCACTGCATGAAAATGACAAAATCATTGGAAAACATTCTGCAAGCTTTACCATACGCTCCTTTGATTGTGTCGATTGTCTTTGTTTGAAATAATAATTGTAAAAAATATTTAGCGATAAGTAAGATGATTGTATACATATATATGTATATATATAGCGTGTATCATTATTGTCCTTGTAAGTGTTCTAACGAAAATTTCAGTGAACAGAGAATACATTACACATTAGATAATGATAATCCCAAGTTACTCTGATCTATTTCCGATTAGCAAATATCAACCAGCCATCTCGTGGCAATTGCCAAAAAGCAGAGAGGTATGAATTCTACAGAATCAGAAACTTATTTTAAAGCAGCTCGACCCTGCTCATTATGTCATCTTTACGTAAAGTGCGCCAAGGTATACCCGACGAATGCAATGAGAAGATAAGCAAGATGTTCCTTGAATATGTACAAATATCATGCTTCTAGTTAATACGTGCGCACACTCTCAACCCGCAGCGGTTGGAAGCACGTAATTCTCCTTATCAGTCGTGTCGCAAATACAGGGCCAGACTAGCCCGGAATTGTAGAGTCTTAGGCGACTTGTAACACGTGGTATAGGAGCTAATTAAGGCAGGCCGCCGGCGAACGTTTGCCTCAATTACGCCAGACCAATGTTACACATCTGTTCCGTCATACGATCATAGCAAATTTCTGCTCGAGGTTATCAATGCTTTTTCCAAGATAAACGAAAGAAGCAATGCCCTTCATTCGAGTTTTCGCATTACTGCCAGGCAGACATTCGCTCTTAATCCTTTGATAATTCATCAGATACGAAGAAACTAACGAATTGCCTTGTAAGCTCAGCTGCCTCAAAGAATCCGCGATAAGCATGCTTCCATACGATTGCTACCGTTCTAATTGTAAGTTCGCTTGGATGGCAATAACATCGGCTAGTATACCTACTAGAAAAATCGCATTTCAGCGGATGAAGCTGTCTAGATTAAATCGGAAATATGAAGGAAAATATCCGATCTCGCTCGTGACCTTGTTGGCACGATACGTGAGATAAGTGCGTTCGGATCTTGGGCATTTCTTATCGGTGACCTCAAAGTAATTAACACCTGAAAGTTGGTGTATTCCAATCGACAATTACGAATTCGACTAAAGAGATGCAATAAGGCTTTATTAGTATATTATGTTTAACTTTGAGAGATCGCTACTGATGAAGTTGCATTAGTGGATTCATTAAGGTGGTTAGATAAATCGAGCTCAAAAGTCTCGATAAGTCTACGTAGAGTGGAAATGTTTGTTTGAGTGTTAATGAATCGGCCAAGCCTTCCTAGCGACTCACTAACTTTCTGGAAAAGCGTTTCTTGACTTTGTCCATTAGCTAAGTACGCCAATTTCAACGATTACTTGCACCTCAAATACGAGATAACTTATTAACACTTTTCTGAGAAGTAAATTAGCGCTGTCATCAAACCGACTTTCGTGCCCCGCTGTGAAGGGATACAGAAAGTCAAGCGGGAAAATTTACTTTCTACGCGGATACCGTACGCAAGGCGCATAGTTAGAAGCAAATGCTTCGACTGAAAATAAAAATTGTTTATCGATCATTGTTTCCCAGTGTCAAGCTACATTATATCCAATCAGATAATAATTGTTAAGTATATAAAAGGAGACTGGTTCGAAGAATATTTCCTTCGATTCGAATTATTTACGTGATGCTAAATGGAAAAATGAATTGTTTGCTTTGACGATTGTGCAATTGAGATTGCGCTGTAGATGGCATTAATTAAAACAATACTATAAGAGTATTCTTTTTTACCGAGGATAATCTTTAGAATCTCGGATAAAGACAGAGAGAAAGATATGAGCCATATAGCGCGTGACAGTGACTTGATCGAAAGAAACCCATAATGCAATCGTATTTCACATACGGTACTCGTTCCCTTATTTACGATGAACTTTAAATACATATTTAAAGCTTCGTAATTGCCTACAATTTAAATGTCACTTTAAGTGACGCTTTAAATCACTTACAAACTGCATACTGCACGCAATAATCTATTGTCACGTCATGACAAGAACAAAATGAAAAACAAGGAGAAATCGTCTTAAGCAATAATCTTCAAACCTAAACAAAAAATTGATTTTAGAAGATTAATAAAAGTATTATAATTTTATTCGTAGTCAGAATAAGTAACATAAATATATAAATATTTCCAACGTGAAGAAAAAAAGTTGATGTTACATGATACTCGGTACGACTCCTACACAGAAAATTATTACAGGATGCTTGAGTTGAGGTCAGAGGCGTAAAGTGCACTCAATTTAAGAGAGCATTTACGAACTTCAATATATAAGAACTAGACTCACCCGAATGACACAACAGGTAATCAACGATGCCTCGTATTTGTCGAAGCACTCCTCGAGGTGAGAAAAGGCAATTATGCAATTCGCAGGAAAAATCACATAACAGAACAGCGCTCTCAAGCCTCAGTCTGATTCTACACAATACCGGACCGACTGGTGCACACTCACGAACTTACTTCACTGAATCTAATTCAACACTCAACAAGTCCCACCTCCGAGTTTCGTGTGGTGGGGCGATGAGAGAGGAGCAGACCTCGTGATGAGTTATTCATTGTACGTGGCTACGTACTGTAAAGAGTACGTTTATTCAAATCAATTCACCGTATCAGGTACGAGGGTCTCTCTAATCTTATTTTAATTTATCGGTACTCGCGAATGATTGGACCAAAGGATGTACGCCCTACTGAGCGTCACGTGGATTTTCATGGATCATGGGAACAATGTTTATGGCTATTTGCTATTGTACGCAACACACTAGCATATTTTTTTTCATTTTATTTATGATGCAATAAACCCACATGTGTTCTACTTAAACTGTTCTATGAATCATACGAATACAATGGTCACATTGAGATATGAAACAATAATTGAAAGTTTATTAAAACTGCATCAACTTATTAAGAATGAACACAAATATAAAAAAGTAATACACGCAATAAAGCAAAAATGTAACTGATAAGTATGCATCACATAGGGGATTTAGATTCAAATGCTCGAACACATTTTAACGAAGTAAACAGGAAGAAGACTAAAGAGGGGGGTAATTCTTATTGTAGGCAATTCTTACTACTTAGCAGTGAGCCGATGCAAATACGCGTAATCCTACAGGATAAATTGAACAATACGTCGTGATGAACTCTGCATATTATATCTTAATTGAAAATTTCATTCTCGGAAGTGTCTACGTGCGTATCTTCGTATACGTAGCTAATTGATCTCGAATAAGTTTGTATTGCGATACTAATCGTATTGAAAGTATTGTAACTTATTAATCATTCATTCGAGGCTAATTTCATGTATATTTGCTTCAAGAATAAAAAACATTCCAATAGAGGATCAATATGAAATACAGTAGTTGTAAGTCTCCAAAAATGTTCGACCACCCTAGTATCAAAAATGCCTTCTGTCTTACAATTAGACTCAACAAAAGCGAAGGAAGTACCTATCGACTCTACTCAGATAAGGCATCCGATAACAGGTATCTTCTTTTAGTCTACTACATACTTTAAATCAATGCTGTGTTATCTTTTGATTGTTCAACGAACGTCTTGGCATGGTCCCATGATTTAAGCGCTGCTGATTCAGTGTCCGTTACTGAGGCGAAGGACTTATTCAAAAGACGGAAAATTTTTGCTCGTAGTAAGTATTTACATCTTTCGATCGAGTACCTTAAGAGTAATCTGTAAAGTATTGTACTGGTTTTCACGAATTCAGTGATATACATATGTATTACAAGTGAAATTTTTGATTATGGAAAAGAGATATAGTCGAGATTAATTTTCGCATTATGGAAAACTTTGTGCCAAATAATAAGTATGTCAGGATCTGCAAATTAAATATCTACTGAAATCATTGTTCTTTTGTAGAGATGCTATTAATTTACAATTGAAAGAAATACTTGTGTGAAAACGTCATACTATGCATATGTGGGTTATGGAAAATTTTGTTCTTCACAATATTTTGAGTTATTATGCGAAGTTTTACAAAATATCAGTGCCTCATAAATTATTAATAGCTCGTAACATTTTCTTCGATGGAATCTAAACCGCCTGAAGCAAGGAATTTAATAGAGACGGAGACCTTGAGATTCATCATACAGCCGCAATTTGTATATTACTGCGAAAAAAAACACTCAACGGATGTGTTACAGTATGAACGCATCAATTTATAATAAAAAGTGTGCCGTAAAACTGTAAAAAAAAGGTAAAAAAAAGGCAAACATTCTACACAAAATTATTCTGAATTGTGAAACTCGAAAACGGTCTGTAATACGTTTATAGGTCAATGTTAACCGTGTGATTTCACCTCAACGTAGAATCACTCAACAACTGCAATTCCTATTATGCCTCTTATACTACTTACATTCAATGGAAAAATATCGCGTTTATCATTACTAAATGAGTAGTTTTACTGGTAATTCCCATGCAACAATATCTCTATTTGCACAAACACATTCAGTGTACCATGGAACACGAAAATGGTTACGTGGTTTTTCTCTACAAAAGGATGTGTACCACAATAGGACTGAAATTGCAGTTCAATTTTGTAATTAGAGACACCTAACCCAGCGTGTAGATATACGCGACGTATCTGTGCGTCCACATGACCCAATTGAACGTTAATATAATCAGAATGCAAAATATTTGCCATCGTCGCATGTGCTACAGAAGGATCATTTATCTCACTTTCCTTTTGCATGATAACGCTGCATTCAATGTGCAAATCTTACGGATGACCCGTATATGCCTTGCAGATATAAAAAGAGGGCACATGCAATTCTGAAGAGGATGATAAATCCTTTGAAAAGAAGATTAAGGATTACGCGCCAGTGAAACCTTGCATCTTTGACTCGAAGTCGACGAAATTGTTAGTTGAAACTTATTACAAACGGGGAATTTATCATTGCACAGCATAAACTTTACAAATTTATATCTCGTTTTAATAATAAAATATGGATATTACCGTTTAGTCTAAGGAATGCTAAATCTGATTGCAAAAGACATTAGCTGTAATTATCTAAAAATAATCATGTAAGAATTACTTATTTAGAAAATAATTTAACTTATTAAACATTTATTTGGATCAACATAGTTAAAGAAACTCAGTAGTCGTAATATAAGCGTTTTTTTTATATATGAAATTACTTTTATAAATCACTCTATAATTCAAGGGTAATGCAAATTCATTATCCAGTTTGGACGAATTATTGTTTTAACTTCTAAATTTGCGAATCTAATTTTGGTGTACAAACATATACATTTATACTCAGAATAGTTTCCGGTCTGAACACAAGATGGCGAAGTTTCCCGCAAGTATCATTCACACAGTAAGGGTTATATAAACTTAGAAGGCATTTAATCCTCGTCCTTGTCTTTGGGGAGCAAAGTGTTCAATGACCGTTTAGTGAGAATGCTGTTGCTGAAGCCCATTAAAAATTAAACCCGCATCCACAATATTTATCTTTTGTGAGATGCAATTTTTGAGAGCCTCTTTACTTAATAAGAGGCTTCCAAGTAAATTAATTCTATCAAAATAAGACAACTAGATTCAACATTTGATATACATACATTGTATAGAATTCCTCAAAAAAATTTAATAGCAATGTTTGATTCATTAGTTTCTATTTTTTTACGATAATTACTTATAATCATATTGTCCTTTCATAAAAATTTACAAGGTATTGACGGAAACACAGTAATATAAACAAAAGATGCATGCAAAGTTGCAAATGTCTGTAGAATCTTAATGACATTGTTAACGCAACTAAGAGCACGTGTGAATAAAATAATATTCAGTTGCATGCGTCTGAATCCTGTATTATAAATCAGTATTTCGATCGGACACATGAACATGTACGAGTCAGACGCGCATTGCGCAAGATATTTTGTAATGTAACTCTGACTGTTGGGGTAGTCATACGAATGTTAAATCTGTGAAACCGAACCAGTCCCTGATTCCTGGTTCTCGTTTACTCATCTATCCTAAGCAGATTGATCCTCCATATCAAAACGTAGCACACGTTTATTACGGAATATATTAATCGCGTTATAAGAGACGGTGAGAATATTTATATAAAATATAGATTATATAATTATTTCCAAGTTTTGTAATATTATCAGTTGATTTTCTTACGGATGGTTTTCAGCTCATATTAAAATTTACTTCGAAATTCATAATATACATATGTAATGTTTGTGTAAAGTGTATTACCATATTATCTTGTTAACTTGATATTGTGCGTACTATTGTAGTTCAAGGATAAACCTTGAAGTATCCACCTGTCTATTACCGGAATTTATTATAGAGTGCCTTGGATGCACAGTGAGTTTATTAACTCACATTCGCTTACGACCATCGCGGGATAATAAAGAGACTGATAATACGGTACATGGCAACTGACACGCAAGCAGAATGGTCACGGTATGTCGTGAATATTACATTCGTGTCGTGATATACACTGGTATCCTTATTTTAGGCATATCATGCGTTCCAATCACGAGTATAGACCACGAAATCCTTTTCAGCTTGACACACATAGAAACTGACTGTAGAAACTTAAAATAGTGTAGTTTAGTTATTCATTATGACATCGCGAATTTCATCTAATTACAAGTAGAGCAGCACTCGAATAAATTAAATAATCTGATTACGATGAATGGTATAAATATACCATAGGTTTCAAATTTACATTAATTAGCCATATCCAAATTTAATATTCATATTTAAGAAGGTTCAACTGACACTAACAGTACGATCGTGTTTAAATTAGCTTGGAGATCAGTCACATATCACGTACCGAACTGAACTACCGAGTCATTGACCTACGCAGACTGGTTGTACGAAATGCTTAAGCAGCAAGGACCTTGAACAGCAATCAGCTGCTGACTGACCGTAATAATTACTGCGACCGACTGAAAAAGAACACGCCAAAGTGTATTGCACTTGGACCAATCAAGCTTACTAAGGAATACTGAAACCACAGGTTGATATAATTCAAAGAATGCAACTATAGGTCCTCGTGTTCATTCCTATTTCAATTCTATTTCTTATTCATTTCTATTATTATTATTTGCAATACAAATGTATGTTTCGTTTCCTTTTCTTATTGAATTCTGATCAATTAATTTAAAACTATTCCGAAGAGAAGGAGTTAGTGACAACTATATTGTTCAAGCAGTATTTTTAGTTCGTTAATTATTATCGTATCATGATTATCTTGATTGAACAATATAAATTATTCACTAGTAGCAGTTTGCGAATGGACTTCGCAAATATTGAACAGACCACATCGTGAGTATAGTGACAGATTTATCGGACACGTTTCACGGGGTGTAAAGCAAGCCATCCTTCAGATAAATAAACTTGATCTACTCTCAAACGCAATTTTACTCTCAAGTCTATGAGACTTCGTTCGTCTGCTCTGGCAACCACTCTCCTTAGCATCATCGGATTAAACAACTTACTAGATGTAACGTAATCTCGGAACACATAGCTTATTACCAATTACGCACACGATATTCCTTCCCCCTTAAAACCCCTTTCAATCAACAACGCCTACTGTTTTGAAAGGAAAAATTTTCGGATCCAACGTATCATTGTCAAAGACATTATCGCGCATTAAAAAAACTGCGTTTCGTTTGCCCAGTATTTGACACTGAAGAAATTCCATTGCATGTGTTCTTTCGATAATATGTATTTGTATTATGTTCTCTGCTCTGATGTCTTCATATCATAACTCATTCTTAAGATTTACGATGTTCCTGAAAAAACGAATTGTAAATAAACCAAATGTTTACCCCGAACTAAATCCCGTCTACGTATTTATGGTACATATGTATACATATAGTAGGTTTAAAAGTATAAATTTCTTTTGTTCTTTCTGTTAAAGATATAAATTGCAACATAGTCTTCTTCATAAATACGATTCTCATTTTATTTCCAGGAATGTAAAAAAATTATACAAAATCGGATAACAATTTGAATTCATCGCGGTTACGTGCCTCCCATGTCATTTGACCTAAAATATTGGGTAGATTATGTATTCAGGCCGAAGACGAGGGATTTACTAATTAACGTAATGGCACAATTATGTATTCGCAATGGTTTGCGGCATTCTATTTCTACTAAATCTACTTTCATTGTTCCACATAATCGCTTCTAAGCATCTGAACCAGTCACTACATGAAAAATAAAGGTTTCCCCGAAAATATGTGTAAAGCGCGCGGTGAGCAAATAAATTATTTAAAACCGTAACGTGGAACTGGTAGCTAGGATGCATAAGGTTTGAATCAGGTTTGTCGGAGATCTGGACTACAGTTTCCGCGTTGTTTGCTTGTTTATCTGCGTCCTCAAAAAATAAACTGTTATATTTGACTCCCTATACAATCAGTGATAAATAAAAAAATAGCTAACTGTTCAGAAAAACTTGAGAACATATACATTACAGTCTAAATTATCTCTGATAACCGACCTATCAAGTCGATAAACACCTAACGCTTCGACTGAGTAAACCAACCCTTCTGTGTAACTTTATATGGTCCAATCTAACGCACGTAAGTATCCCTTGCAAAGTAGCGAGAATGCAAACTGCTACATATAGCAGTTATGATATGCACATTTTAATGTATCCTAACACTTCGCTGGACGAAAAATCGCTTTACCAGGAAAAGAGATAATCTGGCTCCAATAACAAATTATCGCAAGAGTCTAAACACTTTATTTTTACTATCAAGTATGAATCTGGAAGATACGAAACATGTGGTCCTCCAAGACTCTATTCTTCTGAGAAAAGAGCTTCTTTTTACAAGAATGTGGCCGGAATGTGGCCGAGACACTGAATCTTCCGATATCACATCTCACGTAATTATCGCCGAGCAACATGTGGCAGAGAGCCCTGCTCCCTAACGAAGTAATAAAAGATGATCTTGAGTCAAGTGCAGTTCAGAGTTCTTGCTGCTTTGTTCAAGTTCCATATACAGCAACAGCAACAGGTGTTTCAACAAAAATGGTCTCTATGTCAACATAATCCTATACCTTCTGAATGGACGGATCATTAACAATGCTGACGTGATCTCCATCGGGGAAAAAAAGAATCAAGCCTGTTCTTAACCGATATCAACTTATATTACCTGACGAATAATTTGGGTAGTTAAATACCATTGGTAAACCGCACTGAGTTAATAATAGACAGATGATTACACAGGAAACATTACAAGCACCGTGCGTAAACGAAGGCGTGGCGATTCCTACGTTGTTTATCCCTTTTACTACAACCTGGCTGCGTGTGCTGCTCGCCTTGGCAGCGGCTCCGAATTACATGGCGTATAACTGTGAAATTATAAGCATCCGCGTGACGTAGAGATAGTCGACAAGAAATGAGATTGCGGAAGAAGAGCCTCATATAAAACATCACGCGAATGTATCAATAATCCATATTCATACAGAGTCCTATTAATAACACGTTCCAATCGTGATATGGTACATGAACTATACGCGAAATAGTAAAACGTTTATCAAATATCTTAGGAAGATTTTAAGCTGAAATTAAAATTGTAAGTAGTTTATAGTGAATAGTCATTTCTCAAAACGAAGTCTACTAAAAAAGAGACTAATTATACGCATGAACTTTATTCTTCCTCGTGAGCAGAACTCACGAGGAACTCCATGAAAAACTCGATGACAATATCGATTATAATTCCTCGGGCGTACACCCTTCAGGTTCACTCCCTCGCATGAAAAATCGATGGCCACCGCTTTATTTATATCCAAGTGGCATGTGAAGAGGACATATCGACGGTGCAACTGTGCGAGATAAAAACACTGTCCACGCGTAACCACTAGCCTAGCGTTCAGTACTCGGCGATTCTCAGTTTTCATCCCCGTGCCAAAAACTCTGTGCTGTGCCAGTAAACGTGACTGATATTTGCAAACGGCTCTTGCTATATTAACGAGGCCCATATAATCGTGCGGCACCAGCCTTTCCTTCCGCAAAAACATTAACTCTATTTAAGCTGGATAAGAGAGACTGACAAGAATTACTTCTCAGACATTGGAAAACCCTACAAATCATTTTTACACTCTATTTATGATTGTGCTAAGCTTATGGGCTTGGCTTTCCGTGAGGATTCTTCAAACGCTTCATCTTTAAGCCTGCAAAATCGTAAACGAGATTGATAATGCTTGAAAATAAATGAGTCAACGTTAAAATATCCTTTTTGTTTTCTTTCGTGTCAGAAACAATGTTAATGTAATGTGATTGAGTACCTGAAAAATTATAAGAAGGAAATTTTTGGCGTGAGTAACACTCACAGCAGTACGATTAATTTCGGCGTAGTATGACTCAGTTAGGCGCCTAATACATACAATGAGCGAGTAACTTCATTAGGCAATCCCTCTGGCATGTAATACTAGCGTTTGGATATTTTTAGCATTCCTGGCGGAAAAACTATTATTTTAACGAATGCGCGACTCGGTAGTACGAATGATAGAATCAAACACGCCCTAAAAGATACATATATATTTGTAGAATAAACGGACCCTTGACCCTTTGATCGCGACGTATATTCGAAAGCACTTTCTTCGGAGTAACAGATATACAGATATATAAACCCAATTCGCCTTGTACGTCTATTCTTACGTTCATAAGGTTATTTACACTCAGTGTCTGACACCATTTTGGTTGCAGAGCGGGACACTTGAGCCAAACCGGCAACAGTTGTTCGCCAAAGTGCGCAAAGAGCCGGGTAAAGAATAGAAATCAGGCGCTCTTCCGCTGTACTAGTAAACATGACCTCTGTGTGGCCTATATTATCGGAAAATCGTAGAAAGCGTGAGTATCGTCAACCGAAACCCTAATTAAATCTAGACTACTCGTTGATTCGGCTCCACGCAAGGGGTTATCAATGCCACGTCTATGTGAAATCGTTCCCAACAAGATAACGGTGACCGTTTAGTTACACGTTTCTCGAGTTTCAAAAGCCGCAAAACTATAGCGAGCGTGCGCGCTACGGTGATATCGCATTGCACGTAGACATAACACAGCATCGTTCGGCACCAGCGACAAAATGTTACGTTTCGAGTAAGCCACTAATAATGAAGTACAAATTAATTTCACGTATACACTCAACTTTTGCATACTCCAACTGGTAAGACAAGGTCAGCGTTGGCCAATTCGAAAGCACCCCAATTGGTTCAGTCGCATGATTTGACCGGCGAGCACTTGTTGATATGTTGGGTTGTTTTCGAAAATAGCTTAAGCTTACCAGTTGCAAGCGTAGATTCGATCGGCGATGACACATTTGAAAAGTCTAGAGGCTCACTTTTAAACGGGACGCGCTCCCGCCAGCGGGACGGAACACGGGAAAGACCAACGGAACGATGTCGAACGCTCGATGGGTCGTAAGGAACTGGTCGGTGTCCGCGACCCCACTACGTGTTATAACAACGTCGTTGAGGGATGCCAATGAATGTAAACATGGGCACAGCTGATCTCTTCAAGGTATACACTGATATTGTATATGTCATGACTGGTTTGTGTATGTGTATCCATGTATATGCACATACCCCATTACTCCAAATACACAGTATACGGTACCTGTACTTGGAGAAATAGTTGTAGAGGGATGACGACAGAATTGAAATATGTAAAAAATATGTATAACTCCTTCGCACCTGAAAAACAATAATACAACTGATACATAAAGTTGAAATTTGATTATTCTTTCGTACAGTGAATTATATGAATGAATGAATAATAATACTTGTTAAAAGTGAATTATTTCAAGCTGCGTATTTCGCTTATATTAAATTAATACGAAAAATTTGTGTATACTACTCGTATATTGATCGCAAATGAACTATATATTTACCTTTTCTAATCTTCTCCGCGGGTGTACAGGAAAACAAAGATTTCGGGTGATAATCGTAACGCTATAAGGAAATTTTATTACTAGGATATACACTGAATGTATATGCCTCCAGGTTGTACAATGAAATCGAAGATAAACACTAATGATACTTATACGTATCAGCGTCTTAATTTTCTGATTAATATACATGAGGTATAGTATTGAGCACAAATAATTAACACATTTCTAATAAAAAAAATATCATATTAGACAATATGTAAGTACATACTGCATGTTCCATAGTATACGCAATATCATATTCTTTACACGTAATAGTGTAAAGCTAATTAATTCCCTAAATAAATAATAAAGCACCACTTATTTCTATGTACCCGTATATTACATCGATCACATTTATTATTTCAGACCTAGGGATTTGGATATTTAAAAATTAACTTATAAAATAAAATTGCTAAGGAATGCGCAATTTTTACTGTGATGTTGACAAAAGGATGCAGAAAAGTTCAATTACGGATCGAATTGGGCACTGTGGACGTTTCAAGAAACCACGCTGCAAGCGTTGAAAAATATTTTACACATACACGAATTTAAGAGAGAGAGAGAGAGAGAGAGAGAGAGAGAGAAGTGTTCTGTACAATCCATTTTTAATCCACCGTACTGTGCATCGAATATTATGAATCAACAATCATTCTTTCAATTACTGTTTGATAGCCTATTTTGAATATTTGAATTTTTTCTATTTTCTATTCCCTTGATAGTCCTTATAAGTAGCTTTGCCATGATTGTGCTCCTTGAACAATTTTCATACTCCAGTTTCAAGACAATTTTCTAATTCCACACAATTGTGTAAACATTGAACTAAGGGTTCTATACCCATAGTCCAAACAATGGTAGTATCGGTATTTATTGTTATTTCTGGAGAATCCCCATAGATGTTCGAGGTGCTTACTAACCCACCAAATTCCATTGAACCATTATCTAGAAACAGTACAGAGTACATATATACACGTATAAGTATCATAAAAAAATTGATAAAAATAATTACGATTGAATAAAACATACTTAAATTCCATCTTAATCCTGTGGTCGTTATAGAATTCACTGATGAACCAAATGGTAAAAGACCACACCAACAATTTTTTCCCATTAAAACTTCAGGAACTTTTATACTATGAAATCCAGCTCTCAAAATCCATGTGAAGGAATTACTGGCAACTTGGATTATCTAAAAATCAAACATTTGTCAACCATACTAAATGGAATAAGAATTCTGTTAAAACAATATCTATAGCTCGAGTTTTAGTTACCTGTGCATCTTCTATAAAACTATGACTTTTGTACAGCGTATTCATATTTCCAATGATATGATCCAAACGTCCCGATGTTTCAACAAAAACGTACACTCTATTCAACTGCAAGAATATTTTCTATTATGCAAGACATTAATTGTACTTTCGAAGTAGAAAGTAGAAATCTTACATTTATATTTTGTAATTTGGAGTATTCTCCTACTTGCATGAGAGCTTTTGAATAATCCGTCAAATCCTGATCCTCCGTTACTATGACCGTTGACCCTATAGTTTTCAATTTCTCGATTGTCACTGGACAACAACTATCCATATCACCTACGACTAAATTTGGAATATAGTTAATATATTCTCCGCTCAAGATATCTATTCCTTTTTGCTTCCAGTAATTTAGCCATCTGTGCGTTCCTCCATCGACGGTCACTGTGATCTGAGCTACAAACAAACCATGCACGAATAGTTAATTTTCACAGAACTTCATACTGAAACTGTTGTTAAAAAATATATAGTGAGTAATAGTAAACAACCTTCTTCCCATATCTTGCGTACAGTCTCGTGTTTCCACAAAATCGGTCGGTTCAGTATGATTACTGCATATTTCTTGTCGTCAGGCCGAGTGAATATTTCCATAGGATCCCATGTTACCTTTATCGGAGATTTCCCAGTTTGCATCACAAGCCTTCTATTGTGATTTCGAATAATTGGAGCAGCTAAAAAACGAAGTGCAATTGTGAGGTTAGAACATGGAACTGGAAACGTGTGTCCAAGTAGTGTTTATTCGACAAGTTACGAAAGTATTCGTCGGTCGACGAATACGTTCGTTTGTGACCCTAGACCATATCATTGAACCCGACACTTCACAACCAATTAGTTTTTCTAGTAAGTATTCTTACATAACAATCGGCTGATCTTGATGAAAACATTTGGTTCTGGGTTGTTAGTACTCAATAGGCTATATGCATTTGCATTTGTCCATGTAACGATATGACTCCTAAATCGTGTGAAATATATGCCTGAAGTCATATTAACATCAATTTATTTCTGTCAGCACCGTTCGCAGACAGCATTCATTTTTAATTTGTGCTAATCGAACACTAGTCAATATTGTTTCATTCATGTTTTCCATAACATGTGTGGAATGATAGTGGGATCTGGGGATGAGTCCATGAGACACACGCTCGCCGTCGTGTCACTTGACGTAATCATTACGTGTGGAATATTTATTCCATCAGCAATTGGCATGCCAGAATATACTCCAAATCTAGGCGGATAAACAAACATTTATAATTGATGTTTTAACAATTTATCTAATTACAATAATCATAGCATTTTCTATGTTACATCGCTTTAAAATGAAACAAAAGATCTGATTGTTAATATGTGCAATATACTGATACATTGAAAATAAAACTTCAACGATTAATTTTACGATATATTTCTTACCTGAAACATATCTGTGATTTGTTACATCTTTGTCAGTTTTATCACATTTATCAAAGCGGTATTAAACACCTTGCAGTTTTCGATATACAGTTGATATGATTATTTTGTATTACAGGCGTCTGTGACTGACATTTGTTAGGGTGTTACGCGACCCATATGATTCTCATGATCAGATCAGAAGTCTAGCCATGGCGACGATAATATCGACAGAATTCTGGATATGGAAAAATGTTTGCGGTATTGCAGGCCGATGCAACGATGTAATATACAGATGTCCAATGCAACCACCAAGTCAAGATATTCTCGTATATTTCGGTGGCGACGTTCAAGTTCGTTTAATTATTTATTTATTTCATTATTTATTGAGACACTAACGTCGATAAGTGTATTCGAAATATTAATACAACTGCAAACTAATTGTCTTGAGAAATTGTGGCATTAAAATAAAATAATACATATTAATTGTGGTAACTTAATACATCATTCATGTACAATAATTTAGTATATATTTTATTTCACATACTTAGTTCAAATTAAAATTTTTTAATGAAATAACACATGTTTTATTGCAGGACCTTCAGGAGAATATGCAAAGACATGCGGATAGTAAAAAATATGTAGAGTGGAGTTTAGAAAATACAGCACATATACTATCGACAAATTTTCCAAAAAAACATGTAATTGTGGTTCGCCCTGTGAGGTAAAAATAGTATTACGATAAAGCCTTTAAAGCTAATGAAAATATCCAGAGGCTTTTTTACTGTATCGTTATGTTCTAATGGTTATAGAATGCACATTACAAGGTATGCTGCATTCAGCTGCTTTGACAATTTTGTGTCAGGAAGCGAATATGGTGTACCTAAATTCCAGCAAACGTATAATGCTCTAAATCACTTAAAGGAACTTATAAAATCTTGCCTGGAACAAATGAAGATCTGTAATTTAAATAAGGTACATATGATTTGAATATTTAATACTTCTATGATGATTTATATCTCACATAATTACCATCGTTGCAGGATATGACAAACTGCAGTCTTGAAAATATAAAACTAACACTAATGGGTTTCAGTAAAGGATGCGTAGTGCTAAATCAAATACTCCATGAACTTGATTATTATACGAGAAAAGATGACGAACATACCGAAATGAAGGATTTCATAAAATTATTTGAAAGTATTTGGTGGTTGGATGGTGGTCATGGAGGTTCGAAGAATACATGGATTACGGATGAGAAAATTCTTGAATCTTTTGTAAAACTGAGTAATTATCAATACTAGAGTATAATATGCATGACTTGGAAAGAATGGGGTATTTAGTTCTATACTAATTTGTATAAAAATTTACCTGATTTGACAGAGATTCCGGTAAATATTCACGTAACACCTTATCAAATGGATGATTCGCATCGACCATGGATTAGAATAGAAGAAAACACATTTTACAGTATTTTAAAAAATCTTGGTGCTATTGTACAACATGATGTTGATTTTGCAGATAAACCAAGAACACTGGCATCGCATTTCAATGTTCTTAAAGTTATCAAAGAATAAGGTATATGTATTTTTGCTGCTAACAAATGTTTAAAATATTTATTATAGGGATACCGTATTGCAATATTTATACTTATTCAATTATTAAAGAAATCTGTGAAATTAATCTTTCGATAATTGTAAATTTATATATTTTTATAGTCTTTTTATATTTATTTGCAACTTGAGCTTTACTGTTTAACGCTTATATCATTCGAACGATATATATACAGCATTCATTTACAAAATATCTTTCAATGTTTGATACAATAAAAAATCTATTTACATTACAGCTTTTGCCATCAAAGCTGTAGAACATAGGTACTCTTACATCATATTTATGTACATACAGGATAATAAAAGTATTTCGACATGGATAAACACTAGTTACAGCCTTTGGTCAAAACGGAGAATTGTAAGAAAAATATAAATATGATTGAACGATGTTATACCTACTTTTCTTTTTTAAATGCGAATAAATATAGTAAAAATTGTATTAGCACTCACTAGCATTTATTTTGACACTTTATGTTACGATATGCAATGTTTTTGACTCCTGAAAAGAAATCTCATATTAATATCACTGGAAAATTACGAATATATCCGATTTGTTTAATCAAACGAAGCTTAATCTTACCAACAAATTTGTGCATTATTGAAGTTTCAGCCCATTCGTCCGATCCATCGCAACAGTCGCAGTAACCGTCGTTTACTTTGTACGACGAAATCCTCCCTGTAAGTATATCAAAAACAGTCAATTGAAAACTCTCCTTACACATCTATTGACGCAAATATATATTGATGCCTTCCATGAAGTATTTACCTGGTAATTTATGAGAGGATGCTTCGCAATAAAAAACACCATTATTACATGCACTAGTACCAGGCTCATCACTGCCATCCAATGGGCAGTCACAGTAATCATCGTTGATTCTTTCAAATTCGATTTCTTCTTTGGTTGAAAAACAGACAAACTTTCCACGTAAATTGGGCAAGTACTTTTTAATATCTTCGTCACGAATACCACGCAACGAGACTGTCCTACCCTCTTTATCGCGAAAGAGCTTTGTATGTAGCGGTTCTTGCCATTTTGAGTGACTGTTTGTCGTGACCGAATAATGAGGTGGTCGAGCTGACCCTCTCACTACTAATTTCCCTACGATCGCTTGGTTAAGTTCCTTGTAATAAAATAGTTGGTGCACGACGAATATGATACCGACCACAAAGACACAGATGAGCATGTACTTGAGCCTTTTCCGTAGAAAACGCTGCTTCCAGGTTACCTCAGTTTTCATATTCGCCGGTTGACAGTTCTTGACTGATCTCGTGGAACAGGTCTCTTGTATTTTGACAGGTCTTTTCTCACAGATTTGCACTCCTCCACGTTTTCAGGGAACATTTGTTATCGTTGACTTCGCGAAACAGCTGAGCAAAACGTGGGCTTCGACTTTCGTACTAGGTATATTATGTTATATTTGTATACGATATAGGATGTATAGGATATGAAGTATAAGAGGGTAGTTTGCTCGCGAAGCGTAGGCGCTGTATGTTGTTTCGCGTGTGGGTAAAGTAGAATAGTCTCGTCTGTAGACAGACAGTTCAGTATTTTGCTCCGTTTTAAACAGAAATTTTTGAACTAATCATCTATCATACTATGATTTTTTTCCGTCTCTCAAACATTGCCACTTTCGCAATTTTTATTTGATCTATCATCAATTCTTATCTCATGAATTTCTACTATTGCTTGATGATAATTTTGTATAAATATATTTCTATTAATAACGTGCCCCAATTGAGATATGATATGAGTTCATGCTATAGGTAAATGTTTGTAGAATTACTTTAAGAAGATAGTAATAAATTGCTTAAAAGAACGCAATGTAATGTGCGTAGTATTGATCGCGCTTTGTAAAGCCATTGTTCTAAAGGAAAAGATAAAACTATAAAAAATCTCTCCACGTTGCGATTAACAATGAGTATATGATTGCTATAAACTGTACAGATTTAAATACATGTATATTCCTGTTAGCAAACTGGGAAGAGCGCGGTATGAGAGATATTCATACATAGAAAGAGCACGGACCAAATGCGTTATCAGTGAAACAAATTAATGTCGCACAGATCGAAAAAAATGAATTAGCGACGTGTAATTAGCAATATTTTTATTACGAAGCGGATGGCCAGTGGAGATGGGTTATACACATTCGCCAGGGTCCTCTTAACGCTACTATACATTATTATACCGTGCATACATCGTATTACATGTTATCACAATTATACGTTGCGGCTTTATAAAAATACGTTCCACTGGTAGAAAAGTGGAGCAACTACGTATTCAATGGAAGCGTCCAGCTGAAAGGGAAGGTTCCAGAATGCACGTTTCATTGGATGGATATACTACATACATATATATTATAGCACTCGGTCACGATCAGTCCTCGCGATATCAAATAGGAAGAAATTAGGAACATCTCGACAAACTCTAGATTTGGCACAGCAGTTCTATCACCACACAGTTCTTGTCCTGAAAGCCTTAGTGCACGGTTTGTCGCCCTTATATCTATACATACACGTGCATATACATACATATGTCGTTAAGTATGCGTATTGGTGTTTCGTAGCGCACCAAAGCAAGCTACAACTGACCAAAACGGGACGATCCCAATGCGCTCTTCCACAGTCCCTACGTTGTGTATAACGGATAATTGCGAGTGGCACAAGCGAGAGGCTCCATTCCGGATTTCCAATTTCCGCGAGGGCCTCTACTTCTTTTTTTCGCATCGCCCTCTCGAATCAACCCTTGCGTGATCTTGCCCCTCGATAATCCGGCACAAGCCAGACAATGGAGTTTCTGCTTTCTCGCGGATGCAATATATCGAACAATAGTTTATCTTGCGCAGCCTTGGTTCGCACGTTGCGTTGGTTCGCACGTATTTCACCCCGTTTTATCGCGGCACTGGCTCAACGATTGCGCCTTGCGTCTCGATTTGCATCGAGTCTCCAGAGTATCCAAGAGTTGTTTGACGCACAATTTAATTTGGATTGCTCCAGTCTCTAGACAACCGCGTTTAAGGCTCCTTTGTAGTTTTGTTGCCACGCTAATAAGTATGGATCCTTGCCGTTTCATCGGGAAAACCGGAGGCTCGCACTCGGTTCTGCACTATGCAAATACAACCCGATGCTTTGTCGTACGCAAAACAACCAATTACATTGCGCGCCCAGTCGTTTTAAGGATTTGCATGGAGACTTCTCCCTCGAGCGGTTGGCTAATTATTTTAATGTTGCCTGCGCACTGGCTTTGTCGGCACTGTCCATTGCCTCTGCACTAACATTCCGCGGAACTTCGAAACGCTTATTAAATGCATCGCCACAAGTTATGACAAAATAGCCAAGAGCACGAGGAAAAGGAAAAATCGTGGCTCAAGAGTTTCAAACTTCTTCTCTCAGACCAGGTCTCCACTTAATCTACTCGGTTAATTTTACTTTTGAAACAAATTTCCCGAGGTACAGCTAAATTCAAGATCTTGCAGCCTCAAAGGTCAACATTCTGGTTACGGCGAAAAATGGATATATTTCGAGGAAAGTAATTGCTTTAACGTAGCCACGGTCTGATTAAATGTAACTCTGAGCCACGCATTATGTCAGGGAAATATAATACACTGTTACATACAACATGTACCCGCAAAACCGTAATTATTTTATGCGGAAACGCGTATCTGCAGACGACCATCACTCGGTCGTTTTTTAATTCTCTATTCGAGCTCCTGTTTTCATTAAATTTGCATGGCCAGCTATCCCTTGCGGTTTCGTAAATAAACCGATACATATTAAAATGTAGTTATTAATTCAGGTATGTATGGATAATATTCCATAAAATCGTGCACTCCGGATCCGCGGAGGTCGGAACATCGTTCCATGGGAATACGGAAACTTGCTGTATAGGCAAACTTAATGGAAACAGTATTCACTTACAGTTTACAAAGCTCGCAGGATGTAACAGTGAAGATTTTTACCAAAATTAATTAGGCGATGTGTCGCAACGACGTGTGCATTAGACGTTTCATTTGTATTCAAGCGTTTGAAACAGTCTGTTGACAGTGGGTCTAGCAAGACACAGGAGGATTGAATTTCACGACAAATTAAATGCAAATAAATGCGTGTGGAAGGGTTTGACAGAGCGTATAGATGCCTGGACCGAGAATTGCGACACGTATGGTCGATTCTATAGACTAAATATTTACGGGTTCTGTTGGTATATCCATCTCTTCGGCCCACACCCTTGCCGAGACTTAATGTGTACTAAACAACTAGTGGATAAATGTCCGAGAACACACACTTGTTTTGTGCGATACAGCCACGAGAACGGAAGCAACTCCGATTAAATATTTCAATTCTACAATACTGAGATGATAATGAGCCCAACAGTAGTACTAACGAACAACTCAATATACATGTACATACATACATACATACATACAGTCTTTTAAAGTGAAAGAAGCCGAAACTCTTTGTCCACCCGCTTATGAGAGATCGGTGCTTTCCAATATGGCATTTATGGTATAATTAACGAAAACAAAAAACATAGAAAGCCTGGGGATAAAAAATACCATACATATGTATAACGCGTGAGCGTAAATTCTGGAAGACAAAGGTCATAACTAATGTATTAACTTGATAGAGGAAATATAAAACACGATATGCAACTGTTTTTAAGGAAATGGGATCATACTTACTAGACAACAGACATAGACTCATAGTCAGGTGATTCTGTCATGCTGAATCACCACGATCGGGTTTATATTTGACCTTAGCAATCTTCATTTCGTAGGATTCCTGTGTAATAGTGCAATTGAGCTGAAAAGCTGCTGTTGGTTCCCTTTATGCCCATTAGTATACGTACACATAAGGCGATCGATACGACACCGCCATATTTTACAATTAGAGAAGTCTTTCATCTCCTAAAGGATATGTTTAACGTATTTACAAGTCTCCGATATTGTAATATAATCTAACGCTGCGGCATTCCGTACCATGTGTATTGAACTTGCGATTATCATTTTTAACTGATAATTAAATTCTGTCACGGTGCATAAATTCGCACACGTTCGATCTATTAATAATATTTACAGTCCTGGACGATTTAATATTTTGTATAAAAATTTTCAAGGTCCTATGGTGTAATGGTTAGCACTCTGGACTCTGAATCCAGCGATCCGAGTTCAAATCTCGGTGGGACCTTTCGTTTTTGTCACTCACACAATGGTCAGAGTTCAATGTTTTTGGCAGTGAACTATATATCACTAAATTTCATCGATTCTTGCGAATCCATTTCGTTTGATTGAGCATTGTACAACACATTTTGATCGAATGCGTGTCTCTTGCAGCACGCGAAATCTCTGTTAATAATCTCATAGTTTTGGCGTATGAAGCAATTTCTTTTCCATTCGTCTCATTTTTATACATTTTGCGAGAAGTGCGATTATGGTTAAAATGGCTCCGAGGAACGAAACTATACCCAAGACAACCAGTACCATAAACCAATTTTTAAAGCTACCAATTCTGTCGCCAAAGTCACAATTGCAATTTTCGCTGTCACTAAGATTCAATGCTGAAAAATTTACCGGCCTCAGAGAAATCAATTTCAAATCGTCTTGTACTTGACGACGCGTGGTAGAGTTTTGCGATTTTTTCATGAATCTGTATGAAATACTATAGGTAAACTGTTGTCCATCGTAAGAACCCTTGGCACTATAATATTGTATTAACAATTCGTTTCCAGTAGAAGTCAAAGGAACTTGAATGTTGTTCATGTCTTGGTGAGACACATCGCAGTACGACCACATTAAGAAGCTGCCATTTGCCTGCGAATTAAATCAGTCAAACGTCAGCAAGAAAATAATTTATCGTTTTAATAATTCGGCATTTTTACGCGTATATCATTACTCCAACAACGTACAATCACTGTAGCAATTAATACCCGCAAGAAAATCTTAAATTGATATTATATTTAAACAGCAAACAGATGAATCGACGGATAAAATTTTCTTAGTAACACTACTTAAGCAAGTGGATTAAAGAATTATCTTAGTAATTACCTCAATCCCATTGTAAATGGCAATCTCGTTTCCAGGGCAGTAATTCAAGGTAAAGTTTCTGCGTGGAGTAGGCTGATCGTGTTCCAGTTCGTTTCTAATTATCTTCATGTGGATGGAAATCTTTTCAGTGGATCTTCCAAGAAATTTGTAACTGCAGAGGGTGTTGGGTGGATACCAACTTTGAAGAGATTTAATGTTTTCCCTCGTGCGTTCCGAACTTTTGTAAACGAACTCGCAGTTACGGTCGTGTCTGACTCCAGACGCTTCCTCGATTTCTTGGAATGTCAGCTGGAAGCCGTCGTGCATTATCGTCCCATCCTTCTCTGCATGGAACTCAATGATAATGTTCCTGCTGCGCGAGACAATACGCGGCACGTGGCCTTCGCCGCAAAATTTCGCGATCTCCAAAACTTTCCCATCCACGTCCTCGAGAAGTGCCAAATAATCGCCCACGCAAGGCGGACTGCTTAGTTTCTGATAGAGCCGTTCTCGAATCACCTGACGATATTCCGGTACCTTTGGATAATGAAAACCTCTTCGTGATTTCTTCCCGTTAGTTCTGCTTAACTACTACTTAATTTATGGATTTGCTCTAATCCCTTGCGGTGCTTAGGAATACGGTATTATCAAGCGCAAGCAAGTTCTCTGTTTTAAGAGGCAACACTACTACGAACACCGTATCTCTCAACAATAAAACGCGTTAACGAGTTACCGTACTACGTGACGACCATAATACCTGTCGCCTTAATTTATATCGGCATCCACCCCTGCGGCGCGCACATGAACTTTACTCCTACTACGACAATAATCATTAGGCTCATACTACGGTACCAAAACGAGGTACTCAAGTTCTGTCATGTTCGCCAAAACCTGCGACGAATTTATAAATCCGTGAGATAGAAGATTAATGTAGATAACGGTGCCGTAAATCCCATTAAACTGCCGCGTACAAAGTGCACTAAATTTTGATTATAAACTTAATCGCGCGTGGACCCGATTTAATCTTGCCTCGGGAAAGTTCATTATCCAGAAGCGGTACGAGTGGCGAGGAGGCTAGGTACAGGAGGAATACGCACCTGATGAGAAACAATCCGATCTTGGTTGGTCCCGCTGTTGGTAAGTCCGTGCGAGCCGTCAGGTAGAATCTTCACATCCGATATGTCCTGCAGTCCATGATCCAAGCTCTTTGTGCCAGTCGTTCCCATGGACTTTTTATGGACACGCTGCGGGTGACGAAGTCGCTTCTGGATAGATTCGGAGCGGGCAACGTGATCGCGATAACCACTGAGGAATCTCAAGCTACCCTTACTGGGCGAGGAGACGTCTGCCGAGAAGGACAGTCCAATCTCCCTGCTGCGTCCATTATTTCCAAGCTCGTCGTCGTCCGTGCGGGAAGTCTGCGAAGCCTTTGATCCCACCACTTCCTTCTTCACTTTCTTAAGTCTCCTTCGATTATTTCTGCCTCTTCGAAACTTCCGCGATGTCTGCCCAATGATAAATTCGTCCTCTTCGTCGCGATCAGCGCTTCTCGTATCCCTTTCCGACGCCGCCCCTTCCTGATAGGATCCTGCTGAACGGCGCACTCTTCCTCGCATCGTTTCTGCTTCCAGTTCAACGTGCTCCTCGCAGTTTTCGGTCTGACAACCGTCTTGGGACGTACGATTCATCAGATCGAAGAGATCACTCGATTGGCCTCCGATCTTAAAGCGGCCAGCAGTTGACTCTAGAGCGATCCTACACCTGATGCCCCGCGGATAGACTCCCGGATAGCCTGGTGACGAGAGTCTGCAAGATCGTCGCTCGTTCCTCACGGTGCATTCGAGCGGACATTCCGAAGCGGATGATGGAGAGAAGCCACGGTGTCTTTCGGTTGCCAGTTGCGGTGGCAGAATAGAGAATTGAGCGGAGAAGATCACTGGATTCTCTGCTGCGTACTTGACGTCCGAGTCCATTATGATTGTCAGATCCGGTCCGCGTCTTAGCAGTAATCTGTGACAACCATGGCCATTGTTAAAGAAACACTCTCGCTAACGTCTGATGGTTCTAAACCCTTAAACTATCTCCCGCATTCAGATGCGATCGATTTATCTCTCATTGAAAAATTATAGTTGTTTGGCGTCAAGAGTCTCCAGAAGTGTATAGACAATGCCTAGGTAGTAATTTCTCATCAGCCTCCGCTATTATAATTTTAAATTATGATTCCTTGCCAGCATTTACTATTTCTGTAGGCCATTAAAGCGTAGCTACTGCAAAATTGCCACTCTTGTGTTTTAACAAAAATGCTAAAATTATTTAAGCGGGTTTAATGTTGCATATTTAAGCGGCTTTCAAAAAGGTACGGGCAACACACGGCAACCCGCTGTTCGATGCATTGTCTCTCAAAAATGTACATATTTGGCGTATCGTACAGTAATGGTACTTTGATCTGCTTGTTATTTTACAATATTTTATACAATATCTATTGTTTTTCCATGCAAATGTGCCAATATCATGTATCTATTTACTGCATTTAATAACGTTACCCATGCAATTTCTTTTAATCAGCATGTGCAAATGATAATTTATCGTTGATAAAAATGTCTTTCAAATCATGCGTAATAAATCTGTGGCACACACCTTGTTGAATTTTTACTGACATAGCCGCAATAGCGGCCGGTATCGTCGTCGGCATCTTTGTCACCATCGAAGAATTGAATATACGCCCCCTCACAACGAGCATCCGTTAAAAAGCCAACTTGGAGCCTTCTAACTTTCACCTCTATCACCTGGAGAAAATATGATTATACCGCAATTAATTTCCCGATGGTCGAATCTCAATATCTCGAACCGAAGAAAGTCATTTGATTAACATATGTAAAAATGAAGCGTAAAATATTTACTGGGTTAGATAGTAGAGTGTTAACCTGGGTATCCCTGACGGGTGCCTTGATCCGAACAACACATCTTCCCATCCGACCGGTCCATCGGATCCATCCAACCGAGTGTCTCACTGTGCGATTGCATCCTGTTTCAAACAAGAATCCCATTTGGCTTAGGAATAACTGAGTCACATACATTTAAAGCTGATTATGCATCTATTGTATATTTAGGCCAATCCCCTTTTAGCTTATAACAACCAATTTACCACTAAAACTACCAACGATGATCCCCATTTATTTCTTTCTATACATTTTTCCCCCACAAAAATAATTATGTTTCGGAAAAAATATGTAGCACAAGAAAATAACGTTGTGTTGGATATATGTATTTACTTCTATTTTTGGTTTATTCGAACTAACATAGATGTAGAGGCAAATAAATGTTCGCTAATGAGTTATTCTCACTGCTCCGGTACTTCCAGTCTCTAATGATGGTTAAAAATCCTTATGAATCTAAACATTTTTGCGTACTAATAGAGAGAAATGTGTTACATTTAGGGGAAATTCTTGCGCATTGTGGCTTCGAGATTCATGGAAGCATTCACGAATTTTTTGTAGGCACTTAGTATGAAATACTGTTGCTTCCCTTAATGAGAAACCTGTTCTACATATTACTGCAATAATTGCGTGGGTGTAAACGACCTTTTTCACCCTGCCTCTACATCACAATGCACTTTGTAAGCGACACATGTGTTTCTAATAAAACTAAGTATCCCAGCTCGTTAATAGCATACACAGAACTTCCCAGACTTGGAGCGGGAGAAGTGATGATTCTTTCACGGTGTGCCTACACATTTTTTCGTCGCGTGTCCATGTGGTTCCTATAAAAATTCCGGCGCCGCTCGTAATTCATTGGATAATCCAACATCCAGGAACGAACGAAATTCTGGAGCTTCCAGACCAATTTAGCTTGCGTATCCACGGTGTCCTTTGAATTCTGCATGACAGGTTCCGAGATAAATAATAATAATGTTTTCGAAGGTCGTAAGAGGATTTGACTTTACTCAGCGTAATATACGCTTGCAACAAAGCTCGCGTATCTTTGTGTTCTGTCGTCCCCACAGACATACATTTTCCTCATGTGATTTTTCATTTATTTTCATTGCGTTACACACGCTTACGTATCATAGAGTATTACAATATTGATTATGCAACCGGGAAGAAAGTATATAATTCGTCGAGAAAAACTATATTGAAAACCAAGAATAAAATTGATTGGGTATTTAATTTTATTTTATAGATTTACCATGCATACTGGGCCACCCTGTATAATACGTCAAATAAATATCATCGCGTTATCATTCGGAGAGTGGCATTTTTAAGGAGAGCGTAGGATTAAACAGTACCCAGGAATATCCGGATTCTGGAGTAGCTGCGGTGCGTGGCTTGAGTTTTGAAAGGATTAATCACTGAATTTCGGCAGGGGGAATCCGCCACGGTCCAGGTATTAATTCGGCGCTAAACCGAAGAAGTGGCTCGTTACAAAGGGAAAAGCCAGTATCGGCCGGTGTCAGGAGCCCGACGGGCGTAATTCACGCTTATATCGTTACTCGCGCAACGCTCCCATTGTGTCCTGCAAATAATGCCAACCGTATCGCGTCCGCGCCACGAATATCGTTAGGACAATCGTACAAACGGGGGACTTAACGTCTCGTTCCTCCCTGGACCGCCTAGTTAAGCTGCGTGCATAACGTCCACGTTGACGATCTCTTCAGGATCAGGAATGAAAGAACCTCATAGAATCAACGGTCAGTCTACTGGTTAACGAGAACCGCGAGATCACCAACTTAATTAGTTAGGAACCTATACGAGAAGTCAAGCTCAACGGTTAGAAAGAAACTCTTAACTTTCCCTATCAACGAGTCGTTAACTTCGGATTAGTCACATGGGGCAACGAGACAAGCTGAATGGGTGTATGTATAGGTGCATCGACGCAGACCTTTGCAAACTCTGTCTGTCGAATAAGAGCTGCTTATATGTCGGTGTGTGTAAGAAGATTACGTTTGCAAGCAGGGAAGAGAAAGAAGAGACACGTTATTAGGTGGCTCATGCATTCCCAATGCGACCGCTCGAATGAAATGCACCGGATGACTCGTCGTTTTTGCATCGTTCAATTCTTTCGTTGTGTATATTCGATCCGTTAGTCGGTTTGTTAGGTCAAATTTGCGATTTGACTTCCTGCTCGCGTATGTACATAGCTTTAGCCACAGTCTGCAATCCCTCGTGAGCCATATTTCTGCATAGCGTGCTAATCCGACTATTTTCCAGCGGGAGCGCTATGGACGAGGTCTAATATTCCTCCATGTCGTTCGATCCTGATGCGTGATTATAGTTTGCACCCTCATTAATGGGGGCCTCCCTTCGTGATGTCGGTAAAAGCACGGCTAAAAATTCTCCTCGCGAACCTCTAATGGTCGCGACGTTGTTAACTGATTTAATTGCCCGTCACTTGATAGACGCTGCATAAATTAGGATGCTTTAGACCGACGAGAATTTTTCAGTCATTAATATCGTTTAATGAGTAACACGTACAATTATATTTATCAATTGAAACGTTAAATATCGAATAATTCACTCTCATCCGTTTAATAATATCAAAATCTCTGCATTATTGTACATTTCTGTCTGAGTGATATTTTACAAAATTTTACCGTCACATATGTCCCGGAATATGTAGCAGCATCCCTAGCGAGGGCGTACGTGAATGCAGATAATACGGAAGCATAAAGTCGGCGCGGCTATTATCTGCAAATTAATTACAGGAGCAGATATAAATTCGAGCCTCGACAAATGAGTGCAGGATTAAGCATTAAAATATTAAAATCGTCTGCGAGAGCTTTTACTTTCTCCTTTCCTGTTTTCTGCCATTCCTTCCTTGCGTTTCTCTTTATCGGGATCTCTTTCTACAATGTACATATACATACATGTATATACCTCTGAGAGGTAACGGCAGTATCCTAGATAAGCAAAGGTTCATTATCGAGTTAATCGTCACGACGGATTTCAATCTCCGCCTTTCGTCAACCAAAGTCAAATAGACCCTGGTCGCCTGACCCACGCAGTAACTTCCACATGCATCAAGCTTGGCAGCACAGTTTTATGGAAGTTATAAACCAATCGCCCACGCAGATCACGGACGTCCGACAGATTTGGAGAGACAAGAAAGAATCCCAAAGGTCCGAAGTATCAGCGTGGGTAAAATGGGTATTGGTGGAGGACCTTACGACCAGGACTAATGGTCGAACAAGGTCTCTCGCGTCGATACTCCCTGACTAATCGGCGTCGAGGAAAGACCGATTCGTCCGGCCAGTCTGTTGGCATGTAAAGGCCGGGTGCTCGTTTTTCAGAAAGCACGGAATCGTCAAGTGGCCGCGTATTTCTTCCACGCGGAGAAGCACGAAAACGATAGGTTAACAGCTTGGAGCAGGAAGCCGAGAGGGTAAGAGAAAGACGAAAGGAGCCGATTAAGTGCGCTATCGGAGCTCCTCGAAATGGGTCAGAGCTTGGGTGTGATCTCACCGAGTCCGTAGATCGGCCGATTAGACGACGGGCCACGTGAGAAATTGTGGCCAAAGTGCCGCCACAGAGAGGTGGATCGCGAGGAAAGCGGTACTTTATTTATTCAGTGGTACGCTTTGGAGGAGGCACTAATGAAATTACTTGGAAGGTTGGCGGCCAGTAGGAGTTTACCGACTAATTAATTGCCATTGATGCAGTCAATTCCATTGAAACGAAGCACCGTTTGCTGATGCCGTTTCCTCTCTGTTTCTCTTATGTCCGGCCGCAACCCTCTTATTATTCCGTTCGCTCGATGTCTACCCACGAACCAGTCTTCGTCTCGTTTTCGCGCATTTACGATACCAACCACCCTACAGCTATGTTCATACTACCGTGCTTTGTGCGTGGGTTTCTATACTGCCTCAAGAACCTGTCTTAACTTCTGTGTATTAATGCCCTGGTAATACAATCCTTAGACAACGGCGACATGTTTATCAAGTTCTGAATAATACTCAGGAAGAAAAAGAGAAACTACGTTATACAGGATTCAGCATTGTAACTCGTAAACGAAATGAAGACGAATCCGTATTTTTCTCCATAGTTGCCGTGGAAAATGATCTTCTTGTAAGTTCATTATTCCGGGAGCGACCAATGAAAGTTACTTTCTCGATGGTAAGAAAGGAACTTTTCCCACTGGTGTACGCTCTCTTTTCGCGACAACTCTTTTTCAATTTGCACGAATATTCAAATAACGCTGAATTTCAAAGTAAATATCAAAGTAACTTTTAACCAAATTGCCAGTGGCACGGAGCTGCCGGTTAACAAACAGAGCGGGACTCGAGCAATACCGTGCAATTATAGTGTATCGAGTGATTCGCTAACCCCTGCATGGGAAAAATCACAGAAAGAACTGGAAAAATATACCTTTATTTACCGTGCAGCTTTCCTTCTTTTCATTTGATCGAGCCATATCGAGATCTCTACGATGAACGGAGCTTGCCTCTTTAGCCCTCTTCGCTGTCAGTTCTATCTCTATCTATGTATATGCCTCCTCGCTCGCGGTCACCCTCTGGCGCTCCTTCCCTCTTTGCGACTATCGTTTCCCTTATTCCCATCTCTCTCGTTCTCTTCCCCCTACTCTTAACTGGTCTCACAGTCTTTCATCCTGCTCCCTTTCCAACGATTTTCATTTTTCCCTCGCGTTTTAGCAAGCTCCCTCGCTCTGGCCTTCCCGTTCCCATTCCACCTGGCTCCACGAGCTTTTTCCCCGAGAGCACCGATTGAATTTACGCGGCGAGAGCACGGCAGCGTTAATTTAATGGCGCCTTCGAGCCGCGATCTACTTGATCCAGTTCCGATTTTTTTTTTTTTTGTCGAGCCACCGACTGAGCGGCTGAATTTTTTCGAGGGCGACAATCGTGGCTTTCGCCGCCGTCATACATATAGAGCCTAGAGTGGCGAGTGCCCGTATAATATTATAGCTTCCGCCATGGTTCGTTAATTTCGGACGATGCACCAGTCTCTCGCTCTCTATCTCTATATATGTACACGTTCACCCTTGGTGTCTCTTTCGGTCGGACACGCAGCCATGCGCGTGCGGCAAGTCCAGCTTTTTCAGCAAGCTTTATAAGTCTTTGTTTCGAGCTAGGATGTAGAGTTGCTCGCGTGTGTTCGTGCCGGGTCATATGTCTGAAGAGCAATAACCAGTTGTAGGCTAGGGGTCTATATCAAATCCGGACAGTGGTACGTTGCGTGAGCAACGTAGCCCGCTGAAATATTCCTCGGCTTTGTAATTCCGCATGGGATGGCTCGTCCTTGCGAACTGGCCGCTCGAGGGCTGAAGAATGACGCTTGATTCCGCGGATCTTTGAATTCGTAATGCGAGCCGCTTCGAGCTCTGGCCCTTCCTCCTCGGTAAAGGGAAACTTTCAAAGACGCCTTAATCCAATTCCGGCATTTAAATTCAGGGCATTATTTCCGTGGCGTGGCTCGTGCCACAAATCAAGTCACCGCGTACCTCGGCACCGCTGCAGCAGCGTGGTGCTCGAGGAAAGACGGCAAAAATCCTGGTGAGTTAGCGCACATATTCGGACTTAACGAGGTATTTCCATACGCGGGAAACTGGCTGACGAAGGGACAGACCAAGGGACGGAGGGAAGGACGAAGATTGCGTGCCTCTTCCCTCGGAGGCACGTAAACGAAATCGGCAGTGCCGCCGGGCGAAAATTTCGCTGCTGAAACGAGGTTAATCTCTTTCATAATAATACCCGAGCAGATTGAAGGACAACTTAATTACCCCGAGATCGTTGGGTGCTCAGTAGGAAATCGTGGAGCGTTGTCACTGGACCAAAATTCAGTGATTATGCGGGAAATGACATGGACTCGCTATTATAGACCCATTTTCCACCTAAGTGCTACAAGCGGCTCGCCTCTGTTGCCGTTGATAGGGAAAATGGCCTGTAAGCTATCTTTTCGAAA
This sequence comes from Trypoxylon attenuatum, assembly GCA_963989405.1. NCBI lineage: Eukaryota > Metazoa > Arthropoda > Insecta > Hymenoptera > Crabronidae > Trypoxylon > Trypoxylon attenuatum. The sequence goes on along the minus strand of OZ022489.1, from coordinate 12,567,476 downwards.
CAGTGACAGGGCATCATCCCCCATATTCTACGCTATTAAACGCTTTTACGATTAAAAATTATTTTTCTTAATATGACAGAAAAATAGATAAAACTGATAATGCAAAAAGTCATTGAATCAATTATTATTATTCGCGTTTAATTCACGTTTTCAATTCTTTAATTTAGGTTCGAAACCCAATGTAATATGTATTTTATAAATAAATAATCATATACAATATTTCATACACACATCGTTAATTTTATGTCATCCCTAAATCCCTCCGATTATGATCGCTTAACGGCTTATTTTACTTTGCTTTATTGATAGGCACATTCGATTTAATCTGAATAGTCGCTGAAGAGTACCATCAGCTTCTCTTAACGACGCTCGAGGACATTTGTATTGTCAGACGGAAAAGGGGAGCATCCCAGAGAGTTAGTTAGCCAGAAAATACATATCAATGCACATCGATCCGTACGAAGCGACAAATGTTCTATTCGCCAATGACCAGATGGCTATTGCATTCATCGGACATACACACAGATCCGTGTGCGTCATATGCGCCTCATAACTTGGCTACTTTTAATCTGGGACATGCTTTTCTCGCGGCAGCTTTTTAATCATCCGGTGATTCGCTACTCGAGAAAGAGGTTATCAGCGCATCGCCACTGGCAAAGTACTTAGCTTCCACGATTGACAAGACTAATCGCACTTCATATGTACTCTGATCTCTCCCTTCTCATCTATCGGTTCGCAATAAACTTGACGCTATTAATGCTCATACGTTAGCAATGAAAATACTCCTAAGTCGGAATTGTAGATACTACTTGTACGATAGATAATACAAGAAAATTTGTCTTGATCCGCAATCAATGGTTCGATAGTTCCAAATTAAGCATCGTTAATAGAATCGATCGACGGTATTTTCGGTACAAAAGTAACGTCGGGCAAAAACGAACAGAGAGAATTCGTTTTTAATTCTATCGTTTAACGTCACGTAGGAAAAAAAAAACTGAAAAAGGACATTTGAAAAAGTAATATAGGAACAATTGAAAAGACCGGACAATGGAGTCTCGAAAAAAGCGGCAGATTACCGTTTAAAAAGAAAGAGGCACGAAACAAAGAACCATCGGAATAGAAAATTATAACGCTCGGAATCTGAAGGGTGGCACATTGCGGCGGCCACTCGATATTATTAACGGCGAATCAAGTTACGTCACGAGTCGCAAAGAGGTGTACAAAGAAGTAAGCCTATTAGCCGTTATTAAGTGCTACGCGGGGTTGCGCGGCGCGAGGAAGTCAGCAATAAATTAAGTGACGCCGCGAAGCAGAGTCGCGCGGTTCTAGCAAGGCCTCTACCGCAAAAAGGGGCGAGAGACGATACGAAGAGCGAGGAGCGAGACGAAGGATCTTATGCGAATTCAATTAGACCGAAATGCCATTACGATGATTACCGGAACATCGCATAATTTCAACGAGTACCGCCCTGGGGCATATGGCAGGCTTTTCACCGGCTGGAATCCAAGCAACGAACGAGACGGCCGCGCCAAAGTCTCCGAAAGGCCACCAACCATCCATATGTGGAGCACAGGCTGCTCTCAACGAACAGCTGTCCACGAATATGATCAGTTATGAAGCTAAACGTTCGAGAAATTAGAGAAAAAAAATCTTTCTACCCTCGAACACACTAGAGTCCATTTCTACGGTACTTTACCTACCCCAAAATCTTCACGCTCCTTGAAATTCATCACTCGACGAAAAGTGTGGGCTACTCGAAATTTCCCGCGAAATTGAACTACTTCCAGTTTCCGCTGGAATAGGACGCGAGTATAACGTCCGTTAATTGAGCGCGGAAACTGATTTCGTGAGTTTCCTGAACGTCTCTCTCTCCAACGTTGTCAGTGGTACCTCGCAAGCTTTCATGGCGGGGCAAGTTCAAATCGGCACTAACGACGTCGGAAACGGTTGTAAACAAAGAACGGTGAGTCGAAGCGAGTGTGCTAATGAAAAGATACTAATGCTTCAAAGGTAGGTGGAATTAAACTCTGAGCACAAAGAGTCAGAGCTTCGTACTTCAGATAGCGTTAATAACTAATTACTAACTTGATGCCGACTGCGCGCGCATAATGTGGAATGCCGCAGCCAGTGAAAGCTCTCTCTTCGGCTGTCTATATAATCAAATATGAGGACGTAGTTACCAGCTAATTAAAGGAACAGTCGTTCATTCGACTGGCGAATTAATTTGCGGAAGACGCCAAGCAGCAATAAGCGTTTGGTATATCTATGTATCGAATGCTCCTTCGAGTAGGAAAAAGAGAGTTGCCAGTCGACTATTCAGGATATTTGCTAAAGTATTTTCCGATTAAAGGTACCTTTGAAATACAGGATGTGCGTTGAATACACCCAAGTATGTACATACATAGGTAGTAGTAAAATCAACGATTACGAGACACATTGAATATAATATCGACTAGTACCGCTAATGGTAACGATTATAGAGGGTCACAGATGGCTGCTATTACGAAACCATGCAGTTCTTAATAACCAGAACCGCCGATCAAAATGAATCAGAAGGCGTTAAAAGAGCAAACGGCCAATTAGAATAATCCAACGGAATTTGGGGAAATTTTCAACGGTACTAAACGAGCCATTTCTGCTCGTCTTTGTTTCGGCATTATCGCATAAAGTAGATCATTGGAATGGCTTGGCCATGGTATTCCCATGGTATTCCCATGGTATTTCCATGGTATTCTCATGGTACTTAGAATCCTTGAATTTCGGTTCACACTGTAAGATCAGGCCCTTTTACCGCCCTAGCTTAATAATGGCTGCGATAATACTCGACCGTACGTTTATGGTTCACCTCTTGGAACTGGAGAGCCGGCTGGACGGTTCCTTGGGTCTTTCTTCAAATATTACACTGGCTCCTTCAATCAATAGACCGCGACCAAGAGTTCTTTCTTCCGCGCGACAGAGTACCTCGACCCCCCTTATGGTCCTGTAACGGTGTTCCTCCGACTCGGCTACTCAGCTAAAATAATGCTTATTAAATGACTTCCTCTAGCCGAGCGGTGCGGTGTTTGCTCTTTGAAAATTATTCTCGTCTGTTTCCGCGAATCTGTTTATACGCGCATAATGTGTTGGGTCTAATTACGTTAATCCGGCAGACGGTATTAAATTCATCCTAGTTGGCCTGAATTCATGGCTCAGAGCTATACAATACAGTAATACATCACAATAGGGATGGATGGAGTGTTCCATGCAGTGCCTGTGTTCCAGCCAGTCCGGGTGGACTTTCGACTTTGCCTGTAACGTTTGCATATACATCACAGAGGCTAGGTACCGCCGATGGATGTATTAGGTATTGAATCCGTGTGCTTTAAGGATAGAGAGAGAGAGAGAGTGAGAGAGGTTGGGGAAGGTGGGATCAAAATTGATCCACTATGCATTATCGTTATTACATTAAGTGGGCCGGAGTATAACCCACTAAGCTTCAAAGGCTTACGCCGAGAATTGAGTAAAGGCTGGTTATTTATACCCCAATGGCGAACACTAAAATTCAGAATTTCGACGGGGGTAGGAAATGTCACTTTAACACCCCACTGGGATTCGTCTACATTGCCTCTTTTCTATCCTCTGGCCCGAGTTAATTGCATTGAAAAATAGATTTTCAACGATAATTGTGTTATGCGTCATCAATTTCAGAATATTTTCCATTCAAAAATCCATTATAGGATTAAACTGAATTAAACTTTCTTTCTCCGTGCACGACTTTTTTAAGGCGTTTCGAATGAAAAATATGAGAATTAGCAACCTCGTTTTTAAAGCGCACATTTTAATTTTAACCAGCAGTCTTGGTTATCGAATTCTTTTCCAACGAGATTTGCTTGCCATTTTCCTCGACGACTGTAAAGTAATTCATTGCGAAATTTACTACATGCGACAATTCGCAAAAAATTTCGCAGAATTTTTTACCATGAAATCGCATTGTCAACTATCTCGACAGAAATGCTTCGTATTGAAGATGAATGTGGTGTTCCGGCGGCAGTGTGTGGGTGTACACGGAAATTCTCAATCGTCGACTGGCTCCACGGAAGCACGCGTTCATTAAATTCTTAGCAACGCTAGCCCACAACGCGACCGTGCCGAGTGCGAGAACAAATTATGCATAAAACGATAATGAAGAAGCATCCTCGCTACGTTAATAGAAAATAAACGAGCCGTAATAATGCTCCAACTGACAAAGATTACATCTTCGACGAGCCTTTATTAACGTTACAGTACCTCGAGGCAAACGCAAAGGTTCATCGTTAAGCTTCGTCAATGAAAAAACTAGACCGATAATTAATTGTATGTTTTACGGAAAATTTATTAGACCTCTTACAACTCCATTTCATTGCAAATGGCAATGGTTCTCTAATCAAGATCCTTAATCAGCTCTTACAAGATTTCGAGCAACTCTAATTGGAAAAGGACCCTCCGGGTACCCAAGAGAAATGTAGCCAAATTGGAAGACGAGAAAACCAAGCGATCGTTTCTATGAGATATGCGCATGGTAAAATTTTCCGAGGGGAGGATTTTATTGCAAAAAAATAGCTCCTTTTCTTCCAAGATTTAATCTTGTACTTCGATTGAGTCCCATTCATAAGGCGGCATAGTTCCGTAAAGTATCCGGGTCCAAAAATGTTCTCGTTTCTCTCGATCTCCCTTTGTCTGAAAGGAAGAATTCTGTCGCCATCCGTCGCTGACTTATTTTCTTCCTTCCCGGGATCATAGAGTCCGCGACGCAAAAGGAGGCAAAAGAAGTCAAAAGAAGAGAAAGAAAGAGAGAACGGGTGAAAAATCGCGTCTAATACTTCAGCATTATTAAATGTTTCGTTTGGCAGAGACAAGCATATGCATCGCTGCGGACAATAATTCCACGACAGTAAGTCTCTTGAGAAGCTGAAATTCCTTCTTCCGCGAATTTAGTAACGTGGAGATAGAGTATACTTCTCCCTCTCTCTCTTTCTCTCTCTCTCTCTGTGTGTCTCTCTGGTGGCTTTGTTCTTCTCTGGGACATCATGTTTTCAGTACCATGTCTTATATCCGCTGACCCTGATTCCGGCATTTTAAAAGGGAATGAAGAATGAGGCAGGTATCCCACTTAAAAGCCGAAGCCACGAGACGACCAGACAAAGAGCCCGTAACAGTTCAGGTCTGGAAACATCCACAATTTTGCCCGAGGTGTAACGAATAGTTGCCAGGTAGTTCTTTTGATCTTGTCTCGTTATTAACAAAAAGTACCTATTTACACAATTCTCTCAGAAAATGCATACAAATTAACGCGTAACTAATATTCGAATTCCATGAAACCTACAAAGCTAAAGCTAAAGATAAAGACTCACTGTACGATTCCAATCCACTTGACATCTCGATTCGAACGCCGAGGTAGAAAGAAACAAAAATAAAAAACTCCAAGCCAAGCGACTTCTGCTACTCCTTTCATCCAATAATAATTAACGAGAAGATCAAATATAACTTGAAACTTCTGAGAACAACTACCGTCAGGTATTTCTCTTCTAGCCACGTTCCTCTCAATAAAGAAAGCTATATTTGTTGTGTCAGAGTAGAAGCCCGATAAACACAAACGCGAAGCTCCGATAAAACAACTACCTAGTAATAAAATTGCAGTGGGTGGCTAGCTACTAATAAAATATCGATAAATCAGTCTAGGACTCTCTATAATGCGACAGGATAAAAGTCAGTTATTAGTTCCGCTTGGAGGCTTTCCAAAAAGAAGAGAAAACTGTAGAATATTGTACCACAGCGAAGACGTCAGAGATCGGATGCGAAGAGAGCTGACGGGCGCGTGGTCGTAATTGCCGATAAGTAACGCGCGTATTAATAATTAATTAGCGTGGCCGCCGGGCAGACGGCCCCAGCCAATTTCCATAATTCAGGCCGAGCCGAGCGTAGTGCGCTGAGCGCGTTCACCAGCCGCTTGGGCCCCCGATCGCAATAATTAGCGGGGGGATGGGCAACGATTCGCACGCGAGTCTATTGCAAATTAGTCGACGGCTGCGTATAACTGCCTCGTTTTTTGCGGCGTTAAGTCCTGGCTGCGGCCACCCCCATCTCTGATAAACAGTGCTGTTTCAAGCAGAATGTTATGCGTGTCTTTGGTTTCACAGTGGCCGTCGTGGTCCCTTCTCTTAAGCTCGTCAGTCTAATGCACCCACCGAGCTTCACGAATTTCATTATCGTCCCTTTATGTTAGTTGATCAATTTGCGAGGGATTTCGCCACAGCCAAAATTCCGTCTTTCGGCTTGATCGAATTTGAGCCAACGAACGATCTTAAATATTGTGCTCCTATAATGTATTGTGGCAATATTTTCTCTTATTGTGAGATGGAATTTGATCCTTTGCGGTGTTGGGTTAAGTTTGAGTCAATATCAGGTTCCTTAGGTACTCCCGTGTTTTGCTTTATTAAAACTAATATCCAGGAGAACTTATATTGAACCAAAGCCGAAGTTTGCCAACTTTACATAGTATAGTTGATTCTCATTATTCTACAGGGTGAATGAAAAAATCTCTTTCGTGACAAGTAAAAAAGTTACTTCGGGGATATATTGGTGAAAGTAAGAGTTGATTAAAATTGCATTGGGGACACTTGTTGCAGACATTCTTTTTTGCACGGAAAATTTTTCAACCGAATGTCTACGAGCACAGCTGAACTTAATCTTTCAACGCGGCACGCCATAAGTCGAGAAAGTGATGTTTGGTATGATAATAAAGGTAATACCGTAAAGTATCTTTTGCAATTTAGATTTTATCGTCATACTCTTCGAGAAAGCTTCTCACTCAGTCTACTGTTCGCCAAATGGGAAAATTATACTGTCAAAGAATATGTCTGTTTATATACGCTCTGCGTATTATTTCTTTGTCATGTCAGAGAGCAGTATTCTGTCTGCTCCACTGTCAGAGGATCATCTTCCACCGTGAAGAATCCGAGTTCGAGCTAAACCCGCGGGCAGAAAACCGCAAGATACTTCGAATTGCTTTATTTCAACCTCAGACGGATAATATAACGTTTGCAATATATTAACTGCTGCGAATGAAAAACCGTGCTTTGTGTCGAAATTGTGCAAAATCACCGAGCATGCGAATTTGTTAAGCGGATTATCAAAAACCGCAAGTACGTAATTGCGTTCGAGCAAACCCCATTGTTTCACAGAGGGAAATTATAATTGCCAGTGGTAAAATACTAAATAATTCAGGCCATAAAACATCTGACGATGTTTATCACGATTATATCGATAATGGTTAAACGCATCACGCTCACGCGCGTATTGGCTGTTCCGGGACACATATTGACGTTAGTCCCTTTTGAATCAATTAAGCGGGCACTGAATACGAATCGAATCGGTCCCAGTAATTACGTCGGAGAAATTGTTTAATTTGAATATCCGTGTATGTTTGGAATTTAAATATTTACTGCTTTACGTCGCTCAGAGTACGAATGGCTAGTGACTTGCACACTGGGATCTGTTGGAATCAGGAATGATCGTCACGTTGTTGAAACGGCGGATTATGTTCGACTTGAAGGACCTATGAATATTCATACTGGCCACCCCTTTAGGAAAAATTCCTAAGCAGGGGAGGGTTCGACCGCCACGAATGTACCGTGTCCCGTATAATTAATCGTATGCGCTAGCACGTATTTGGTGAGCGAATGATCCTTAATTTAGCACTCTCTTTCACTATATTCACGGCTCGCCTTTGATTCGCATGAATAAAGTCAGCGTATCGAGCTCCTGATCCTTTTGTCGTATGAATCACATGTGTAGTTTTACTGTGTAAGAATAATATGTCTAGTATAATTGAACAATATTGCTTTCGTTCTCTTACTTTCTGATTAGTATTTAATACGGTGGTTCCAAAGCTAATATCGAGCGTAAAAAGCGTCATGTCCAATGCATCTACTACGATTAAACATTGTTCGCTGATTTTTGAGCCTTTTATAAGGGGTTTCATTTTAACTACTCTGGAACTCAATAGAATATATCGTGAAATAAAATAACGTTACCGGAATACTCGACAAACGCGACTATTTTATATATTTCGACTCCTGTAACATTCTTGTGCTTGGCTCTAAGTACTGTATATCCAAACGAACTGAAAAAATCACAGCAGCACGGTGCAAAAACGTTAAATCCCAGGAAAATTGCCATAGGGCGGATAAATGATTTTTAAAAATATTCTGTTCGAAGCTTCAACGGGATTTAAAACCTTCGCTCCTCAATGAAGCAAAAGGGATTACATGTAAAAACTACAGAACCCCTCGAGCAGACATCGGCAGGTATCCTTTGTTTCATGAAAAGCCGTATATTCTACCAATTTTTCAAAAACACCATGCCGCGTTTGGCGTTCTCTTCTCTTTGAAGGCAACAGCCGTCAAAAGTTTTTCCGCGACAACCCGGAAAAACGCGAACTCTAACAGAGAGAAAAAGAGAAAGAGAAAGAGAGAGAGAGAGAGAGAACTTGGCAAGCTCGCGTGTAGTGCCGACATCGCTTCTGTTAATTGTAGAGACCTACTTCTAGCATGCAGGCGAGTGGGCGCGCGCGGGCGGAAGAATGCTTCTGGCCTCATCGCACTCCCACCGAGTCCTCGACAGGTAGCCACTTCACGGGAAGAATCCCCAAAAGAGGAGGAGTGTTGCGAGGGCGATATTGAGCGTTAGAAACTCGACGATTCCAGGAATAATTGAGCCGCGCCGTTCTCTTTCATCCTGACGCACGATTACATGGGAATAAATAGGCAAGGAAGGTTGGGCAGCAGTGGCCCGAAATTGAAGGGCCGATTGGCCGAATTAATTTAGCAGGGAAAACTTTAGCACGTACCTCGCGTCGTCTCATCGAAAGCCCGACAAACATTGGCCAGCAAGGAGAGCAGCAGTGGTAGGAGCAGGAGCCAGGACGCAGCATCCCATCTCATCTTCGTTGTTCCGGATGGCCCGGTTGGTGCTTCCGCGCGCTGGCTTCACTCTTCACTCGATGCGCCGCTCGCCCCGTCCGCCTGGCTCATCTTCTATCCGGCCTGGTTTCCCCTAAGGCCATGCCACGGTACTCGTTCCGTATACCACCCTCTCTCTCGCTGTGCCTCTTTTTTTCTTTTCTTTGCCACTGCTTTCTAGCCTGGAGCTGGAGCACCTCCCGTACCGTCGGTGGAGTCTACCCTCACGTTGGATGAGGAGAAGCGCTATGAACCGGGGTGGAGACAGAGCGGCTCGGCACGACTCGGCTCGAAGAAGCGCAAGACGTCGTGGATGGGAGACGCTCGCGTCAGCGTGCTGGTTTCACGGGCGAGAAGGGTGCTTATCACCTGGCTGATAACACCTGGAAGACAAATAGCCACGGTGGTAAACAGAAGCAGCGCTCTCTCGTGTAATTAACCCGCTGCTAATCCCGGGGTGGGAAGGAATTTTTCCTTCTCCCTTCACGGAACCAACTCACCGCCGCCCCTCAAGGTTTTCTTTTTTTTTTTTTGCTCGACGTACTACGTCCCCTTACCGCGGGAATACCGCCGCGGCTGTCTTCCTCTCTCGCGGTCTTCCTACCCTTTTTTCCCTCGGCTTTTCTTTGGCGGCTCTAACGAGCCGCGTGCGTACCGCGAAATTGAAATAAAAGCGGGAGAACGGGGTAGTAGCGGTTATTCCTCGCCGCTAGGGAAACTGTTTCAGTTTTGTGCATAAAACGGGTGATTTAGCCGCGGTCTCTTGTGCAGAATTCATTTCAGAGGGCATATCTGTGAGACCGGGCCTCACGTGGTTGATATTAGCCTGTTGCCTCCTATCATGCTCTACGAAATTAGTTTCCTCGGGGAATAAAGGGAAAACGCCGCCACCGCGAGATACACTCGGTGAGGCGTTTATTAAGGAAAGTAATTCGCGGCCGATGTGTCACTGAAATGCAGTAGCAAGGCTTGTACCAGACCCTGTCTGGTGCACACGATACGGGTCGACTCCTCGTTCGGATCTGCCGAAACCAGAACCAAAATGTAATTGACGTATTCAGATATGTATGGTACGACTACTCTGAGCTGCAGCCGCTACTCTAATGCAATTGCCGCGTGACGCACCTTCAACTTCTGCTATAAAATATTTAGATGCGCATCGTGTGCTCCGATATGTTCGCCTGGAGTACTCGAGACACCCTCACGCTCGCGCCACCGCAATATTCCACGTGATTGACGCGATAACGCCGTGACTAATTGAATAAAATTCCGATGCGTCGGATCGCTGCGTGAAAGTAAGACGTTTAAGGGCGAGAGAAAAATTTGGACCGTTCGAATCGTCCGCTTAAAGATTTTACACCCGGAAGCTATAGGAGCAAATAAGGAATTTAAATCCTACACAATTCTCCCCTTGGCCATAATTTATCCATGTCCGTCGTAACTCCAATTAATACCCCAACCAATTTGAATCTCGTCCGTCCGGACGGACGTGCATTCACCAGTGAAGAACGGTCTTCGTTATCTCCAGGCAGAATTGCCACGTTATTTAGCCGAATCGACGTGAAGGGCGACCGTGGCAGGAGGGCGATGTCGACGGTGGGGCAGAGAGACGGTCTCGAGTGGCGCTCGTCTGGCCGAATGCATCACGAGGAGTCAGGTAATCGCCGAAAAAAAGAAGCGATCGATTATCGTTGCCGAGTCGGAAACGGGCCGGGCCGTTACTAGTCGCCATTAAATATCCAAATGCGACATCCAGATTTTCGCAAATCCTCCTCTCGCCTCGCCTGCCAAGCCTTTCTGTCCGATCCATTAAACGATAACGGGCGTACCGTGCTCGCACGGCAGAATAGAATCTTTTTTCAATTTTTTCCCTGCCACCGATAAAAGTGTCTCCTTATCCGCGCCACCGTCGCCGCCGTCGCCGCCAAGTTATTCTGATCCGATGCTCCACCTGTTCTGCAGTTCTCTCGATAGCCCAGCGATCCACAGGATTCGCCACGTCCGCCTGTGTTCACCCCGCGCGTCCGTGTTTGTCTTCCTTCTTATGGTAAATCTCGTCGGACCATCCTCGGGGCCCATGGTGAGCTCGATCTCGGCTTCCCGTCGCCCCCGGGAAAGTTTATCGGTGAGCCGAACGCCAGCACGTAAGCCGCGGACGGTGAGCCGTACGAGCCGTACGAGCGCAGAACAGGAAAAAGAAACTGCGAGGGGAAAAAGGAGAAAGTTCGAGCCACCAGGGCCAACGTTGGGCAAACCAAGAGTGCGAAGAAGCAAGTCGAAGCGGAAGGGAGACGACCCGGCTAGATTCCGAAAGTTGCTGCTCAGTGAAACAGGTCACGGTCCGAGAAGGGGCGAGAAGAGTGGAGAGACACCAGAGTCCAGGACGAGGGTGTAGCAGGAGCCCTGAAGAAGAAGAAGAAGAAGAGGAAGAGGGTCGCAGGGACGCGGCAGCGGTGGCGGTCTTTAAAAAGTTTTCCTGGCTTCTCCTGCTACAAGGATCCCGTTGTGGGATAGGGGATTCCCCCGGGATAAAACAAAGGATAATCAGGTCGGTTTTTATTCCTGAGGCAGGAGCACTCGAGGCGAAGCTGCTGCTTTTCTGGAATTACAGCTTCCTCTATCACCCCTCTCTACCATCTTCACTGCCACACGACCCTTCTTCCTTCCTTCTTCTGTCTTCCGTCTTTCTAAGCGAACCGAATTAGGACGCGCTAATCCTTCATTGCCCCGAGCAGCGCAACGAGTATCGTCGCGGTAAGCCTTAAGTCTTCGTCAGCTATTGGCCTGCTGTTTAACAGGACCTACAGGCCTCCGCCGATCGCTCGGCAAATGGGATTAGGCAAATGCAGTTTCTCCACGTTTCAAGCTAACAGGGCCCTCTGCCTCGTCGCATCTGCTCTCTTCTGTTTTTCCTAGACTTGTCGTGTCCTCAGAACATAGTGTAAGGGATGACAGGCCCGAGTGCTTGTTATGCCGCTGATAAATGGCAATCGAAATTTGTTTGGCAGCTAACCACAACGGCTAATAGCCATTCACTTGAAAATTTTTGGCTTCGTACATTTTCCCTTCTCTTAAAATATCTCAATCTCTGGTCACTGTCGTTATACGTGTAGAGATTGTAGAGTGTATTTTTAACGGAACCGTTAGAAACGCGAGGATTCTATTTGAGAATAATATTCAATATCGCATGGCTCGGACAAGTATCAGGACACGGACTAAACTATTAAAGGCTTCGATATCTAATTGTAAGCGGGGAACCTCGATGCAGCTTGTATATAATTGGCAGGTGAAATTGAGAGGCCAGATATTGGGGCGATTTAGCAAAGGTTTCTATCTATTTTCGTGCGATAACCGCGTATCTATTTTATGAGGGTCGTTTTGGTCTCAGTGAGAATGGAATCCTTTCTCGTTATTTAGTAACTAAGGCTATCGCTAGCATATGTGCTCTCTAACAAAACCAATAGCAATTGGAGCAGCTTACTGCAGAACCCACATACTCGTTTCGGAGAAACTTTTGGGTCTTAACGACGGTAGGGTCGAGTCCCGAGTTCAAGATGACCTCAACCGTAATGATCGAACTTGCAATCGAATTGTGCCGAGTAGAACTTTCTGCGATCGATTGTACTGACATGGTTTTACGCTGTCTGATGTTCAAGATTTCGGATATACCGAACTATAATAACACCAACTTCGAAGACAATATCCTTTGAGTGGTTTCGAGCATCTCCAATCCTTTAGCAGTACAGTTTTCTACGATCACGCTTCGAAATTTAATTCAACGTAATTGCTCCAAAGTTCCCGATAAAGAAAGCTAAATTAAACGAAAGCAACGATCGTACGATCGAAGACTTTCTTCAGTATACTTTGGTGATTGCTCCAATCACTGGTCTGGTGTTTGCGAATGATTATTAAATCTTTCAAGTAAACTTGTTACTTTGGTGTCTGATCTTTGTTATATTACACTAATTGGCATTCATCATAATTTGCCAATTTGATGAATGTGATCCACATTAATGGACCGTAAGAAAAATTCTTCTCGGTCTTGGTAATTTCTTCGACATAACTGATGTTACGGTAAATACTCAATCTCTTCGGAATACCAGCCACTTTCGACTTGCATCAACTTCCACAGGCTTCATCGGTAAACGCCTACCCCTGGCAGACTAACAAATTTCCCCAAGACAAACGCGCGTAATTTGAATCTTCGAACAGTAATTAGATAGTTTGGGATACCGCACTGAGGCGAGTTACTTAGTGTAGAGGGTTTATCGCTGGCGCGCATCCCATAGTGCGTCGAGGCTGCGATCGAAGCCATTTGACTCGACGCTTTCATCGGTTACTCACAATTAGCCGGATCTAATTGCAGCCGTGGCTGATTGGGTCAACTTAGCCATTCGCGCGCGAACGAACGTTCGCGCGTGTAAAGCAGCAGCAGCAGCACCTAGCGATTAATTTAATTTCTTTCCGGTCGCCACAGCGAACTTCGAGCGAATTCAATCCGGCGGAAGGTGGAAACGCACACATGCACCAGCGCGCTTTTGCAGAAAAGTAAATATCGACGTTGAATGGAATTAATATTCGGCACCCGAGGACTTTTCCCGGCCGATTCGGCGCCGCCGGAATTAAAATATTCCGATCGGAGGCCTCAGGGCTAGCCTAGCAGGAAACGGCGACTAAAAATAGGAAAAAGGCCCGACCAGCGGGAGATGTACCAGCGACGGTATAGATTTCACTGTTGGAAATCGATCTTCGAGCAAGCAGCATCGAGCAAAGAAAAACCTTCCCGACAGTCAGAGTCATTCGGGACAGTGCAAAATGCCACACGGAAGAAGTACATACACACACATAGAAGAGAAGCGTAGGAGGCGCGAGAGCGAGCGGATAATTTTAGCGGCAATTACTGGATCCAATTGGAGGTTGAATAGACGAAAACGACCTTAGACATCGTAAAAGAGAGACGCTGCGACACGGCGCTTCGAACACAAGGGGTTGTTCCTTTAGATTAGAAAAGGTGCGCGATGAAATTCCCTCGAATGCGTCGTAACAGGGCGACCATCCAGCTAGACCGGGCACACGCTCCCTTTTAAATGGGATTGGACTCGTTAGTTTGTTGTCTGTCATGTAAATACTCCATATCTCCTGGCGGTACTATGCCGTGCCTCCTGCCGCCCTGCGCTTCTCTGCCTCCCGTGTAATGATGTGCTGTTGGAATATTCCTTGCGCTATCGTTAAGGCAGATATCCTCTTCGCATACAATGCAATTACCGTCGCGAGTCTCCCCTGCGACTATCAAATCCTTCAGGCTAACGAATACGTCGCGGCTCAATCGTCTGCCGGCGGAAATCGTATCGTTCGAGAGATCGAAATCACTCCTGAGAACGAAGAATGAGAAAATGTCCAAGCTATTTTTATTCCACTGCTCGTTAGCTCAATCACGGCTGATTATGTATTCTCCGAGACTCCGGACGCAGGCTGTTTATCGTTATTTCGAATTAGCTCGAGAGTTCCTCCAGTTTAAATGGAGACTCATCGCAGGATGCTCCCAGGGGTGATTTACCGTCGCAGAATCGTCGCAGAATCGTCGCTGCAGTGAAAGGGGCCCTATGGAGAGAGAGAAGCAAGGTCGTTGTGGATTCCTTGAGCTAAGGAGGGAACCCAACAGCGAGCGTATCACATAAATACGGAATAAATATCCCGAAATACCAGGCGAATGGCCGCTTCGAATCTACAGGGTAGTTGGGAGCGATAGAGCGCGACGAGCCGGCCAAATCGTTCGATGACTCAAAGCGATATGCGGGTCCTCCTGCTCTTTATATCCACCGGTTTGTCCAATTCCGTGTCGTTTGCAATTCTTCCACGTCCCCGACGCTCGCCTCCATGTATCTTCTATCTCGCTCAGAGATTTTTTTCCTGCCACCTCCTGCCAACCTATGTATCTAGCTCTCTTCCACAGTCCTATTTCAGCCCTTTTGTTGTTTCACTCTAGGTCCGATTTAAACGGAGTGTCGATAATATTATCCTGCGAGTACGTACGTAAGCGTTTTATCTGGGATTTCCCTCAGGCTAGATTTCCATACCTTTTGCCCCCGCGCGCTCTAGTTTGCGGAGAACAGGAAAAAAATTCGTCTTCGCATTCGGCTAATACTTTTGACGTAGCAGGAACTCGCTATTTGCGTGGGCGTACGCACCGATACGTGCACACCCGACTCTTTCGAGAGTACAAAGCCGTACACACATACACGCAATAATCAAACTGGAGCTGGCGGGCTTCCGTAATATTTGAAATGCTAAAAATCCCGCTAACACGAGCGGTTGTATAGGCTTCCATTATTCAGCGGGTCCTGCTAATTGTGAGCGGCAGGATATTATTCATAAAAGTAGTTTTAATTAAGCCCGTTAAAGAATGCACTTTCCACAGTCCTTTGTCGAGTATTATCAGATTTTTCGTATTCCCTCGGTATAATGAATATTGACGAAGCTTTGAGCCTTCTCGAGTATAGTCCCGTAGTTCCCCAAATCAATTAATCAGCGCGTATTAAAATTCGAGATATTAAAGAACTTATTCAGAGCTTTGTATGGGGGGTCTGCCTTTCGTGAGGTTCATTCATCACAGGCCATTCGTAGAAGGTAGTCGAAATCAATTATGTATTGAAAGAAAATCATAGACCACCGCGCACAGCGATCGACGCAAACCATCGCTACCACTACCATTGCAACGACGATATATTCCCCCCGGACTTACGTATCGCGTACACGTTGTAACAAAAAATTCTGCACGAATCTCGCGTGTTTCCTCTGTCGCTATTTGCCCAGGTCCCTCGCGCATATTTATTTCAAAATATTTGCACACCGGGATATACATCATGCGGCGGGTGGCGGCACCGCTCGAAAAATATTTCGACTGTGATCGGCCGCAAACAAAATATATCGAACAAAGCATAGTAGGTAGGACACCACCCCACGGTCCTTCGCTCCACGTGGAGAAATCGAGCCTCGCTCTCTTCTCTCGTATACACAGGAGAAACGGAAAGGGAAGAACGAAACGCCTTTTACGAGTGGCAAGCGAAGGTGATCCAGCCGTGCGCCGGCATCCATCAGCATTATCGGACTTCTTATCTCGTCGGAGGTCACAATTAAACGGATCGAGGGACATTTTTCTCCTTTGAGTCGGGGCTAATGCCAGGGCTTTGTATCGCTAGCTCAGTCACAAAGCAAGCAGTAGGTGGAAGGGGACAGATCCACAAGCGAAATAAAGCGAAATAGCGACGGCCGGAAGCCACCGTTGGCGAAAGGGACGCTCGACGCTCTTCAACGTACTGGAGGAAGTCGAAGAATTTCAGAGGGCCGAATCCGCGCTAATTCGCACGAAGAAATCGGTGTAAGCATTGCTGGTGTACTGGCTGCTGGGTTCGAGCCGCAGAAAGGCCAATCACGATATGGTCCAAGCGCAAAAGGAGACACCGAAAAATCGCTATTGCTGAAAGGAGCAGAAAAGAAACGGAGGGGTCGAGAGGGAAAGAACCAGGGGATTATCGAATTGGAGTCAAGCGACGGGGAAAAGATGTGCGGCGGGTCGAGTAAGAGAGTGTGAGAGACAAAGAAGATTGCCGGACTGAGGCGCGTGGTGAGCTAAGGATAGCCAAAGGGCCGAGGACAAAGTGTACGTGCCCGCGAAAGAAAGGGATGAAAGGGTCGCGTCCCGACTGTATGTCTCCGGCATCGACTCGCCGCGGCCAGCGACGAGAGAATAACGATAAAATGGAAGTAAAGAAGGAACTGGTAGCGCATCCGGAAAACACACTCGAGAGGAGGGTTCTGGACAAGCCTTGCTGCGAGCTGGAGGACCTGGAACAGGAGGTTCTACGCTTACTTCCTACTCCTCCTCTTCCTCCTCCTCTTACGCTGTCTCCGTCCCTCTGCTAGGTAATAATAAATTGAAGAGCGCCTCGCAAAGACCTCCAAGTTCGTCGGCTTAACGCGCTGCCGCCGCGTCGCGCCGTCGATGGAGAGAGCGGCGGCTGGTTTGGGATCAGCAGCCGAGGGGAGAATCGAAGCCTCCCTTTTGACGTTTGCTACATTAAGCGTTTGACAGATCGCCCTCTCCCTGAGGGGAACTTTTGGCGCATCTTGAGGCATTAATTGACGAGAGTGTCGCGGGACGTACTTACTGCAGCTGACTGTCGTTTTTCTGTCTCTTCTGTTTACTTTCTTCTGCTTTCTCGACAAGACCAAAGTGGAATAATCGATTGCCGCCTGCTTTTTATTATTCGACTTATTTCAGGAGTCTGAATTACAGTTGAATAATATTGTGTTATCGATATTGCGGTTGAAAATGTTTTTGTTTGCGAGAAATAATTGTTGCGGGTGAAATTATTGAACGATAGCTATCGGAGGGAATTTGAGCTTGTTTCATTTAGAAGCCGCAGGCTTGGGATAATGAAGCCTTTGCATCACTGGCAGCCCATGTACAAGAGGAGAATTCTTGTTCACGACAATTAAATTCTTCCCCATTAATCGAATGAACCAATCGACTCGATGAGAGAAGATCAAGAAAGATTAGGGGCTTCGCAAAGCTTAATTATTTTACAGTCGAAAGAGTCCTCTCGTATTGTGCACCCTCGTCGAAATTCAACGGGATCATCTTATCGAATTTTCCAAAGCAGCCTCGTCCATCCTCCTATGGGAGTCTTTCAGAGGCGACGAGACCTAAGGTTCTCGCGCAATTTTGTTATATTCGAACCTGATTAGAAATCGGATTGAAGTTTTCTTCTATCCGTTTAAAATTTCACCACATACTTAGGCCAACTTATTTACCTTGCTTAGCCCGGAATTTCGACGAGACTGCACTCGGTGGAGTGTAGAAAGTTGGGTCGTGTTTGCACAACAAATTTTTTCCCTGAGAACACCTCTTTTCAGTTTCGCCTCGCCTTACAAAATTTACGAAGGAACTCGAAGATCGCATTACCCCGCACACGTTTCTGACACGAATAAATTTCAACTTCGACAATGTTAAAAAGTTGAGCATAAAATTGTTCCTAATTAAGGAACTTCTTGGATTGTTTAAGAGAAAAACTTTCCTGCGATGTCTGAGCGTGATTCGGAAAATCTTCTTCCGAGTGAGATTTCGAAGCGTTGCAAAAATTCTCTGTAACACACTGGATGTATTTTGGTAAATGCAATTTTTCATAGAAACTAAGAGCCTCGGTTTAGGATAAAAGCGGTAACTCTGCCGAGATATATCTCTCAAGTGCCTCCATGCTGCAAAACAATACCATCCCAATAAAGAAACGTAATCCCAACAAACAGCAGAGCCAACAACGTGTCTGTTTCTCTCGTGAGAGTCTCGCAGAATGTGAAATTGCCTCTTATTATCGCAAAAGCATCGTCCATTCGTTTTGTCCACGCGAATACACAACGGATCGCGATACATATTTCCTTTCCTCGCATTTGACCAGGCCATTCCAACAGCACGTTACCCGCCACGAATAACGAAGTTTACACTGAATTCGCTGCCCATTACGAAAAGTTAATTGCACGCGGCGTAGGTCAGTTTTGTAAAAGCTGCAGCGCCGAATGAGCTAGAGATAGAAATCGAAAGATAAGAGAGCGCAAGAGAAACGAGCAACCAGGTGGTTTCGCAAGGAAGAAAGTCACCGTTATTGCTTTGACCATCCACCGCGTACTCCAAGCGCAAATAAAGGGGAATGGCCAATATTTTTCTTACAATTTTCTCCCAGCATAATTAAAATAGATCCCAGGTCGGCGCTTACAGATCTTTCTCCTTTCTCTTTCTCTCCGTGGTTCTTCCTTTTCCGTTGGTTTCGGTTGTCACTGCGCCACGTGTCCCGATTTAAATTCCACCCTCGACAGAGCTGCGATCCACCCTGCTAATAAGTGTTTTCTTTCCAAACAGAGGCCTCGTAGCAGCGGCTGCCTACGCCCACAGTCGCCCAGAGCCGAAGGCTTCGGCTTCATTATCGTCGCGAGCCAATAAATTCGCCTTGGAGAAACCAACCACGCCACCACGTACTGTACCACCAATCATCCTTCCTTTTTCCATGTATTTTTTTCTCCGCTCCTTTCCGCGATCTTCTCTAACCCGCTTGCAACCGACTATCTTTGTAATCGAGTTACTCGTACTCCGGCTGATTGTGTTTTAGCGACTAAGCGCTGCTCGTCTTGAGCCGTTGATGAATCGCAGGAGACGCGATGGGAGAATTATTGCTGTTGAGTGCGTCCACAATTTTCTTTATGCGACCGCCAGTCTCGTCCCTACCGGAGCTACTGTTTTATGATTTCTGACAGACCGTGCAAAGCCGCATTACGCACGCTTCACTTCTTACGTTTTGGAAGTACAGAGCTGCAGGCCCTGTCAGTAAAGCATTCCTCGGATCTAATCAACAGCATCTGGATTCTGTCTTTAAATTCTCCGCTGAATTTCTTTTTACTTTGTTAAAGGAAATTCTTCTCTATTCTACATCGTTATAATTGGATTCCGTGAAAGCAATATACGTCGTAGATTGTAGATGCTGTGCTATTGTTCTTACTACAAAAGTATTTTCATTCGTTTTGCATAGAATGTATACGTATGACGTTGATACAGTAAATTGGAATTATATTTATACGATTAGTTGAACAATAACGGAATTCATGTGTCATTTATATTCTTTATTGGAGTGAATTGAATTAATTCAGATTCCGAGAGATTATTTCACTATTACCGGGTAACGACTTAATACCATGAATCCACAGAGAAATGTACCACATAGAGCCGATCAAACTTGAGCTCAATTTCGATTCCGCCTGGGGCTCCCTTAACCGCCAGAGTCATAGCAAATATTGAACCCGATTTGTCGCGAAAAACGTACAAGCGTCGCCACTAATCACGTAGCCTTTCACGGAAAAAAGTAATTGAACTCTCTTGTTACAGTGGTCTGTTGATCAAAAGTCTGCGGAAATGAGAGTAGAAATGGCAATAGGATTTTTTCGGTTTGAACGACCAGGTTTCGCCGTATCTTCCATTAACAATAAGTCAGTGGGGGTGTAACATTGAGACGAAAACAAGGAAGGGAATTCGCGTCACGCCTGGCAGTGGGAAAATTGCTGTAGTATCGGGCCAATGTGCACCACACCCCAGATATTTTTTAACTTTATAGAGACACTTTGGCACGTTTCACAGGCATAAAAACTGCAGAGGGATCGTGAAAAGGCGAATCTCCGCGCCGGAGATACGAGCCGGAGAACAGCTTCCAGGATGGCACACAACGTCCGGATGAGCGTCAAACGTGCATTGGTAAATTCATGGAAACGTCCACGCACTTCCGCTAGAAAATACGAGATCTCCGAACTTTACAGCCAGAAATATTTCCCAACAACAGCTCGTTGTCAGCGATTCCCGAATGCTTTCATGTTCAATTGTTCCTGGAGCGACTTCCTTCTTGTTTCGTTGAATTATGAAATCAAAATATTGAATCTACGATCGTGCAGTGAAATATGTCACGTGAATCCTCGATTCTTTTCTCGGAAAGTATTCTTCTGCTTCGTAGTACAAATAAAAAGTAAATTGAACTCTCTGTGACTGAAATCTCTCTGTGTCTAGATGAACGATGGAATGCTACATCAAGAAATTACTCTGCTTTATAAAAACACACGTATGTCTTGCTACGGAGAATCAATCGGAAGGAAACAATACTATGGTTCCAAAAATCAATAAGGTAAAGTACAATTATTAATTGAAAATCAATAAAGCACGAGAACCATCGCAAAGTGTCATGTCGCATAGCACAGGAATAACGTCAAAATCGAATGAAATTGTCGGTTCAGAGTAAAATGACTTACTTAAGCACATCGATTCACCAGCGCAATCCAGCTAAATGGTTCGCGTTATCGAGATCAAACGCACCGGAATTCGAGCGGTCTCCCAGAAAGAGCGAGAGGTAGAGGTATCAACTTAATTTTCTCGGGATTCAATTTTCTCGAGTAGATTCGGCCCGGCTGACTCGCGGTGCTCGAGGGCCAGATTTAAATTTCTCGGTTACACTTCCAGGTACAGCAGGAGTGCAGTGCATAGAGAGCAGAGTACACAGACACTCTGGACATTAGTGTGTACCTGTGATATCGATACGCCCTATTCGTACTGTGGCGTTCTCTATTATTTCTGTTTCACATATTAAATATATATTAAATTATTAAATAATTACATGACAGCAGGAATATTTTCCCTGCTACTTCTTTGATCGATATTCAACGCAAGTACAGAAAACTTCTGCCATACTACGTCAAATGTCTTTTACACAAAATTTTCTTGAAAAATATATGTCAAATGAAAGTATAATTAAACAGATATTTTACAGATCCTATCTTTTATTTAGCCCACTCGAGCAAAAGTTAAAAGCATCATACAAATTGAGTCTAATTATGAAATCTGAACTTTTATATCTCATACTAATGCCCAACGTTTGCGTTGAGTCGTCCAACTTGTACACAGTGGTGCGGCCCGCCACCCGAATGACTGTAATCCACGCTTTTCCGAAAGTGTGCCGGGGCAGCTCATGTTTGCGGAATGTAATACAGTCGTGTGATATCGCGTAACACCGTACGCTCCCATTTAAAGGCTGGTTGTGAGTGAACGGGGCTCTAGCTAGCCGTGGCCGGTTTACCAGTCGCGACGCGAGGAGTCTACCAAAAAGTTAAATAAGTACGAACGTAATCCTGTGTGTACGTGAAAATGTACCACGGAAATGTCCGCTTTGTGCCGCGTAATCTTATACCGTCATGAGGCGCGCTAGCTCCAGTTATGAGGGCCACTTTCCGCGACTGGATATCCAGCCTCTCAGACCCTCGAGAAATTCTAACAATCGTGCTTGTGGTAATTTCAGTAAAAATCTATTCTGACCAGTGCATCCAATCTTCCTGAACGCAACGGGAATCGCCAATTGACGAAATTATATTAATAACTGTTTTAATTGTTAGAAAAATGGCACTGTAGTATTTCTCATATTAGATAATAATTGGAAAACGCAATGAAGTGGTAGATTAACACTGACAAGGAATGTATTGCGGAAAAGAAATTTTATCAGGCCAGTTAATCGATAATCTAGCGCTGCTAATTTCCATGTAATCGATCGACTGAATAATCGAGGCTGTAGTCTACTTATAATAGCTATTAGTGCATCGAGGCACTATAAGTACCTTCAAATTGTCAATAAGCTCGATAGCCTCTTAATTAGCATAGCCGATAGCTCATTAAAATAAAGATTACGTTAAAGAAAAGGCCACGTTAACAGGAAAGAAAGAAAGAGAGAAAAGAACGTATCGGAGACTCGTTTGAACATCCTTATAAAGTAGGAATAAGTAAGTACGTTTTTAACCCGATTCTAAGTTAGTTTCTTATTACCTCGAAGAACATATTTAAAGGTCGTTACGTTTTCAGTCAAAGGATGATTACTGGCTTCTGTATAATAATAACGAAGGGTGGTGGGTGTTCTTTCAGAGTTTTATGCGCTGGCATAGAACTCCTTCTTCTGGCAGTGCTTAATATAAGGACGCGAGGGAGACGGTAAAAGTGGCGACTGGTGGAAAGGCATAAAAATAATGCGCCGGAACGTCCTAAAAGAAGGAACCGATATGGCGTTCCGGATATTTCCTGCATAAATTACGTTCCGTTCTGCAGATTAGGTCTAAGGAAATTTTTAATACATAACCGAGGGTGCGGGAAAAGTCTACAGTAGCAGCAGCAGCCGCCACTCTCAGAGTTATGCGGCGAATGGATCATTAAGGAAGTACCGATGGTTTTTACGATTATACGGGACGGTAGATACAGAGTGCAAGGAAACCGCGGAATATTCAAACCAGTATTAATATCCTTTTTAACGCTTCCGAGCGAAGAAAACCTAGTCGGTGGGGACAAAAAAATACTAATGCAACCGGAGAAACATTCTGACTGTTTCTGGAACGATAAAAAATGTAATAATTAAACGGGCGATGCCGACTCAATTAAAGTTCGTAAAAAAAGTGTTATTTTTAGTGCTGGATCAGGTTACGAGTTTGACTAGCCCTAAAGAGATCCATTCATCGTTTCCTGGTATTAAACTAGTCGTGGTACAGACCGGACAGCTGCTTCTCTGATTCGCTCTAAATAGTACACGCGTCTTTCGTCATTGTACCGTCATCTACCGCTGCAATTTGCGGTCGTATCACTATGTCACGCTGTGATTTGGAGCATGCCATGCAATTTATTGTTCTCCGGTAACGCTAGGTGGCTCGATTAAAGGGCGCTCCGAATCAAAGCGAGCTTCCTGTCATTACTCGAAACCTAAATAACTTCCATCCGCGATCAGGGAACAATTTCGTAAGAGCTGAGGAAACCTGTTTTTCCACATACGAGATGGAGCTCTATAAAACTCCGATGGTGGGTGTTGGGTTCGACGGATAAAATCTGTCGAAGCTTACGACATCAACCGAATTGGTATAGTTAAACAAGCGGAACAGTTCCACCAACGAATAATAATAACAATAATAATAATCCTACGTAGTTGGCGCCAGGGGTCCAACAGTTACAATAAGGTACGTATTAATTACTTGCGATATATTAATGCACTGGGACAAGCGATCCTAAAACCTTTGTCCCTCTCAATTACGGATTAACTTCCGCCAACGTTACACCTCCTCCCACGCCAAGTCCAGTCGCCAACAATGTCGAGCATCAGCCCCCAGGAAACTGGATATCGAGTAGAGTAACCGTAAGCCCTACTAAAGTCTGACCACCGCGAAGACATAAAATTCAAGTGGCAGCCAGCATACTCGACCGCCACGCCAAGTTGGTACATACTCGCGCCCACCATTACCGGTGAGGAACTAAATACGGCTGTTTTCTTTTAATGTATTCCGCGCAGCAGCAGCAGCAAAAGCAGAGAGTAGCGCAGGCCAGAACTCGAGTCACCGTGCACCCAAAATAATATATTCACGCGATATCGTGTAACAGTGTTTTCCTTCTGGCGAGAGCCTCCCTAAAACGAGCGGAGACCTCCCGCAGTTGGTTGCGTGATGCCGCTCCTCGATGCGGCATGCGCTACTACTCAGTTCACCCTGCCAGCATCCCTTCCTTCTTCTCCTATTCTTCTCTTGCCCGGTTTCCTGTCGATCCAGGACCCTTCGCTTTATCTACGTCTCTATCTGCCCGCTTATTCCACTCCATCCGCCGGCCCTCTTTGGCTGCTCGATTTCTTTGGGCTTGGCTCGCGATCGCGACCCTCTTTTTCCTCACACTCTCATTTTAACTTTCTCTCTCTCTCTCTCTCTCTCTCTTTTTCACGTTCGAAACTGTTCATTGCCGTGGTGGTACTCCATCTCGCGCCACCGTTTGCGGGACCCCTTTCTCCTTGGGTTTTGGCTCGAAAGCGATTCCATCCGTCTCGCTTCTCTTTCTCCGTCCCCAGAGAAAAGGACCAACGCCAAACGCGATTTCCCAGCGTGGCGCGGCGTTCCGGTTATTTTAAGCAATTGTTAAGTGGCTAGCGCTTTTACACCCCGGTGTCTCAACACCCATGATTCACTGGCGGTTTACACAACTAGCCGCTGCTAGTGTCGGGATCATCCGCAGCCGTCCCTGGCGTCTTCTTGCTACGCCGAGAGCACTTGTTATCTCTCCCATGGTCGTCGGTCTGTCTCCCTTTCTTTCCTTTTCTCTCACTCTGCTCGAGTTTCTCTCCCCTCGGTCCCCTAGCTTACCCGCGAAAACCACTTCGCGAACGATAAATCAGTGAGCGCAATTAGACGTAGCCGCCGTTGGCGTTGCCGCGCTGATCCCCGATTCCCTGGCAACGCTTTTTTTCTCTTCCGAAGGAAATTCTGGCACGCGCGAACCGCACAGCTTCGCAGACACTTTCGTACGTTCCGTACGTAACTACGTACACATCCCTTGGGTCTCGAGTTTTTGCGTGGCACGCTCCGCACGCGCGACATGCTCCCTGTTTGCCGCGCTTGTCTTGTTAATTACTTGCTAACGAGGACCTTCGTCGGCGGACCGGCGAAATTTTCCGAATTTTCTTCTTGAGTTATTTCGGACGAGCACGCCTCGCCCGCATGCCGTATTAGCAGCATTATCTGCAATTTATTTGGAGTACGAGCGGCAAAGGGGGTTGCTTACTGCTGATGATGATCACGCGTGTATGTGTTGAAAGCATTAAGACTTTAGAGGGTAGTTTCTTGCGTTTTATATCACATTTTTAGTATCCTACCACCGAGTTTCTCGGCCCCCACAAATGGCCAGTGGGACGCAATTCTTTTATAAGGCGTTTATGTATGTCGGTAAAAAGTTGCCGCTTAATGAAGAAGTAAGCGGCTGATAATCGACGCCGCGAGCAAAGTCGAGACCGCACTGGCCGCGATAAACTTTCCTCACCAGTTATAAATTCAGTTAGGAACTTTTTCCTGAAAGGACTAACCCAGGATACGGAAATGCGGGGACGATAAACCACTTTTTAAAAGTACGCGATCCTTACGAAATCACTCGGACGTAAAATACTACCGGTTACTGAAACTTGATACTGAAAACGTTAATAGATTCCGATAAAAAAAAAAATTTTACATTCGTTAGTCAAATTAGGATGTAAAAGTTTTGAGGAGGCTCCCAAACGTGTATTACTCACAGCTACTTTCCCTAACAACATTTAAATGCACTCGAGAAAAGACACGGTAATTCTGACGCATCGCACAACGTTCGGAGAGTCCCCTCTCGAAAGCCCGAGCATGGTTCTTTGTTGACAAAAATCTTTGTCGCGAGCATTCCGCGGTATTCGGCCTCTAAGAGAAAGCCTTTGAAAAATGCAATCACGCACCTTCCTGGAATACGTGTCGGGCTTATCAAACGCCCATACGCCAATTTCGGGAGCGCGGAATGTATTGATTTAGTCGGATCTGAATACCTGAAATTTTACTAAAATGCATACACATAGAATGCGACATGCTCTTGGAATGCAAGCGTCGGCGTTGGTCTGATCGCACGCGATCCTTATTGGCAATTCGCAATCTGCCGTACCCTCGAACGAAGACCGAACAATAGTGTTATCTGCTCACAACGAATCAAAGGGTCCATCAGTTACTGATAACAGCTACGATCATTTTTTAGCCGCAATACGTCCAGACATCGACAGACGGGGGAAAAAAGTGGATCGCGCATCCACGGCGCCGCGCTAGTTCGATTCTTGCTGAATCTCCGAGCGTTATGTAATCGGTCGGACACGTCTCGAATAAATCATTGCCATGCGCGCCACCAAACTCGATGGATGGACGTTTCGAAATAATAGTTCGCGGCTCAACAACATTTCCCGCACAATTTACAACCGAAAACGAACCCTCTCGCCCTTTCCCTCCTATCTCCATCCATCTCTCTCCAACACTCCGACTCTCCATCAAAAAAATTCCACTGCGAGTCAGTGAGAAAATAATAAAAAAAGTTCCAGCCTCGATTCTCTTTCTGTCCGGTCGCGGGAGCGAAGACCGTCTGCTTGTATATTACTAAAGCTCCGGAGCGCGAGATATCGCGCTATTTAGCCGAGCGCACGTCATACGTACGAGCGAGCGCAGTTTTATCGTTATTTATCGCGGTTAATGCAACGCGGCGAGCAGCCGATTTATCTCTGGGTTCGGCCTTTCTGCTACTTATTTTAAATGTGGACAGAGGAGACGCGTAATGCGAGTGAGCGAGTCAACGAGCGAGCGAGTGGGGTGGTCAGTCGTCCAACTCTCCCGGATATCGTAGCCACCCGCCGCAATCGCAAGCGTATGGAAGCGTCCTGTAGCACTGTGCGGAGGAGGATCGATCTCGTTACACCCTCGTTCCAGAGCCGCCACTGACCGAGCTCACTGGAATCGCAGAAAGCCTGGGATGCTTGTTCCCGGCTTGTTCGCTCTGTGTTGGCGCAAAAGGAGACACGAGTCTCTCTCTCGCGCGCGTCTGTCCTCTTCCGGGAGGTGTTTCTTCTTTTCTCCTGTTTCTTCGGATCCTGGGATTAGCCAGCCATTGATTGTGACCTAAACGTGCTGGTTAGATTCATAGGTAGTTAAACAACCAATATCCTTGATAAATCTTCTTTTATGACTTTAGATATATGTTTACCCGTTTTAGTACGTTGCGATTTTTTGATAGTATTCCAAGTGCTACTTTGGACATATCTTGGGAAACACACATTCTCGACTGATACAATCCTCATGAAAAACAATTGACTTGGTATAAACGTAGAGATAAAATTGAAAAAATAAAGAAATACTTTTGAATTTACTTGTGGTAAATGATCTTTGGAAAATCAATATATTGATTCTTGGGGGTATTGGAAAATTCGATGTAACTAACAGATAACATTCCTTGAAAGAATTTAATGTTCCGTGTAATATGATAACTGTGTAACTTATATCTCAAGTTTTCAAAAATTACTGTTCGAATACGCTTTCTCATATATCTTAATCGTTAAAATGACTATGAGACGACGCTAAAAAGGAGTATGTTAGGTGGAACCAGAAGCTGGAGTCGGTTCAAGTTGATTCGTAACCATGTAACCGTGCGAAATGTAAACATTGACTCAGTCGGAGAATCTAGAAGGCAGGATGCGAAAGAAAGGAGAAAAAGGTGTTGAGCTGACAATTGCCAAGGGCATGGTCCTCGAAGAGGAGGGTGCACGATTAAACCTAACGATTCTTTATACCAGACAAGAATAATACCGGCCCGTGCATCTTCCAGAGGAGAGAGAGTTACGGCCAGCGGAAGCCGCTGAGGGCCCACCTTCGTATCCACTTTATTCGCGGAAAGGAGAGATTATTTCGCGGCTCTCGCTTCCTTCCCCTTTTTCGGGATACTCTCGAGTGCTGGTGGCTGGCTGTGAGCGCAGCAGCCCTAAGGCCACAGACCGCGTGTGTGTCGTCTGGAACGTGATATCCGAGACGCCAGCGCCCCTGACTTGCATCTTCTCTACGTTTTTACAGCCTGACAAGAACGAATTTCGAATTGGATCGTCTTTCCGGCCCCGACTGACGAGAGTGCCGCAACAAAAGCTGGAAAATAACGCCTGACGCGAATGTCCCTCATACCGAATGGCTGCTGTGATGCGTTCGTATTATTGTTCCTGGATTTAATGGCCAGCCGAATAGTCAAATCGTTCGTTACGCCCGACAGTAAGGCGATCTCGCTTTCCTGGCGTCGGGTTTCTCGCTGCACTCTGCATTTCGAATATCCGAGGATATCGAAGTCCCGCTGATTGTGAGTACCACCACGGAGAATCGCGAATCGGGATTCACAAACCACAATTGATCGCTCTGGCAAGCAATTAATGCTTTCGTACTCCTGTACACAGGAATACTCAGATATTTGGATAAATAGAACTAAGACGCACGGATAATACTATACCAGCTCTTAATATTGGTTTTTGAAGAAAACACAGATTTTTAAGGTTGTTAAAAACTGACTTGTACCAGAAATAATTCCTCTAAAATTATTAACTTTGAAATTATAACGAATACCCCTTCGGCGTGAAAACAATATAAGTAATTTATTGGTTCTAATCAGAGAGTTGAAAACGCTGGTACATATTTGCTTCGACGAAATTGCTGCTTCGATCAAATATGTATTGTGTTACGATATTGCGTAGGATATTTTAACAAATTTTACCAACAATCTAATATTTATTATATTCGTACAGTATCTAGCTTGTAACATTTGCGTCTGTTGGGAGTGATTGCCAAAGCCTCTAATCATTAGTTAAAATCAAACTCTTTTTTGTAGAAACCTTCCAAGCCTGGTTATTTAGCAAGGTATCGAATGTCCATTCCCAAAGGATTAATAACATCCGAACGTCAGAGTATCATTTGCACATCCTTCAAAACAGAGGGACCGATATCACAACCGGGATTACCCAAAATAAAAAGCTTCTCTCAGCTTTGACAGGATCGATTTTCCGAACCGCAACTATTCCCTAAGCCCCTCGACTTAACTTTGCGAGTACTGTAAACTCCGAAAGTTTCTCGGACTTTTTAAACGCCCTATAGGTGTAGACCAGAAGAAGAAGTTACATTTGGAAGGAGAACAAAAAGCAGAAAATCCCCGATTAATAAAAGAGCAGCAGGAACGAAAACGGTTTCATTCGAGGGTCCCCAATTTATAAAGGTAGTTTAAGTGCGGGGAACAAATAGTAGTAGAGAGATGCGCGCTTCGCTAAATCCTTGTTTATGCACCGATAGCCGGAGAAACCGGAAACAAATCGCACCGGATTCGCCGGTGTTATATGTATATGTTAAAGTGTTATATATATATATAGGAATGCCGAGGTGGGTTAGATTATAAAGGAGAAATTATGTAGCACACATATCTTTCGTCCTTGGCACCGTCGCCCTCACGAGAGTAGTGTCTGGGCGGGCACCGTTTTCGAGATGAGATCCGCAGAAGCTGTACACTTACGACGCCGCACAGCACGACGGGACGCGACGCCGCTCCGCGTTGCGCCGCGCCGGTAAGGATTTCGCTAGGATACGCGAAACTGAATTTGATATTACGTCCTCAGTTGAACCCTTACCCCGGGGATGTTTATTGTGTTTCGGCGACTCGATTACACTGAGCTTATCTTTCCAACGAAATGTATTACCCCCTCCGGTAAATATCCCGCCGAATTTCCCCCGGAGCAAACGAAATCCCGTGAAATATTCAATTGCGGCAAATTAAATTTCGTATCATCGCGCGCATATTTTTCTCCGATATGCCCGAATGCCGGGCGTTGAAAAAAAAAAGAGCCGAGGGACACGCTCCGAATGTTTCTGCGCGTTCGGAATCGTATTAGCTAGTTACCCGCTCGTTTTATCTGGGGTGCCGCGCGCAGTTCAAAGCCGCCGGCGAGCGGAAAGTCGATTTTTTGCTTTATGTTCACAGTCGTAAATAGAAAACCTTTGTACGTTATTATTCTCGCTTACGAAATTGATGACGATTTCGATTCCCTAGCTAGCAATACTGTGAGCTTTTGATGCAACCGTACAATGTTCTCTATCTTTCTCTCTCGATCTCGTTTGCTCTCTGCCCACGGTTTCAGCAGAATTTTCACTACAGGATCGAAACACGCGAGCTCGCGATTCTCTGAATAGAAGGATTCAATTACCTAGAAATCAGAAACGCTCCACGAACTTCTAAATGGAACTGGAAATTCCGACTATGTACCAAGTCAGATGTGTTTTCCATAGGAAATTTGCAAACGTTAAAGATCGAACTCATCCGAAAACAATATTCCTCGGTATTGATTTCACAGGGTATCGATATCGTCGGATCCTCTTGCGAGGTGAAATTCTTGCTCAACGAACCGAGGATCTTTTTCGAGCGGGACATTTTTTAGCGAGCAGTTTAATCGTGTCGCGCGATTCGAGGAGGCCGCGTAACACTTAATCTCTGTTATCCGTAACATGTCCACAGCCGTAGGAAAAACCCACGGTGGGCATTAATTCCAATGGCTCTGAATAATCGATTCCTGGGTGGAATGTGTTAATCCGGCCGTTCATACATCAATCTGGCGGAAATCGATGCAGAACATGCCCTGCCGGATGTCGTGTTCCCGGAGGTTCGTAGACTCGCGGAGGTTCGCAGTCTACTAATAAGTACTCAGTCATCAGGTGGGACGTATGTGGCTAATTAATAAGCTGTTCGATCAGCCAAGCTCTCGCGGCTTTTCGCCCAACCACCAGTCGAATTCGGCTCTGTATTCAGCTCGATTTTGTTTAGCAATGCACTTCTGTGTTGGCTGCCTTCATTCGACTTGCCCCTCTCTCCTTGTTTATAAACACCCAATGGCACTCACTTTAATTACCCGCCGATAAATAAAACTCTTGCCTATTGACGTCGCTTTTCATTACTCGGAAATATTGCATAGTCGAGCAACCAAAGGTCTATCGTGGTGAAAGAGATTCGAGGACCACTACCACCAACCACCGATTGGAATATATTCGAGGAGTCATTAAATATATGTATTGACACGAACTTTTCGAGATTGCAAAAAATAGCTCGTTAAGGAATACAATTTTCAAATTACACTCTCGTGAAAATTGGCGGAAAATATATCTATCGGTTGCTAATGGAACTTGTTTCTCTTTACGATTGTTCTGCTAAGTGGATGCATCATATTTCGTTCGTGAACTCGTACTTCCGATCGACTATAGAAAGAGTATATATGTATGTATGAGTGGAAATATTAAAATGCATAAGAATAAATAGGAAAGCAGTCCTCCAGAATAGAATATTAGCCGATGTTTTTAAAACTTTATTATGCGGAAGTGTCTATGTATATTTGATCCACGAATAAGTTATCTGGAACAGTACCACTAATTGAGACTTATACCACTGGAACTAGTACCTAAACGTTAGTTGCGGCACAAGATGAAAGTCCCTGAGCCGTTTCGAAAAATATTTAATTTTCAACTCTCAATCCTGTAGCCTTTGCACCAGCGACCTAAAGCCTAGGGGCAAAGTTCTGTGCCCCGTCATTTACAATTTTATCGAAGCAGCATAGTGGCAAAGTGTCACGGGGGTTTCCTCTTTCCTCTCGGTTGAAACGAATCGAGGCAGGTCGGCCGAACGGCCGAGTGGCCACGGCAGATCGTTAACCCGGGTGGGAAGAGTCAGATAGATCGTTAGACCGCGTCGAAAAAAGACTGACACCGACATTTTCTAGGCCATTGAGCGCGTTTGGGCCGAGAACCGATTCGGAAAACAGGATTTATCGATTCCGCGAACGAACTTGATGGTGAGTTGACTGCCGCCAATGATATAACCTGCGTATGAACGATTAAGCTTGTAGAGTGTGTAGCGTGTATACAAGCATTCGGAACCAATGTTTGTCAGGGTGTGGAGTCGGCAGTCCTGACAGTGGCATTGCCACCAGTGACGCTTTTCCCCATTTGTCCAAGTGTTACAAATATGTTAGCCATGCTTAATTGCCTCGGATGTACGTTTAATGAGATACAATCTCGCGGAGCCCTGCTGGAATTCAATTCAGTCCTATAAATATTGGCCAACGGCCGAAACGGTAATCTGCGAATCGGCATGCCGAATTAATCGCTCCCGCCTTATCCAGTCGGCACGATACCACTCACTCAGAGTCAATGGCCCCTGGTAAACGCAAACCGATCCCGGGAAAATACGCTTTGCGGGCTAAATCCCTCTGGCCGATACCAGTGAAAAATCCGAGTTACGGGAGGAGTCCCTAATTACTGTCAAATATCTTTATCCCGGTCAATTTGAAAAGGTGATTTGCGCACGGAAAATACATATCCCTCTCGCACATTTGTGAGACATAAATCGCGCAATGCGAAATTAAATAGGGAGTGATACGTGATTAAATATGCAAATGGCTTGAAAACTCTTTCAGGCAAGAGTACATGTATACATACATAATTATATGTACATGCATTACGTGTATGTATTAAGTGGAAAATTCACGATCCTCGTCTACGAGCTGTGATATATCTTCTTCAAGGTCGTAGATAGCTTGGCGTACATAGTTACATTTCTTTGCGGAGCTATTCAGGATACGAGTGCTTTAAGGGTTGTGGACGATCTCATTGTATAATGTTTGCCTACTACTACGGAATACCGGCCACGCTTTGAGCCCGTATATCCGCAGGATCTCTTTGATTATGTCTGCCTTAGTAGGCTCAAATACACGTCATGACTCCGGATATGAAGTGTCTGGCCTCAAAAACGTGCAAACATCACTTTTAGAAAAATCCACCAGCGGAAATTCACCTTTCGAGACTTTATATGAGCTTATTCAATGTTTGTTCAAGTTAGGTCCGGGAATTGGAATCAATCCTGCCTATTCAAAAAGTTCGTATTGTATAATCGTTTAAAAATGAATCAAATGGTACATAGTTCGATGCAAATTGAAAGGTTGAAATTTAAGAGGAATTAGCGGTTTCTTTTTAATTGAACCGTTTCAAAATGTATGCGTACGTATTCATCGTATGTGTCAGAAGATAAATGCTCTTGATGCATGCTCGATTAGCTTGTCCCGCGTAAGTCGTAAAGCAAAACGATTAACGTGCAGTATGCGGCGTCTAGAACGCTTTAATCTTTTTAAAACGGTGCTCCAGCGATCGACGCACAATTAATTGGCAAGCCAGTGACCTTGACGCAAACTAAAGCCGCGGTCGGAGCCAAGTCCGCAGGACACGTGCTCCTTAACGCTCGTGAGTTAACTGCACCAATACCCCGGGTCTCTTTAGCATTCAAATTACATTGGCGTCACCTGTCGCCCAGAAAAATTCGACAACTCAATTTGAATAAATTTCTCTTGCCACTCAGGCTCGAGTATCCAGCGCCACGCGAAAACTTTTGCGCGCATAAAATTAGCGTGAGTGCGCGCTCCGCTTTGAGAGAAGCTTACCTGGTGTAAGTGAACGCCATAAATCCTGTGACCCTCCGCGAAAAACCTTCAATCAAGCGGGCCATCAAAAAGAAAAAGCTTGTAAGGTCGATGCCGTGAAGGAACAGCTCCCAGAAGCGTGTTGAACGCGTCTTTGGCTCGCCGACTCAATTATGATCAGCGTAAATCTTCACCTCCATAAGGCGCAACTACGATTGCCAGTGTAGATCTCCGTTTCCTGGTGGCAGGCGAGAAGAAAGCTGTTCTCATCCCCTATCGACTTGGCTGGGTCTCCACGACGAACCGGAGCCCTTTCAATCTTCCGGGTAGCGAGTCTCGCACGCTTTTACATTTGGCAAGTGCGACAACAGTCCAGGATGGTCGAAACTTTCTCCACTCTCCAAGGGAGCAGTAGTAGTTCGATCGGCTGGTCCGCAGAGAGCTTTTAACGGCACTAGGCTGTGGTGGCTGCCAAGACGATTTTTTGGGAGCGCGCCTCGCGGAGAAGGGGGACTTTGAGGAAGGACGAAGAAATAGAGAGAAGTCGAGAGTTCGCGCGCCGATCGGTGCGCGGACCGTCACTGGTCGCGGGAATCTGCGCCGGCCAAGTTTTTCCGACGAGAGTTTCCCGAGAGTCGAGCTCTGTTGCGGTAGAGGGGCGCGAGTATACGAAGAGAAAGAGTGAAAGGGAAAGAGAGAGAAAGAGCCAGCGAGGTGGGAGAACGGCAGCGCACGTGACACTTTTTATCGGGGAATCACACGTGTCACGCGAGATTATTGGCCTTTGTGAGCGGCTTGACAAATGGTCCACCGCATATGGCGCGTCGCGCACGACTGAGGCCAGATTTCGCTGCCACCATCCTCTCTCTCGGATCTACCCCCACCAGGGTGTATTCCGCCCTCCTCTTTCTACCCTCGCACGGCCGCACGACGCTCTTCCTCCCCGAGCACTTTGACGGCCGACTCGCTTCTCCCCAAGGCTTCTCTGTGCCGCTCTGAGCTACCGGCACACGCAGACTCCGTTAAAGGCCCTTCACACGCCGATCCCCCGATCCGCGATCCTCATAGCTGCCTGTGAGACGCGACTACGCTCTCTTTTTGAGCCTACTGGGAGATCGGTATCCCGAGTCCCGAGCTACGAAACTACTCTTTCAGCCAGTTTCACGGAAATCTATATGCCTACCTCCCTTTTATCAACTCTGTGAAAGTTCATCGTCGTTAAGTACATCAATATTATGCTCTCGACGATGGTCTTTATACGGGGTGGTTCATCAAAAATAATGATTTTTCGTTACGCAAACAAATTAATATCTTTTTATAAAAAGTAGCTAATTGGATCAATTGCTGTATGAACGATTTAATGATTCAAGAGAAGATTAATTTGTTGAATTAATTAAATGATACTTTTAATATTACTGTTTGGGACGTGACGTTTGGCTTCTGAATCTATATGTATTTCAGTTAGCAGATTACACACAGAATTATGCAGCACTCGGATATCCGTGTTTACACTTCGACATTCGGTACAAGGAGATATGTATAGTCGGTGAAATTCACGTGAAACGTGCACATACGCATATAATGTCATAAAAGCATGTGAGGATATATACATTTCTCAAATCAGCCAAAGATATCGCGATTATGAACTAGTTCGGCTATACACCAATAACCATTAGAAATGAGGGAAATATTTCAGGCGATGAGGTGGACTAGACTGTATGCCACGAGCTACCTCAAAATTAGAGGAACGAAACAACATTATGGAAATGTTGACAAAGCAGAGCATACGAACGGAAGCGAAAATAAAATCCTAAAGAAAAGTTATTTAAGTAAACCTCTCATTCCTAATATTCCGCAGTCAGTAAACAAAAGATTTCCATACGTCCAAACTCTGAAGCGTCTCCAAATTGACGGGCTTCACACTCACCGAAGGTTCAGTGTGTATAGCCGGATTACAAGTATCAAGCGTAGAACGTCTGTTGGAAAGCCGAAACGGGCCGGCTCTTTCTTCTCGACTAGATTCTCTCCGGCTGTCGAGCCACCCCGCATGGTCTCGACGGCTTTCTGGTCAGGTGGTCTTCTTTTTACGTAGCCGATCAAAGAGACTCAGGAAAGCAGTATCTAGCGGTCTTTCTTATTGTAATGGCCGTAAGAGTATTCTCGAAGAAGAGACTCGAGTCTCGCGCGTTTGCCAGCCCCCACTATAAATCAGGTAAGAATCGCATTGTGCCAGACAACAGTTCGGGCAACAGATCCAGGGGCACGACAGCAATCGCTTTTCTACGAATTTTCAACCAACAGCTCTGTTGGTACGTACTTTGGGTAAGCATACCCAAATTATTTTCCGGGGTAATGCCTCCACGATTCAGTCGAGTACGGCTGGTTTAAGATCTCGAGTGCGGAAACGTCCAAACGGTTTTCTTACTGCTGCCGGGAGGAGTAAGTACACCCTCGACTAGGTTTCAAGCACCGTTCAGAGGGTGTATTAGAAATACGGTAAGTTTCATTGTTTCGCGCACCCCACTGCTACCGCCCGTCTGGTTTCAATTTCAATGATCTACTGGAAGCTGCTCCTGAGCGAAGTGCGCGCTAGGGTTCGAGATATTGCTGGTTGAAAGGCTCCGGGTGTCATGTTTTGGGTAAAGTTGAGTTTGTTTGTTCCAGCCAAGTACTCGTAACTACTGGCATAATTATTCTTCTCCTATGGGGGGTACTGTTTTCAGCGAGTTCCGATTACAATCAAAACTGGGGAGGGACTTGCAGTCTTCACTTTGAAAAGAGATACTCAAGATCGTATAGTTTTGAAGTATTAACGAATATCGGAGACTCCTTTCTTAGGTAGATCGTTAGATATTCCATCAATTTATTAGTAATTCGGTAAAATAATTATTATTATAGTTTTGCATTCAAAAATGCATTCTAATTTTTTTACGAGTTCATTTATAAATAAAGATTGTATAGATAAATTAAAGTGTATCTCGATGTCCGAATCATCTATCAATCTTCCAGAGAAAACCTACCTTTTCTCCTACGTGGAAAATTAATTCGAAACAATCTCTATAACTCGTAGCACTTTTATTCCAATCGAAATGAGCGTAATCTAAGTAAGAGTAGTATTGAGAACCGGTCTCACTGGAATAAGGAATCGCGTATAACTTTTCCTTAGTGCCTCACGTCCTTTATCTCCCTCTCTCGCGCCAATTGATACTTTAGATAAGCCGGTACCACGACAACGTCGAAAGTCAAGCGTGTCGCCTTGTCTATATGCACCGCAGATACTGCCAAACTTGTCCAAGTTTAGCTCTCATCGACAACCTTCCTGATATTTGTTCTTTGATCAGGGTGCATTTTTTTACGTCGCTAACCAGTAAAAAAGAGAAAATTTTGCTGAAGCGACAGAGGGTACAGTTTCACATGGAAAAGCAAGAGAGAGAGAAAGAGAAAGAGAGAGGGCTTATTCCGAGAGAGGAGTGTCGAGCATACCGCGCCAGCAGGTACCGTAAATCAACTAAGTTTTATTATGCCTTATACTCTGGCGTATACATACTACTGCAGGAGACTTTTCCTTTTGGTGAGCGTGACGTATTGGGGGTTTTAGTGGGTAAACGGCCATTAAGAATACTAGACGCACCAAAGGAACTTTGTCTATTGACTTAACTACGCGTGATTTATCTAATTTGCATCTCATCGTTACATCTGTACAGAGGATTTTTACGATATGTTCGAAGTAAAGGGATGGTTCCCTTTAAAGTCGCAGCCACGAATATAACTTTAATTTAAGACGACAGTCTTCTAACTTTGTCTCTGGCCTTTTATCGTATTGTTAGAATCGTTGCTCTGTCGACTACTGTACAAGAGACTGCGCCATGAATATTCTTCCCAAGACAGTATCATGCGACTTCCAACGAATTTGTCGACTTTTATTCTACGTTTTGTACACCGTTACGTTAAAATACTTTTTGAAGATAATTGGTTTTTCACGAAAGAAAATGTACTTGCTGTTCAAGATTAGATCCATAGATATCCATAGGGTGGTTCTATGGAAATCAGAGAAAGGGTTAGATAGAAACAGAGAAGAGAATTCCCCAGGCGGAAGTAGACTTTTTCTTTCTATGCGACGCGAGTTCGCACGGAATGAGGATAAAGGATCGACGCATTCTTCCCGCGTTTGACGCAAGAAAGCGCGCGTCTCAGCAGAATAAAAATTTCAATGAGCAGTCCATAATAATCTCGCAACTGCAAGCGCAGCCCTACGGGCTGAATAAAGCGTCGCAGCGAGATAGGAGACCCATTCCAGGCAAGGGATTCATCCGGTCTCGGCCACGGCAAAAATTACAGACGCACGTTTTTGCGTGGCTATCAAGGAAAATGAAAAGCTTCCCAAGACCGAAAGCGTGGCGAGCTACGCGCAAGCGAGCGTTCACCGTGGGATAAGATCTACAAATTTCATACGACGTCTGAGGCCACTGCCCCTCAACAGAAACCAGAACCAAGAAGAGGAAGGACTTGGTAAAATACCTTTTTCCAAATTTCCTCGCTTGTTTATCCCGAAATTAACGAGCACAATGGCGCCTTTCGAGATTGCTCCTGTCAGGACATTCCGTTTGTGACATCCTTGGAGTGTATTAGCCCGACTCATGAGTCCCGCAGGAGCAGTTTTCCGAGGAAGTTTCATCCAAGTTTAGATCCTGTTATACCCTTTCTGCAGTCTGTCCGATAGCAGTCGTCTCGCACGAGAACTGGAACGGGAACGGGAACGGGAGTTCCTTTGGACGAGGGAGCAACAAAGCGAGTATGCTATCGCTCCATGGACGTAGACGCCGCGATTATCCTTCTAGCTTGGCGATCAGAGTTATCGCGATGCACCTGTTTCGACAAGGACACAGAGGAACAGCAATCGACATTGGGTTTTTTTTTCTGTCTCCTATCTAACCACTGCTCGATGTCTCGCGTTATTGATGCGGAACTAAGTGGAGCATTGACCTCTCGCTCGTTAGGAAACAAATGGTCTAGCGATGGAAGTAGATAGCATTTAACAGTGCAATGCCTTCTCGGATGCCAACGTCTTTAGTTCACCGCTTTTTAAAACTTTTGCTACTCTTGGATTAACTGCTTTCGAGCAACTTGAAACAAGTTTGCCGGTAACAGCGGTTTCCTTCGTGGTACGTCTCCAAAGGGAATTTCGAGTATTCTCTCATCGTGAGATCCTCGTATTTCCGTCCACCAGTGGCAGTACCGCGGATTATCGAGCGCGTGTGATGTTCCCTGTGCTTCTTATTCGAGCTATTTTCAACGATCCGTTATTCTGTTGCGGTTTGCTTACGCAGCTGCTGTCGCGAGCTGCGTGACATCGCTGTCTTAGCCATTTGAGTGCCAGGGGTAATTGTGAAGACCTCTGCGAAAAATGGTAAGGGCACGATCGTGCTTCTTTCTATTCGACATGATTGGTATCGAATGATGCGATTTCGATTGGTACACTTGTGCTGAACAACACTCTTCAATTTTCAATATATTTTAATATACAAATAACGTATTTATTGACAATATAATATATTACTCATATATTTTCATTTCTATTTGTAGTCAAGTCATAATAAGTTACACAACTTTAGAAAAAAAGTAAATTTTTAAAATCTACTTTTATTTATTACATTCATACCGTTCATTTGGAAAAATCGTCTTTCAGTTTTTTTGAAAGACATACTTTTTTTGAACATAATAGAATTATTCATATAGTTATTCTTTTAGTATAATTATCGTGTGACGTGTCCTAAGTCTGATGCTAAATTGAATCAGTACAGTAGATATTCTTCAGTTCTTGGTACAAGTAACTCATCGAATGGATTTCCTGGTATGCCAAAATGAAGATGTGCTATTAGCGACAACACGACTGCCAAGAGTTTGAGGTGGACCTCTCGAATTAAGCATCTACAGATGCACCGTACAAAATTCCCTCGTGTATTATTAGCCAGCTATATTTACTCCCTTGTTACGAAAACAATTCTGAGCCGGCGGGTCCATTGATACTCGGCGCCTGTCCCTTCCATGCGGCATGGGGTCACCCGAAACCGGGACCCCAAAGAAATTCCAAAGAATTCCCTGTTGACACTACGCTCGGCGCGACGCAACACGGCGGTCTATGTTATGTGTATGTATGTATGTATGTATGTACTATGACAATGAATAGCAAAAGAACCGAATTCCGGTCGAGATCATGCCCGAGAATTGGGGATTAGTACTCTCAGAATGAGTCTCGGTCTATGATACTGCTACTGCTCACTTCGGATTCTTTGAGAGCTTCGGAGGATTACCAGTTTTTTATTTCGATGTTCCTGGCGTTAGATTGTATTCTTTACATCGGCTTTCAAATAAAAAAAAACTGTGTACACATTTAAAATAAAATATTGTACACTCGTGGAAAATGGGACACCGAGTAGTCAGTGCGACATGATGGAATTTGTGTTCATATTTGTGTTCAGTTAAGAATAATAATCAATTGTAAATGTTTTATTTACGGAATTTATTTTTTAATACTATCAATAAAATGGCTGTAGCAATCCTGTTTTCATGAACTCTTTGGTCATCGGGCCAGTTATTTTAATCTTTCAAAAAAAGAAAAAAACATGGATAACCATCAGCAATACCAGTATTCAACCCCTAAAAAACTAGAGCTCTTTCAATATCCATCAGCAAATTTCGAAATGCGAATCACAATTTCACGGAGGTTCTTCTCGGACGTTTGAGGATTTCCGAGCACGTACTACGTACTTATTTACTACCACTAGAGCAATGGACACTGGGAATCCGAAGTATCTATAATTCGCGAGTAAGCTAAATGCAGGACGATTATCTTTGGCGTCGCTTCTGCCGGGTGTTTGTAAACGCGGTTGCTACTAAGCGTTCGCGCGATATATCAAGCCGCTCTATATATAAAGCTTTTAAGCTGGGATTCTGTGCCTCCTCGTATAATTAGGAGTGTAAGTGTTCCTCATAGGTGCTGCCACATATACCACTGTAGGATAAGATCTATAGGCTGTCAGGCAGATCGTTTCCACAGATTATTCGTACTTGCTCTCGGCGAAGCGTGCGTCGTTAATAAGGGCGCGCATTCGCCTTCTCATGTGCAGGCGACGCGATCATCTACGATGGGATCTTTTGCGATCCTTAAATTTGCGTTCTCTCACATGCATATGCATAAGTATATATTCCTACCGACAACAGCTGCCTTCTGCTGATCGGTGTTCCCCTTTTATACGGAGGTCAAACCGCGAAAGCGAACAGACGTTGAGGACAGACGCATCCAAGAATTTTTAATCGTTTTGAGAGATCCTGTCGTCTTAACGTCCCTCGAGCACTTACATACCACGATCCCTTCCGATTTCACGATATGGAACAGGCTGCGAGAGACGCTGATTCTTGTCGCACTTCCAAACTACTTTCCCAGAGAAACTTTGAGTTTATCCTTGGGGTATTATGGAGGATAACTCTAGAATCGTGATACTGGTTATTTATCCAAATCGTGCACCTGGAGAATTGGGAATTACTCGAAGTTTTGTTAATAAATTTTCCATTTGCTCAAGATGCTAATCTTGAAAGAGATCTAGATGTAAGCACCATCATTTTTAATTTATTATTAATAAACTAGAAAATATAGAAATAGGTAAATTGGAGTTAAATGGGTCATAAGTCATAAGATTCCCTTATCGAAGGTCCTACTTTTGCAAAAATCGTCACAAAAAATTTGTTAGGTTTAGAATGTGGGTTAGGATGTAATAAAGTACCTTATGGTCCTTTCGAGTTAGTTTTCCGTGAGAAATTATTTGTTTTAGACGATTTCGAAAAGATCCTGTAGTACTTTGTCCTCAAATATTAGCAGAGATAAGAGGGTCATAAAAGTCTTCTTAGACCGTGGGTCGATTAGGAATAGTAACGGGAGACTCGAAATCTACTGAACATGATTTTTCTAAGAGGAAACTCTTTGAACTGCCGGGCATTTGTTTCAGGTTACTCGAAGAAGCGAATTTCCTCTTGCAGTCGTATGATAACAATTGAATCGTCCCAAGGCGGTTTCTTAAAGTTTTCGACGTAAAGCACCGCGCGAAAGTTCGGCAAACTAAATCAGCGAGTCACCGTCCGAGTTTTCCTCAGCAAAGCCCGTTGATCCGTGAAACCTCGCCGTGAGCAAAGTATTTTTCGCGCAGTTACCAAACCCTTTATGTAGAGCGGTTCCGGAACCAGAATCGCCTACAGCGAGCAATACTCGTTCCGAGACTCCTATTAGCGTCACTATAAACCTGCATATTGTATTTCGAGAGTACACTCTGCCAATAAAAGCTTTGAGCATTGTATTTTATTCAAACTGCTAAAAGTGCTCTGTGTTGCTGAACCGATGTTTTTTTTTTCGAGAAATGTTTCGTCTTTCTGGAAATCTGAATATCTTCTGAGAATTTTTTCATCTTTTTAGAATATAATTTAAATACGTAATTGACCCGATGTCAATTTATTTAGTCACTCTCAAATCACTTATATCAGGTAATTTTAAATAAGTTTAAGCAATTTAGATCATTTTATCACAGTTTTTCGTAATATAATTTAATCTGTTCTATAAACATTAATTTTAAAAACAGATAATCAATTTTGTTTCTTTCAGTATTTATCCTGTATCTTTCAACGATAAATTTTATGCAATGAAATTTGGATCCTCTTGAATACAATTTCAAATTAAATACAAAAACGGAGCTTTCTTCCTATACGCATTCATGTTAAAGATGCAACTAGCCTTTTACCGCGCCACAATTTTGTTAGAGTGGCGATTGAAGCGACCGAGATCACAATGGACCAGCGACCGATTAGAAGGCAATGAGAAAGTGAGAGAAATGCCAGTGAATTGTCTCACTAACCCAATATCGCCTTGGTAAATTGACGCGAAGTCAGAATCGAAATCAGAGGGAAAGCAGGTTGACGGTATACATGTATGGTTCGTCCGTCGCGATTCCGCTCCGCCTCGCCCCGCCGCGCCACATCGCGTCGAAAACGTAATAAAAGAGCGAGTGCGCACGCTATCGGGGGAGCCATTAAAGCGGAGGATTAAAATCCGGCAGTGGTCCTTGTCCGCGGGATAAAGCTCTACCCGGTATCGCGAAGCCCACCAAGCTTCAAACCGGGTAAGAGTTTTCCTCTGGCAGCGAATTTACTTTATAGAGAGGCACCGGTAGTTTATACCAGCATCGAGCGACGTAAAATTCAGGTGTACGCCGCGCACACAATAAATACTGACCCGGCCCACGGCCCAACCAAACGTCGATTCCCTGGGCAGAGCTTTTGGAAGGTTGAATAAAATAAAGGAGGCGTAACTGCATCTGGGGAGGCGATCACTGCGTAAACGATTTAGTTAGTGCCATCT
Source organism: Trypoxylon attenuatum (assembly GCA_963989405.1). Taxonomy (NCBI): domain Eukaryota; kingdom Metazoa; phylum Arthropoda; class Insecta; order Hymenoptera; family Crabronidae; genus Trypoxylon; species Trypoxylon attenuatum. The sequence continues at coordinate 12,524,709 of OZ022489.1, read as the reverse complement.
TTATCAGATTTCAATCGCGATAGACAATAAAACCTGTGTGTGTGTGGTACGGAGCTTTGTTATTTGATTTACTGTCAGATCCATTGAATCATTCAAATATCGAGCTTTGCAATACGAGCTTTCAAAATCGTGAAAACCAACGAATGATTTAATTCTTTTCGTTTGATTGGTAAATGTATCGGAGCGTCTTGAATTTTGAATTGTATACATAATAATACCGGAACGGTTGAAATGTTAAATGGAAATTCAGTATGTACTTTGGATAGAGTGAGAAATCGAAACATTCGGTTCGGTATCAGGAATCAATCGTTATTCGATTCGAAATCACAGTGTAGCGCAATTTTTCAACCTGGCCACTGCTCAGAGTTCGCAGTGCGTAGTCGTGCGGCAAACCACACATTTCTGCATGTGTCCTCGGACGAGTGTTCGTTATTTTCGCGGTGGCAGTGGCGATAGCGATGGTGATTCCACTGGCCGTTTTCTTTCTCACGATCGCGCGGACGAAACGATTGGTCGAATCAAATAGGATCCTACGGAAAAGGGGGTGGCTTCTTTTATTTGCTCGCCGTCGAGGGGATATCACGAAAAATTGCAGAGTATCGCCGCAGGAACGAACTTCATCCCACGGTTTGTTCCGCAGCTCGCTAGCGGACACATCTCAATAATTGTACCAGCCCAAAAGTCACTCAAATAAATGAATTTCTCCTCTCAGCAGATTGTTTGTCTAATTAATTATTTTTCAGGTTAATATAAATGGTGCCGTAGACGGTCTATTACTCGAAGGTCTATTTTGATGATAGTCCTCGAGTGACTTGACTTACTCGAGCTTGATTTATGAATTTCTTCGACACGAAACTAGTAAAGCTGCGGGGGAATCGAATAGTCGAAGAATAGAGTACGGAACCTTCCGTCCCTCTTACTTTATAACCCTCCAATAAAAGTATCATTAATCATAATGGCGATAATGACGCGGTAAGGACACTCACTTGAAAGTCTCGAGAGACTTTTCTTTAATATCGTACATACGCGTGCACACACATACACAGAGGACACATTAACCGAGCATCTGGCTTTTTCACTGTAAACCCGATAACTGAAACAGGAGAAAGCAAATAGTATAGCTTCGTTAGCAGATTGGAAATGACTCGTGGAAAAGCGATAGTTTATCGCGAAGTTCCCGTCGTGATTTATCGGGACCTTTGTGTATGGTTCTTCTTGAAATGACACGAACCACGGGGGGTTAATCGACCACAACGAGCAATGGGTCGTCTATGAACCGCTGCTCACAGATAATAAAAGGACAGCCTCACGCAGTGGTGTCGACAATGGTGACATGTAATGGTGTCCCAGGACCCAGAATCTCCGAAACATTTATTTTTCCCTTGATATACGGATTATCCACGCTATACCAGCATAGGTTTCGGGGGTCACAATAGAATACCGCGACACCTTTCAAAAGCATAAGCTTCTGGAAATTATACGACTTACGTCCTCGAATACCTCCCTGAACGCGCATTGTTGTTACCATCTCTAACCGACTCCTCTTATTTTTTTTTAGATCAGATACTTCAAACGAAACTCTTAAAATTCAATTTTTAAATTCACTAAACTCTCCTGTAGACGCTTATAATCCTTGTGTACTAAATTGTACCGCGTGCCACCCACGAAAGGATTTCTGTCCAGGATGTAAAAGAGCCGGACACGACTTTATTTTGCATCAATATGATAATCCTGCATATTATATTACAAGGCCGCCTATAAATCTAGCATGCAGATGCAGATGTATTCAAATGTCTAGCGCGAGTAACGGAGTACCCGGGGAGTATATAGAATTTCAATGGTTTCACAGATGCAGCCGTGATCCGGAACGAAAGCCAGAGTCGAGCGCGGTGCAGTGGTTCGTCCGATCAGCAGCGACATCGGTCGGCCTAATAGCGTTCATTGTCCCAGCCCACTGGCAGAGCGGCAACTCGATAAAAGGTCAACGATTAGGGGTCTCGTAAACTGTAACGCAAGGGCTGGGCTTTGCGTGGCGCAAGCGACACAAGTTACCCGGTTCGTATGGCTACAACCCATCCGGATACCATCCGGACTTAAGGGGTTCGGTAACTCGACTGCGCACACTGTGCTTTCTCTCTTTTGCTCACCCTGGAGGGTCTGCTACGTGGACCCCCCGCACAAAATTCTAACTGCAATAAATTATATTCGAGGCACGCACCAGTTCTAAGGGTGAACGCCGTGTGTGCTGCACCAAATGGTACTTTCATTGCACTTGCCTCACGATTTTTGCATCGTGCTGAAAACCATCCGGCCGATCTCGTAAATTTATCGTTCTTCTCCTTTCGGTCAATTTTACTTTCTTTTTTTTTTTTATTCTTCTCTCGCGCCCTACGAATCGTGCTACTCTTGTGTACGTTAGTCGATTTCTCTGACATTCGTCGGCGCGATTTATTTCAGATTAGCAATCGATTCTCACTGCGGTCGCCGCTGGGACACTCAGCCACGGAGTGCCATAACTTTTGTCGAAAGCTGGATTTTATTTCGACTGGCCGCGAGCGGAAAAGGATATTCCGCTTGTTTGTGTCTGCGTGTAAATATACTCCTCTCTGTACGATCCGGTTTTTTTCCTCCAACCCCGATTGCTCCCGCCTATCGTTAAAGTATTTGCGGTGTAGCTCTCTGTGCTCGCGCGTGGATTAATTCGCCGGGCTTGTTTTGACGTTATTACTGTAAACGAAAGCGCTCTCTTGATTAAAGTTCTACCCTTCGCGAATGAAGCGTGGAAAGTCGTGGCTTCACGCAGATTTGCTTGGTTGGAATGCGCGGAACGGTAATAAGATTCGCTCGGTTGGAATTCGCGGAACGGTAATAATACTGCATTTTCTTTTTCCCACCATTTTTATCGAACATCCTTTTATAGCTAATTTTTTTGAATAGCTTACGCACCTCGAATTCGCGACAGTTCCTGAAACATCCCGCGAGCGCCTCTAAAAATTTTTCGAGAAATCCTCTCTCCAACAGAGGCTAACAATGCGAATAATTATATTCCGCAGAACGAATCAGAGCGGACGATCTGCTAGCAGTGCTTCCATTATAAAAGAGCGCGACAGTCTCGTTTTCCGGTTAATAGGATAAAAGCACGCATACATTAAAATAAAACGCACCGGCGGATGGTAGGATTCGGGAGGTAGCAGCCTGTTCGTCTCGTGGCCTGTTACAAGCTTGCCATCGTAATTTTCAGCGGTTCGCATACCGTGGACGTGTCATTCATTGTGGCCCTCGACGAGACGAGACACTCTGTACGTATACGTGTATGATATGTATGTACCACTCGTCCTGGCGAATCTCGATGCCTACCGTTGCACGAGCGAATGAGACTCGTTCAAACCAGCCACGCTGGTTTATTTATACGTGGGTATATACGTTATCGTTAAAGTGTGAAATGATGTATCTTCGGTGACAGGGTTTCGTTCTCGGTCCCCCCCGTTCCCACGCGACGCGCTCGGTTCCGCCGTGGTAATTGGGTTACGCGCGAAAAGCATTACCAGCGGCTCTGATCGGCCGCAGCAAGATCCTGTCCCTTTTAGAAGAAGGCAAGAGACTCGTGCTGCCGCTGATAGACGGGGCAGATAAGTTGACCGACTTACGCCCCATTCGCTTTTTAGAAGGAGTCAAAGAGCGCGATGATGCTCGCGGCAGACTACCAGCTTTTGCCAGACCAAAGGATAGTGGTACATACGTACATACATAAATACATATGTATATGAGATATAAATATACATGTCTGTGTACTGCTGGGTTACTGTTTACGCGGGTCGACTAGTGTCAAAGAGGAGCGGGCGACCGGTCTGCGGTGCATTACCTAATGGAAGAGTCGAGCGATGCCGCAAACGAGATAGAGGATGATTTTTGTGCGGTCGGAAGAGAACAGAGTCGTTGAAGTGTTCTTAGCGTAGGCACCCTCGTTGCAAACAAATCCGGAATCTCGGAGCTCCTACGAACGACTACGCCCCTCCTGGTGATTCTCCCTGGCAGTTCGTAAAATTTCAAATCCTCCGTCGACAGTCCCTTAGGCTCCCCAGGATCCTTCGGCTGGGATCGGGCACTCGGAAAAATAATTCGATCACCTCGATTTCGGGCCATGGGTAGCAGGTGCGCCGTGTTTGGCATCCGTCATTCCGCGGGGTGCTCCTGTTTCGACGTGGCCTCGTCTACGAGCTCTCCGTTTCCACCCTCAGGCTGCCCGAAGATTACATCCTCGACATGCATTTCCACGGCAAAGAAGAAAGAGAGGGGAGAGGAGATGAGAGAGCCCAGTACTCGTCTTCGAGATTCGACCAGTTCCATCGAGCTCAAGGGGCGGACACGTAGCGCGACAGATCCTCGTCGAAAGACAGGAGAGAAAGTGCTCACTTTTCCCATTTCTCTTTTTCTCCCTCTGTTTCTCTCGCTTTCTTAACACACGTGTCGCACTTCGAAATCGCGTTGCTTCCACTCGCCCCAATAATTCGGATCTCGTATTTTGCCATTTTCCCAAAAGCACCCACCTCTGTCCTCACTTCCAACCCTCTTCTAGCAAAAGTAACTCTCCTTGTCTGGCTTTCCAGAACGCCCTCGTCAGTGGTGCTACTACTCTTTCTCACCCCTCGTTCGACTTGAGCTCACCCATCCACCCACCAGCCAGCGCAGCCTCCCCCAAAACAACCGCCTCTACGTACGTGACACGAGTGAGGAAACGTGCCCTCGCGTGGGGACTCGGCTGGTCGAGGCCACCGTGTCCTCCGTCAGCCAAGGAGTTTTCAGTTCGTCGCTGTGAACTCGTGAGGCGAGTTCGCGCGCCAGCAGGACGCGACGAATCTATCTGTAGATCCATCCTGTAGGTTGCTCCTTGGATGACAAGAGTGCACGCCTGCTGTGAGACAGGGATATGGCCACCTGGTCCATAGGGCCTCTCAAGGCTTTTCTTTGGGCCCGACGCGCCGCGCCGCCGTCTTCCGCCTTCGCAGCTGCAACGCTTAAAGCTAGGGGCGGTATCGGCACCCTGGGGCTCGCATTGCCCTATTCCTATTGGAATGTACAGCACGGATCGTGTTAGTGTTCCCAACAGGAGAAAGGGAGAGAAGGACTGTGCTGATAACAGTCGGACTGGTAATGGAGTAACGATGATACTGTTATTTGGAAACAGGCAGCGCGCTTCGTACCGAGGAATATGTATAATTAGACTTGGGTTACCGGTATTGCCGGAGGTTATTTTCAAACTGGTTAATGAAATTTTTTTCTCTCCCAATACAGTTTCCCGATTGAGCTTCGCTAAACAATAGCATATCGAAGACAGAGAGCAGGGAGGAAAGGCGTTTGAATTTTAGAATTCACGCGAGTGAATTTCGACAGGAAAACGGATTTAAAAGTGATTTGCATTTACGATGCGGTATACCGCAGTGGACACGTCTGCGGACTGCGCGAACTCCCTTTCTTTTGGAGGGTGGTGGCTTGGCCACTGGCGTGGAGCATCGATCAAATCAGACATAAATTATTCAAGTTTCAGGTCACGCGTGCAGGTTTAACGGAAATGGAATCCATGCGGTTGTCCTTCTTCAAGGTACTTTCTCGAATGGTGCTGGCCAGAGCCGGTAACAGCTGTTGAGACAGCCCTTTCACATTTGTCTTAATTTCCCGAAATGGTGGTGTAGGCGAGCCTGATTTCCTCGAATTACGGGGCCAATGAATTAGCTCTCTGAGATTAGGCCTTCTAGTTAGGACAATCTTCTTGGCGCGACTCCGAGGTCGCTGCACAATGACGAGGCTCTTTTCGAGGGGTTGACGATTCTCGACCGACCCTCTTGAGCTCCTATCGAAAGACTTACTCGCGAAAATTAATGATTGTTTTGGATTAGTTCTGTAATCGTATCGTACCCCGTGAGGTTTGAAAAGTGAGACGTCGTGGGACGAATCCTACTTGGAGCGGGCTCATTTATTACTTGTACTTTTGATTGTCAACTCTTAAGGTTTCGAACAAATCGCTTTGAATTGTAAATGATGCTGGTGGAATCTTCCTCTTCGACCTATGTCTTTCTCCTTATCTCTCTTTCTCTCTAACTTCGTGATCACGAACTCAACGTTACATATTAAACGATTTATAAGTAGTCCCATCTAGCATAATTCACCTCCTACTTTACACTTAACTTCATGTTTTCGTTGCCGATTCGTCGCGACAAACAGATTTTGTCTCGTTGTGCAAATTTCAGATTTGCAGAGTGCATACTTCGATTCCATTCATGGAATTTGCAGAGCACAGGATGCGTATTTACATTGATTAACTCGTAATGGTACGGTAATTTGCAAAAAATTACCTTAGGGGTGCTTAACAAAATTGTCAAAGGTTAATTAGTATACTCCAATGGAGGAGATACGCCCACCTGATTAGTCGTGATTTCGTGTTCCCATTGTTCACTGGTGGAGAATACCGCCAATATTGAGTAATGGATTAACAGGCCGCCAGTACCCCTCCCGTTTAATTAATGAACGCTTATAATTTTCGGTTCTAGCCTCGAATACAATTCCAATGTGAAGCTAGTGTCGGACCATTATGCCCGAGCAATTAAATTAGTTTATAACAAGATACATTCGAAGCCGTAAGTATCCCGGTTTTATCCGTTGGGTCGCCACCGAGCAGAACGGATCTCTATTTGCATTATAAAGACTTCTTTACCCCAGGTAACAGATTGGCTATCGGTATTCGGTGGATTTTGAATCACAAGTAGCTTCGGTCTCTCCGTTTTAAGATTCAAGAGGCCGATCGAAGGCAATGCACTATTAGGAATACACAATATTCCGTTCGATGGAATTTCAAATTTTTCACTCATAGACCAAGTGCTTAGAGACAAGTATGAGTATGCAGTGACGTGTATTTCGGATTCTGCTGCTCCGTAAGGGGTATTCAAAATTTATTACGTGCTTGCACCGTCTGCACTAAGATACGGGCGATTTATTTGCTTCTCGTCTTACCTTGGACACAAATTTATACTTAACCTGGAATTTAGATCGCGTGCATCGCTCGCATAGTACCGTTTTACCCGCCTTGCCAGCGGACCCCTCGTCCGATATATCTAGCAAAATCTAGACGTCCAATCTCTCCGGTGTCCCTCAGCCGTCTTCCCCCCTTCCGGCAGGACCTCTTTCGCACAGGAACTCTTTCTCTACTGCTCGATATTGCTTCGACAACTTTCTTCCGCTTTCTGTTCCCTTCTCCGCGAAACTTTGCGTGATTCACGCCGCTATCCTCACTTTGATTCTTAGAAAGATTAATGTCGCAATGAGTCCCATAGATTCGCCGATATTAAAGCAACCTCTGTCGTAAACACTTTAAATTGTTGGCTGGCCGTTGGCCACCGCGAAATGGAAGTCGGCTGGTTTGCCGGTTCTTCGTACAAATTGCATCGGCTGACGTATTTATGCCGACTCATAAGTGGAATTTTTCTCGACTCCTGCGTGAAACTGGTGCGTTCTAGCGTGGCTCGGTCATTCGTAGGATTCTTCCGGCGGAAATGTTGAGGAAGCGGAACTCCACGAAAAGCTCGTGACATTTACTTCTATCCGGTCCGCGTTGGTTCTAGATACTCCACAACTCTGCCATGGGGAAAATCTACTGCTGGAGTTGGATCAGAATGCACTTTTGAATGTCATTCTGGCTTGCGTATTTTATGGGATCGCGCCATCTGTTCCCTCGACACCTTCGATAACGCAAATATACCCTTTATTTAGTTTGCGAAATATGCGTCCACCATGCTGGCCTCGCTCCTTAGGGTGAATATTTTAGCCGAGGGTTCAAGGAGTAGGAAAAATGTAAAGTCGAATCGCACGGGTCCTTTGCCCAAATTACTTCATCTGTGCATATTGTTCATTGGTGAATTTGTTATGATGATCGACCATCAGTAAACGGAATCAATTATGTTTCCACGCTATTCATAAATACCAATTGTAAGTCTACAAATTTATTATTCGTTTGATTCATTATTATTCTCTTTTCTTATGTTACCTATATTTTTTTCACTATTTTTTTCCAATTTTTTCCTCTCATCATGTTCCTTGCAAGATCGAACAAATTAATACGTGAATATCCAGTGAAAATAAACACGCGAGATTTACTTTTAGTTTCCTACGCGTGGACAGAGTAAACGCCGCGATAAAGGGAATCTAGAGGCAGGTATCGATATTATACGAGCCAAATTCATAGGTGCTTCAGCAACCCGAGTTAATAACACACAGTCGGCAATACTCAATAACAATTAATCGAAATGCAAATAACACACGTGGCGCAAATGTATCGGAATGCATTGTTTGTTTGTACATTGGTTTACTATTAATATTAGCTACGTGCATCTCTCTCTGACTTTCCCTCTCTTTCTCCCTCACTTGCGATCCTTTTTGGTTCTCGATTTATACGTGTGCTACTCCTTCGCGCATATAAAATGAAACTGTTGCTGTTTCAATTCACATTTCCACCAAATATGTAAACCGAATTTTAGCGTTCACGATACTGATTATACAATATGGCCTCCATCTTGATGTTTCACTCACAACAAGAATTTCAAGCCATGAAAATATTCTTCTTTATCCATTTCTATTTAATTTCTCTAACTCTTTATTTATTACCACACTTTATTAATAAGTATCATCAATATGCTTAATAATTCTCTCATAATACTAAATAATTATATTTTTAGTGAAAGTTCAATATGCCCACCCTATTTTCCGACAGTCCTGAATTTCTGAAAAGTACAATACTGAAATGTAATTTCAATACAATTGTGTTCAATGTAAATATCTTCAAATATCAATTGAAACGTTTGTTTAAGCACTGCGCATTGTCGAATTTATAATTTCATCTTGTAATTTGCCAATTTCTATACTTCCATTGTCCAACCCAAATCGATCCTCTGCCATAAAAAAGACACGTATGTTACAGATCACGCGCGTGAGCATTTTCGATAATTCACGATACATGTATTTATTGAGATCCAATGAATATTCGATGGCATCGAGAATTTTCCCAGCGAGTTTATTAATAAGATCCTCTACCACTGAAATATTCAACGTGACCGAGAAAGGTAGCTAATCGTAAGCAGGCGTGGTAGAAGAAGACGAGTCGCAAAAATGCATATCGTTACATTAAAATGCGCCATACGAAATGTGCCTTGGGAGCTCAACGAGGTTGCTGTTCTTCAGTTTACGGTGCACAATCTCTCGGAAAAACTTCCCTTCGCGAGCGTTTTATTAAGTATTCCGCGTGGAGGGATCGTGCCGCGCGCGTGTCAGTCGTTCCGAAGAGTCAGGGGTCAGGGGTGAAAAGTTACACCACAGGATTACGCCGGAAAATGTTCCAAGTCCGTCGCTATCGGATGCAGATAAAAATATATCATTTAACACGGGGAAAGCCTTCTACGGTTCCGATACGTGGGAAACAAACCTCGATTCCTATTGTCCGTGTAGCAATAAAGCGTCGTTTCGTAGGGACATCGGATGATTGCGCGATATGCGATTTAAGCTTGTCAGATCATGGGCCGATCGATCAAACAAAGCTTCAATGCACACAGACACGACAATCTACGCCTATTCACAATTTCACGTGCACAATACTTTCGTATCTCCTATGTGGTATGTGAAAGTCCCAGGGTAATTCGGATTAATGTTATCTTTCGAGAATAAGGGATGGAACTCTTGTAAATGGTGTCCTGTAACTAATGATACAATTCGATACGGACTGTCGACCTTTCAAACTTCGTTCCACCAATCAAAATCGCTTCTAGAATGTTAAATAATATTTTAAATGATATTTAACAATCTTGTATTAAATCTATTGAAAATGGGACTTTATACGAAGAAATGTTATTCCACGTTTTCGAGTTATTTTTTTTTAGCCCAACTGGTCTTTTACATTAGTGCATTCGGACGACCTTGGTTAATCGATGAGCCCCGCCTGTGATTTATTCCACCATCCAGTGAAGTTAACCGAATTAAAAAAAAATTCAAATAAAAATTTCTCCTCTCCTATCCTTTTATTGATTTTACCCTAAAGCATAAGGCATCGTACCAGAAAATAATTACATCGGATTTATTGCGTTAATGTATGGTAGAACGAACGAACTCCGTTATAAAATCAGTAATTGATGCTCTCGCGGAAATGATTTTAGATTGAAAAATTATTTAGCACGATCCAAAATTTCAAATAATATTTACCGAATAACGTTAGCTCTCGGCCCTTTCGGTCGAGCGATCCCGCACAGTTTACCGTGAAATTGAAGCGAAACCCTACAGAATGCATCAGGTAATTAAGCTCCTATAACCATTGGCATACTCTGGCTTTTGTATCCTATGCGAAAATGTATTCTTGGTACTGATGTATAGTATTGTATATAGTGTATAGTACCCGTATTAGTCGAGAATATTATCATTATCAAAGGTGCTTCAATTTTCATTCCCAGAGTCGCGATCACACGTCCATCAATTAACATATTGGACCGCAACAATACCCATCGCGGAATCGTAATTTGATACCTCGGACAGAGCTCGAATAGATCGAGAGGAAACGAAGGTTAACGTCAATCAAACTAATATTCTCTTTCGTCAGATCGAAAGGAGCAACTTTCACAGTGGTGTCGCGGTAACAATTTTCCTAAATTAACAGAGCAATCCCATTTACGGGTGTAATGTAGCGTTGCTAATGTAAGTACCGCTGCATTAGTCTGGGAAATGGGGGAGGGGGTGAATGCGCGGCGTATGCCGGTAGAATTGTTATCGCTTTAACAGCAAGCCTAACAGTATCCGTAAATTTCGCGGCAAACCAAGCAACAAGGGCAGTTTACCGACCAGTCGAGAGTATCAGGAGGGATCATTATTTTATCGCAACAGCATTTCGCTTAGGGCCTCGTTAATCGGTGCCGATAGCTATTGTAGTTGAAATCGGATCATAGAATCAGCGTGCCGACTTGCGTCAAGATTATGATCGGTAAATCTAGCAGAAATAGCCATGAGGATAGTGGTTCCGGTAAAACTTGTGTCTTTACCGTTGTCGAGGACTTACGACAAACCCCATATCGTGTATCACTGCTTTGATACAGACACTGAAATGGAACAATGCTGGAAAATGCTGGCTGACAGTAGTGCTTGTCGGTGCAGTATGCTCCGGTGCTGGTTGGAAGGTTCACGGCAGCTTCCCAGATTCAGAACTGGCAAGCGTCCAGTCCATGACATCACCGCAGGACGAATAAAACTATGCGGCTTCATGCGGACTTGTAGACTCTCGGCACATATCAATACGTAATTTCGAATTCGCTCATATCTCCCTATATTCGTTATATTCGTTAAGCTCGAGTAGAAAGGAAAGAAAATCACATTTCGGTACTGGCGTCGATCCAGGACATTGTGGGGTCAGGCATGCATCGTGGCGTGATAATAGCGTGTGGCTCTGTGAGCGAAAGGTGCTCACCTCTTTTCCGCGAATCCTCGATGAAAGCCAGAGGTTCGGTGCTCGAAAACCGAATTGCCGAAAATGCTCTTGAAAGGGAACACCAGCGGCCACTATTTCACGGATTGACAAAGATCGGCCAGATAATACTGGGTGCCGTGGCGGCAGAGCCATTCAACTTTTTCTGGCCAATCTCTGTTCCCTCTTGCCCGATCGCAATGGTAGAGTGGCAGTGGCAGAGGCGCGTCACGGTGCTACCGATGCGGCGGTGTGGCATCCATCAAGCCGACGAGTGCACGAACCGATGATCAATATCGGTAATCTCCGCATTCGCACCTGCACTCACGCTCGGTTCCGCCGTGTCGGCTCGACCCAGGATCGACGGTATTAGCCGGAGAGAACCAGGAAAATTTGGTGTTTCCAGCTATTACGTTTACGGCCACGTAAACGCATTGTCCGGAGCCGCTCTAATGGGTACACATTGCCCGCGTGTCAGGGTAATAACGACTCTTTCGCGAGGCTTTTTCACGCTGCCCTGTGGAAATCGCCCGACAGGACAGTCTGCACTCGATATCTGGCGTATTTTCGCGCGACTGCCATCGACTGCCCGAGTAATCGTCTGCTGATTCCCAATCTCAATAAAGCCAGTAATAGACCAGTTACAAGCTAACGGGCTTCCCCGACTCACCCCATTCCATCCGTCGCCGAGCAACCCACCGACGACTAGCTTCTCTAGCTCGTTGCCACTCTCTAACTAATCCTCGGGAAAATAGTGTATCGAATCCCTTTGCAAATGGTCCTACACTTACTTCTGTCAGTGGAGATTTTTTCACTCTTTCCTTTTCGTTTCAACGTGCCTAATCTCTTTCGGTATTTAACACATTCCTGACCAGCGCTTTTCAAACGAGATTCTTCGTTTACCTATACATATCAGGTTTAACGAGAAATCTTAATTTTATGAAACCTGTCAGACTGTCTCAAACCTATTACATAAAATTCCGCTGTCATATTCTATGAATACATTTATGTATCTCTTTACTAGCTCCAATAATCGAGATTCCACTGCACATACAGACGTATAACGGTATTCACAGGTGGACAAAGAGAGACGAGACACTCTGAGAATGCCATCCGATTCTTAGATGTCACTCTCAAGAGTTAACGCCCTCGTACCGCTTTCTCTTCATGCGGTATTTCAGCAGCACTTGTACAATAGATCCTCGTTTATTCGTACATACGTGTGTACTGTATGCGCAGGACGCACGAGCGGTCGTTCTGGGCCGAAGACCACAAAGGAAGAGCTTATCCCGCCACAGTGGTTTTGTACGTGTATGTATACTGCTCCAGCGCACAGTAGCCCCAAGACTGACCGTCGAGAATTTTACTCGAGCAATCAGTTTTACGAGTGCAGTCATGTTGCATTAAGAACTTTAAAGAATCGTCTTCTTCATTCTGCTACTACATATTTTAAACTCTTTCTATTCTTCACTATTCCAATTTTCTCTCTCGTTATTCCCTCCCGCAGTTAGAACTATACGAGCACAGTATTAAAAATGTATATATACAATTGCAAATCAGAGTTCCTGTGTGGCTAATCCAGAAGCTTTTCACTTAGAAATTATCGGTCCGTTTATCTTCAGAAGCAGCACGAGTAGTCGACAGGTTTTGTGTCTGGGGGATTTGCGAATGGTAAAACGCGAATTTCGGCTTGGCCAAGCGCAATCCGCTCCTCTTCGGTGCGATCCTTCCTCCAGGTTCTTCTTTTTTGGATTTTTTGGCATGGGTTTAGCGCCAGGACCACCGGGAGTTTGAAGAGGACTGCCGAACTTTCGCTTTATCCTGGGGTTACTGCCACGATGTTTGTACCGGGGACAGGTGAATTTTTTATGCCTCGAACCGGGAGGTATGAGAGTTCGACAATGTTGTTCCTGGATATCCTCGTGTAACGAAAACATCGGGTTATTACATCTGTCGCTGTAAGCGAGGAGTTGATACAATTCAAAGCGCAGTAGGTACGCGGCAGCTGTGACAAATTGCTAGGAAAAATAGACCAGTTGTTTCTGTGGCACTAGTCGACTGCGAATATTAATGCAAATGCCACGTGCAGGCTTGGTAAAAACATATGTATGAAAGATATACGAATATTCATTTGAACGATTGGTGCTTGTATAAGCGTATTGTATGTACGAAGAACGACAACATTAAGATTTTTATCAAGTCTATGTTCATGAATCAATCTATCAGGATGCATTTAACGAGTGACGCAAGTGTGAATAGTGCATATACATTCAATTACTCGTTGAGTACGTAATTTTATTTAATTTGAAAGTTCGGGTTCCAAGTACGAGAAACATGGGCTCGAATGGATATTGAAGTGGTAGTGGATGGGGGTCCAATTGGGAAGTGGCAATTGAATGATCATTGCACAACAGAGAAATCCTTGATGATATCAGTTCGTATCAGAAATGACCGCAATAACATTACATGCTTTATCCCTTCTCATTACATCTCGGATACTCCTCGTTACGCGACTCTAGTGCCACTGGCTCAATTAGCTGTCCGATTAGCGGCATTGAGTTCAACCAGAAATCTACCAGTCGAACCATCGAAACTCCGTAACGAGGCAAACCCAATCTTAACGTTTAAATTAACCGCGCGCCGAATTCCGGGAATATTGGCAAGGCAGCACAGACAAGTAACGAAGTTTCCTTGCACTCTGCAATCATTTACCTCGGTCGGGACAGGACGACGAGCGAGTAAAATTAGAGTCCGTCCACGCGGACTGGCCTCCCGTACAAAGGGACACGCAGGAATCACAATAATCGATGAAGGTCCGCCTGAAACATTTCTCCGTGAACTATTATGCAAATCGACGCGCACAAATCACGGGGCTCGAGAAAGCAGGGATGATGCCGTTGTTCGAGGAACAAGTCGGCTAGTTTCTGGTGTCTTGTCCTGTGGTTGACGTTTAATTCAAAATCTTATGTGTCTTCTGTCTATGGGTGTCTAGACGCGAGGTTATTCGTGCCGCTCTACCGTGAAGCCATAAATCTTAGAAAACTTGCCCTTGGACCGGGCTGCCATGCCCCGTTGCGTTGCATTGCGTTACGGGTTACGCTATGCCCTGCGAAATAGGGTTCGGCTGTGAAGCTAACCGCTACCAATTAGCATCACCGGCAACTTTCCACGACGGCGAGCCTAGCCAAGCCGATATTTGAACCCGCGAGCAAGCGAAACTTCCTGACTATGAGTAAACACGTCGCGAATCGTAATTGCTGCGGGGCTTTATGTTTTCCCGGCCAATGGCACAGAAACATGGTTTCGTCGCGTATCACCGAATTCTCGTCGGCCTGCGTCATTAGCCCCTTATAAATTGGTACTGTGAGTATGGGGTGAATCGCGCAACATTCACTGAATTAATTTGCAACGATAAACTAATTGTTGACAATTCGACGATTTATTTCAGCTTGATGTCAGTGATGCTTTTAAATAATCATTTAAATCTAGAGTAAATAATTTGCCTTGGCGTCAAATATGCAATTATTAAAAACACGTTGCTTCTATTATACAAAAATCCTGCTTGACGTATTTTCCTATTCCTTTATCATCCCAAATAACGAGTTCTTCTTTAGTTCAGCCATAAGATAAATTTTCTTTCTAATTTCTCACCACAAACGAAACTGTACGATTATTGAAGAAGAAAAAACAGTTCGATTCCAACATCGAATTGCCTGTCAGAAATTTCGTTTGCGAATCGAATCACTTGATGAAATCAGCAGAGAAAAAAAGAAGTGAATTTACTTTTTCCGCTAGGATTTTCATTCGATTTCCTTTAGCCAGCCTTTTTCGGGTGCGTGGGCGTGTGCCACCCTTTCGCGAATGGTACTTGGGTGAAGTAGGCTGACATCCAGAGCCGCTGTAACAGATCTACATGCGAGCAGGCTACCTGTCGTAACGCGCACCATGAAGCCGAGTGGCAAATAGCTAGTGGAAAACAGTGAGAGAGTTCCCCACGGACTCATCCCCGCGAACGAGCGACAGCAAAAACATTAATCACCTGCTACTTGTTACCCTGGCACCGCGTGTTATGGCTGCATCATACTCGTGGTTAACGAAAAATACCGCTGTTTCTCGTGTTCGCGGCTCATTCGAAGCTGTGTCTTTCCTCAAATGCACCCTGGACACTGTGTTGAAGGTTTTCCAACTGTTAATAAATAATTGTCCTTGTGCCGTTTTTCGCCGGTGGAATTCGGATGGCGTGCTCTCATTTGCATAGAAAGCGATGAATAAATTTTATTAACGATATAATAGAGATATTCAAGCTGGAACTGTAGGATTTGCAATAATTCGTTTGGAATACTTCGTTTATCTTGTAATTTATCGTGTAATTAGAGGTTCACTGTTCGGTTTAATTTCAATTCGAATAGTGTAAGTTAAAAGTGACGAAGGATTTTTCGTGACTTTTTGATTCAGTATTTTAACCGTCAGTGAAGGAAAGTATGTAACGATACTTGTTTTATCATCTTTCAGAACAATGTCCTGCAATTTTTTCAAAAAAACTTTTGCAGCTTTAAATTTTTACCCTTTAAGCTGTGTAACTGTGATTTACACATAAAAACGAGCATGTTTTATCCAACACAATGACTCTACATACATTGTATGTCGCCATATAGAACGGCGATAAATTTCATAATACGTTAAATAAACTTCGACGGATCGGCTCGTTATTATAGAAGATCAAATCCCCCAAATGGGTGTCCTTATCGGTTTACCCTTGGCCGTCCGTCTGCGAGCGAGCCGAATCTCATTAGGTGGCAGGGAGGACCCGAAAACCGGAAGATTTAAGGAACCAGGTGACAGATGTCCCAGCGGGAGTAGCACACCGTCGCATCACCCTCTTTAATATTCCACCCGGCAAGATAAATCCGAAATGGAAGAATAATCGTCATTTCGCGCGAACGAAAAACAGGAAGTTCATTTTCGGCTCTGAGGAGCGTAGCAGTGTCTGGAATGAGGTTCGTCCCCCTCGATATTCCAGCCGCTTCCTTATACGATCCCCGGAAAGGAAAATCGATCAGAGGTTAAATGTACCATGAAATTTGAGGAGGTCGACACTGTCGAAATCCTCGATGCGCCTCCGCAAACGGACTCCTCGAGAAGAGGCAATATGCGAGTAAAGAGCACTTGGACCTGGTTTACGAGCAGAGTCAGGGACCCTTTCGACACGGCCTTACCGGCAATCCGCTTGATGGTAACGATATTCGCAGCCCCGGACCACATCCCGAAAAGTTTCGTCCCGGCTGGCCAACTTCGTAATTATTATCAAGGCCTTCACTCGCCCCTTTAAAAAGACGCGGTAGCTTTGTTTAAGCGGTTTAAACGTGCCCGCCCACGCGGTCGGACTCTATCAATCGGAAGCCGCGTTGCGAAGAATTCGAGCGGTCATTAGTGTGCAACCATTATTAGGCTTCCAGAATGGTTCGGGGATTTTCCACGAACCGGCTTCCTGGGGTGATAGGATTTTAGAATGAATAGTAGGGCCCCTCAATGGTGAGATTAAGGAGAATATTTGGTAATGGATGTTGTTAAAGGAGCAAGCTCCACCTGAATTTAAGAATTTTTGCATTTTTCTTCCACTTAATGCTATTAGCCTTTTTCTTCTTATCAAAATCACTTTGTTAGGATTATTTCGAATTATGTAATTTTGTGTATTATGCAGGATTTTTGCTTCTTTCGTTTATGCAATTTATATTACATTTATAATAATATTTTATACCGTGACTAGACAAAGGGGATGAATTCATAAATGAATAGATATCGATACGAATAAAACCTTTAGGGTCTAAAAAACAAATGCAGACAAGCACAAAAGAAAACGTATTTGTCACAATTTTAGTCTATTTCTCGTTAGAAATAAATCTATGCGCGGCAGTCTATAGAAATTGTTGCTGTTTTAAGTAGAATGTGATTAATGAGGATCATAAACAACAACTGGTAAAGCGCAGTGTTTGATTTACATGGCCCGTACCGTGTTTCCTTGTAATACAGCAAGTTCGCGAACATATTATGAAGTTTCATCGAAAGGCGAAAGCATTGAGGGAACGAGCAGCAAAGTTCCGAAACTGATAAAACTTGTAGCCAAATAGTTGACTAGCAATATTAGTACTCGTCGGCGACGCTACCCATTAATTTTCCTACCAATTCCTTCTATAATTTTCCGTCTGGTACACGAGCTACAGTTCCTATTGTCAACATTACGGTATTTGCCAAAGCTTTACAATCAACTCCAATAATAGGAAGAATCTAAACATAATTTTATGACATTCACACGATAGATTATCATGTCTTTGATAATATTACTTGAAATAAATATCTATTAGCATCTGCTATATAGAATAAAATTAAATTTCAGCAGCTCATACATTTTTAATGCATAAAACTGGAATTGATTTATTCGAGAAAAAAATTTCGGAGAAAAAATGTTATTATTTGATGTTTTTCACAAACTTTTTCTTAATTATTTCACAGCTCTTTTCGAATCGTACTATTTGATCTGCAACAGAATGTGTTTTCTTACAGACTATGAAATAGTCGTGGTTGTTGCGCTAGTACGTTAGATCCAACGAACTGATATTCGAGAGTCTCGGCCGAAGATATACCGTAGTCCTCGAAAACGATGGCAATGGAGTTAAGTTCACGTGAAGTACCAGGAGAGAGCCTAAGGCAGTTTAATTGTGTACGTTTCCTGCGGATCTCGCGGGAACGCCTGGGGCTCTAGGGTTCGGAAGTGACCCCATAAATTCAAGTAATCTGATTTCGAGAATAGTGAAACTGGCTTCCCTTTCGAAATCGAACCAGCGGATAATAGATTTCCGTGATTTCCAGTAATCTTTTTCTGTCAAATATTCACTACCCTCGATTATCGTCGAAATCAGTCGCGAGAGTGAGCCAGTTAATTTTCGACGATGTCATGAAACAAGACAGTTAAATCTTCAGTAAAGTTTCTGAAATTTATAACTACGGTTTAACGTAGAAATCTTACGTATTAAGGAATTCGATATTTCTCCTGCGATCTAGAATCTTCTATAAGACTCTATTTTATCTCTATTATCTGAACAACCTACGTAATGTTTTCTGTAATAACAATTATGCGATAAACGACCATTTTTGCAATTATGAAGAGCTCTAAAAAGTGGGATAAGTAAAAGATAATATTTAGCAAAAATTGAATGAGTAGAACAGACTTAAAGTTTCTTGCTTTAAAATAGTTAATTCAATTTTGTACTTTCAATGATGTCATTCAAAGAAAGTTTTCTACTGGACGTGTTAATGCATCTATCTAATTGCAGGGACAATAATGCACGATGTGCCAACAATTAATTTGCAAGTGATTAACTGAAGAACTAATCATTACACAAATAGATTCTCAAGTGCAATTGAAAATACTGAAATCAGGACTGGGCCCTGTATCAATTGAACGTGGATTTATCCGGAAATAATAACATTGCCACTCCCGCGTAGACCGGTAATCGGGTTAAAATTTTATTTCCCTTCAATCGTGGGGCTTTATTGGCTTTATCAAGCCTGTTTTTCCGGGATCTCCCCCCTATTGTTCCTTTACATCGTAATTGTTATAGTTTTTTTCGGAAGAACTAACATATAGAACGCGCTACACGATTTTCATCGGAATTGTCGGAAATAAAAAGCCACGAGTGATGAGGGGAGGGGGGTTCAGAAACAGTTGAATAATTGGCGAACAAGCCGAGAGAAGCTTTTGTTGCCGGAGCGAGCGGATGAAAGAGAACCAGTGAAATGAAGGGTGCAACACGTGCATGAATGGAGGCAAACGTAACGCTGATCCAAGGAATGATTAATTTCACCGAAACCGAATAGCTCTGACTAATTCGTATCCTTGAAACGAGTACTAGGAATGGGTTGGCAAGAGCTATTTCAGGGTGTTTCAGGGTGTTTCTGGGTGTCGTAATACAAGTACAAGAAACTTCAACGATTTCCACCCTCGTGCAATCGCGTAAAACATGCCGCGCAGTGCCACCCCCGACATTACGAGTTCCAATTCGCACCACCCCAGTCATTTCCTATCGGTCAAAACAATTTCGCAGTTTCTTAATAGACTTAATAAATCATCGTCCCGATTCTCGAATCTCAAATCGAGGGACGATCCTCTCGCATCGACGGGACCAACTAGATTGTATCGATTACTTTTTGAGAGGAATACCAGCAGTCCCGCGCGCACCATATTGCTCTGACCCCTCTGATTGAATTAATAAAGTTTTTTATTGGACTTCTTGCGCGGCCGCGAGTTTGATTAATCGCGCGAAGAAATAGAGGCTATTCGATTGGCTATTTGCCGCGTATCGTAATCTCGAGGAGAGTTATTAAGAATGGATCGCGGAGATGAGATAAAGCTGTAAGAAAATTTGAGATAGGACTTGGTTCTCTCGAACCAGCCGCTTCTTTCAGGACTCTTTTTTTCCTAGAACTGCCAGTAAGAAGATATATTCGTTTCTTCTGGATTATTTCGTTGACGAGTTATGTTACGTTATCATTAGTTGGAATTGCCGTGTTCGTAGAAATCGAGGGACGCGAGAAGCGTTCGTTTCTCCCGAGGGCATTTCTCTTAATCAGGAATACTGCTAATAAGGAAAATTGATGATTTAGGGCAGAGAGGAGAAAAAAAGAAAAAAAAAATAATAAGGATTACTGCTCAGTGGGGCTGCTACACAATGAAATTAAGTCCGGAGAAACTGTTGAACCCTCTTGTGGAAGGTGCGAAATCGTCGAAGGGCTGCCCTTTTTATTGGCGTGCCGCCGCGAACCGACTGGTTTTCGACGGCGCAGACAAAATGAAAAATGGCCTCTTATCGGGCCTGAGACCTGCACAACTTTTCTTTCGAGTGGTTATATAAATTACGACCGTCCGATAGAAACTTAAGTAACGGCATTAGGGTCAGAGGAGCTCGATATCTCCAAACAGTGCGGACGAAAATATTGCAGCACACGATGCCCTTCCATATCTCGACCGTCTACACATCGTTAAACCTATTATTCCCTTTCGACAGATTTCCAGCCGTGTAGCGAACTCGCCGTGCTTCGAAATCTATTACTACGTCGCGAGAAAAAGAACACCGTAAAATCTATGGTAAAGCTATAAAACCTGTGGATCATTACTTCTCTACGTTTTAATTGTCGCAATAAAGATAACTTAATACATATTTACTGTGCTAAAAATCATAGAATAATCATTCTTAAATTCATTGTTCATATTTTTTTATTAAAAAACTGTTATTGAGAGTGAACGTATCGCATATTGTACTGATTCTCAGGACACGAAGCTTGCCGACATGATAGTCGCAACATTAAAGCAACGCGTAAATACTTACTGACGGAGATCGTATACCGAGAAAGCGAGAGGAAAAATCTTAGTACTAGAAGCAAGATTTTGCAATATTTATCAGCGTCATAAAAGGTAGAGGACGCGTAATGCGCTTGCCTCCCCGGCGAGATAATTAATAATGAATGGCAAACACAGGCAGGAGTCTGATCAGAAACTATTATCCGCCCCAAAAACGTTTCGGCCCTCTGGGAAAGGAAGAAATTGGCATTGTGCGGAACCTCGAATAGGCGTATTCCGTTCTAAATTGGATCCTCCAAATCTTGTCCTCTGCTTTTATTTCCCTGTGTATTGTTCTTCCAATCTATCCAACCGAGCGTTTCGAGGAAACGATTCGCAATCGGCGAGTAGGAGCAGAAGCTATCCGAGAGATGACGATAGAAAGCTTAATTCAATTACCTTTCAATTCACTTTAAATAGTTCCGACCGCTCAGTAATGGGTTACTGAACGCTCTTTTATCATCATTAAAGATATCTCAACCCGATTCTAGTTTAACGCAATGATCCATAACGTTAACTTTCCGTGTTCGCGCTCGCAAATTTGCATTCTCCGGCTTTCGGTTTGCATTTCGAATGGGGGGATTCTTTGCTGAAGCTATCGCGCGAACGTGATATGCTAGTTTGCGTTACTTCGGAAAATACGAGGTAATGCACGGTATTTCGTGAATCTAACGGTTTCGAATTGTAGGATGTGTTGGTTTACACGTAGGGTAGAATCTTCAAAGATTCATTACGGTCTAAGAAATTTCTAACCCATAAGCTGAATTTTGCATTTCTCTAAAATAGACCAAACTAATTTAAATGAAATTGATTAAAAATTAGCTAATTATACTTTTTATTCATTATTTTTGTTTTCTTCGGATAATTTGTGTTCTTCGTACAATGTTATATCCGTATGAAGAAATACTAATTTCATTCTAATTTGGTTACACATTTTCTTAGAAATTTCTTTTCGATGTTTGTAGTTTTTTATTCAATACACTATGTAACTTTCTTAAACGTGTATTTCGTAACTTTTAATTGAAGTTTATACTTATTTCTTAGGAGTAAACGCAATAAAATGTTTAGATAGATACATATTTTCCTTTCATTTTTCCAACAGAAAAACGACGTGAAGTTTACTTCGAATGCAGCAACAGTTACTAAAAAGATATATAGATCTCGACAGCAATATAAACAAACAAAGAGACAAAGTAGTGATCGATTCTCTGGAAGACAAACGTCCCCAGAGCTTTCAAGAATATTCCAACTGTTGTGTTCGAAAGAAATCTATTCGATAAGTTTAACAAATCGCCTTGCAGTTTCGAGCTTTAAAACTTTCCCATTCCGACGAATTATAGTTTGAACGGCTTCTTGTAAGTCATGGGTGAGAAAAGCGAGATTTCTCAGGCTTAAGGTGGACAGCCATTCATATAAAACTAAATTCTACGCAGGGCAGCTCCCTCATACCCATTTGAACAATTTATCTCGTTATTTCGTCGTGGAATGGATCGACAACGATTTATCTTAAATTGTATTCTCGTGTATTTTCTTCGTCAGGTACACTTGAAGGATGGCACAACGCGCCTCCGTACGATTTCCCTCTTTTCGCGATCCTCCAAGTGTTACACGAAAATGGAATTTAAATTCGCGGCCTCTCGGCGAAACGCGTAACTCAGGATTATTTCAACGCGTATTCAGAAGTAAGCGAAATAATATTCGAGGGACTTGCAAAATACGTTTCGTTTGGAAGAAAACATTTGGAATTCATTCCGAAAACTTATTTTAGATGAGAGCTTACTGCTTTTTCTGAGTGTTTTGCACTGCCCATGTATAATGTATACTAGAGAGTATTTTTCAGTATTTCTTTAAAAGAGACTTGAACACTCAAAGTGTACATAGTTTGTTCTGCACGTGAAGATAATCGAAATACATTCTATATTGTGGACTATGTATAAGCAAACTGTATTTCCGATGCAATCATTACTTTATTCTATTACTCCTATTTATTAGAATATTTTCGTATTTTACTTATGTTTTATACATTGTATAAATAAATCGAATATAATGTTAATAGAAAAATGGTGGATAACAAAATATAAAAAAAGTTGATGTTTATAAATTCGAAGTAAATTCTGATTCCATAGTATATTGTATATAGTACGATTAATGTAAATATAGTACGAGTATGTGAGTGTAAGCGACGAAATAGTTCGCTAGTTTAACCATAGAGTTCTCCTTGATATTACTGTTTCTCGCAAGTAGTCGCATAATCAATACATGGCTATATAATGAGTTTGAATAAAGTTCAATACAGGAAATGAGGAAATCAATAACCTGATATACCGTGATAACCAAGCGAAATACCGTTTGGGACGTAATTCTGATCCTATTTTTGTAAATTTATAAAATATTCTAGTATGTTTCGTGTATCTCATCGGTCATATACTAACAACAGATAATTGGAAATAAGACCTGTACCGATTTATATAGCAAGTACGAACTTTGCATTATGCACAAACACTATTCGTGCAAAAGACCATATGGAAATCTTCAAAAATTCTGAGACTGCAATCAAAATAGCAGAAAACTACGCAAATCTATCGTGATCTTCTGATGATAAAATGCAAATTCGGATATAAACGGTTTGACGGAGGTGCAAAAGAACCCAAAATGTGAAATATTCATTACTATTAATTCCTAAATATTATTTATAAATTGCAGAATATTTTTCTATTGATATCGTTCAAGTAGGTTTCTACAGTCGTTATCTTCTTATCGACGTGATAAATCGTCAATACCGATGGTGTGAAAAATGGAGAGATTTTGTGCTGCGCGCCCGCGCGACAGGTGTCATTCCCGCGGGAATCTTGTTCGAAGAAACGAAGCAGAAACAAAGCGAGTCTCAAATCCCGAGAATTAGTACTAGCGCCGAGGGCTAATACTCATAAGACCGAAACTCAATATGACGAATAAATTGAAATCGAAAATAAATTATGGTTCTACGTATGTACGTGGGAATGCAAGGGTTATCTGACGGTCATTTTTGCGTTTGGGGACCGATTGCTCGGGTCATGTAAATATTTTAAGACCTACAATTTCAAATTTACGTATCACGTAAATTATGAAAACTCACAGCCTAGTATTGATGTACTGGATGTAACTTACCGAGAAAGAAGTTCGCCGAGTGACATCATTCCCACTGCCGCTGCCGCGCCGATGTAGGAATTGAAAGATAATTGCCCTTGAAGGTGTTCGCCGCTCTGAATCCATGTCTCCCGAGTACCAGGGGTCTTCGCAGCACTTTTAATACCACTCGCGACCCGCAACACTACTTTTTGCCACTTTTATAACGATTTTTTCGGAGCACTAACAAAGATCCGATCCGGTCAACTCACCCTCCACAGGAGAAAAGATGGCGCCCGGCGAGCGCGTCTATTGCCCGTTTAAAACGAGCGCTGTGATTGGCCGAAGAAAGTTTAACAAAATATGGGTAGAGGGAAAAGCGCGCTACGTTTGAATGCAGTTTATCGAATAATTTGTATGATTACGAACGAGGTAATGGAGATCGCTGTGACAACAGAGCACAATATAATCACACAAATTATTCGATAAACTGCATTCAACCGTAGCGCGCTTTTCCCTCTACCCATATTTCGTTAAACTTGCTGCGGCCAATCACAGCGCTCGTTTTGAACGGGCAATAGACGCGCTCGCCGTGCGCCATCTTTTCTCCTGTGGAGGGTGAGTTGACCGGATCGGATCTTCGTTAGTGCTCCGAAAAAAGTCGTTATAAAAGTGGCAAAAAGTAGTGTTTCGGGTCGCGAGTGGTATTAAAAGTGCTGTGAAGACCCCAGGTACTCCGGAGACATGGATTGAGACCGGCGAACACCGTCAAGGGCAATTATCTTACAATTCCTACATCGGCGCGGCAGCGGCAGTGGGAATGATTTCACTCGGCGTACTTCTTTCTCGGTAAGTTACATCCAGTACCTCAATACTAGACTGTAAGTTTTCATAATTTACGCGATACGTGAATTTGAAATTGTAGGTCCTAAAATATTTACATGACTTGAGCAATCGGTCCCTAAACGAAAAAATGACCGTCAAATAACCTTGCATTCCCACGTACATACGTAGAACCATAATTCATTTTCGATATCAATTTATTCGTCTCATTGAGTTTCGGCCTCATGAGTATTGGCTTTCGCGTTTGACGCTAGGTAATCCGTAACCTGGCACGCGCCGTGTTTGCGTTTCCGTGCTCCGAATAATTCTCGGGATTTGAGACTCGCTTTGTTCCTGGTTCATTTCTTGGAACAAGGTTCCCGCGTGAAGAACACCTGGAAGGCGTCTTCCATCGCGCAGTACGTCACATCCGCATTCCTCTTGTAGTCCCCACGCCCACCCGCCCAGAGGGCGTAGTAAACCTGTACATGTGTTGTACAAGAATATTTACATGTAGTGTCACACATGGTCACACATACAGCCCTGGTTTATTGATCGTGTTCATTGCGAGTTGTGTTTTTGGTATTTGGACTGTGGATAAATCACTAAAATAAACAATGGAAGTGACTCGCGAAAGTGAGTAACGTATTATGACAAATAAACATTGTGCATGAATTTTTAAAGGCGTTATATGTAGTTCTATTTATGGGAAAGGCGACGAGTACATGTAACTTTTCTGTCGAAATGTCTGAGAAACTCATCTTTTCTAATTGTTTTTTTTTTTATATATCTATGAACAGCTGAGCGGAGCTAAAGAAACAGAGTTTACTTTTTGTATTCTCGATAACAGAAATGTTTTCATTTGTATGGTTATAGCTATGTTTCTACTTGAGAATGGTTATGTTTGTAAACAAAGTGCCTAAAATGTATACACTCCATTATACAGTTTTTTCAAGACTTATGGATTTCTCACTTGAATACTAATAAGTATTTTCGAATAATAACGTCTACTAGTTTGTTTTGTATGTAGCAACATTATGAGCATGTATTATAGAATGAGCTACAACTTGTTTCATTGAGAATTCAGATAAATAAAGGAAACAGGATGTACAGAATAGATATCTTTAAGTATATCTGACTTATGATCAATTGAAATGTAGGCAACAGTACAGATTAATTACTTTGCTTTACTTCTGGCTCAAAATTCTATTCGTTACATATTGAGTAATGTAAGATACGCATCTATTAAATTTATTAAATTTATCTTGTATAGAGTTTATTACAGTTTATTAAAACATAGAGTTTTCATTGCATTTTAATTGAACTTTAATCGTTCATTTTGTATAAGCTAAAATAAAGCTTGATATTTATATATGATACCTTAAGTTTAGTTAAAATTATTATTTAAATTTAAGATTTTCAGGAGGTTCTGACGGAACTGGACACCATTATAGACAAAGCAACTTTTTTTGGAATAGATGGGGAATTTACAGGAATTCGTTCTGGGTCTGAAACTAATACATTTGACCCACCTGCTGAACACTATTCCAAACTACGGACTGGGTCGATGGATTTTCTCTTAGTACAATTTGGATTGTCTGTATTTACGTTTAACAAAGACACACAAAAGTATGTTTTCAATTAAATTACTTACAACGCAGAAAAGAAAGAATTTCTCGATTTCAATGTTTTTGAGTATTGTTACAGATATGTTCAGCGATCGTACAACTTCTACGTATTCCCAACTCCTTTGAATCGGTCTGCTCCAGACTGTAGGTTTATGTGTCAAGCGTCCTCCATATCGTTTCTCGCAAGTCAAGGTTTTGACTTCAATAAACTCTTCAACCATGGTATACCTTACCTTACTAGCGCGGATGAAGAAAAGATGATGACACAATTTGAAGAAAGGCAAGAACTCGGAGAAGAACAACCAAGTCTTATTGCTATTCCAAAGAATGATCGACCACAAATAGAAGAGATTTGGTAAGAAAAACCACATCATTTATTAAATCGTCCTTATTTAAACTTATGGATAACTAAATTTTTCAATTTGACAAAAAAAAATTTAAGTCATATATTCGGATACAAGTAATGATTGGCAACAATTTCAGTTCGAGGATAGACAAGTTTATTGAATCGGACGCTGAAGAATTGGTGATAGACAGATGTAACGGTTTCATCAGGAAACTCGTACATCAAGAAGCACGATTAAGGTGGCCTGGTAAATTTCGATTTCTGAATAAATCAGACTGCTCTGGATATCGTATAGTTATACAAAGGAGCGGAACTGAAGAAGAAGAGAAGCAGAAGACCGCAGAGCGGATAGAGAATGAGAGATCCGAAATTAAAAAGGCAGTGGGATTAAGTGCCCTCTTCAGGAAAATTTCTGATTCCGTTAGTATCTCGTTTATATTTTTTAATAATCACTATATTTATATCGATGGTAGTTTACTGATTTCCTTGGAATTAACCATTTCTAACTGTAGATTAGGTTCAGATGAAGAATATTAATCATTTACGCATTTCTAATAGAAATTTTGCATTTTCAGGGAAAGTTAATAGTGGGCCACAATATGTTATTGGATCTCTGTTTCGTAATTCGTCAATTTTTTGGACCACTACCGAAAAGCTATTCGGAATTTAAGTCCCTCACTCATAATCTATTTCCAAAGTAATGATTCAATTGACAGAACATTAATTCTCATAGAAAAGCAAGAAAATTGCTGTAATTAGGTGTATTTTTCAGACTCTTGGACACGAAGGTTCTTTGCAAGTCGAAAGAATTTAAAGATGTAGTTCCATTGTCAAATTTGAGTCAATTGTTGGAGGTTGTTAGTAAACCACCTTTTACACTGCCAGATGTGGACTCTATTGAGGGAAAAGGATACTCCAATGTAGTCGATAAATGTCACGAAGCGGGATACGATGCATATATTACGGGACTGTGCTTTATTGCACTTGTGAATTGGCTCGGTTAGTCGGATTTAAATATCAATAACACGTTCTTCAGTATCGTGAAGGCACATATTTTCATATAAACTTATCAATTATTTGTTTCATTTAGGAGAAAAGCAAGCTGAACCTACACTAGTCCTACCAGATTCTCCTCTTCTGAATGAATATATAAACAAGTAA
The DNA here is from genome assembly GCA_963989405.1 of Trypoxylon attenuatum. Classification (NCBI taxonomy): domain Eukaryota; kingdom Metazoa; phylum Arthropoda; class Insecta; order Hymenoptera; family Crabronidae; genus Trypoxylon; species Trypoxylon attenuatum. The sequence continues at coordinate 12,496,771 of OZ022489.1, read as the reverse complement.
ATTGACTTATATTGATTCACATGGAAGCCAGAATTAATTTATTCTTTCAAAACGATTAATTCGAATTTACTGTTTTCAGGCTTTTCATTGCCAGATTAAGAGATATACCATACATTGATTTAGTTGGAAATGACGGTGAGTATTTCTTTACTATTTCACTTCCATATTTCCCTTAATTCAAATATGTTATTTTTTCGTGTTCTTCAATTTACAGTGATTCCAAATAGAAACCACGTATTCCATTTAACATTCCCGAAAAACTGGAAACAGAGTGATATAGTACGACTGTTTAGTCCATTTGGTACGTAATTTTGTTACTATTCAAACTATGTACTGCGTGATATGTCAGTTTTTATCTTGGCTAAAATCATCTATTTATCGTAACAGGAGGTGCAATTATTTCCCGGTTAACAGACACGTCCGCTTACGTGTGTTTGCATCGTCGGGAACAAACAAACACTGTGTTCAAATCGTTAGGAAAGAATCAAAAATCTTACAAGCTACAAAAGTATGATACGTATCAAGCATCGTTGAAGACGACTGATGTGCCTGAGGAACGGAAACGAAAACTCTCTTCGACCAAGTGAGTAAATGAAAGCACTTACATACATATAATTAATTGGAATGAATCAGATCAGTCCATAAGTCGGGATTTTTCACTGAATAGAGAATGTTTTTAGTAGTTAATAATATTTATTTACTGGTAATTGTTTCTTAAATTCAATCTAGAAAAAGTCGAACAAAAGATGATTGATTCGAAAATTATCCAAACAGATCAAATTTGGGCATATATTCAAATATGCATGATACGTCGTATTAAGCAATAAATCGGGAAGGAAAAGAATAGTACTAATTTTGTACTGTTTTTAATAATTCTGTTTTAATAGGAAATACTCTAAATCAGATGCATGGATAAAGCTAAATATAAAACTTCAAATTTTTATTTATACTCAGTATACCAGTGATACTTTTTCTATAAACTAGTATTAATGATAAAAGTTGATTTAATGGTAAATGGTTTACTTGGTTGGTATTGTAGTCAGAATTTACATGTATATGCATTATTCCGATTTATACGGATAACTTACGTATGAACGATTAGTGGACTGCTTTGATAAATAATTAATCGAGTGATATAAATTTACCTGTACTTTGTACCATAAGTGAAGGACTCGAAAGCATCATGCAAAATAAGTCTTCATTAATTTATTTGACACTTATTTTTTAAATTGTTTTTTTCCAAAATGCGAGATTTCTTCAGTTATTGCGCATATTAAAAATCAACCAAAACCAAAGTCTAAATACAGACACATGAATCTATAACACAAATCAAACTTCATAATACAACATTTTACATTATGTTCATGTGATATATAATTTATTTTTGGTTTTATTGTACTGATGTTGTTTAGGGGGCAAACTGTTTTTATTGAAGATAATTATACCATTTAAATGACATACGAATGAAATGCTATTGTTACAAATTTCCACAATTATATTGCTTCACAGGTTTTTATGTCCCTTTAGAAAGAACCTTTGAGCGCAAAGGGTTGAATGAGAGTATTATCATAAATTTATGTTTAAAATCGCATCCTACTATCCGAAGACGTATAGGATACTGCCATTTACCTTCTCCTCGCGAGTTTCTTATTAATTTTCAAATTTTCCACACCATCCTTGTCGCGTAAGTGCTACCCATAAATTAGACACGTGAGCTGAGAGTCGATTTTACTTTGCATTCCCAGGGCAGAGTCCTTCCAATCAGCACCAGAATATATAACTTCCTCGTTTGAACACTTGCAGCTTTTATTGCATATCTCGTCCTGTTACATAAACAAGAAGAGCTTCTTCCTTAATTGCTTAATTACGTTTCGCATATGTCATTCACGATACGCGGTCCACGGAAAAGACAAGCATTGCGAAACCTTGGAGTATCATCCCTCTCTTGAATCTGCTATGGTCGTAGGTTCTTAGGAGCGAGTTGCAATTCTAAGGGAACAGCGGTATAAATTGCAATTTGATTCCAGCATCCACGGTGCAGCAGCTGCGTTGGGGCCTTAAATCATATCGATTGGAAAAGTGCGTAGCTCGTTATTAACAGTCCGGAAAATTCCACAGCGATCTGTTCTTTTTTCCATCGCTTTATGATTCGCCGAAGTACATAATGAACACGCTCTCGCGTGTATCTCTTCCGCGCGACCACTCGCGTGTGCACGTCCGGTATCCCGCATGGCCCATAAGCATATATCACCCTGTGGTACCAATGCATCACCCTCGCGAACGCACGCGCGAACACCGTCGCGGATTGCTCCTGTGTCGCGCGTCACTTTTATCTGAGAGAGCGTTCTTCGCCTCGTTCTACCTGTAGCTTCTCATTGGATGCTTGAGTTTTTTTTTTTTGGGGACCTCGTGAGGCGGGGAAATATCGAACTTCTATTTGATCCCTTACCCAAATCTAGCACTTTTTTATTTGTGAAATGTATCTTTCCGAACTATTTCAGTTCCTCCTGAATTCACGGTGATTGTTGTTAACTTTCCCATTAAACTAAATTGAAAGTTAGTATTAAATCGACCACTTGAAATTTCAGGAACATCAATCTTGCGCAATTTTTATTGGTTCAATTTATCTAACGATGCAAGTCTAAATTAAGATTGATAAAAGATATACTGTTTTACTTGATATTCATATGTAGTACGATACAAATTATATCGATAGAAATTTTTCAAATTTGTAGACTATTAAATAGACAAGATAATATTTGCATAAAACTATGTACACATATGTGAACGATACTCCGTGCGTTTGTCCTTCAGACATCGTGAACGATTTGGAGCGTCGCGTCGGTAAACACTGTCGTAAACCATGTTTGGTACGAGAAGGTTTCGTAAGGCTTCTGGTGTTGGACATTTACAAGCGAGGCCGATATGGAAATTTCCATGGTGATATCCTGATAATAAGAGGTATTGGTACGGTTGTCTCTGATATGATGACTACGACAGGTTGAGGTCGTTTGTCGTCCTCGTAGCAAGTAGCTTACAAGCGAGGCTATCTCTATCTGCGTTTGAAACCCGCACTAACCCAATGCTCTCCATTCAAATTCGTCTTGTAACTAATTGCTAATCGAAATTAAGATGAATTAAAACATAATCGAAATTCGCATTACACTTGGAAACTTTCAGTTTTTAAACATATACAGTTCAGAAGTCCTTCTTTACTGAAATCCATTAAAATCAAAGTATTATTAAACGACGCATTAAATTAGCGGATATAGATTTAGACAGATACATCTGAAATTATACAGAGGTGCGTTAATTCTACGAGAACAAGAATTGTTGGTCAGAGAGAATCCTCCTTTTCATATCATTGTCTTATTTGTATATTTCCAGTATTCAGGAGAATTTTTCGTGTCAGATAATTGTGGCTTATCCACCGATATGCAAAAGATAAGCGCAAAGGTGGCGCGATAAAGTGTTGGAAATGTGGATTTTCAAGGGTCCGCATACTCGATACCTTTTGCCAGCGATTCTATCGGGATCCCAGCATTAGCATATGCCCAGTTATTTTGGTATCTAACCGCTGTCTCGGTAACTATAGCCGCGATCAGATAAATAATGTGTTCGCTTGGTCATTGATTATAAATCAACACGGTGCATTAAGATTATCCTGCATTAATTCGATATGGTGCATACTTACGCCCACATAGTGTGCCGCTCGGAAGCCCAGCCTGTAATTAAAACTTTCGAAGCGATACCGAACTGCTTGGTTCGCTACCGAGCAAGAAACCCTACCAGTGGAGAGCCAGTCACTATGCATATCTGGCTAGATAAATAGTCGGCAGCTCCAATGAGTCGATTGCCAGCCGAACTTATTCCCGCAGGTAATGACGATTTACGAGCCGGATAGCCGCGACTGTACTCACATTATTAATCCCGTTACCGGACGCGTTGACCTGTAGCTACCAGGGTTAATTAAGATTCTGTGATATTAAAAAAATGTGTCGATGGGGTTATCCTACTGAATGCCACTTATTCAAAATTTTTGCTTGCTTCGTATAGTTCTCTGCGAACACCTTCCGTGGTATATGTTTCTAACGATTCAGTGGTGTGTTGTCAACAGCTGTACACTAGGAATTTGTTGCTCTTATTTAACAAGTTTTTTCAATACAGGTAGTTGATCTCTTTGAGCTTTAGCGATTTCATTAGCGAATTCATCATCGACCTACAATTTTTACTTGGATTCAATCTAGGATTGTCGTTACGCGATACGCGAATCCCAGGAAGAGTTTTCATGCTCGAGCAGTACTCACGGATCCGCTCGACTCCGCTTCTGTGGGTCTAGTATCAAGATCGTACGTATCCGCACGCACGTGGTTACACTTTAGCGAATACTAGCGGATATTCGCATGCTCAAAAACGAGAATGCGGAAGAAGGTCGAGCTTCGGGATAATCGACGAACCGCCTCTCACATAGCACGGAAAATAACTTCAACCCCGTTTATATTCCGCTCCTTGTTATTCAATGCCTTCGCGGAAGTTTACGGAGATACTAGATACATATCCGCTACACGAACGTCAGGATTTGGTACAAGCCGTAATAAAAGCAGGAATCGCGCGAGTTGTACGCGTAGTCTATAATGCGCTTACCACTCCGCGGAATGACGAAAGTTACGAGCAGAGTAATTGCTCAACACGTGGGCGCCTCATTAATACAGTCTTACTCGTGAGTTTGACCCTGTGTCTTATGGGGTTGCCGCTTTTCTCGCGACAATACAATGGAATGCATTCGCTTGGAACGATCTCCTCTGTGAGTTTCTAATTGAATCCAGAAACACTCATTTCATCCATGTAAGATAAGAATATCAACTTTACAAGCACAGTTTTGTATGCTATTCCATCGATCACTGACGATCTAAAGTAGATTTGTTTTTTTATTTTATTGTTATTGAGAACGGAAGAGATTTATTGAAATTGTATTGAAATTCCGTGGGAAACAAGGGCAAACGTCGAGGAACTCGCTAAATCGGTGAAGGCTAGTTTGTAGAATCGCATTGTTCGCGTGGAAGCTGTCGATCGAAAGTTTGAGGTCGACAAGGTATGGAACATTGTTACATTCGATATATTTAAAGGCGATGGTAGAGACGCGTGCATTTTGCAAGCACGCACGTGATCCTGCATATTCATAAGTTGTCGGTGTAGTACGGGCAGAGCGCAACACTTCCGCGGCAAGCTTCAACACGTGCACCGAATAAATTCTGTTCAATGTTTCGATCGATTCTGTAGGACTAGGGGCAATTGATCTCGCTTTCGTTTCGATACATGCGACCTCTTTCCACTACGTCGCGCCGGAAGAGCCTCTCCCAATATCCACGTGCACTTGATTAGTTCCCGTTATTACGTATGCGCATGTATGGTATCGAAAAGGTCAGCGCAGAGTCGCGTGCACGTGTGCAAAATGAGCGCACGCAAAATATACGTGAGATACGTGAGTCTGATACCTTTCTGCATTCGACTTATCTTCGACAGTGACCACTCTCCTCCGCTCGTTTATCGCTAATGACATTCGGATTGGTCAACGCTTTCCGAGAAAGAATCCGAATGAAGAATGCCGCACTTTAGATTTAGAGTATCTTGTCCTAGAGACTTTGTTAGATTACTGCACCGCTCGAATTAATCTCACTCGAATCTCGATTGGAATTGCGACAATTTCTCCAATGTATACCATCATTTCTATTATAGTGAAATTAATTGGCTTGATCGAAGATTTATGGTATCGGGAATCAGTGATTTACGATTATTGATAGTAGTTCTTAAAAAAAAAAAACATTCAAATGTCTGGGGTAATTTACTGTGAGTGTAACTTGTAAAAGTGACTGATTTTACCATATCGATATTTTGTATAAATCGAATGTAAGGTTGTCCGTCTTATTATTTAATTAGTTTTCTATTGGTTTAGTTAATTTTTTTTAAGGATACTTGCATTTGTATCCCTTCCAGAGATGAATCGACAGAAGAGAGCGAAAGCGGTTCTGCGACAAACGGGGTAAAGAAACAGGAAGACGATGCTTGGGAGGTAGCTACAGGTAATGATTTTAATTGTAAGCTTACACCAGAGCTGCCTGGTTCTTCCGGGATCAACAAAATGAAATCGATATCTTCGTCGAATACTGCTCAAAAACAGACATCTAACTCTGATATCAGAGAAAATTCGCTTAATCTGAAATCTTGTGTTTGGCGGAATTCAAATATCAAGAATGGTAGTACATCGAACAGAGAAGTTAAACATATACCACTGAAGCCATTATTGGTCAAATCTGAATCAAACGCCCAAGATTCTACTAAATTGACTCAATCTGACTCTGTGTTAGCCGACGACTTATCGATATCGGACTTGCTTGATAGTTTTACTTTATGCAAAGCAATAGTATCATCCGGCTTTCGACAACATCAAGAGTCTGAACAAAAGAGATAAGGAATTGGGAAAACAAACTGATCCGTTACAGTAACAATACGTCTTCAGGATTCTTGGTGGGCATGGGGGGGACTCCGTTCCCTAGGTTTACCTAGGTTTACCTCCAAGAGGTTCGGGCTAGTTCGAGCGATGACTGACTCGATCAACATTGCACCCTGCCGAGCTTCTCACAAACAATATGCCATCGCAACCCCCAACTGCCATTAGCAACGCACGCTCTTACGGATACAATTCCGGAAAACTGTATTCGAAGGGCATCGTAGTAAACTGTGTAACGGATAACTAAAGTAATTAAACCTAGGGAACGGAATACAAAACTATTTTCGATGCCTAGAAAACTTTAATGAAATTCGTAACATTGAATGTACAATATTTGTACGATTACTTAACACACAAAGTAAAACGTTCCAAAAATGAGGATTGACAGAAATTCAAAGTACTTATAGCTATATTATTTTTTGCTTATGTAGAAAATTCGGATTTTCCGATACCTTTGGTAACTGGTTTTTGCTTTCGAAATTATTATTGGCTGTGTTTCAAACCTGTGCGATATTGGTAGTTTAATTTACGCGGTGACATACGATAGTATATTATCGTGAAGCAGTTAGCGACTAATAAGATATTCTGGGTATTTCATCAAATGTTATTAACCGATCGAATTATAATATGTATTTTCATATTTTTTTCATAATCCAATAATTCTATTATTCCGGCGATATTGTGCGAATTAATTATACATATTATACATATGTATGAAGTTACATACCATTATTACATATATGTATACATGTCTATATAATAATTGTGTTAACGCGGGACTTTCCTAAAATAAACTGACAATTTTTGCTTGACGCTAGTTTAAATTAGCATATATCCCATTTTGAATCATGCCGGTTTTTAATAATCTCCTTCTGGAATATCTGAAATATTTGTTGTATGGACCTTTACGTGTAACAATGAATATGAAAAATTTCATTTTTAATACCTTTTATTATTTACATTTAACAATTGAAAGTATTTCGGTGCTTTTACGAAGAGTACATTCACAAGTGTCTCTTTGAAAATGGCATTTATAACCATTGTTACGAAGCTATGGTCAATTTAAATGAACGAATTGTTAAAAATGGCAATGCTGTGTACGGGGACAATACTCTCACTCACTCGGCATGCGTATAACTACGTGCAATGCGAGCATTGTGCGAAAGTATCTATTCTCTTGGTGCCGCTTGGCGAACGTGTTTCCTGTAAGAGGCATATCTTGTTAGCACTTTTCTGAGACCAAGTGAGGAATGGTATAGTGACGAAGGTATTCGCTGCTACAATAACTATCTGTCGATGGCTAGATAAATTCGCGGAAATCTATGATACCTTAGAGAGTGTGTAAAATACTGAATTACCGATTAAACGTGTCCGCTCGCTTAAGTAAGTATTTAGAATCCTGTGAAATGGTACTGTTTTGTATAAATGATATGAATTTATCTGGAACACGATTTTATCGGATTCAATTTCTTTCTATTAGCTCAATCAAACAGTTTGTTGTTTCTTTTTATAATAAAAGATCGTATTACTTTTAGGTATTAGAATTAATCACACAGTACAATTGATTAGATTCATTAGATTTATTTGATTCATTCAAATTCATTAGTTATTTCATACATTTCACATACACTGTAACTTCAATTTTAATATCCTCAGTTTCACATATTCGCTGTAGATTTTCATTAATGATCTTTGAACTTGTATTTTATATTTTCTATCCTATTGTTAAGTTTAAAAATTTGGTACACTTGAGAAGGGATTTATAAATCTTTGAAATTGAGTCCTTCAATTGTGGAGATAGGTTGTATCGGTAATGGTATGTCAGTTGGCTTACTAACAAAGGCAAAAGGTTATGTGTTATTGCGCATAAACCGATATTTTCTTCTTGTCTTAGGCAAACGTCGCCGGCAGGGGAAGAAGAATGAGACAACACTGGCTTCTAGTGCTCCTGCAGCCAACAAACCTTTTGCAGAAGACAACACCTGGGACTAGTTTCTTGAAAATGGTTGCTTTTATTCTTAAAAATGTTATTTTGTTACTCTAAATTCCTTATTCCTCGATCTCGACGAACAACCACTTGTTTATTTCTCCTGGAACACTCTCCATGAGAAAATATAACGAAAGAAATACATAAAACGTAAAGGAATTATTAAATTTCTTGTAGTTTACTCCCTTTAAACCTCGAAAATGTACTTAAATATTCCTCAAATTATTATTAAATTCACCAGGCCTTTCTATTTCTCTGATTTGCTATTCACAGGTCAAAAAGTGAGAAATTCAATTAGGGATGGTTTCGCTAAACTTTAAATAGTATTTCGTGTAAATTTAACCACGAGGGAACTGTGGTACACTTATTAAAACTGCAAATGAAGCTTTTAATTAAACCCGCAACACATAACTCTAATTATTGAAATTATTGTTCCAATCGCGTAGTATATTGTTATTGCAAATAATCGAGATTTCGAATAACTGTTCTTTTACTTACAAAATTATGCGCAGAGAATATCGCGTCTCTGAAGACGATCAATATTCGCGAGTTACATGAGGAAATATTTTTCTAAGAATCAATAGAGCATACTGATGCAGATGAGAGCAATAGACGTCAATACAGCAAAAGATCGACTATAATAAGTCGATAGCCTACCGTGCTGCATGCTTCTAGAGACTATCCATTCATCTTCCTGCCAACTTCGTGATCTTTCGATTATCACGCATTCGATGACTCTGCTACTTAATTATTGAGGACTACGAAACGAGCTCTGTGTTATACGATGACACGTAATACATACTTCGTGACTCCAAGATTCAATTTACTGACATGACATAGAATTCATTAGCAGAGCTCCTTTGATGAATTTAGAATTAGGAAAAAGTCGGGAGCATTGTTCAGGCGGTCGTGCAAAAGTATAAACAAGGCTAAACTAAGTCTGATACAATAGAAGCATAGGAATTACGATAAATAATAATAAATAATGCTAATCAGATTTATTTATTGAACATAAGTTTTTCGTGTACTAAGATATTAGGATACATAATAACTTTAAAAGTGATTCAGAAGGATTCTCATAAATTTATTGGATAAACTAACTACGGATAATAATTTCCAATTTGCTTGTAGTAATAGGATTACATATTTATCTCGATTCGTACGAACCGTGTGCTTATCCTAATTCGAAATAAACACTGTCTCTCGGCATTCGAACCTCAGTTTGTTTACACTTTAGCTTCTCAGTGTTGATTACATTTGGAAGTTTGACTTTTAGCCCTCAGTCGCACGACAATTTTGCGTACGTTGCTTTCCGAGTAGTTAGAGAAATTGGTCTAAAGTGTGGATATCGTGCTTTTATTACAAAACGTATCAGCTAGGTCGTAAATTGAAATATGCTGTGAAATTAAATATGAATACGGTACCGTTATTAGTTCATGGAACGTAAAAAACATTCCAATTGAAATTTCAACTCAAATGAAGTTCTGCTTATTAGTTTTAATATATTAAAGCTGAAATTTAAATAGAGAAAAAGTCAAATAATAGAATTTAATAACAAAGGATTTAATTTAGCTTCGTTACGTGAAGTTTGAAAGTTTGAACTTTTAGTAGAGTTAATACGATTACAAATTGTAGTCCTTGAACTCTTGCATCCGTTTAACAGATTCAAAATGAAGTATTTCTACAGTGAACTTTGCTGATTTGATTTGTAATGCCTGATGTGTGATTAGATTTGTTTTGGACGAGAATATCCTTCGTACAAGATGCGCAGAATGGTGTTAGAATCGCGAAGTCAGGAAACTTCTTCTAGTGAGACCATCGATACAACTCCGCTTCGAAGAAGCACCGTCAGGTTTCCAAGGCTACGCTTGCTGGACAAGGAGCCAACAAGATCGGTAATGTATCTATTTCAAGTAAAGACATATTTGAACTATATTGAAAACTGAATATGTATTATAATGAAACCACCACACTGATGAGTCAAAATGTTTTATTTTTAATTTAAACGGTATATTTTATTGATTTGGTTGTCTTATTAGGTACAGACTCGTAATAACTTACATCACAACATTTTAATTTTTGACAATGTACAACATGATGATCCTTTTTCAATATTATATTCATAATAATATCACAACTGAAGTTTGCATAATTTTATTTCACATATCAGTATAATATCACATATACATATTACTAACAAATACAATTAAAAGCGGTTACATTAGATTATTTATTACAATTTTGTTATAATCTTTTAATTGTGTACATAAATTAATTCTGTCTATAGAATACAATTAACTAAACATGTTCAAAGAGTGATACAGCCTGTATTATTGTTATGTTATAACTAATAAGAATATTAATGTGAATCGATTACGATAATTACCGTTGTATAAATGAGCTATTGAATGCCGAGAGACGGTGCATTCAAAGAAAAGCGTTGGACATTTTTAGGATTTCGATGGGCATTGCATTTTAAACAACTAGGCACATGCCGCATAGAAACCCCAACGTTGCCGCAACGCGGTTGACGACAATATTCGTCTTCGATTCAACATCTCACTCTACAATTCTTCTCCCAATTAACGATCTACTTTTTTCCCCCATTCTGTTGTTTTTTACGCTCGAAATATAGCGTTTATAAAAAGTCACTCTCTCTTTAGAAAATAGTTTCTGAAATAATCGTCTGTAAATTACACATTATTTTCCGATCTCTGTTACAATTATCCGATTTACACTGATTTATTAACCGACGTTATTCTTCAGAACAGAAGCCTAATTTCGAAGCTTGCGATCCGATTTCGTGTTACTGTATCACAATTAATGTACACTCTTATACAGTTGGGTAATTTTCGAAATACGTATTCCTATGAGAAAACCGGCTTTTATAGCAGTTTTCAAGAAAGGATGCAGCATTATGATAAGAATAGATGATTCAGAAATTACAAAAATCAATGAATCACTATGTGGCGTAATGTGTGTTGTATGTAGAGGTATGTAGAGAGAGGGAATTGACACGGTTATTAGAGGGCTCACTGACCAACGGGCAGTTTAATGTCTCGCCTTAACTGCAAATCGCGTTATCTTGCAGATTCTTCCGGTAGTGAGTATTGCCGATATACGGATAATGCGGAAGGTTCGTGGTTATGGCATTTTGCCCATCGTATCGTCCAGTTCGCGGCCACGGTGCCATTAGTGCTGATTTACTGCGATTCTACGGTTTTCTCTGTAGACACCTTGGGGCGCACGTTAGATACTCTACGAGTGTATGTGTACGTATGTATACACACCGCTCTTCCTCAATGCGTCCTTTCTCGACACAGAGTGCATTTTAGCTTCGACTACAAGGTCAATAATTTCACTTTGATAATAACGATGCTTGCCTTGTACATCTAGCGAATCTTTACTTATGTGAAAATTAACGTCTACCTATGTTCTAAATTAATCCTTAATCGATTTCAAAAGTCTTATGGAACCTGCATCAATACGGTGCTCCATTGAATTTACAAAATTGTTGATAATCGCAAAATTGTTCATTTTGAGCATCAGTATTCCTTTTGACATTATTCTTTAACGCAACTGTATTCGTCTGTATTGAGCCTTTGGGGGCAACACAGATCTTATTTAGCAATCCAAATGTCATGTACTTTTTATTACACTAAATTTTGATTGGAATCTTTGGAAGTTGTTGACTGATTCGAGATACACCCTATACGTGGTAAGCGAGACGTACGTGTGAGTGCGTGCAGAACGCGGCTTAAAAGGGCGTGCTGTGCTATATTAGCAGCAATATACTGCGGACCGGTGTAATGATTTCTTCGAGTTCTATGGACCGAGAGATTTACAATGCCCGGCAGCACGGCACGAACAATGATACAACTTCGTTCTCCCGCGCAGTACTAGTTCTATCGCGGCGAGAGCGTTCTTCTACCCCTGGTTTGGGAAATTGGACGCAGCGGTCTAATTTAACTATTTTACAATTTAACGAAAATGGGAATGACTACGAATAACCGTTTGCTTTTGGTGAGCAATGTACCTCTCTGAACTTAATGTATTGCATAAATAATTAAAAATGTCTTTTCAAGAATTATTCCTACTCTTTTGAGACTGAGAGTAGAAAATTCTTGACGCCTCTTATCAATTATGCAAAGGCCAATTTTCATTATCACCTTGCTGAATTTGTAACTACATATTATATCGTTGTAGAACTAGTAACCAGTTAACGTTATAACTTGATAATGCAACCATTGAAAGTATGATTTGACGCGGCAACTAAACATTCATCGTTTATTACGACTAAGCTACTAAAATCAGTAGCTTGGTTCTATTTAGCAATAATGTATTGCTTTTTTATATCATCTTTCAGTTATTTTTAGTTATCTTATAACTTTGGACTTCTGCAATCATTTTAATTGCTCCGCTATAAAGAAAACCATCATGACGGAGAATGTTGCCACGTGGATTCTTTTAAAATCGTCTCCTGCTTTCATTGTGTTGTTTTGATTTTAATGGGGTTGGGGCTTTTATGATATTGCAGGCGAATTTCCATATTCCATTACGATCCCAATTATAATTGCCACGATACGTGAAATCGTTTTACGACCGGACCGTGTTTTTCATTCCCATACATAAATAAGAATTTTACCGAATGATTATTTAAAAAATAAATTTCCCGTCTGGGTATATGTCGATCTGAAATTCATAGCAAGAAATATCTTTTCTTTTACGATTACTTATACCCTAGAAAATATAATCTCACGTATGTAACATAAATTAACTACACACAGAAGTTAGGATCTTCACTTAATTTCAATAGGCAGATGAAACTGTTTCTTTTTGCAATTCTAATTTCACCTTAAAATACCGTTTTGAAAATGCAAATCCCTTGTACTACTTGGAGCATGCAAATTTGTATCACCGACCAGCAGCCCCTCCCGATCTCTAATCCTCTATTCCGCGAAGCCAGTTCTCCATCTTACGACAATAAGCCAGGCGAAGAAAGAAAGGAACAAAAAAAATCAGTCAGTCGGAGGACTCGGAGCAAAATCTCGAGCAAAGGGTTAAAGAGGTAGAAAGGCTCATGATATAGGGAGTTAGTTTTAAATTTTACGAGCAGTAGTCGGCCAGTCTTGGTTGGAGACGCGGCTTGTGCATCCTGAGAGCAAGATGAGGGCGGAGAACGAGGAGGAAGAAGAAGAAGAACACGCAGAAGAAGAAGAAGAAGAAGAAGAAGCAGAAGAAGTAAACGAAGAAGAAAAGCAAGAGAAGAAGCAGGAAAGAAGGTGCGAGAATCGGCTCTCTTGGCCTCGTATATTCCAGCATGTGGTGCATAAATGTGCGTGCGCATTTAAATAAGGCCGTATTTCTGCGAGATGTTAATAAATTCGTGGTCGGGGCTATATACCCTTAGCTATGCGCTTCGGTAAGCGGCTCGAGGAATGCTTTAGGTGGCGTTGCAATTAGAATTATTGCACCGCGATTTCATGCACGCGGTTGTTATCAAGACTAGGCTCTCAAGCCTTCTTCCGAGTCGCGCTTAAATTCTCCGTGCAGTTCACTCGGCGTGCTTTCCGCTTAGCATCTACACCCGATCCTTGCGAGACACGGTCCGATATTGCTAACGAGTTCCTGAAGACCGCTGTCTCCTCGATCATATGCAATAGCTAGCTTAAGCTTGATTACTTTGCGAGACACAGTTCGGGATTTTCAATTAGGTTCAGGCTACTTTGTCAACAAGCTAGTGTCGCATAATCTAACAGAAATATTCTACTGGACACTGTTGAAAAGGTCCAATTACAAGCATGCTGTAACGAGATCTGCCGCTTTACGAGAAGCAAGAATCCCAGTACTCTTAATTGCCGCGACTCTACACAGGAAAAATAAATTGCATTCATAATTACGAATGCTACGAAACGTATATATCTCTGATTATAACGGGGTAGAATAACATAGTCCCTTATTTAACATCCTGACAATTAAACGATATTTAATCCACAACATCCGGAAATGATAAAAAAAAAACTCTTGAAGATTTTTCAATTGTTCTCAAAAGATGAAATTAGTATAGAATCTTTTCTAAACACGTATCCTCGAACAGTGCCATTAGCTCTTCAAGAACGCTCTACATTTGTCTGGGATTTCTTTCGGTCGATCTGCCCGGCAAGCACATGTTCATTCTGTTGCGCGAGCTTTCATAAACACCAGGAACCAGGTAGATACAATGTTTTGCTCTGACAATAAAGATTGCTTATCGGATTTACGAGCAGTCGGTGCTCGCGGTCGCCAGCCAACGCGAGTCAAGCCTCCCGCGCACCGTGCACAGGCTCCTCGAGTGCTCCGAGTGCACGAATGGCCAGCAGTACCTGCCTACCAACCCAACAGAGAATGGTTTCCGCTCTCGGAGAACGGTGTGTTCTCGAGCGATGCGGCATGTGCTCAAGCATTGCTCGCATAGCGGGTGGTTGCGGGCCAACTGGAGCACTCGAGAATGCCCGTGGCTTTCTCTCGAGGTTTTAGAAAGAAGTACAACTGTACTGTAAGAGGGACTTTTAGCTTAAGCCTCCTTCCTCTTTGCTACATACGTTCCTACTTACGCTCGAGCACTTCTGCATATGTGCATCGGAGTATTGCACATATTTGTAGTACACAGTGAACTTAACGCGGCCCGTGCTCTTCTGATTTTACCTGACTTTGCGTTCTAGCCTGCTGGGTCATCGATAAACCATACAATGATGGTTACCAATTTCTATTCTCACGCGTAATGATTGTATTACTGGCGAGATGATGGCTTAAATTCTTAGTTTATTTGGTGAATCTAAGAGACTGTGACTCGTGAGACGAATATGATCATCCTATAAGTAATGCGTAGTGTCCAAAATCACTGGTCCTAGATTGTATGTCCTCCATGATGAGTATGGAATATGAACAAATCAAGAATATAGTCAATTTTAAAATACCAATATAATATATTCAATTTTAATTTTAAATATATTTCTTGCTCCTATCTATAACACAGCCTGATGGTAATTTTAATTTTACATGGCCATAGGAATAAAGGCTCTTGTACTTTAGTTCGTAGAACGAATTGAGTGAGCGGCATTACTTACAGGGTGACCAATAGATTTCGAATTCGATTCAGTTTGGTTTTACGGCTGAATTGGTAACGCGGTGAAATAAATATGAGCCGCGTTCGAGCGCAGAAATGGTAGTAGTTCTTCAGCTTTGTTCGAATTTGCAGACTCTGCACACGTGCAAGAAACTTGCTTGGATGAATACGTACTTGTCACGGAAGAGTTTTTTTTCAGAGATAGCAGCGTAAAAGCCACCCGCGGCGCGAGTTCGCCTGCAATTAGTTTAACGATCTGGCGATCCGCTGTTCGACACGGCTCAGCATTACCTTTCCTTCTGGTGGACACAGCTAGCGATTCATTCTCGAAATTGCCCTTACTTCTATCTTGTTGCTCGCGCTCAAGATAACTTGGGACTTAGCAGGCCAGTAGGATTCAGATACAGCCACCACAGGACCACTAAGGCCCAAATCATCTTTAGCATTCTTCATAATACATACGTACACATGTCTCCTTTAGATCAGTAACTTGTCTTCTTATCTCTTCTTCCTTTTCTTCTTCAGTACTGAATTCCCATTGCCAATGCAGCTTAGCCATCTTGGGAAATTTCTTTCGAAGTAGCTTGCCTGAAAACTGAAAATGAAAATTGCTTAGAATAATACTGCTGTAACAATTAATTAATAGAGACAGAGAGGAATTTTTAGAAATTAAATTATAATAATCAGTATAGGATAAATAGCTAATACATGGTGGTATAATCAGTTTGATACTTGTCAGTTGGATTTGTAACTTATTGTTAGTGATCGAACTATTAAAATATCGAAACAAGCCTGTAGATTGTCGAATCAGAATTTACAGCTCTCTCTTTGCATTGAACGAAGCGGTAGTACGATCTAACCGATTTAACCCCGTAGGCACTGTAATTCGATCCTAGCCAATAACAGAAACCTTAATTCGCCATTTGTTTTCTGCGTTCGTGTACTATTTTCAAAATGTCCAATAATTATGGCGCGGTCAATTGTTTGTTCTAATAGTCATTTATCGCGTAATACGTTATGCGAACTCTAGGCTACCCTAATCTTGTAGGCATTCAATAATATGTCGGATTGCGCATTTTAAGCGGCTTTTAGAACTTTGATTCATATCTACACCGATTGCACAAATTTGCCTAGGGGTAATTTTGCAAGTGAATGATTTATGAGTTTAACGACTGAACGTTACATGCTTCTGTGATAACGTAGCAATCTCGAGTTACTACAATATGCAAGTTTTGCATGGCGTCGAATACACTATCAATT
Source organism: Trypoxylon attenuatum (assembly GCA_963989405.1). Taxonomy (NCBI): domain Eukaryota; kingdom Metazoa; phylum Arthropoda; class Insecta; order Hymenoptera; family Crabronidae; genus Trypoxylon; species Trypoxylon attenuatum. The sequence continues at coordinate 12,479,911 of OZ022489.1, read as the reverse complement.
ACGATAGTTTTAGACAATGTTAATGGTATGCAACAAGTTCTTCGTAATATCATTGTCTATTTTTACTAATAATGAAATTATTTTCCTTTGCATCAGACATGAAAAAAAGTCACACGTCGGCTCTTAACATCAAACAATCCCGCAGATTATCTTTTCGGTCCCAATACGTTGTTCTTAATTGATGAACTGCATAAAAATGGACTGTGCCCTCATACACTTCACGTTTAAACAACTGAACGCACGAAAATATCCTTGGAATGCTCTTTCGCAAGTTTTTGCCTGGTGGGCGTTTCTCCGAGGAACCGCGTCACGGCATGATGGTTTGCTCAATCAAGCATCATGGGCCATTTAACACCTTGCAAGATTCGGTCGCGTGCTAATCGGCGAATTAATAATTCTTGCCAGTTGCTCGATGTTCGTTACGAGGTCAATCAATAGGCTCTAATGTCGCAAGCGCTTCTGAATCGTGCACTGCCACTACCCTAGCAATTAATCCCTCGCCCTCGTGGCTAAGAATCTTTTTGCTCTCGAAGCCGTTATTTCTTCCTCATTTTCCTCGCTCCGCTCGTGGTAGAGAAGAAGGAAGGAAAGAGGCTGTGTTATCCACCTACAGACAGCGGTGGTATAGTCAAAGGTGCACTTGGCGGGCGCATATCTCCGAACCATTATCGGCCGGGTTAATTAGATCTTTCGGCATCGCTCGGATTTCTTGGCGATTTCGTTAGGCTAGTCTTTCGTCACGAGGCTTGGCTGAGGTTACGAGTGCTACGCTCGCAGCGGCTGTTAGTCAATAAAGCAGCTTTTTCTCTATCGAAACCAGATAAACGCTCGAGGTATTTCCAACGGCGCACGAACGGACGCTTGGTCTCTAGCAATAGTGGGAGAAACAGTGCTTGCGTGCGCGAATTTCGCTCAGGTTCCGATGCGCTACCATTCGTAATGGCGGGATAAGTGGCTGGAGAAGAGATAGATGGAGAAAAGAGAAGAAGGAAAGAGGGAGAGAGAGGTAGAGGAAAAAAGGGTGGTCGGAGCCGTTGCGTGGAAGAAATCGATGGAGACTGCGAAAGGGAACCAGCTAGATCCCATTAAGTATGCTCGCCGCCTCAGCCATTTTTTTGAGGCGGTCGGCTTTCCTTGCAGGCAACCCCTTGCTCTAACGTAATTTAGTAGCTAGGAGCACGACTTGATTTAAGTGATCGGGTTGCCGGGTAAGCTTTAGCAATGGGCACCTCGCTGGTCAAGGTGCCGCGCAAGACGCGCCATAGCTGGAACGGGATCCGCTGAGGTAGCCAGCTCTTTGCACACAAGGGGAAGCACCTCGACTAGCTTATTAACGAGATTCAAACAAGTTACTACTTGTAGCCCCTCCACTACACGATGAATCCTGATCAAGTTGCTTCATGTAAGTGTGGTGCGAGTCGAGCTTGATTCGTACCACCTTCAAAGAACCACCTTAAGTCTCTCTATGACGCTACCACAGACACCCCTTGTTGGCGAAATATTCTATTATTGCTCTATTATAATATGACCATATTTCCGATTATAAGTCCAACATCTTGCTCCTTGCTAGCGCCAATGGCAGGTCGAAGAGATTCTCTGCTGGCTCAACGGCAGTTTCTCACGGAATTGATTATGACGGGTAATTCCTTGCGATAGTTGCACCGAGCATGAGTACAAATGGTTAGCGAGGGTCATTCCAATTCGATGTTGGAGCTCTACGAGTACGACCGTAAACAAAATTTCTCCGTTTCACATTTGTCCGTTGCGCAGAGCGTGTGCAAATTGCAGATAGAATAAAAGGAAATGAGCACGCAGATGCAGAAGCATGAATCAGTTGTTAGACATTTTACGCTTCGTAGGATTGCGCAGCCACTCGCCACGGCGCGTTTATCGACCAATAGATTCACATTCTTGTCGGTGGCTGCACCCGCTTATTCGTAATTAGTTCCGAAGCGACGAGACTAATTGGGAATCGTAAAAATTCGATGGCGCTCTTGCTACGGTGCATGTACCGGAAATTACTATCTAGCGAACGACCTGATCTTACTCGCGCGGCGGGATACCTCTCTGGTGTTTCATATGTCTAAATCTCAAAGTCTTCCAAGTGGAATGCATTTTTCTCGAGAACTGATCCTAGATTAGGATCATTTCTGCAGATTGCACGAGTATTAACTTCTTCGAGAAAAGGTACATTTTTTTCAGATGACCAAATGGTTAAGTAACGTGCTCATAGGATTGCTATTATCACTAATATTAGCGATGACGATCTATAAAGTTACGGATTTATCTATAACACTTATCATCAATACTGTTAGTTAAAAATGAATGTGTAAATTCTACAAAATTGTCGCTATTGTCTGCAGTCAGCAGCAGTTGAGTAAGGATCTTGCAAAGGTAGAAATTCTTCTGTAATTATAATCTTTAGACGTCTATTGCGAATTTCATATTGCTCCTATTTTCATTGAGCATTTCGGTATTGCATCTCGGTTATCGTCCTACTCGAGGCAGTCTGAAAAACGAAAGACTCCGGAAATTAACAATTATGAAGTGGCTTACTATCATTACCCGCTAAATACCAAGGAAGCATCCTGTAGTTGTTAACGACACCTTAGGGTGTTGGTAGCGCAGGAAAAGGATTAAGCCGCGCCCGCACGGAAACCCAAAGATACCAAGTTGTTCACCAGTAGCTGCAGCTACTCGCATATACTGTAATTAATGTATTACGATAATGAGCAGTTCACGCGCTGCTTGGGAGTTCTAATTGAACAGTGCTACATCCTGTTCGATCCCTAGTTCACTCTCCGTGTCTTTTTTTCCATCTTCTTATATACTACTTTCCGATCTTTGTCCTTTTTTGTGCGTGATGCTCCTTGGTCCGCGGGTTCCGGCACACCCGTTAGATCCTGGCGTGCATAAAATCGCGGCGGATGAGTGGGCATCCTCCTTGGCAGGATTCTTGGATCCAGTAGGGTAGGTGAGTCGAACAGACAGTGGTTAAACGCTTCCGACAGATCTGAATGCCAGTAACCATCGTGCCCCTCACAAGGAAAAAGGACCGGACAGCCGGAAAAGATAGTTCAACTGAAGTAGACAGTTCCGGGTCACTTCAGGATTATGATGAAGTCAACTTCTGTTTGTAATTCTTCTTTAGTTTTATTTTGTCAGCAGATAGGAGATTCAATGGGTCGTGGAAAGTTTTACTGATATCCAAATTTCAATTTTATATAGACATAGTTTGTTTTTATGTACTATGCACTCGATATTTTGTTGTAGAGGTTTCTATATCACATACTCTGTTGAAAAGTGACACAACTAGATCTATGCGTAGTTATTTCAGTATTAATCATCCACGGTTAAAATCTGAACGCAAGCGAGCGATCTAGTGCAATTGTTAGTTGCTCCTATACTCTCCACTCCTTCTGACTGGAATTTTCAAGTCATTTCAGGAGCTACTGCCTTTCGCTGGAGTAGGCTATCATTAACTGACGATTATTCGAACCTTCGGCCGCCGTAACACGAACATGAGTCTATTATCAATTAACTTATTCCCGGCAATAATTGCGACACGAAGGTAGCGGTATCCTTGCTTATCCTGGCTCGTCCGCTAGTGGTTCTAGATTTTATCTGCGTGAGAAAACCAATCTCCAAAACGCTTTGGCAGCCAATCGTGCATCCTGCGAACGAGCTACACAAATAAATAACTCATCAGACAGAAACATTATCTCGCGTTCGCCTTAGGATTGGGAAATTTCACTTGTTAGATGAGTCTTCCGATTTTATCGTAGGTTTATACTACTTAAATTTTTTTTGTGATGGGATATTCGAAATACGGAAAGACGAATTTCTTAATACATGTCCGATGCATAGTTCTGTTTGTGCTAGTTATTTGAGTGATACAAGTTTGGTAGATTTCAAGCAGAAATTCCAACCGAATATAGTTACACGGTGATACATATGCTCGGGATAACCGAAGGTTGGCGTTTACTGCAGAGTTGATGAGCTAACGGTGATAGCTGGACATTTATAAATCATAGATATACCGGTGAATGAGCTCTATTCTCCAGCCCATTACAGTAATTTGCATTAGCGTTATTTGCGTTATTGTAGGCTTTGTGGGGGGCATGATTCCATGACTCGCGGCGACGGCGGGCTTTGCTAATATGGAATTAAGTCAACGAGAGATTTTGTCGTTAAGGTAATGCCGAGATTGACCGATAAGAATTATTGAAATTTTTTATAGTACAATAGGATCTTGTCTCTCCGAACTCTCATTATATGAAAGACTAGGAGGTCTAGCTTTTCCTATGTGAACAGATATTTTCTTCAGGTTACGGATATATCTATTTATATCAATTTATTGCAAATGATCTAGCTGGTTTTCCAACATTGCAGTCTTTTGATAATGGGACGGTTGTTATGAGTAATTGACAACTTAGACAGATAAACAATATTTACACGAATTTCTTTTTAATTATCTAATTTATTCTCGATGTCATTTAGAACTTAACGGTAGGTCTAATCCTTGCAATAATTTTTGCTCCTTAACTTATAATTACTAACTAATAATTTCAATAGTTAGAGAAGATAACTCTAAAGAAACATGAGAATTTTTAACTTTAATTACGTGTACTGGAATTACTTGGCGTGGATTGTATTTTCTAACATTCGAACTGCTTAAATAACACAACTGCCTTATGTCCTGAACGTTTGAGATTAACGACGGAACGTCTACTGTGTGCTGTTGGACACTCGTCGGAGTTGTGCTCCCTTTCTGGTGGGGTTTACCGAGCAGAACAAAATGGCGCAGATATAGACGCGCAGACCGAAAAGGGCTGAGGGTGTGTTTGGCGTATCTGTGAGATACATCGTGGAAATTATTTAGAGAGCAGTATTTGAAGAGCAACTACAATTGCTGCACTTACGCTCTTGCGTTATACTGTCGCTGGAGTACTTGCTTTTTTCGTCGCACTCACCGTACCGCCAGAATTTCTTTTTCGGCTCCATAATCCACGGGGCCGTTTTCATAGTCGCACCAGTGTTTCAAACTTAATTCCATTTTGTCATGTGTAAATCCTCGTTTAGGGAGCAGAAAATACTGTCACATAGTTGAACAGCCGGAAATTTAGCTGGTACTTCCTTTCCAGAATGTAAACTGAAGTTTGATTTTTTTCCACTGGGACTCTTATTCTGTAAGACTTTTTGAGGATTTTTCTATAGTAAGCTTCTGCTTTGTTTTCAATATGTAATTTTTAAATAACAGAATTATTAAAATAGCTCTCGTCTTTATTTTTTCAAATCGGAAACAAGTTTTTCATTAGTGAAATTCAGATGTTAGTTATAATTCTCAAAACAACGTTTTCAACTTTTAACACCTGTGTTTATGAACGAATATATTTATTAGTTCTCAAAATCACATTTAATTTTCGTTGTCAAATCAAACTGTTTTCGATTTAATGCTAAACTGTTAAAGTCACATTAATGACAGTCATAATTATATTCTTGACGGCAAAGGATATCTGTTCTTCAAAAACATTTTGTTCGAATAATATACCATTTCGGTAAATTTCAGAGGTGGAAAATAGTAGTAGTGTCGCTTTACTTTGCAAAGGATTCATCGGTAGCCCAATTTCTTTGTGAAGCCATATAAAGCTTCCATGTTGGAATAAGCCGCTTTTCTGGACGCCATTATACGTACGCAGCGGGTGTGTCATTTTGAGAGTGTCGAACGATTCTCTTGGATTCTTCGGTGAAATTCACTCGTGACGTCACCATCTCGGTGAAAATAAATTGGAATTGAATTGTAAATGTGAGACATGCTTCGTCGGCAGGCCCACACGTGCAGTGTTATTGCGTGCAACTATTTGCACGCGTGCTTGGCGCCCACGCGTGGCTGCCGACGCGACCCGACGTGACGCTTCTCGATCTTCTCTTCATCCGTAACGTTACCTTCCTATTGTATCTTCTCTCTGCCATGCGACAATACGTTCTCTTCGATTCTTCATTTCAGTTATTGCATAATTCATGTGGAAAGTTTATTCGTAATTTTCTGTTTTAAACTGATACTCGGAGGATTCACGCTGTTGAATTTTTCTTCTTGGTTCAATGTAAAACGTGAGCCTATGGCTGTCAGTGGTTGAGAAACACTATGAGAATTCGATGTTTTCATTGAAGAAGTATCGTAACGTTACACTCGTTAACTCGATTCCTGAATTACTATAAACTTCAGATAAAAATGAGTCGACGGCCATATTGCTGAAAATCACCATTCGACGAAATATATTTTCTCTCGAATATTCTATGTGCATACTATAACTATAATATTCCATACATATGGAACTTGATTTTTTTTATAAAGGAACAGTTTATAATGAGCAAGCTTTTACACCATTGTAAGATGAAACACAGAATCCCTAATATCTTACCGAAGCGTCAACCGTTCAATATGTAATGGGACCGAATCGATCCCTAAAGGAAGTTTAAAGCACTTTTACACGTAAAAACAGATACCTACACATGCATTCTACAAAGTCTAAACACATTTGGAATTAAACGGTTGGTTGCAATCTATTCTGAAATCGACTACAACCAACTTCATCTCATTAGGGGTTGTACATTGATCAGTCGGATTGAAAGCGTTATTCGAAATAAATTATTGGTCGTATTTCGAGAGAGCATCGAGTGTCACAGTTACACAGCGTAATAGACAGGTTACGCGTAGAAGTATGGATGTCCCGCGCCCATCTCACCCACCTCACCTAGCTCAGTCGTGGCGCATAGATGACCGCTTGGCACGGTGCGTCTCGCAGTGTACACCGAAAATCTGAACGCGGCACAGTTCGGGAGTTGTGCGTAGTAGTAGTAGTAGTAGTAGTAGTTACTCACTCCTCATCGGGCATCTCAGTGCAGTACACGTGCATCCGGCTATATCGACACATGCGTTTGGCTCCACGGGCAACGCGCGACGTAGACGCAGGTGCGAGTGCGCAGCGGTCTACACCGCGGTCCACGTCTCGCGAATCCTCATCCTGCAAGCGTGCTGTGCACTTCACGAACCACGCTCATGGTTTTGTCACTCACGAGTCACTAACGTGCATCGTTCACATATCGTTCGCGTATCATTCACACATCGTCCACACGTTCTACACACATCGTCAATACACACCCGAGATAAGTCGTCGGTCGCGGACCACCAAAGACGTCAAGAGAAGATGAGAGATCACTGTTGAAGCGGGTTGTCACGAGTAGCATCCGGTTGCTTGGCAGACAGTTGAACACACACGCGACATAGCAGTGGAGTGAAGCCGCACAGAACAGATGAGATCCGTGGAGAAGAGAGCGGAGGAGAGCGGAGCAAAGCGGAGCGGAGCGCGTGGCGGTGTGGCTGCTCGCGTTTTTCGTCCTCGACGGTCCGCTCCCGAGTTTTTCGCCGGTCCGGCATCGGCGGGTACGCACGCACACACACGGAGGATTATCGCCTCTCACGCAGGGCCCTCTCTCGCGCTTGGCCGCATGGGGTGAGCGCGGCCGCGCGCCCGCGCGCCACGCACCCCACTCTCCTGTTCTCTCTCGTTCTCGCGAGGGGAATACACCACCAGGGTGCGTGTGTCAGTCCTCGTGCCGACAACCGCTTCAATACACAGGGTCGGTCACTCTCCTCTCTCTCTCTCTCTCTCTCTCTCTTACTTTTTCCTCCCTTCCTCTCCGGACTGTTGGTTGGTGTTCTGTTGGTTGGTGCCGCGCAAGGGGTGAGATATAAAATCAGAGGATGAGGGAGAATGGGAGAAAATGGGAGAGACGCGAGAGAAACGCAGACGAGCGCGCGCGGTCACTTGTCGACGCAGGCACACGCAGACGAAGAGGCAAGAGTGTCCGATACATCGCGCGCCCTCCTGAAAGAGAGATCCCGTAAAAGAACATTACAGAAGTGTAATTTCGAAAAATCTACGCGAACTAAAACGATGACTCTAAGGCCAATGCCATTAAAAATGAAGAAAGTTTATGTTTGTCGAACATGTACAAAAGTCGATTTCCGAGAAAAACAAAATGGGACCTCGGTGACTGTTTCTAATTTTTAATGCCATTCGCGTAAGATTTAATATTTCTGCTTAGGCTCGGCGCATATTTTTTATACTACACTTGTGGGCACGCTTTGAGGCACAATTTTATTTTATGGTACGATCTAGGCAATGACACACGCAAAACGCAATTGTGTAGTACCATGAGTCGCAATCTTTATTCTTTTACGTTTTATAGTTAAATTTGGTTCAATGTCTTGCGAACAAATTATTTTCCAAATAAACGCGTTTCATCGATAACTTTATCCGATGAAATAGGGCGACTTTGTTGTAACTTTTTCTTGTACAACTGCAACCAACAAAGATATTTGAGTATTAGTTTCAAGGGTGCCTGTTCAATGTGCGACGACTGCATTTATTCATTCCAGCTATGTTGAGTAATGCATGTGTAAAGCGATGGGTCCAAGGACTGTCTCTCGAATGTGAGATTCAGAAGTGACCCAAGAGAACTTCACTGGATAGACAAGGATAATCGGTCATCCGATGGTGGAGGCACCTGGTGAATATATGGCGTAAAGTAGAAAATACCGGTGTCAAAAATAAGGCAATGGAAGGTTACTAGATAGACAAGGGTAGGCGAACCTTCGACCGTAGAGACACCTAGTGAAGGCATTACGAAAAATAGAAAATTCATATACATATTGAACTAGTCAGAGAATCTGTCCACCAAAAAATAAATTCCTAAAATCGATATCAATGGAGCGAGAGTACGAATTGCTATCGTTCTGGTCTTAATCGCCTTAGCAAAAAAATAATCCTTCGAGTAGCATCATTGATTTATCCGATAGATGATTTAGTAGAGAGATATTGGGCAGACAAATCTCGATATAACAGAAAATACATACAGCTCGCGAGCTGTGCGCTCTGCTTATACTTGGCGCGAGACGTGGTCGCGTCTCTTGAAAAATCGATGGAGCTGCCAGCACAGAGAGCGCGCGTGAGAGAGAGATAGATACCGAGAGAGGGAGAGGTAAAAAGAGAAGGAGAGAGAGAAAGAGAGGGAGACTACACGCACGGCAACCCTTCTTCTTTTTAGGCGCGCGTTTTTCGAGGGCTTTGAAGGCCCACGGTGATTAGCATAAATTTTGGTGCCATGGACCACACCCTTCCGCGAGACCCTCGCTCGGAATGGACCTATCCCAGGCGGCGTGGCGACTCAGGGTTGCCGCCGCGGCGAGCCAGTCAGACAGCGTCTTTCGCTACCCCTCGCGACGTAGGAAGGGTCGAAGCTCCAAGGGAGGCGGGCAGAAAAGCCACGCTTCTGCCTCGTCTGCTTCCCTCCAACCTCCCCGGCGTAGTGGGGTCCGCCAGCAAAATTTCGCATGGATCCCGAATGCGAATTAGGGTGCTTTTGCTCCCTCCCTCCCTCGCAACCCCTTCATCGTCGCTTTGGATCCCTCTCTTGCGTTCTGCTCTCTTTTTTCGGAGCCCTCCCTTGGGCTTGAGTGAGTCACGGGTTACCATGGCGGACTCCTTTGATTTCTTGCACCCTGCCATCCTGCCACGGTGCCACGCTGCCACGCCACACTGCCATGCCACACTGCCACCCCCTCTAACTCCCTCGATCGTACGACATTCGTTCCTCTTCCACGAGTGCTGGCCCACGTCGGTTTGGGGAAGCTGATGCAACCAAGAGGCTGGTGGGGAGGCTTTAACCCTTGGTCTACCACTGTCCCGTGTCTCTCCTTATTTTTGTCCCGTACCCGGCCGAAATCCTCCGGCCAGCACGGAGAACCGATACCCCCTTATCTTTCTGCTCTCAAACTGGATTGACTGGATCAGTTGGATCTCGGCCAGGTGTTACCGGCTGAACTGTAACGCCTTTTCCTTTCGTTTTGGGAAAGTGCCCTACCGAGGTGCTCCCTCGGATGGGAGACATTACTCGTGTTTAGCCTAGCGCGAAGATCAGCCCTTTGATTCGGAGTACAAATGGGTACATCGATTATGACATGATTTCAGTTTACGTTCACACGGGTTTTCAGATAGAACGGGTCTTGAACGCGCTTTGTTATTTCTGGTCATTTCAATTTACATGCCTATTTTGCTATCTTTCTTTAACTGCATCGATTTCTTTTCGGCTAACAAGATTGTACTTTGAGAAGAATCACAATAGTGAAATTGGTATTTCAAGAAGTACTATTAAACGATTGTGATTTTTTTTTAACAATACTGGGCCTACCAAATCAGCTGAAATATGATAGGTTGAATGCAACAAATTTGTCGTATCTTTTAACTAACATATTTTTAATAGATGAAGGATTTTATGAGGATAGGATCAATATCACAGCTGTCTCATTTGCTTTTTAACACGCTTTCGCCAGTAATAGTAATCTCAAAACGTTTGCGAAACCGTCTGTGTCACAAATGTAGAAGAATGACAACTTTCCAACGTGGATATTTCTCGTACAAGAAAATAACGGTGTGTGAAAATACCCATACGTTGATTATTGCGTCGAAAGTATAGTTTATCGTGGAACCAAAACTGTAGTCTGACGTGTCTGTAAAATATCACGGAATCCATGACATTACCATAGCACACTGTACCCAACGGCGGAAGCCGTCACAGAACGCTAGAAGTAATGCTGCCGGCAAGAAACGCCGCAAATGCTTATATCCCTATCCGTAGCTTTAGCTTTACATTGAGAGGGACAAGTAGTATGGCCGGTCGTTATAAGCGACGCGAACAGCGTTACTGCTAGCGTTTACCGTAAATATAGTCTTAGACACGTCGTGAAGCCTCTGGAATTACTATGGAAATTCATAAATTCGTTTGAAATCTTGGACGCCTTGTAGGGCGTGTTCCTGGCATCGTTTCTCCTGGTAATATCAAACCGGAGAAGAGATTTTTCACCAACTTCAAAGTCAACCATTCGGCTGCAATTATTCGACCTCTTTCAGTAAATCACCTAACGGGTTCTGCTGGTAGCATTAATCTCACTTGATATCTTGTTATATTACTGTTCCATTTGCTACACTACCATTACAGTGATTTATCAAATTCAGTAGTAAGAATCTTAAATCCGACACAAAACTTACAATTTACCTGAGATTCGAGTCTCTAACTTCTGAACATCAGCGAAATCGAACGATCCTTCGTTTAAGTTATCGATTCCGCGTTTAAAAGCTTTTCAGGTTACAAGAGTGTATTTGTAAAGTGCAGTTTCGAATAACAAGAGATCGGTCAATTTTCAGACTCAATTCTATCCGCGTAGAAACTTCATGGGGTTTCGAACAATATAGACAGACTACGATTCAATTAAAAAGTCCATCATTCCGATTGAAAAATCCGATCAATCGATTGATCCGACAGTTTTATTAAACAAAGAGTCTTCCTGGGATCACTCTCGCCGTTTCGCTTTCAGTAGACGGGTTACGTCACGAATCTCTCACTCCAGCCTCCCCGAATTTGATCGTTCGATAGGTGCAGGTGGATTGGCGGGTTCGCTTACTCTCGCGATCGAACCTCCTACTCGTCCTGCATCCATACGCGCGCCCCCAGGATTCACTTTCGCTGTCGTCGACATGCTTTCGATCTCATCTCACGGGCCACGAGCCGGCTGGTTTCACGTGGGAACAACTTTTTGACGAGTCGCTCATTTAGTGACAAAATGATGTAGGATCACAGAGTCAGCGGTCCCAGTTCTTGCGAAGCCGCGGGGAAGTCCCCTGTGAAACGATGTTTCAATGTAATGCCGTCTTGCAAGAACGACGAGCGCATGGAAAAAGAAAGGTTCTCTTCAAAATTGGTAAGCTACCAAGTTAAGGAACGGTAATTTAGTTTCTTTCGATGTCGGCCGTTGTCGAGCATATGAAGGCTCTGCTGCGCATCCCGCTATGGTTGGAGTTTATACCCAGTGATTTAAGGGAGCATGAGCATCAAAGAGTAATTAACACTTTCACGATCGATGACGCAATAGAACGGTTTTCTCAAAAACAAGCATAATGTGAAATGTCTTAAAATTCAGCACACTAAAAGTAACTATTCTCGTCGAACTCAAGCGTTGTATCATCCGCGATCGATATCAACGATATGAATTATATCGTCGAAGGCTAGTTTTCATTTCCATAATCATCGGATATCGAGTTAAGCGAGTCGCTTTGCTTCGTGTAATTTTCGGTCTGGCAATTTCCGAAGGCCATCCAGTTTCAGTGTTGCTGCTCCGTTTTGCGATGGAACGATGGAGATGATCTTTGAGTGTGGAAGGCGAGTAAAAGAAACCGGAGAATGGAGAATTTTCCCTGTGGGTCGTTCATAACTCTCATCAACGGAATAGGAAGTGCAATATTTCTTCGTTAAGTTTGACACGTTCCGATTAGCGATGACAGGCGTTGTCCGGGGCGGCATACCGTCCTCTCTTCTTTCAATGCACGCTTCTTATTAAATAAATCCGTTTTTGTTAGCATTAACATGCGCTTCTGGAGCAATTACATTCGGTTTCCATGGCGAAAGGGTGAGGCGTAATTACCGGCATTCGCAAGCTGAACGCGAATGAGCTTCCAGAATCCGTGGAATGCGTACTTATGTTCTTCCGTGCGCCATCGCGGCCTTTTTCCTTTGCCGCCGCACGGTCGCCGCCTCGGGAGCAGACGTCACGAAATAAATCGTTATCTTCCTACAGGCTATAGTAATTTGACTAATCTAATGCATTATACATTCCGCGTGTTGAATTTATACTGCGGAGGCTTCGAGCTTGTCGACTACTACTATCTTCGATGGCTGCGAATCGTGGCTCTTTCATTTTCAATTTCAACTGACCCGCTACAATTGCTTCGATGACTCCTGCTACTCGATGAGAACTAGCTTTATCCGTTTAGCGTGTGAAATTTTATAAAGCCGATAAATTGCCCGATACGATTCCTTAGTTTCAATTTGTTATCTTCTTACCCACGGTCTGTCTTGAAAAACGTTTGAAAAATAAGATATTTCTGAAGGGAAATTTGGAAAGAAACTTTAAAATGTTTTAGCGGAGTATAATATAATATGCAAACTAATTTGACATAAGTTTCTGCAAAGTCGGTGTCATTACAAATCAATAGGATAAAGTTGAAGAACTAGAAATCGCATTTCTTGACACTTTGTATCTCTCTTTACTCCCATGTACCGTAACTGCCCCGACTTGCCCCCAAAAAACACAATAAGACTTAAGAACCACGGATATATATGGATATGTGATTCGAGCGTTACAAGTCGCGGTAGAGGGTTAAATGTTCTTGACACGTTAGAGTCCGTCTCGAATCTGAGAGTCGCATTTACCGCGAGTGCACTCGGTCCTGGTCTTGTAGTTTCCAGTTTAGCGAAAGTGAAGACGCTCGCGTCTCGCGTATACCATACAATTATAACAGAGCTTGCCGACGATGTGTGTCTCTGCGCGAGCAGTGGTGCCCTTTCTCACGGTCGCGATCCGCGAGGTCGCGCGGGAAAGAGAGTTACGTCGGAAAAAGCGAACGAGAGATTAAGAGAGAAAGAGCGAGGGAAGTTTGCGAATCGGATGTAAAAGTCAGTAAGCAGGATAGCGAAGACGTGCGAAAGCTGACCCGCAAGTGAGTCAGACAGTCGTTGGTCGTTGAGAGCGACACTTTCTTGGCGACAGCGAGGAACTCGAGTCAGAATAAATCGTCTTCCAACGAGAGTACCGGTCTCTTTCTCATCTCCTGGTTACCAGTGACGATTATGCAAACTCTTGCACCTTCGGCTTGAGATTTTCTCAACCCTCTGCTACCTCTACGCACTACGACGATGCCTGAAAGAAGCCGCGCAGGCTGCTTTATGGACGGATAAATTGGTAGATAAGACATCCTACGAGAGGATGAGATTTGCGAGACACGTCGCTCCAGACCTCTGAGTTTATTCGTGACGCGATCCTCGAATCAGTGGTAGTTGCTGGAATATGTTTGCTACATAGACTAGGTGCTGACAGAAACTGTTTAGAGCACTTGTGTGTCGCAGAGGCGTGTATTCTGTGGCACTAGTAGCGGCTGATTTATTCTCCTTGTTCTAGAGTAGTATAGTATACTCTCGAAATTGTAAGAATATTCCAACTCAAAAATCGCGTAAGTTAGTAACCAAGTCAGGACATATTTCGCGTTCTCCGACGTGAGTTAGATTCGGCCTGTTTTAAACGCGATAATTTAGAACCACTGATACGGAACCACTGATATGAAGTGGAATTTATAAATTACCCTCTCACTAGGAAAGAGTACTACATAATCCCATTTTCATAGAAAAACATAATTGCATTATTATTTTTATCACAAACAATGACAGAAAGTTTTTGGTTTAACACGGTCGTGCAACATTCTGTCCCACATGTACTCAGCATACAAGAAAAAACGACAAAAATCTATTTATCCACATCCGGGTCCTATTGGCAAGAACAATATCATCCTGAAAAGTTCCACAGATCATTAAGTTGGAACTATTGCCCAAGTACAGTCATACGTCGAACGAGAGTGCGAGGGTGTGTAGCTAAGCATCCAGACGCGGGTCATGCTTGATACATGATTCCAAGCACATGAAACGATCGTGCACGGAGGTCCAGTTTAAGTTACATACGCTGCGATCCTGAGTGACACATGAGAGCCGCATAGGACGTGGGAGCAGCACGTCGTCGGTGAGTAGGGCGCACGGAGCCAGGTAAGCCAGGCGCCTTGAATGGAGACCATTAACTTGGAGCGCATATTATTCAAACCACTCAGACACAAGGAAATCGTCCCTGCTCTGCATAAGGACGAGCGTAGAGAGAGAGTGGGCCTGACATGGGCCCAGGAATCCCCCAGCAGCGGCCGCTTATGAATCCCAAAGGACGCATACATATGTATCGTCTATTATCGTTGGAGAAGCCGGGCTGCTACCGTCAGGTAGACGTCACCCGCGCTACGCTTCTGGTACTTATGCACTTGCCATCGATGGATGCAATGTGAAATTTCGTAACCCCGTGGAAACGGTGGGAAAGTGGAGTCTTCCCAACTCAAAAGCGCATATCTCTTCGCCATGGGATACGAATACTGTATTAGAATGAGCAATTTATCGAGCAGTATGTCTTTATGTGCATTCGTAATTGACTCGTGTGATAAGGTCGTCGAAGCAGGATACGTTGTCTTATTGAAGAGGACGATGATCGAACGTGTCTCTGGTGCGATATAGACTACTCAAGAACTACACACCATGATATTTGTTTCTACAAACGCAAAATCACGATGCAAGGCCACCCAGTTGACTTGGAAACGTTTAACTCGACTTCGATCACACATGAATAACAAGTGTGCATTAGGCTTCTGACGATGAATGGAAGCATTGGTCTTTTCTTTGGATCTCTTTGAACCTCATGGGGTGAGATGTCGGGAGCTTTTTCCTTGGCGATCTTTGCGATATACGTACGAGCACTTTCGACGGGGTTTTGTCCAGTTGGAAAACAATGGGATCTGGTTACACTCATGGGTCGTCGTTAAGAATACGGAATCTGCTCTATCGGAGGGTATTGCATATTATCTGCCCTGCCAAGGGGCACCGGTAGTAAGTATGGGCGAGCCAACGAATTATCATGGTAATCACAGAACGGTAGCTGCTGGTACTGAGAGGTCAGACCGATGCCACCAGATTGCACAGCCTGAAGCTCTGCTATCCGTTGGTATTCGTTGTGTTGCTGTTTAGCTACCAGCTGAACGCTTCGCCATTCTGCTTCTATTCCCGGCTATTCTCTGATGGCTCAAAACAAGCAAAAGTATGGTAGCAGAGTTCCTAGTATTTAGCTTGCATTTCAAAACTGACTGGTTTTGAAATATGGACAGTATACGCGTTGAACACGAGAACTATATTAGGAAGGGAAAATAATGACTGTAACTTTCTCTTACAATTAGTGCTCGATGAGACCCGGATTCTCTAATGGTTAAATTTACAATATAGGTAGCTCATGATGATAATATAATCTTATCTCCCAACGTTCGATGAAACCTATTATTTATGTGAGATTTCGTTAGCTTCAGATTCACTTTAATTTCCTTTGGCAGAGAAAAACTCGACGGACAGATAAAAGAGAATGGGATTCGAAATGATGCTTAAGAAATTAAAGCTGCACCAAACCGGTTTCACTGTTTTCTTATCAGTGTTATTAATCGCATACAACAGGACAAAGAAAAGTATTCAGTATTATCGAGGAACCCAGAATCGCTGTAAATGTTTCGAAACAGAATTAATAATTATTACTGTATCGGTAAATCGATAGATGCAGTTGTATACATTTTTAATTGAAGATGAGATATTGTCTGAAGAAAAGCCTGCACAACACTCTGCTGTAATATTCACTACGAGTCACGTATGTTTATGGTCTGCGACGTGAATGAACTTTACCCGCCACATGACAGTGATAGATCATTTTGTGCAAATCTTTTAATCTTTCCAATTGCGTTCGGCACCATGGAATATGCAAAGAGCATTTAAGGATAATGCATGGCCTCCATACATCAGCAAATCATTTGAAATTCGCGTAATTACTAGCTACATGTGTCCGTATTATATTTGCATCAATATAGGATCAGGTAGAAAACGTATATTAGCAGATGCGTGTGCTACGAAGTTAAATAGGATCACCAGCAAAACATAGTTGCGTTTTCTGAGTTTACTTCAAAAAAATGTAATATCAGTTATTACACTTCGAATTACACTTCAATAACGATTTCAATTAATTGTTGAAAGGCAGTATTTTTGGTATGGTAAGTATAAGCGTATATCATTATGACTGTTATGTATGACGGATTCAAGCCCGAAGCCTCTCATAATTCAAGTAGACAACGTTAATTCCGTATAGTGCATCAAGAATAAATTCGCCGCGATAAATACTCTATAATTTATAATTTTACGTCGAGCAACAAAAACTCTAGTCTAGTTCCTACGAGCGAAAACTTCCGTTATCCAAATTAACCGAAGGCTATTGTTCCCACGAACAAACTTCAGAAAAAGAGAGCAACGAAAACTAGAAAACCCAGAGAACCAAGTTACGAATATTCTAAACATTCGATACTTGAACAAAGAATAAAAAATTGGTATTTATGACTTCCTTTTCGAAATTTAGACCAGAAATTTTATTCAAAATATTTCGCCAACTGAGATACGAATAATGAGCGTATCCTGGATAGAGAAGTTTCTATCGTACCTGACAAAATTTCCGGGGCAACGTCAGGAAGTACAAGGTCAGCCGAACGATTCTATCTGTGAGCACTAGTGAATATACATACACACGTATATGTATATATATATATTCTACATCCAGTTCCCGCGACAAGCTTATAAATTCCGTCGGCGCCAATTTATCCGCGGCCTAGTGAAAACGCTTTATCCAGTTTATCCGAAGTGTGTATCGAGTGAGTCGTGTGGTGCGGAAGGTGCGTGTGTGCATGGCCTCGGCCACTGAAAATGGTCGAGCGAGAGTCCGCTTATAAGAAGGACGAGTCGGAAGAGGCGTCGTGCCGCATGTCAAATGTCAGACACGTCGTGCGATAAGGATCGGCCGACGTGGACTCCTCTCGGAGGAACGAGGTCCGAGAGGCTTGTCGAGGCCACACGTGCTCGCTTCTCGCACACTCATTACCGCGCGGCTACACGGAATTCCGCTTTTGACTTGGCGCAAAGCTCTATTATACCCGCGAAACAATGGTGCCGCGCGAGCATCGCGCGCGTACTGACGTTGTCGCGGTCCCGCGCTTTTAAGGACCGCTCCTCGCTCTGCCTTTGCCTAGTTGCCTCTTCATACGGACTACTCTGCGATACCCTTCTACTGGAGGAGGATCATCCGCGTTTACTCCGTAACGATCGGCACGATTGTTTTTCAGCTTTGCCGGGCGAAGGCTTCTTTCCTCGTTGTATCGTTAGCTTGCATACTTCTCTTGAACACCTCAATAAATAATTGAGGCATTCATGATCCTTAATGATATTAAGAATCCTTGCTCAATTAGGGTTCGACAATTCATCATATAATGAGGAAGCGATTTTTACTGTACCCTTTATATCCGAATTGCATACATGTATATTTGTTTTTCTTTTCTATCAATTGATGAAGTATCATTGAATTGAATTTGAGTATGATGTGATGTATGTTAGAGTTATATGCCCCTGAATGGTGCAATTGTAAATGCAATTGTTTTCACACAAGCTCTAGATAATAAAGGTGTCACAGATCCCACAATGAGCAAAATATTAGCATTGCCAGAGCGTAGAATGTTTGTCTTTCAAATGGCAAGCTTTCCTTCAACATGTCCGTGAATAGATTTAGTTTTATATTCATGCTCTTCCAATGTGCTCTTGTGTGGTCCAGTTTATGGAAATGAATAACAGTAAAGACACAAACGCAGCCTTTCAGGTCTTTGATGTTGTTACGCAAGTTCGCAAGTAGATCAGGTCCGTGATCCTTAGCGGATCATTCTATTGCCTTCGAGCCGTAGGAAAGGTTACGCAGTATTCTATGAACGACGCGAATGACTGCTTGAACATTTCGATGTACAAGATCAATGCACTCTCCCTAATACCACATTAGTTACCAATGCTAAAGTTGTTACTCGAAAACTTGATAAATTATTTTTCAATTCTTCGATTTTCTCACCTTAAAGAAATCTCACAAATTCTATAATTCGATTTTTACGATGCATGATAAACGTGTAGTATACATCAAAAGAAAATGAATATCGTGAGTACCATTTATTAGCTGTTTTTCGTATGCCACATACGACTCTCCGTTTGTTACTATAACATAGTTATATCGGTTAAAGGGCAAGAATCGCAAGCAATGCGCTCATATTTACGAGTTCGCATTCTTCGGGACTTTTACATGAACCTGACATTTTTTATGTTTCTATACTTATTAACAATTGTTACCTCAGGTAAAATCGCGGCTTTATAATCGGCCGATCAACCGACCCAACTATACCCTGCCAGCATCCGAGCAGTGCGCGCTCCTTAGAGTACGTCATATTTAATTTGCGTGGCGGGATATTGCCTCATTGTAAGACTAAAATAATATTTATAGGATATTACGAGCAGCTAGCTATTCGTAGCGTATGTAAAAACCTCTCCGTAATGGGTATTCGCACGTGAGAATATGCTTTTTAAGCGCAAAATCGCAGCGATACACGGCGAGTCCTTATCCGTTAGTCGATCGTACCGAAGAAATATTGTACTTTTTAGATATGTTTCATACGCTCAATTATCCACTCGTCCGTGTGACGCAATGTGAGTTGCATCACTCAAGAATTATCTCGTCGAATGCTTCCGAGCGCCGCGACTCTAATGCACCGTGTCATTCACAGATGATTCTGATTTACTACCGGCAATTAAGTTTCTGTTACGTCTGTGCACGCGCTCACTTAAGTACCTCACGGGATTGGATGTAATAAAGTTAATGGCTCTCCCGTAATTAGAGCATTGGCCATTTGAGAAGGCATGCTTGAATTCGCGGATCTTTTAATTCTTTTGCTTTGCGGTGGAGTTTCGCGCTCTCCCGTAGTACCGTCCATTTCGAGCGAGACACGGAGAAATAGCGTTCTACCCTTGAGTAGTTAATAAATCACCAGCTGGTATGTAGGGAGCAAGGGGGCAGACAACAAATGACTGCCAATAATTGCGACAGTATTTCTCGAGATACTTGAGATTCATATAAAGTTTCAAAGATAGTCGCTGGTTCTCACAAGCGGAAGGGTTAAGTGTACTAACTTTGATGTATTGACTGTTAACGGGTTCATGGTGAGCCCAAAAATAGTTTACATAAAATATCTAAAATACCATACACGACTATGTGCCTTTCTATTACCAGTATTAAAAAGTAATTTATTAAACATATTCTTCATGCAGTAAAGATTCAGTAATGAAGAGTCTAAAAACGATACAGGATGCTTATCTAAAGAAATTAAACGGAAGACGCCTTCGCGAAGAAATCTGCCGGAAGAAAATTCGTTCCATATCCGGAGAAACCTTGATATACCCATGGCACAGAGTGGAGAGAAAAGCTCGCTGGGGCTATAGTTTGACGTGCAGTATCGCTTACCGTCATTGCAGCGGTTCTCTCCGGTAGCTCGAGGCATTCCATGCTCTTTCCTCTCCTTCTTCAAGAGTTCCAAGACTTCAACGTTCGCCGTGTTCTTCTTGGGGTTCCCTGCTGAGCTGGATCGAGCTCTCGCACCTGCCGTGACTGCACCTGCAAAAGTTCATAATACGCTTTCCAGGATTTGCTGCTTACCGTTAGATCGCTTTATTGTTTAGATGCGAAACCCTTAGACCGCGGGGCTCGCCACGAAACGAGCGCGCGTGTTGCGCGTATTGCGCACGGTAATGGCAAGGTCGTCGGGACGATTCCCTTGGGCTGGGACCAACGCAGATGCAATAAGGATAAGGTGAACTATTGCATAGAGGAAATTGCCGTAGTTGCAGCTCGCTTTAATTGGAAAGCGACTTTTTTTCGAAGCGACTCGAACCTCTACTCGATGTTGCTTGAAAGTAGAACGGCTTGGGCACCTTGCGGGATGCTGCCTGCTGCCGTGGATGTAGATGTAGGTTTTTAGACGATGAACACTGCTCAAAAAAATCATGATGTAGAACAATTTTCGTTAAAGAGTGCTCGAATTGGATTGACAATAACTCAGGCAAAATTCACTGTAAAATTACGATTTGTTTTTAAAGTGAAGCTCAAAAGCTCTATTTTCAATTTCTATGTTCAAAGGTTAAATGCGAAATATGCAACATTTGCAAATTGTATATTCAACAGCTGTAAATTTAGTTTTGTTCTGGGTATTGTGAACCATTGACAAGGATATGAGAGAGTTAAATTTACTTTCAAGCTATGTGCCTAATCACGATGGTTCCCAGTACATTCTCCAGGATGTTATGTTTCATGGTTACATTATTGTTCATCAGAAGCAGCGGAATGTGCTATAACAAAAAGCTGAAGATTCTTCATTATAAGCTGTGATTTATGTTTCCTACGAAGCAAAGAACATTAGACTTGTTTTTTTGAAATCTGATAAAAAGGGAGAATTACTATCTAAAAGAGGAAAGATAGAAATTCTGTATTCAATCTATATTATTCTCCAGGTAATCAGTTCATATGTATACTTAACCACAGAATCCATAAGTACTGGTCAAAACAAACGAGAAATTAATTCCAGATTTTTTATTTTATTCTTCCTCCCATATTACAATAGTGCCAAGCATTGTTAAGTAGGATGAAATTCAAGTGGCGATAGATGTTGCAATGCATTATGGTATTGTGCAATTTCTCGTAGTAGTTTCACGAATTGTGCAAAGTATCGATTGCACTCCATTTCTATGCGGTCGTGAAATTGTTAAATATAAAGGCGGTGCATCGTTCGTTAGCGCAATCATAGTCGTTTGAAAACGACTGTGGGAAAAAGGAAGCGCACGAAATCGTCGAGTTGCTGCTTTCGCGGATGTTGTGTACATTCATAGTGAAATAACCGGTGGCTCGACGTGGCCAATACATCGCCGATTCCAATCAGCGCTTCGATGTCTACCAATAAACTCTAATGCTTCGAATAAATATAATATACTTAATTGATACGAATGAACTTATGCAACGGCACTTTGATGCTCTCTGCTGCTTCGATACATACGTAGTATCCATGCAGGTATTACACGATTGTGGAATAATGTCTGAGAAACTTGGAGAATGATTTTGTTTTATTCTTTTTTACCTGAAGAAGAATCAAGCTAAATAGTATATAATGCCACCGATGAAGATTGAAGATGACTGTATTATTTTCCAATCATTTTCATGGTTCTATAATTTCATTTGCAATTGACACGTTGCAACTAGTAGTCACATTTACAGTATCGTAACATGTAATGTGCGTATAGTAATCGCTCTTCGTACTTGCGACGCCATTGATCAATGATACACAAATGATAATCTGATTCAAGCGGCTCGTTGCTGAATGCTGAAATTGCTTGAAGCATTCCCTAAGGCTTTCATTATCTCTTCTGCATATGCACTAATAATGATCGGATCGGATAGCAGTAGACAATTTTGATTTCTTCGCTAAAGGGTCTTTGCAGCTGGTTCAAAGACTTTCCTGTCTTGTCGTACGAGTGAACTGTACATTATTTTCATTTTGACTTACAAAGTCATACTGAAATCTCCCTATTACTTGCAACAATAGCATTAGGTCACAATATTGTTGTATATAAAATACTGCAAATTGTACATAAGAATTCTGTAGCTTATTAAAACGATTCGATTGGAAAGGGCAAAGATCCCAAGACAGCCCTCGAGCAACCACTTACATCTTCCGCTTATTTCTCAGCTGTTGCCAATCTGCGTTAGACTAGAAATCCTTCTGACAACAAGTTCTCGCAGCTGTTGCCAGATATATTGCTCGACCGTTTGCTATTTTATTTCTTCCTTCCCTTTAATCAGTGTTATTATTCATTCGATCGTATTCGACATTCTTCTCGATGTCTCTCTTATTATTTGAAAACCCATTGCCTCATAATAACATATTCTGTCGAGAGAAGTATGCATAAATGAAGAGCAAAAAATTGGAAGGATATTGAATTCTTCTTAGAAGGACATTTCTGTAAATTGCATTGGAGAATTTCACAAGCACTTATAGCGAAGACTGCTACTGGTTAGCACCCGTTTCCCTGTATTAGAAAAAAGGAGATATTTGAATGAAAGGATCAAGGTCCACGCAAGGAACCCACCTTACTTTATTCAGATTGCTATGGCATATAAGAAGTGGAACAGTTTCAAGGGGGCCCCCGAGCGTCCAATTATTTCTTCCGCATGTTCGCTAATAATTGCCAACCTAACCCTGGCTACTCGGTGATCCATCGAATTGATTTTCCTCTAAGTTTCTGCAGCTGCTGCTGCTGCTGCTGCTTCTCGAGAGCTGCTGTTTCTCCTGTCTGATGCACGTAGCTGCTTCCTTTTCTCTTGTCTTCGCCCTCCTCATTCCTTTCTCTCTTCTTCTTTCCAACGTCTCTTCCTGCTTGGGAGTCGTTCCCTCCCAGCGCAGCGCGACGAAATCGCGCGACGAACTCTCGGGCACTCGCGAGGGTCAATTAAAATACCGATGACCATCGTCCGGCAAGGATTTACGAGCGTGCTGATTCGCGGCCCTGATCGTTCATCCGACAGTCACCTGGTGTCGAAGTCCACGGCCGGGAGAGCCTCGTTGCGTTTATCATTTGCATTGCAGCTATGCGAGGAGCACGTACCGAGAGGCTACGTTCGCCAGACCATGCTCACGGATCTTGTGCGTTCGAGCAGCACGAACTCGCCCCACGAATCTACCTTCGACCCACACTCACTGTTGTCCTCTCGATGGACCAAACTTCACACAGACTTCGCTCCTTTATACATACCCGTTACTTTATGTACTTCGCGAAGCACACAAATTCCACTCGATTTGCTGAATCGTATTACACAAGTTTCTTCATTTTTCAAATTCTTTATTGTCAACTGTCATTTAAGTTCAGAAGATTATCCGCATAAAAATCCTATTATCCATTTCGATAACCAAGTATTTAGTTAAAACATAAAATTTGTAATGTGTTGGCTAAAATTCCGCGATATAGAATTTAGTATAAGATTTCCTGATAACTGTACCTGAATAAAAGAATCTGTGTAGGTAGTCGTTTTGTGGCATCCTCTTTGGAAGCAAATAAAAGAAGTAAAAAATGTATTCCAAGGAGCTTCGCCCGGTTTGAGTCAGGAACGCGTATAATCTTCGTACGTCGGAGGCGCTAATCGAGGCTTCCTGGTACATACACCGTAGAAAGATGCTTCGTTCGCTACAGCTTCCTTGGAAGTCGAAGCGATATCGAAAATTCGCAGAATCCGATAAAAGCTCACGATCCCGGCTGCAGTACAAGTCTAGCGGCCTTGATAGTCCGCGCGCGGTCTTGCATAATAAATATCTGAAATCCCTAATGGATCCCTAAGTCGGCAACAATGCAACCACCGACTTGCTCTTCGTTCTACTCGCGGATGGATTAAAACGAGATAGCTGCTTACCGTAAATATACGGCAGCACGGAAAAGCGATATGAATATATTTGCGGCATTAGCCACTGATACGTGGTACTAGACGCCGCAGGTGGATGATATACTTCCTGTGGGGATGCAATAGTTGTGTAATAACACAGTAAATTTAAACTAGCAAACATTTTCCTTTGCTAATTCTTCAAATACTGACAAATTAAAACAGAATTCTTCGGAAAGCTTTTCCTTTGAGAAAAACAAAAATAATCTGGTGGAGGATAAGAAGAAAATATATGTATACTGTAAGAAATATTGTTAGAATGCTTGAAAATATGTTAGGTGCTATATTTCAGGATACTTTCCCTTATTACTAATGAAAGAGCATCTTGAAGGAGACTCTGCGCAAGATTCAACGACCATAAATTTAATGCATCTCTGATCGGCTACATCCGCATAAAATTCGCAAATGTATTGCAAGGCATTCGTAAGCTGCGAACCGGGGAAAGAAAATTAATTTCGCTGCAGTGCCGATGTAGATTCGGCGAATGGAGGTCACTTTCTCAGGCGATACGCACGTGATAATCTGCTCGCGATAGATCAGGAAAAACCTGATCTACTCGTCCTTCCTGGATGAACCGCGAGAGTATCGCCTCCATAGCTCTTTATCTTTTCTTCTTGCTCGCCACCGAGTGCACCGCCTTCCTTCTTTGCCGCCCTATCTTCCTCCTATGTGGGAGCTTTTATATCTGACATCTTCCTATAAATTGAAATTCCTTTCCGTAATCTATGCGAACTGTCGAGTCCACTATTTTAAGAGGATTTTCGAAATAATTGTCAAATTCAAAACAGTTATTCTGATTAATTCTTACGCTCAATTACGATTTACGAGTATTCAATCAATATGTATCATATGTTTTGTTATAGTCATATATTCTGTTTTTGCAGAAAATGAGCCAGAGAAAATGTAGCTGATATATGTATATGTAGCTCAATGTAGATTTATTCAAAGGAAGGGCATAAGTTAGTCAACTTTCCAACCGATGCAAATTGTGCATTCTCTAATATGCTGAGCCCTTGTAAAAAAAATTCTCCATAATACATTTATAGAATGACATTTTTATTAAAGCAAAATTTCGCATATTTGTTCATATAGCGTTACTGAAGTTTCGCAACAAATAAAAGTCGAAACTTTTTAAATACTCCGGTCTTTTAAATCCCTCTTAATACAGCGGCAAAACATTAAAAAACGCAATTGTGCGAAATCATGGAAACTAAGAGAATGTAGCCCGTAAATTAATTTCCATAAAGTAGTACCAATTTCATTTCGCGGAGAAGCACAAGCCGCTGCAGATGTAGATATTGCTCATAAATGCAAATCACCGCGCGTAGTAGCTTCGCCGTATTCCGAGCGCGTGTTTCTAAGCGTCCGCGAGGGAAACAAGTAAAACTTTCCTTGTTATAAATTCATCAACGCGGACAATTTCAACTTTTCTCGCAATGCTAGCCGAGAATGTCGGATTCCCGAGGGGTCCTGAAGAGCTTTTTGGACAGTCCGGTTAAATGAATCGTGTCGCGGAAAATACGCAGAGGACTGGAACGAGTAAACATATCCAAATCCACCAGAACCCTGACACTAATGAAATAGTAGTGTAGAAAAAGGCCCATTAAGCGTTTAATACGTAAGTAATTAGTTAAAATATTAAATCTGATCTATTTACGGTTTAGATAATTAAATATACCGATACAGTAAATAGAAAAATGTAGAGATAGTGAAATTTTATAATATCTATATCTAACTTGATTAAACAATAAACCAATTTCAATTTGTACTACTTAGAATAATTATTCCTATTTGTTCATACACAACATACTGGATCCAGCCTAACCAATTCCCATTTAACTGGTTCTATCATAAATTTAGGGTTCCACTATCATCAGTCATTCTTCGCATTGATCTACATTTCGAGTTAAATTTGAATAAATAAATTAACCCTACTCTCACTGGAAATGTAGCATAGAATGGATTATAAGATTCCAGAGCCAGTATGGCTGGATTGGTAGCTTCAAACCAGTATTGAGAAGTTTTGTCTTGGGAGGGGCCTCGTGCTCGTGTACATCCTACGATACTTTGCCACTACTCTACGGGCCTTCTCGGAAGGCCTCGGGTAGTTGAAGTTATTTTTCACGGTGTACGGCGAGAATAATCAGATTCTATCCTGGATTGAGTGGGCTTTTCTCCTGGAAGTTGCATTCGCATTCCTTGGCGCCTTTGTGTCCTGCGGTACAAGCGTAGCAACATAGAGTGCAGCAAGCATATCGTGAATGAAAGAGAGAGGAAGAGAGGGAGAGATGGAGAGCAAAATTCTGTGAAAAATCTGTGTAACTCGTGACAAGGAGAGCACTTCGCGGAATGCTTCTACCTTGGTCTGGTGTACCGACCGCTTTATAACATCGGCTTAACATGTGTAGCAATGCGACTAAAGTGAAAATAATCGCCGCAATTTTCGGATTGAACATACTACCGCTTATTTAGCCAGCGTTAATGGGCCTTAGGTAAGCGGCGCCGTCGAGCCAACAGAGCAAGCCCACAAGCGCGGTTAGATCGTAACGAATGATGACACATTAAATTAGAAGTTATTGTGGCATTGTTTGCCATGCGAAACTATGCGCGCACGACACTCTACCTTTGGGCTTCACTTAGATTGCGTGAGAAGAAATTCGAAATAGTGAAAGAAGTGTGGTTTTGGTTTTACTATGTAGGTCTATCTGCTTTTGATCTCTGTGATTATTTCTCTATAATAGAATTTGGTACATTGGGAAGCGCTGTTACAATCTATTTTGGCTACCTGATTAATTATTAATTTATTACCACGATATTAATACTATTATCGTGAAACTGACATTTTCAGAGAATCGTAATCTCTTTGATCACATTTATACTAACAATAAGATATGAAATTAAATCGAAATCTTGTTTAACAAGTTAAACAGAAATTAATTAACAAGACAATATCAATAAAAATTTACCTGTAATGCTAAATTATTGAGTAAATATTGTACGTAATGTCTCTTGAACTTGAAACACCTGCCTGATTCAATATCAGTTGGCCCACAACGAAATAAAGTAATTCGCCTTGGTAAAGTGCAGGCAAATGAGTTGTAGATGTGGCTAATAAACGGCGGCTCGTAAAACAGAAGTGCAAACGTGCAATGGTCTCCAAACCTGATCTTGTCTTGGCGGGACACGATCAGATAGAACAGTGAAACTTACGCAAGACACGTGGGGATTGCATTCATAGCGGCGCCCATGAAGTTTACACGATTTGCCAGAAAGTTCGCGACGCCGATCGATAGATCGTTCATAAAGATCTGAGTGTAGATTTACGTGACAAATGGTCGGTTTACAATAGATAACCCTCGGGGGAAATTGAATATGGTGTAACGCGCAGAATACCGAGAGAAATAATAATTTTCATTCCTTTGGCTTTGATTCCGACTGATAAGTAGAAGCCAATTGACCCTTTCTATCGATTGCAAATTTGTATAACAACACATTGCAATCTACACTTTGGAGCTTTCGGAACGCAATAACAACTAGGTAGCTGAATATCAATGTATCGAATTTAATGGGAAATATTTACATTTTAAAGTTTCTGGCTGATTTAAAAAAGTAGCAATAATAATAGTTTAGCTCAAATTGCATAATGTAGAATTCGGGTCAAACCCCTTTTCCCTTAAGAGCTGAAATTGGAACTAACAAGAACAATAAGAAACCTAAAGAAAGTATATATAAGAGTTAAATGGATGGACGCATCACATGCCAGTGTAAAGCGCAGGTAATGAGTTACGCATTTAGGGATTAATTTTCCGCTGGCGCATTATCCGCATCGTTAAATGACGTTGAGCAATTCGTGCGCGAAGGAAATCCCGCGACGTGCTACAACCTTCATGCTATAATGTGGGCAAGGTTTTTAATTATCGTCGGTAAAAGCCTTAACCGGCTTAGATATATACGTGCGTGACACGGTTGCTCGTCGTTAACACGTCTGCTTATTCGGCACCCAGCCGTGACGTGATTTCCAGTAAATTACGTGTCAAGCCGGTCAGCTACCACGTGTGGTTTGTGGTAACTGCTATACTGATTTTTCTCGCAGACAGAACTGATTCGGTTCTCTTCATAAACGAGAAGTTTTCTTCTTAAATATAACAATGCAACTGGAAGAAAAATCATTTGGAATTGATACGTTTCTTTGAAGTCAATATAAGTGACACCTATGTCATTAGAATATTATCAATGAGTCGTAGTATTTTATTAGTGACATCATCGTACAATACAAATTTTCCATAATCTTTCCACTGAATTCTGAAAAGTTGGGAACCACCAATTTCGAAAATCACCAAAAGGTTCAGAATTCTGTCGATTTTTTTGGCTGTGCGTGCGAGGACGATTTCGTACATCGCAGGAAGATCAAACGATTTGAAATTCGAGACGTCGCGTCGACCACAGCAGCTTGTCACCTGTCAGATTCCCAACCTGTGGATCGAACTGGGTCACGCAAAGTAAAATTGTGAAGGGAGCGAGAGTGCAGTCGCCGCGAGGAGGAGGAGGACAGAGAAACAGGATCGTTCGTTGCACCGCGATTCACCAGTTTCATTGGTTTTCTGTGGTCAGTGGCGGCGCGGCGGTACACGACATTTCAGCGATCTGACGTGTGGTTACCCTTCTTCAAGAGGCCGCGCCCAATATTTGATTACAAGCCGCGGATATCGTGCACCCTGTTGCGCGGTTCTTCAAACCAACTGTGGCGAATAAATCCAACGTCCTCATACTTCCTTTTACGTATGTTCAACCAACATTAATCCTAGAAGTTATTCTACACCGTGCTAAAACCTTGGATTAACCAGAGACAATAATTGTGTTTAATCATTTTCAAGCAATAATAATGTTTTATTAGATTTAGGGATTATGATATATTTATATTATATTTATGATATATTATATATTATGACATATGATATATTATATTTATGATATATATTTTTAATCAAGTTTAATTTAAGAGAGATGGTTCTTTGGAAAAAAATATTTGGACAAAACTGGCTTTTTACTGAGGTAAATCGCTGTGTAATTTTACGCGAGTGTTGCGAAATAATTGCACCTCTATGAGGTACATTCGATCCATGATTAATATACTCCATGATTAATAATGCCATTGTTAACTGGGTACACCATATGAGCCGCTGGCCATTTTACCGTGAGAAGAATGAGAGCAATCTACCTTATACGTATTATATTTTCTATAAACGGAATATCACGGCCATCGACTCCTTCATCACTAAAAGTCCTTTTTCTTACCCATAAGCAAATCTAGCTCTAAACACAATGGAACATAAATCGGGACAATTTCTTAACCCCTTCCCTTACGATTTCATTTGAACCCGTCGGACTAAATAATACTATTTATTTCACCTCGGGTTTGCATTGCGTTAGAATCAATGTATTATTACATAATTTCATAAATTAGTATACAACGAAAAGATAAAGATATTTAATTAATTATTAGCTTTGCTACTTTAACACCGCAAAAGATTAATATTTTTCTCGCAACCAGTGCTGTTCTATTTTCCTTCTCGTATTCCATTTTCTAGTGCAGTTTTCATGGAGCGACGAACTTTTGACTCTGAAGGAACAACTCACTCGTTAAAACTTAATTACGTTCTGGCTAATTTCTCTCGAGAGAACCTACGTTGCCGATTGTTGGCACCCTGGCAAAAAAGGGCCACGAGCAAACGTGATCCAGCATACATTCGTTAGACCGTTGGTCTGTGGATACGGGTAATGATGCAGAATTACGAGGATTCCATAAGAAGTGCGGTACCTTTATACTCGCAGGAACAGCGGTCTGCGTTTGGTCGGAACGATTCATTCTGCTCCTCAACAGTTTTGATGCTCAATAATAACTGCCTCGTACATGGCGACCGGTTGTAATATTCCACTGGAACGACTTTGTTGCAACCACTCGTCCCTGCGCTAAGGGCGCATTAATATTTTATGCGAGCTTCAAAACTCCATTTGTATAATTTGCACGAATGAATTAAGCTCTTTGCGGTTAGCAAACAATAATCGAACAGCGAATTCCATGAATTACCAGATACTTCACCGAATTATTTCATATTTATTCGCATGAGTGGAAAATGATTTTTTGCACATTATAAGAGACATTTTTTCACATTTTAATTTAGAATAAAATAATCGTAATTAAATTTCATTATATAGAATGCAGTGATCAGGAATTAAAACTGTAATTATTTCTCTTCTTAGAATATTAAATTTAATACTCAATATATTACACAGTCTTCGAAGTTAGATACAAAGGGTTCGATTACAAAAGAAATTAAATCAATTTGGAAAGAGGGAATAGAAATTTGTTAGCGAATGAAATAAGTCGCGTCTTTGGAAGATTGTTTTAGGTTGAAACGGGTAGCATCCCCCAAGGTTCCTAGAAGCTTCTTATCCACTTTGCACTGTTACTCCCCCGCAATGTTCCTTCGTCACGATAAGCAAGCAGGGGTCTCGGCATTTTAGGCGTTGGCACAGTGCCGTAATTTGCCACGATATCATTCGCGCGGCTCGAAGACAATCTGGGACATGGGGCAGTGGAAGAGTGTACCGCGGAAGGGAAAACATCGCGAGACAGGAGAACGGATAAGAGCAGAGTCATTGTGTCTCTGCCCACGTGGATGCTAATATTGAATACAAATACGTGCAATAAACTAGACTGCTCTAGCTGCGTGTCCTAGCTTACCACTATCTCTCCACTGCATTGTTTCTATCCCACCACTTTCTTCCTCCCTCAGGGAATCTTTCTTTACAATCTTGTCGTCCTATTTCTTCTCTATTCTGCGATTCTTTTCTCAAGAACAAATGTACCGCTCACTCAATCTTATTAAAAATTTTATCAACCTAGCAGATTATGCAATATTGCAAGTTCTTGTTCAAAAGTTTGTGGTACTCTTTTGATGTGATATTTTTGTAAGCTAGCTTGACAATGAGGTGCTTACGATCAACGGTAGGGCAGTGAGTTTATTCTACTGTGGAATTGAGAGTACTAGATCTACTGGATCCTCGTGTCAAAGCCGATCACTGAATGTTCAAGTATATTTTTCGTGCGCAAAATTACGAAGCTCGCGAGACCTTCACAGACACGTACAAAAATTGCCAATAATTTCAAGAGCACAGTGGGCGGGTCAATAGAGACTGCGCAGACAGTAAGGGCGTGTTTCCGAGGGTGAAGGAAATTGGTTTGCCCCTGAACATTCCCTACAAGTTTTTCATTCGACCAAGCACATATTTTCGCAAATTTGCAAATTAACATTAAACTTCTCAGCTATAGGAATTACTCCAAATTACACCGATGTATCTTCCATGCATTTATCCTTATAGTACTTTTACAAAACATTTTTCACCATATGCACAGAGAATCCCTTTAGAGAATTTTACATTGTAATTTCGAAGTTCAGTTTCTCACATGTTTAACCAGTTCAACTAGCTGCAAGATAAATAGAGATTGAGTTCTGTTTCGTTGCGATCTGGTTGTACGTCGCTCGTCGTTCGTCCAATATCGTCCTTAGAGTATTCCAACGTGGTTCACTTAGGGGATGAAATCGTTTCGGGGGTAGGGCTAACTCGTTCCAACGCTTCTTGGGAGAGTTGGTTAGCGAACGTGAGAGGAATCGAGTATGGAAAGAGGTGGTACCGGTTTACGCAGGCTCTCTGCAAAAGGGGTGAGGTTTCGCCCCTAAAAGTGGGGAGGTTTTGAATGGCGAGCTTCTCATGGTAGCTCGTTCCTAATACGATTCTTCATGAATCCTTCTTGAATTCCGAATCATTTTTTTTTCTCTCTTCTCTCTTGGTCAGTATAATCATCGCATCGTCTGCAACGAAATGCCAGTCTGGTACACTGGAGTCCTGTCGTAAAAATCCTTCGAGGGTATTGTGCGTCCACTTTAGTTTTTTCATGAGTCGAGCTTGCAGGTCCACGGCGTGAGGACGTCCAACCGATAAACTCTCGGTTGGCTTACCACTATCTCTTTCACATTGTTCCCATCAGGATATACGTCTCTCCTGTCTCGTCTCGGTTGTCTTTTCGTCGACTTCTTGCGATACGCGATCACAGATCTTGCCAACCGGCCTCGTATTTGGACGCGGACGTTATCTCCGCTCTTAATCGATCTTTCATTTGCATCAGCTCAGTACTCGTTATGCTTGCCTCGGAGAATGCGAGTACGGTAATTTCACGATTCATCGTACGGCCATTTATTACTCGTCGGCTACGGCGAGCCTCGAAAATTGATACTTGGCAGTGTAGACAGGAAAAACGTCGTTGATAGTAGTTCAGTGAAATACCTTTACCCTGGTAAGTGTAGAAATCGCCGGAATACGTTTCTTACCCACATTCTACGCATATTGCGATCGTAACTAAGTGTGATTTATCTATATACTCGTTATACATTGCATATGACGAAAAGAGAGATTGATTACCCTCATATCGGGAAATATACAAAAATATATCCTGAATTTGTACATTTTCGACCATGTGGAATGTTTATAGAATTATTTATTTAGTAGATTGAAAAAAAAGAAAAACTTGTTAAGCACGATTAATCGTTCGTTTCACTATCGGGATCCAAATTTCAAATTATATCCTTGTTTCCAATGTAATATTGTAAAACGGAAAACTTTGAGTCCTGTTACGAATAATTCTGTCATTGAAATTTGTGTAAACGTTCTTCGAAGCGCGAAGCGATTTTCCTCGGAGGATAGAATATCAATAAACTCGAGAAAATATTTGCCGAGGGTTCTCGCACGCAGCGTGCCATTCTGGTTGTTCCTTGGAGAAAGAATCGGGCGTTCGTGGAGACAAAACCACGTTTCGATCACCAATAGCTTATCGCTCCCGTTGTCGTTAGGGAGTTTACGCAGGAAGAGATCGCTTGGCAGTAGTGTTGTCCGTGCGGCCCACAATGGCCCACGCAATTCCATCCCCAAGTTTTTTGTACTATCCATTGGTCCTCGTTCGCCGGTTTCCAGCGTGCAGAGAATGCTTCGCGCCATTAGAGTTCGATTTATCCTGAGTTACGAGCCACTCGAGGCGCCGAGGCGCATTATTACCTTTGAATTTACACGAAACAATAAAATGCCAGGCGCGCGCGCGCCGTGCCTTGCCATGCCGCGATCTTGATCATCAGGCTTGTGTCGGAAGTAAAAAGAGCGAGGAGTCGGTGAGAATCGATGATCGGACCTGTCTCATTAAGCTCCTGCCATTGTATGTGATTTTGGATGGCTAGTGTCAGCTGCTACGCGTACCTCCGACTTTTACTCCTTTCGCGCACCTGATCTTGTTTTATTCTACTGCGAACGTGACTCGGTTCTCGATATATTACTCTTCGTTCGATTAATTAAAGAAATTTACTGCCACTTTAGGAACTTCCCTGAGAATCTTATATTTCTTTCTATTTTATTTTTTCTATCTTACGTATTATATTTTCCCATTTGTTAATTTATAAACAATTTAAAAGTTTCTAAATACTTTATGCATTTCAAGAAAATTTCAATTGTCCCGTAGTTCTCTCAAACTTGACTATTTTGTTTGAACTTGCAAAATTCCACAATTTGCGACGCTGAGCAAAGCAATTTCTCGCATTTTTGTCAACTGTTTATGCGCAATTATTCGCATTTTGTTGAGGCATAATTAGATACCCGTGACTGCAGTAATGTTCCACAGGAATTTACTTCTTGTTTTACGCAATACAGATTATCTAATGCTACCGCAGCTGTGATTTTTTTTTTCTCAGAAACTGGTAATAGAAAATCGCCTATGCAAGCGTCATTATAAAAACCCTAACGGCGGTGAAATAATAGTTATAATGGACTCTCCGAGAAGTAATTTTTCTCCTAACACGTTGCTCCGATTTCTTACGGTGAATTTATACCCCTCTTTATGTCTTTATCAGCGCAAATCCCGTCGAGGCAATTTTATCAGAAAAATCAACGGTTTTATTACGGTCACGCATACCAGAGATATAATACTTCGGGTGTTAAAATAACGAACTATTTCCACGACAGAGAATTTCTGAATTTATAATAATTTACAAGTGAGTAGTAGAACATTTAAACCAAATATAAACATTCAGCTATTGT
Organism: Trypoxylon attenuatum; assembly: GCA_963989405.1. NCBI lineage: Eukaryota > Metazoa > Arthropoda > Insecta > Hymenoptera > Crabronidae > Trypoxylon > Trypoxylon attenuatum. The sequence goes on along the minus strand of OZ022489.1, from coordinate 12,445,653 downwards.
TACCGTAATTCATTCCGTTAGGTACAACACAAATTTATATGTTAATTTATCATTCAGAATATATATTTATGGGAGATCTAGTAAAGTAACATTTATAAATTACTTGAAATATTTATGGTGAGGTGAGGAGAATTGCCGTAAAAATTGCATACGAAGGTAATTTAGTATGAATACGGCTTTCGAGTCATATTCATATTCGGTAACAGCGAGAATTCCAAAAGCTGTATATGTGCCTCCAGCTACCATTATGACCATTTAATGGCACCTCACCCCGACTTCTTCTTCCCATCAATTTATATTCGCCAGGGATCGTCCCAAATGGCAAAAAATTGCTTCCAAACGATTCTCTACCTTCGCAACCCCCGAATAATTAGCAGGACCCAACTTTTTCAACCTCACCGATGTTATGTCAAGTCGTTACTCACCATTCTGTCGCTCACAAAATTCTATTCGATACTTAAGATACACAGAAGAATTTGCTTACCATACGTTCCAAGCTCGAATAAAACATAGAAAAAATGTCTAAAGATCATCTCAAACATCGTAAGATACTATACGGTTTCGGGACGTCTGGGAGTTAACGCAAAGCGACAGCGGTTACAAGCGCATTAATAGCGACCATTAAGACCAAATGAACTGGAAAGCCGACGTGCCTAGCCAGAAGCTACGAGACAACCACTTCATCCGTGAGCCATTCCCCAAGCGTCAAATGGTTAATGGCTCAATCAGCTATGGATTTTTCTTTGAGTCTTGCATTTAATTCAAGCATCGCGATCCGCGAACCACGGAACAGTTGTTCCTGCCAAGCTGAACCAACGGCTTCAGCGGTAAACTGCCCTTTCTAATTGTGCCGCACGGAAGTCTAATCGGAGTGACGCGGCAGATCATTGATCCGAAGGACGAAGCTACGCCGATCTCTCTCGTTGGCGAAGACAGATAAAAGTACCTTCTTCACGGTTCACCGGTTCGAAAGTTTCTTACATTGAGCTGCCGAAATAAGAAGAGAGCAGGCCGCGCAAATTCCGATGCGTCGCTCTTTCTGCCGCAATGAGAAGCGATCCGGCTAATTAACGTGCCGGCGACTGTGCGGCGGCAATCAAAATCTTTTTAGTGTGTATCGATGTGTATGTATGTTTTCTGTGTGTGCTGGCATAAAATTATTTGTCATGTTACGGTGCCTCCAACGTCGGTTATGCAAAGTGACGCGTAATTGGCGCCGGTCAGGTTCAATCGTCTGGTTCTTTTTAGACCGATTCTCGGCTAATTAAGCGTTGCCGTCTCAGGGTAGCTCGCACCTCTTTGCATTTGCTTCGGCTGGACCTGCGTAGTAGCTCGGCTCGATTTAGTGAGATATTTTAATTGCTGGATTAGTCGCTTGACGGCTGATTGAAAAGTTACGTAGTCGAATTATAGTTAGCGTCGAAGGTTCTTATCACTTATGAATTAACTCTTTCTTCATTCTCTACGTTTACACATACCTACTTCTTTACTATACAATGATGTTTCTGAGACGTTAGGTGTATCGATTTACATACATATAATATTGTATCTCTCGTACAGCCTATGTCAGCATGATTTGATCACATATTTAAACCGAACCTTCCTATCCGTAAGGTAGCATTAATTGGCCGGTACCTGTGACGAAAACGTTAACAAGATTCGTGTTAGTCGAGCAGAGACTCAATCATAATGATTGGCTTGGCGACGGAAAATTGTACTTTCAAATCTTGGCTAGCCGGACATCAAAGAGGTACGATCCCGTCCGGCACGGCTAATGGTGCGAAATCTCGACACTCGGACGTATCCGTGTTCTCCGAGTGGTATACGCGTATGTCTGCACTGAATCGTACGCTGGTGCATTATGCACGCGGCTCCTGCACGTGTATCCGCCGTACCGCGGCGTGCTGCATCTACGAGGGACGAGCATTCTCTATACTCTTGAAGTACCGCTCGCAACGATGTTGCATGTGGTTCACCTGGAATTGTACTTTAAGATTTGCCATTTCCATAGATCCCTCTCTAAAGCTCTCAGTAACGCATGATTGAGCAGATATTTTATTTATTCGTGCAAATTCTACCGCAATGAATTCTTTCCACAGACTATCGTGCACGTGATATAGCAACATTCTTTTTCTCACTCTACATTAAGTAGGATGTTCAGCGAGTGATATCTTTGTTATTCATTTTTTTACGTAACTGCAAATCTTGCTAAATGATAAATTGAACTTTTATTATTCGGAATGATATACTCAGATTAATTTTAAGAAATATACTAGTTTCATCATAAAAGCATCCGCTACAGAGTATGCCCATAGCAAACCACTTTCCATACCCCATATACAGAGTATGCACTCCCATAGTAACGAAGTTTATGAGCGGCCGTTGTAAAACAATAGTAGCCTCCACGAAGATGAAGTAATATACGCGTAAAAATCTTGACAATTACCATATAATCCGGTGCATTTCGTAAGCTATGCACTCGATATTGCATCTACGTAATCTGGTGAGTGTGCAGCATCTATCAAAGTAGCATATTTCTTCCATTTCTTTCTTCATCTTTTTCTTTTCACCGATCTAGCTTATTTGCGATTTTTTTACGATCGATTGCACGATTATATATTTGAAGATAAGAATCATGGAGAATACAATTGATCTTTAAAGAAATCTACATTGCGTTTAAAATAAATTTTAAACTATTCGAGTCACAATCAATGTGAATAAATGATAAGAAACTGGTGTTGATTATAGTAGGTTTCAATAAGTGTCGGATATCGAATAATAATTAAGTTTATAGTCATTTCTTCCGGGTATTAACTGCTTCCGGATTCCCGATGATTTCGGCAATAACTTCGAAGGTCACGCAATCCCGATATATCTCCAAAGGCAGTGAATCACGATCAGAGATGGTGGTAAAGCACAGTGCATCGAACGTAATAAATAGGAGGAAGAACCCATTGCCAACTCCGCCCATAGCCAACTGTCTACCGAAGAAGCTGAGAGCCGCGTTGTGAGTTATGGCTCCTCCAGGTGAATTATAATATGTATAACGTATACCGACGGCACGCCAGAGCCTCTTGAACTCGTACGTATAACAGAACACTGGTGTTAAGGTGCGGTTACAACCACTCCAACTTCTGTGATCTCACTTTCTTCAAACTAGCTATTTAAATTCTCATATTCACCATCAAACTCTAATGCTACTTTTATATTACAAACATCCAGTATATATTTCCCATTGTCGTTAAACACTTCATCAAAATTTCATATTCACGAGTTTTACTGTTAATTCAATGGTAGTATATGAACAATTTTAAACGATAACACGACTGAATTTAGTGGTGGAAATTGATACGTATGATTCGTGAATTAGTAGATACACGTATACGTACAGATGTTATGTCCCCATAGCGCTGTTCACCGCGGCAACATTCGCAATTCCGAGGCAGCCGGGTACATGGCAGTGGTCTGGAATTACAAAGTACAACCACTGACGATCCATCCATTAAACCCACACGACGTCGTATATTATTCTAGTACGTGCAATCTGCGCGATATGCAGAAGATACTCGTAGGTATTGGAAAAGATTTGTATTGGAATAATAAGTACTTGCTTCGATGTTAGTCAAACTTTTTCCATCAGTTGGTTAGGCTTCGCTCGTATAAGGCTGTTGGTATGTAAATGAAGTTCTTTGCCATTAAACGAAGGCGTGTAAACCAGTCTGTTTCATTCGGTAGTTCAGAACAAAGATATTTCATTAGAAGAGATAAACCGTTTTGGTAAATGTCCGTAGTTCAAATTTTTGTAATCCATTCCATCGTTCTTTTTCGTTATTTCATGACCATTCGACGATCAAGGACGTTTACATTCCGCGAAAAACTGAGCATTAGGATATTCGTAACGTCGAATCCGAGTAAGGATTGTCTGGCCGTTTTCGTCGATGCACGATGTGGAAATATATTCCGTTCGTGTAAGCCGTTAAAATCGCGCGTGATCGACCACACTTGTGAAGGTAAACACAACGAGTCAGGTTTGCGCACATCGCAAGGAAAAAAATGCTGGATCAGAAATAGAACTCTGATGAAGTAAAGAAAAATATGACCAAACTTGATTTCAGTTACTTTATAGAACTATCTCCACATTTATTTGCTTTCGTTTGTCGTCCCAACTAAATAAGATCTCACCAAAGAATAGTTACGATGTCGTATACTGTGGGGAATACGTGGGTTTTGATTAACTAATTGTTCTAGTAAGAGGGCCATATTTACAGTAAAAAAAAAAAATATTTACTGTGGAGTAAAAGGATGAGATTATCGATTCTCAGAATTCTTCAAAATTAAGTTTTACAAAGACAATAACATGATCGTGCTAAAGATTATTTTAAGAACTTTTAACTCAAGTGGTCAAATAAAATATTGTAAGAGGTACAAATTAAAAGTCTATAAAGTGCTGATCATCGAGAGGTTCAGCTAAAACATAGACTCAACGGAGATTTCCGACAACGGTCCTCGGATTCCATGGCGAGGACGTTGGATACCAGCACAGTGCACGGTGGGTCAACCGGTGTCACGATTTTTACGCTGTTTCGCCTGGTGCGCGGCGAGACAAGTGTAGGAGGCGGGGTCCCGCGGCGAGAGAAAGAGGAGCGGTCACCCTGTGCAGAACGAGGAGATAGAAAACTGTGGGTGAAAATAAAAAAACTCCACGCGGAAGACAGAGGAAGAAGAGAAACAGAATGGTAAAAGGGAGCCAGAGAAAGGAAGGAAAGGGTGGGTGGGAAGGAGAAAGGAATAGAAAGGAAGAAACGAAGTAGAGAAGAGAAGAAGATAAAGACGAAGAAGATAGAGAGAAAGAGAACGATGGTACGCATTGTAAATTGAATCTGAAGGCTGGCCAGATGGGTGCTGTCATGGTGGCACGAGCGCCGCTATTTCATCCGACCTGACACTTCTCGGCTGCCCCGGCCAAACGAAGGAAAATGATTGCGCGCTGGACGACTCGTCTTCCGGCTTAGAAATCTAGCTGCGATCACACCCCTAACCCATTATCCTCGCCCACGTGCTCGTTTCCGCGTAATATCTTCGGTGCCTGACAGGACAAATGCGTCCAGCTGAGCGCCGCAGGATCCTTGCTTCTCGTCTCTACAAGAATCTCCTTTTATTTCTTTTCAACTTGCTACTTGCCTAAATATTTCTCTAATCGGTTAGCATATGTAAAAAAAAAATGCCAATTCCCAAACTGTAATTCTGAACCATCAAATTTATTTTCCGTTGAGTTTGAGCTTCTTGGCTAATAAATAATGGAATTTGGGAGATTCGACACAGGGCTAATGTTGATAATTGATGCTGATTAAATTTCTAACGTGGTACGTCAGCCTGAAAATACAATTTTCAGATGGTATAATAGTTTTAGAAGTATTAGGTATCTATTTGGATATAAGGAGTTTGTTAATGAAACTGCACGGTCTCCATATTTGTGATCTCTTTATTAACAATGAAATCAGGAGATGTTTGTTTACGACAAGTTGGAGAGCTACATTAATTAGGATATGATCCAATGAAAACAAGTAAATGTTCCAGCTCATTAGTATTCCACGGTTACAAGCCACACTGTCAACTAAAGCCATCGAATAATAAGGCCGACAGTAAAATTTCTTATTTTTATACCAGTCATATTATGTTTGTTCACAGCCACTGGTTAAATAATCGTGGTACCGAGGCGACAAGTGATGGCAAAATGTTTTTAACTTCACGATATTATACATTATAGCCTCGTTGACCACGTTACGAGGGCCCGTTCCACTTTTACCTGAAGTTAGGTGTAATGAGGTGCACGGCAAACCCGTAAATATGAAAACTGTAATACACTTTATCCATCGCCATATTTACTGGTGCTATAATTTCGAGTGAACACGCAAGCCGAAGAATTTAACGGAGGTGCATAGCAATATATTTCCAGCGGGTGCTCCCTAAGTGTTGCAGAGGTAGAACCTCTGTTCAACTTGCTCTTCCTCATTTGTACCAAACCAAGGACGCGTCCCTTAGCATCGTAAATATTTTATTGTACGATGCTCGATTATTTACACTGTAACTAGCACTATCTAATCATCGGTGTAACAGCACCATCTTACCTCCTTTATTGCCAATTTCACCAATAGCGCGGTAATTATTAATTCCCCATAGTTTACTGACGTTATTCCGCATAACAAATGCTAAATACTGCTTGTAAAGTACTTCATGGTTCGTTTATGACGACTGGATGATTTCTTCGGGAAAAAATTCGTAGACTCTAAATACAAATGTTCTTGAGTATTTCGAATAATCTGCATTTCAAGTACTATTAGCAATAACCATAAATCGTTCCGAAAAATCAGTTTCTACTATACGTTTCTTCTGCAGAAACATTCAATCAGGTATAAGTGATGTGACACTGAACCAATTTCCCTGGTTTGTAATAAACCACAAATGAATATTAGTATGTCATTCCCTGCGGCATCCACGGTCTTACAGTTACATCACAATTCCCACAATACAACCAACAGACCTCAGTAGTAAATATAGTGACTTTTTGAAGGAACAAATAGGTATGCAAGAGGATGTGCGAAAGTAGAAGACAGGTTTAGAGCACACCCCAAGTGAACGCCTAGTGTTGGATCAGCCATAGTACAATTTGACCCAACATTAGCCGCGATTTCTCCGGTAGGACGGGGAGAGAGAACTGGTCGGCATAATATTTTCACCGGTCAGAGAGCTCCCACCTTATCGGCCGAAGGAATACCGCTTTAATGAAAACCGGCCTCCAGTCTAAAGCGAGCTGATGCTTTAATTAAGCACACTTAAGATCGTGAAGATTCCAGGTTGTTCTGGTTCTGGAAGCCGCCCGGGAACAAGCCGGTTGTATCCTCCCTTTTCTCTTTCTCTTTCTATCCCTCGTTCTTTTCATCTATCTTTCTCCTTCCCATGTCGAGCAATTACTCAGGAACTCGGTTCTTGCGTTCCTGGATCCCCTGGCACCCCGTTCTTATTGCAGCTTGATAAAGTGGCCACGGCGTTAACTCCTCTTCCGACTCGCGCTATCAGAGAGCCCGTCGCGCCGCAAATAAACCACTCTACGTACTGATGGCCGATGCCATTTTCCCGCTAGTGACAGAGAGATCGAATCGTCCGGCAGCAGCCATGTCGATGATCGATGTTCATGGCTAGCTACGATGACGGGGAATAATCGCAGGAAAGCGGCAACCGCCTCGGGTCTCTTGTCGGCGACGCGGGCTTAACGGAGTTTCTGGGATACTTGTGCAAAAGGTGTAACAAAACTAGGATATCTTTAGAGCCGCGATATCTATTATTGGCTGTCTACATTTTAATTGAACAATTTTATTCCATAATTCTTTTGCATTCAAGTATACAACCGTATAACTGTACTTTTTTCAATAGTTAATTTGATTGGATGTGTAGGGGAGCTTCCGTTTAATTAATATAATCGGAAACGTCAAAGAATATTGAGAGAGCCGATCAAAATACAGTAAGATTAATTAAGTGCTGATAAAATGGTATTTAATTTCAAAGATATTATAAAAAATTGCAAAAGAAAAACTCTTTCACATGACAAACACTTATTCGCTCCAAAAGCAGATTGAAAGGGTACTAATCTTTTTTTCAATGTCCTGCCAAATTCACATTCTGAGCTGGAGGTGAATTAAATTTCTCAAGAGCGATCGACAACCAAGACAACGGGTGTTTTGCGTTGGGTCACAAAAAGTCACCTTGAATCAGATGATATTTCGCCAGGAGCAGGAAGAGTATCTCTGGTTTAAGGTTGCGACTACCGAGTAGAGTATACCAAGTGGAGTGGATGATGAATGATCGGAACGTAATGCGATGACGGGACTAGATCGGGACGAAACTGGAGTCGACGATAGGGCAGTATGGAGAGTGTCGGTTCAAGAGGAGCCGTCCTCCTCTTTATTTCGAGTAAAAAACCTACGGAGAGACTCGATCCGAGTAGTCCGGTTTTGGTCACGCAATCGAGCGGACGCAGAATTGAATCCCATTTCCGTTTCTTTTTACCCCTGAGTTTCCTATTTCAAGTGATTAATTCTAGATACCGGTAAATTTAGCACAATAAACAACACGAGGGAGCGTTTCCTCGGAAAAACGTACCGCTAGTCATGGAGGATGATCGATGAAGTAGTCAGCAACTATAATATTACACATTTACGTAAAAAGTGATAACATATTTGAGTCATAGTTCCTTATCTTAACCAATAATCTGGATTTGTATAAGAAAAGAGTAAGCAGAACAGCACGATTTAGAAATAAAATGGAAGAGTTCCAAGATGGCTTATTTATCGGTACACGATTCCTCTGACGGTATATTTTACGACACCCAATGCTATACTTTATTTCAAGAAGCGAATGCGCATACCTTAATTAATGCAAGATAAAGAAAGTTCAATTTCAAAATTTAATGGTTCAAATACAAAGTAAGATCATCGTTTATTCCTGTTATGGCCGGGTTGCTTGTATAATTTGTATAGTCGCAGTATCGATTTTACGATGCAGTATATCACGATAATGAACGCAGTACACTTGGTCACATGTGCACGATTCGCTTATACCTCTGGGTACAATATCCTAGTACTTTTTGCGAGTATTATTAAACCCTGTGCTCTCCATATTTTGAACATATTAAAAAACTACTACGTGCATGCATGCAATCCCGAAATGTTTATAAAAACTTACTGTGTCGTTGATATTCACAAAATGGAATTTGAGAATCTAGTCTGACAGACCGAGTGAACGGCTATCTTGAAAATCCCATAATAATACAGCAGAGAAGCGTAGCATACGTGAAAAAATGGTGTTGGTAGGTAAGGGCAGTCGCGATCGAAGCACGAGGAAGTGCAGCAGAGTTTATCGGCGGTCGGCGTGTCGGCGTAATGAACGGTAGAGCGGGCCACCCGGGCAGGGTAGCAATGCGAGGGCGATGCGCGCCACTTATTTCGCGTCGAAGACACCGCGCTACGAGTGCTCAAACAAGACTCTCTACCAAGCTGCAGGTAGAGCGTGCCCAAGGCGTAAGGGCATCCTGGAACCAAGGAATAATCTGCTGGCTTTCCCATTGTCTCTCAGTGAGCGTGCAGTGGCGTGGCGTGCCCTACCGTGCGCACCCGTTTTTCTCGAGCGCGCACAGCACCAAAAAGGACCATCGTCGACCTACCTATTGTTTAGTGAGTATATCGAGCAATATGATTTAAGGTCTCGAGGAGAAGACAACGCGCAGTGCAATCTCACTACTGCTGTTGTTCCTGCTGCTGTAAACTTGAATCTCAAAGACTCTCAAAGGATCATCGAGGATCTTCACTCGAGTTATGCGATTCATATGAATTTATTGGACTGCACTAGGTGATGAGGAGCGATGCGAATGAGAGATACTATCCGAATTCCTTTGATGGATATAACGATACACGTGTACCACGTGTACATACTGGAATATCCAGGAGAACCGCGTTCCGGGCCTGCCATCGAAATATTTGGCCAGACATTTCGTTAAGATGCCAAGCGTACTTCCGCGGAAGGCCTTTTTACGGGAAGCTCATGGAATTCTGGAAGATAGGGTGGCGGTGCAACTCGGGATGGATCGTCTTTTATGGCGAGACTACTGGCGCTCGATATTAGCCGATCGCAACGATAAAGCGTTGCTCGTGGAGCGCGTGAGGAATGGGAACCAGTAATGTGAGTCATCTAGTAGTCCCTGAGTGTGCACACAAATATGTGTGTATGTGTGTGCGTATGTGCAAGAGGAGAATCGTTGTTTGGCATTCGTTCCTTCTCGTAAGATCGCGCGCGCGCGGAACGATTTCGCAACCATATGGGGTCTGATTTGTGTTGGCGCGTTCCCTTGGAATCTCCTCGATCGACGTACGTAGAAATCGCGATACGGACCACGCGAGCGTGCATTCGATTTCATAAGTTTGGAGATGAAACGGCAGTAAAACGAGCTGCGGACCGAGAAGAAGCGTTTAAGATGCCATTCCACGGGACGATCGAGTCTCGAGTGGACCGGATTCGAACGCGAGTAAATCAGGAAAGAAATTGCTGTCGCACGGCGCGGCATGGCATGGCGCATTGGGATCGGGATCGGGATCTCCTGATCTGGCGACGCGACACACCGCGCCGCCAATGCCTCTGCTACTACTATCCGGTGCCGGTCAGTACGATACACCAGGGGTAAGAGGCGCGTAAAAACTTGCCTGATATCAAAAAAATCGCTGCTCATCTAATGATGCCGTATCCCCGCTAGCTTGGTCATGCACTGTAACGAGCCGCTTTAGGAAAAACCTCCTTGCTTTTTAACGCGAATACAGGAGCCTGTGCTTTCGCTGAATCCTGTTCCGCGATTCTGTGAATGCTTCTCTCTTATCTCCGTCACATTACCATTCTGCTCCTTGGAAAATCGCTCCATAATTCCATTCTATGCTCGCCTTCAGGCGCGTGTCAATTCAAGAAACAATCTATTTATTATCCTTTTTCAAACGATGAAATACGCGAGGCTTAAGGGTCTTGGTTCGATTGCGGTGAGCATTTTGAATATCCGAAATTGTTTGGTTATTCCAAAGGAAAAGAAGAGCAGTGGGACAGGGGACACGCGACCAGCATTCGAATCAAGAGGGTTAGAGCGTGAGACAGGGAACATTCGCATCCGCTTGCACGGAGGATTCCTTCTAATTGGGCGCATAGAGCGCGTTGCAGCGAGGCTCCTCGAATAGGCTGTGGCTGCTGCATCTCGAGGCTTCTTGCGACCGCGCTAGAGCGCATCCGCGTTCAGCACGCTTCGCGTCTGTGCGCGCTCCCACGTTTTTTTAATCAATCACATTGTCTATTGTGCGAGCCGCAGCTGTTCTAGGCTGGGCTGATTTGAATTTAATGGCCCCGCAGTGCATGGCCAGCAACGCGGAATCATTAATTACCTCCGCGCGGATCTTTGCCAATTCAGTTGACCCTCTTTCACTCGATATCGATACTCCTGGTTTAAATGAATTCTTTTATTTCTTATTGTGCTCCAATAAGAGCACATGTATATTTCTGCACAGTTTAATCGATTCAGAGAATACACAGCAGTCAGTATGTCCACGATATAAAATGGTAATTTTGTGACGCGAACCGTTGAGTTCTTCGCAAGGGACAAAAATGGACTCTCGCATCATGTAGACAAGCATCACTAAGGAACTGGAAGAAGAGGGTCTTCTTTGGAAGTTCCAGTCACTTATGGTCAAGAACAAGAGAATCGTCTCGAGACTCTATTAGACAGCATCAATAAAATGCCGCATTCAATATCTGGCACGTGGATACAACTCCAACGATAATTTGCTCACATGACCATTCCGGATAGCCATATTCTCTTGCACATCTTTATTTCTTACCCCTTACGGACTGAGTTGAGAGAATTCCTTATAGATCGATCCACGGCATAACTGGCTCTTAGGAGCCAATATTCCTCATCTGCATCGACTACAAAAGGATCTCCTCGTTCAATTTCTAAAGATTATTTTTCCAAACGAGAGAGCGAGTTGTTGTAGCTGTACTGACAATGGCATTAAAAATGCAGTAATACAACACAAAGAGGGGGTCAGGCCTGCTAGTTTTGGGGGAAACAGTGGAGATTAGGTCGAAGCCGGGACACTACCACGGTGAAAAGAAAGGCAAGGGCACGTGGAATCGAGCATTTATTACTTAACCGGTGGCTTTGTTGTCGGCAGTAGTAGTTGTCCAGCAGCACCACTCGCATTTGAATCAATGAAACGTTACACTGTTGGCGACGAGAACCGTATCCGAGAATGAAAAAGACGTGTATCGCGTATTACGCGAATGGCTTGGGGACCGGTATAACCGGACGGTACGTATTTATACAGGGGATTTCAGCGGACCATGCCAGTACGACAGTTGGTGGATGATCGAAACTCAGCCTTGGGGGGTTTCTCTCTGGGAGTAACGCCTGGCAAGATGGCGGTCTTGGCTTCTTTTTTTTCTCTCTACGGGTAATCTCCCTAAACTATAAGCCCGGATTGATTACTAGCATCGATCGATCGGAAATTCTTCGTTAACTTGTGTTTATCGCGTCACCCTTCAGTTACGTGATGCTCTCGGGAAAATTGTTCGCTTTACTGTCCGTTAGAGCGTTCTTCGATTCTTTACTTTCTTACTGTCTTTCTCAAGTAACAGGGTTATCTATTATTATTGCGTTTCTTTATTCTATCTCGATGGACAGTAAATATGTGAAGCAACGGAAATTAATCGTGACAATGTACTATGTATCAGTTAATAAATAAATTTAGTCCGCCTCAATATCCTCAAGTATTAGCGCTATTAATAGTTCTAATAGGCAGAGACAAAAATCATTTTCACGAGTTATAGAAATTTAGCTATGAGACAGACGAGAAAGCGAAATCCAAAAGGAAGATAATACTTGATAAAACAGTAGTTGTTGGACTCTTATGTTATTAGTAGATCTTCCAAGATTTTGCAGCGCTGGTTAAACAGGACGATTCAACCGGCAGTCCCGCTCTTTAACGTTAGTACCGGTTCTCCGATATTTATCCTGCAAGCCTGGCAATTCCGAAACGCGTTTCGCCGCAGGTACGAGCCACGTTCTCGGCTGAAGGATCCAATATCGTAAAGAGTCGCGGATGGGACGAACCGGTGTCGGTAGCCACTTCCAGAGCGTTTAATTATTCTTCCAAGATGTCATGCGTACGTCGGCATTCCTGCACGCATAGTACGTACCCCGCGAACCTGGACCAACCGGATGGCAAAGTGCGTGGCACTGGTCCATATCGCACCCTCAATTAAAAGGAGATGCCACTCGAGAAGGTGTGTTCTTCAGAAGAAACGAAAAACGGTTTATAATAATATTAAATGTTATTTTGCGAATGAAGGATATGATTAAAAATCATAATAGTCATAAATCGAATTTAAGTGATTTGTTTTTTATTTCTAATATTTTAATAATAGTAGTCTACCTTCCTTTCAAGTTGTGACACTTTGCATAATCCTCTCACAATCAGATACATAAATTCTAATTATGAGCTCCCTACTGGCATAATTGTGAAGACAAATGAACAATAATTCAAATGTCGCAATTTTTGAGTTCTGCCAGTTTTTAACCGAGGCTAAGATATATCCTTTTCCTGGATCCATGCAGAGAAATATCACTCTTTCTCACTTTCTGATTTATTTCTGGGACTAGTTCCGCGCGATCACTTGCGTTGCATTGCCGCGATTAGCGAACTCCGCGACAACGCAGCCAATAATTATGACAAACTCCGTCTCGCTTGTCAGTAGAAGATACTGTCTGTCAGCTCTGCTCGGGACTCCACGGTTAACCGGATTAAGGCTCGCCAAGCTCGAGACGCGCTTTTGCGACCTTTGCTTCTCGATGCACGGACACTTGGCTCTTGGCCTTCGTTGATTCTGAAATATGACCAGTGACCGAGCGCTCCTTGCTTTTCGCCTTTTTACACTCAGGCACCGGTTGCAACGTATCGTTCTGTATTCTTCAGGAGTTAAAGCTTCACTTGGAATGCGTACCGACGTTAATGAGATGTTACTAAAAAAATTATTAGCTAATAAAAATACTAAGAATACAAAGTGTCGAATAGAAAAATTTTATTTTTGAGAATTCTGTACGGGTGAAATGGGTGGAAGTGATTCAACGTCCTATGAGATGTTACGTGCGAGAATCCACGAAGCTTGTGGAATCGTCGAAACGTCGATTTGTCTTCGATCCAATTAAAGGGAGGAAACAGATGAATTATGGATGTTTCGTTGTTAAGCTACTGCCGGGGTCAATCTTAGACGCCGCCGCCGATCAACGAACCATTAAAACCTCATTGCATTCTTATTGCCGGCTAATTGAAACCTCCCTTGGAATCCGAATGATCTCGTAATAGCGATTGGAACGTTTAGGAGCGGCAACCTCTGGTCGGTTGACTGCCTCGGAAGAAGTCATTAAAATATTATCAAACGCATTAAGACTTTGTGTGAAGCGTGACTAAGCTCCTTCGATGATCCCGTTGAGCCTCCAATCAAGATACAAATCACGAAGTGCTTATCTGGTAATAGACTTCCATTCCAATACTTTAATCAGTTCCTCCTCTTGTATTTTAATTTTAGAAAAAAACACGCCGAATGGAATTACTTATTAGTGGTAGTAGAATAGTAATAGATATTAGATCGCACTTTAGATACTGGAAGAAGACTTACGACAATATAAAATTTCCCTAACAGCGAATCAGCTCGATCTTAACTACATAATAAATCAGATAGAAACGAAATAAGAGAAAAATAATTGAGAAAAATAACATATAACGTAATAATTATGTTTTTCTATCGTTATAAGAGTGACTTGGTAGAAATTGAAATACACATTATATTAATGCAAGAGGCAGCCGTAGAAGTTTCCACGGTAGTTAGGATAATTCGTCGAGCATACAGCAGACTACGACAGTGGCGAAAGTGGTCAGGAATATCAGGTATAAATCATAACGCAGGGAAATCCTTCTCGAAAGGGTACCTTGAAATTTATCGCGCGATAAAGAAGATCGCAGTATTTTACTGGGGCCCCGAGAGTCAAGATGGAATACCATTGCTGATGTATTTCACGGCGCTATATAAAATCCGTAGCAGGTATTCCGCCGATGCGAATGCCTCACCAACCCTGCCACTTTTCTAGAGCCTGCAATCTATCACTTGTCACGGCAAGGCATTGAGGTAGCCTGGATCGCCCGATGAATCTTTCATTCACGCGGCTCAATGCACGATCTGTCGATTGCAGTTAGACTCTTACGTTTAATAGTCCGCTTGGAGTATTAGATTCGAGGGGCAGTTTGGTAAGAGCTTCGTGGGACGATCCGAGAGCGATACATCAAGACGTATCGAGAGACGCTAAATATTTCTAACAAAATGAGTTCATCGCTTCGTTCGCGTTGCATTGTTTTACTTGTTATGAAATTTGTATTTTCGTTACCAAAAAGAGATATTTCTTAGCACCACTTCACTTATGCATATTCGAAATTAGAAATGAAATAATAAATATCTGATGCGACTGAAAACTGTCAGCATCCTTTAAGTGGTGCTTGCAGGATTTCCTCTTACTGTTATCAGGACACAGTGGCCCGGAAATCGTTCGATTAATTTAATGCATTAATCCGTGTTATCTACTCGCATCGTGGGCAGACTTATTACCAGCCGAAGATTAAAGTCCCGACAAGGGTCGAAAGACAAATGCAGCGGCCCGATCGAATAAAGCATTGCGAGGAGAAGAAATCTGGCCAGGTGCACGCGGTGCTGCAGGTAAATGCATGTGACGTAATTGGGCAAGCGGACGAGGACGGATGAAAATCCTGATCATCGGTATGGAGAGAGAGAGAGAGAGCTCGGCCAATGGCATGGGTCTGGTAAACGGTAATAGGTGAGATAGGGAGCCTTAATGATAGCTTCCTTAATAAGGCGACCTTATACTCGGAGAACGATCTTCGTGGCCCAGCCTTAGAACTGCATTCTGTCTGTCTCCTTCTTGCTCTTCGTTTCTCTCTCTCCTTTTCTCCCGGTCTCCTCCCTTGAACGTTTGCCAGATAATTATTATGAAATGCTACTTACTGCCTGCTACAATAGGACGAGCGTGCCTCTGCTTATACACCTGGTCGCTTATTTGTTTCTCCGTTCAGCCGTCGGAACGTGAATCCGATTCAATCGGGAAGAACCCCTCAGCAATAGTTAATTCTTACTTAAATCCTCTTCGTAACGCGTGACCCAAACTTCAAGAGTTGAAATTAAAAAATAAATTGATTTTTGCTCCGCAAAGTTTTTAACGAGCACTTTATTTATGTCGATAAGAAATCGACCAGAAGTATTGGGTTGGAGGATTTAAAATGGCTAACTGCAATTTAATGGCAAAAACCTTTTTCAAAATGCCCTGTGAAACTCGTTTGGTATCCTGGCTTTCGCATGATCGAACACTTTTGCAAACGTTTCTCTCATACATTGAGCTAATATCAATATTAATTCGAATTGACTGGAAATCATAAATACTTTAAAACACCGATACTGCATCGAGTTTCCCGTGTAATTAGTATTTAGTGTTCGCTCGACTAGAATATTCAGACTATGCTAATGGTCGTAGCAGCCTACAGCAATCTCGATTGAAGCATGCTATTATCGTAATTTCACTTACGTACCTTCAAATTTCTGTTTTGTATCAGTGGCTTAACTCGCCAGAAGCGAATTCCAATCAACCCTTGAAGTCTTCTATGCGCCCTTTACTTTACAATTTCAAATATTTCCATCTTTCCCGATAGCAGTCGCCGAACCACTCAAGAAATATTTCCACCCTTACATTATTCTAGCAAAGTGCCGTACACGGTACCTTACTCTTTCCTTTTCTCTCCCCACCTTTGCTCTGCCGTCGCTCGTTATTACCTCCTTCCGCATAATGGGAATATAAAACCAGTCGCTGAGTTGAATTCAATCAAGCACTTAAAACGCTCCACTATATTCCGCATTGTGCGCGGCTGCGCTCGGAATAACTAAATTATACGGCTTAATGCCGGTACATCAGAGAGCCGCAAGAGAATTCCTACAATGTCGGAGTATTCTGAGTTACTGTGGCGCCAGCAGTTCGCGCAAATGTCCTGGAAAACATTTCTGAGCCGATAAAAGAGGCCTTTATCGGAATTATAGATAATTCCAATACAGGATAAGCAAATTGTCGATGAATAGACTCCACTATTTACCTTTCTTCAGCTGCTTTTGTTATTCCAAGCTTTGTGCTGCAAGCGAGTTTCATTTATATTTTACGATCTTTCTTTGACGCTACTATTGCGACTACAGAGCCATATGAGGGGAAAAACCACTAAATGTGAGTCCTGTAAACATCCATTGCTCATTAAACGAATGCTTGGTGATTTACGAGTGCGAAGGTTCGTGTCTCGGTAAACGCAGGACAACCGCACGCCATCATACGTGTCCATCGATAGAAAAGGAAACGAGGATAAATTTTAAAACTGTTAAAGGTCATAAACTACTCCAGTAAACGAGGAAGCAAGTAGAATTACGGTAACATTAACAGAACGGAAGAAGCTACTAAAACTTGAGGTTTTGCGATAGCAAAATCCTATCGGTAGGTTCCACGAAAGGTTCCTTGGTTCTCTGGCGATCGAGCTACCGGTGTCAGCATAGTAGAGTAGCCAGTGCAAAGAGAAGTGGTAAGGTTCGATAAGAGAGCTCTTATCGAGTCCGCAGCGAATTGCTCTCAGCGCGTTGCGAATACCAGAAGTTCTATTGTCAAGATGGAAGTCAGAAAGAGAAAAAGAGAAAAAGAGAAAGAGAGAGGGCGAAGACGGATAAAGAGAAAGAGAAGGCGAAAAATTGGCTTGCGTGCTGCGCAAGCAAGAGAACAGGCTGGTCCCTTATCTGCCAGGTCCATCGTCGTTATCCGCACAAAAGGAAGCTGCGATCAGAAACGTACGAGGCAGCATCGTCGTTGGTGCACCAGCAACCCGTAGCTACGCGCAGCCATGAGAACTATGCTCAGCTCGAGCCACTTAACCGCGCGCGGCCAGAGCGAGAAAAAGCTAACTGCAAAGCGCTCCTGGACTCTCGCGCGCGCATTATGTATGCACGTGCATAGGTGCATAAGGTAATACTCGCGGAGTGCTACGTAGGTGTGGGTTCGCGCGTACCGCTAAATGAAGGCGAGCCTAATTAGACGCGGGCATCCCCTTTTCCGGCGCACAATGCGATATAATAATTCGTGCTTCTTTAATTGGCATAGCCCTCGATACGGCCTTTCGAAACCGTAAAGATGCAGTCCTTTTGCGGGACACGATTTTATCCCTCCACTTCGAAGATTATTTAACAGCTAGTGAGAAACTCGCGGAGGTTTTTGCTCATTTTTCCTATTTACTGCTGATAAAAGCCGATCCTTTGATCGAATTGAATCGAACGTTTTCACAGGTAAATACTTGCTACAATTTCTTGGTTAACCTGTTTCTTGGAATTATGCCAGATATTCCAATGCATAATTCTATAGCTTTTTTCTTTGGTAAATATTTTATAAAGTTTATCTGTTGATAGGGAGCAAGTACAACCAGTTTAGTATAATTTATGGAAGCCGCGACGCGAACTTGTTGTAAATTTCACGATCAACTATTCAGTCCAATTTGCAATATATGTATGTCGATATATATATTTGAATTACAAGAAACGCAGTGAACTAATTTCTGAGATTTGACCAGTGATTAATGTAATCTGGTAATACTAGATATTATAAAAGTTGCAACCCGCTTGTTACCACATAACTCGCTGCAGGGTGCAAGTCTGGTTATGCGGTCATTAATTACGTAGAATCTCAACTATACTATCGGCATTGGATTCATAATTGTCGATTATTCTGCCACGCAATTTGCAGTTCGTATCCTCTAGCATCTAACATATTAGTCACTGATAATTGACCTTAATCCTCATAATTGATCGGGGTACTATCTCATCGTGTAACCTTCGGAAACTCGATTTGCATAATTAACGCTATATGCAATAATCGAATTGAAGAAATCTCGAAGCAATTGAATTATGAAATCCGAAGAGACAGGACTTTTTCCAGTAATGCGGAACAGTTGAGAAATAATTAGAAATTTGCCTGGTCGTTTCGAGTTAAGTCTGCGAACAGGGTCGCGAAACGACCCCGGCAAAATCGCGCAGTTGACCAATTAAATGGATCGATATAGAACGCAGAATACGAAGCGCGTGCGCGAGCCGCAACGTGTGCGGGCATCATACCGCAAGAAACGAAGAAATCGCGAAATGGCTGGGAGCCTTATCTTAACTGCGACGAGAACGGCCGCGGCTCCGCCAGGCTTATTTAAGTGTCGATTTGGCCAATTTCGAGGGAATAAATCGAGCCGAGCGCTTGTTTAATTGAGCTCGATAGTCTTAATGCGAAGGAAAACCGGTAAGGAAGCTAAGACCTCGAGACTCTCGACTAGAGTCTAGACGATGGCACGCTTAGCTGTGGTCGCTAGCAGATTTACTACAACCGTTTGCGCCTAAAACGAGATCGCTTAGAAAAATCAGCTCGGCTATCCAATGAACAACGTAAAGGATAACGATCGGTAAATTGCATTAAACGAAAGTGATGTGATAATCTAGCGAGAAAAACTACTCGATTCGGTGCGCGATTGTTGTCTCTAGCAACTGCTCTCGCTTACTGGCTGCTGTTCTTCCCTATGAAAAAGCGGAACATGGATATCGGGTGGCTATAAAAGTGGATAGAACGAGGAGAGATCGGGTTTCTTGAAATGCACGCGTGCTTACACATTGGCGAATTATACCCTGTTACGCATTGTTATTTGCTAATTGTGAACGGTTTACTAGATGTCGAATACGTGAGATTTAAACAAGAATAAGGACATAAGAAAGGTAATTCTGAGGTTCGGTATGTTACAGGATTTTGTCAAGCAATTCAACTTTATTATATTTAAATGGTGTATTTTTTAAACAGTTTTATAATTATAATCTTTAGAAACGAAAGAATCTTCTCAATCAGAACAAATGGGAACAATATTCGAAGTCGTATAATATTTTATATCATTATATTAATTTATTTGCAATTCTCAATTTTTAAAAGGTTGAAGCTTTCGTTACAATCGCAGAATCAAATATCTTCCGCAGCCTCAAGTTACAGAAATCGATATATTCTCAGAAAAAAATCTCCACACCATACTTTTGGTACATGCTTACATGTACCAACGTTATCTTATCAGAAAAATATTCTTGAGCTTGCAGCGTCTGAAGAAAACGGCGAACAAAGTAATTAAACGAAACAACCCCCATGTTTCTCTGACAACCTGATAAATACATCGAAGTACATATTCGCAAAAAAACAACAGCGTTCTAACCAGTTTCGAGAAGGCGCGTGAAAAATCCAAGACAACATAGCACGCGATACCATGAGTTTAATTGAATTCGATAATCGTAATGCAAGCTTCGCGAGTATTAGCCTCAGATCGGTAAATGCACACACGTGTGTGCACAAGGGGATCCTCGTAGGTACCAGTTAAACGCGTTTGCGTGAGTAAAACTACGATGCCGGTAAGGATGGGTGACGAAGGGACTTGCTGTGCTGGCGAATGCTCGCTTAATTTTCACGAGACTTTTCTCTCAAGGATACTCGATAGTGCGACGATTATCGTTACCAGTGGAAGTGCTGGGTGATCGCTACGTGGACGTGTTTATTTCCTTGGCTTTGTAGTTGGAGAATCGTTAAAGGAAAGGACCCTTGGTGGCGCATGGACACCCTTCTTGCGTGTTAATATAACCGCGCCACGTTGGGTATGTCCCCTTTCGCTTATGGCGGCCATCGACATTTTTTTATTTTTATGCTTCGACTCTCGTGGTAACTAGTCGGACTAAAACGTAATCTGCTCGAATGACATATAAAACGACAGTAGATAGATTGAGGACATTAATCATGGAGTATCTTAAGATTTTGATCTCTGAATTAACAATAATTATCTACAACTGTATGGTGAATTTCTATCCAAATAATACACTCAAGTGAACTTCTTTCTCGCTATAGAATTCGATAAGAGAAATTGGATTAAGGTCGTCCTATAATGTTTCTGGTGAAAGAGTTGAAAAGAATGAAAACATTGGACCATGATGTGGTTCACTGTACGATAAGTAATTTGCGAAGGCAACAGGTTAAAATTGCAGATACCTTGCGAAGTTAGTAAGTAAGTACTAACTTATTACGCGCAAATGTTTCTTTGGTTCTTTATTAAGGTGCTAGTATGCAATTATCATTCCGAGGAACATTTTCAGTCGGAATCCAATTGCACCCGCATACTTGACTTAAATGATTTACTCTCATTAACACAACCGAGCTGGCTATTACTCTCGTAACGGAAATAATTATGCTTATGTAAGTTTAAACGAATTTTGTAGTGTACCTACTTCGTATCGAGTCCCAATTATCGTGGGTCGAACTTTCTGACTAGTTCAACTTTTCATCCAATCTCTTTGCTATAAATTTTCCGTAGACAACATTTGCATGAACGAGGTTGCAATTTTAACTAAGAGAATTCTCCGTTAGATTGAGTTATCTGATCTACTAAATACCAGGCAGTTCTGCGTTAGTCAGAGTCCAGTTAGCAGCGTAGAGTCGCATGTGGAAATTTAGGTAGTGATCTTGTAACTCTACTATATTAGTGTACTTACGTTCAGTCGTAACACGTTATTGAAGTGCACTGCGTACATTCTTCCCAAAATTAAAACACGACGATATATCTTCGCGTAAGCCATCAGAGAAATATGCGCGCGCGAACCTTTATGGAATCACTGACGATTGATATATCGTTGAAAGGTAACATCATCATTAGCATTGACTCGACGATATTTCTTATGAATGCTATTACCGCCAGCTCATCCCAAATGAATTATTATCTCGCGAAGCCTCCTGTAGAGCACGACACACATAAAATTAACTTCATTACAATCATTTCACAGCGGTCAATTGACATCTGAGTTTTGGTGATCGTAACAAAAGTGTATTGTATCTCTTATACCACTTTATCAGCCGTACCAGTGAATTATAAATTGTGATTTATAACTGCGAATTATAAATTATAATGTACTTTTAAAATCTGAATGGCTGTTCTTTTCATATAAGTTCTTTCCCATGTGTTTTTTTTTTAATATTGCACCGAGTATGAGAATTCCCAGCAACTGACCCTCCATTTCAGCATTATGCAAAGAGCGGTAGCTCTTTGGCCAGTGAAAAGGCTCCTTGAGGCTAGCAGTGTCCCCAAGTCAGCAAAGGGGTGGATACTAGCGTGCAGAAACCGGCTGTATTTCACCTGACACCTTTAAGCGAGTAGACAGTAAAGACACATGGCTGCCATTAGGAATTTCGAAAGAGATCATTGAGGAGACATAGCGCTGGAGGACGAGACTAGAAGGGATTTAGTGTTCTTAACACTTTCATGGCGGATGATGAACAACGCACGTTTTATCAAAAATTAAACCTGAGAGTAGTCAACATGGTAGTAGGTCTTTTCACAAGCAACAATAGCGGCAAGTGTTTTGGTAAAGTTTTTTTGCCTGGGACGAAATAGGCCAAAGAACAGATACTAGTAATTAAAGGGGTAATTAATTGTATAATTAATGAGCCGTTGTACGCATTGCGACGCTTGAAGATCGAACGTATCGAGTGTCCGGTTTCAAGGAGAGGATGCATCTACACGCGTTTGAAATTGCTGCTTCGCACACCGTACGAAGCGCGAGCGAAGAAAAAACAAAAAACAAGAAGAGAAGATACGCGGGTGTAAAGGCCATTTGTTGGAAACGTGGTTCGCGTCTCTGATTTCTAAGTGGATGCGACACGGTGCTCGACTCTGCTAAAACGTGTCGCGAGTACGGTTTCGCTTAACACATTGTGCTTCGATAATAAGGCGCGCACGAGAACTTAATTGTTTTTGCGGCTTTTCTGTTCTTTGGTAGCTTCAGACTAATTTTACTCTGTTAACTCTGACTTGCCATTAAGTAACTTATACTCGACAATAATATTATAGATGATTTATATGTAGTAGCATACATCATGTATCACTAAATATCGAGTTACTTAACGTTACGATAATGTAAGATGCACCAATTATTTTAAAAATACTGTTACATACAACGTTGAACAGCGCTAATTAATTATTATTAAAATTTTAAACAAACGAAGATGAAGTTACTGATAGTTACCAGCATGAACGTTCCTACAGCGTTTGCACAAATGGTACAGAAATAGACTGGCATACGGTGAAAGAGAAGAAATAGTAGAATAAAAGTATAACTGAGCCGACGGAAATAAATCATTAGCATAAACGACCTATAACACTGTAAAAAGTAAACTCTTCCAGGAATTCAATGTTGAAGTAACCCTATCGACAGGACACTGTCACTCTAATTAGTCGTTCCGTTCGTTTTCCAATGAAGCTTCAGCAAAGTGTCGATAAAGGGCAATGTGCCAGGTGAAAATCGCTCGTTTCAACGGCGACAGGAATAAGAGATCAGGCAGTCCACGTCGATCTCTACCAACGACGACGACGACGACGACGACAGCCTGGTTTCCAGGTACCGATCCATCGAGATTTACGTGCATGCCTTGCAGCGGTCGTCCACTGATCGATAGATCGTGACGGTGTTCTTACGTCCGGCAACCTGCGTGGGCCTCGCCCCGCACACTTGGAGTTGCGTTCGTGCTCGCGCTTCATGTGGTCCAAGTAAGTACCTGGTCTCGACTCTCTTTTCCTAACTTATGTTTTATCACACACTGGCCAGCCGACCAAGGGGCTTGCCAGCATTGGCCAGCTGCTCGACATTACAGGCCCTATTACTATACTAGCCGTATTTTATGCGACAGGGAAAACGGCATCCCTCTTCTCAGACGACGATCATCGACGCAATGCCGGTCTCGCGGATGTCATGATCGAGAGCCCTAACTTCGACGAGGCAATTGTGCTTCGACTTTTTTATGTGCTTAGACGACTGTTTATTAGAGGTTGTCCTTCGTTTGGTGTCCATCGCTATGCGATGTTTAATCGACCGGATGGCTCAGTGGTTCTTCGTAACGAGGAATGCTTGTTTTTGAGTTCCTCATTGGAACTCCAGGGTAGAAATCTCTTATAAGGATTACCGATAAATCTACTAGCAATAAAAAACGATCAACTTTTAGTTTGATGAAAATGTCATTCACCATTTAACGGTTTAGTGGATAAATTCGGATTAATATGTCTATGAGATTTATGATGCGAAATATACTTTTTCAAATGGTTAAGGGGATGGAATAATTGTACGATGGTAAAAATGATATCCTTTTGTCAAGCTTCTTCCAACTGAGCCGATGCATTAGCCGTTAGTGATTGTCCTAGTGAATGTTCTATCGTGCCGACCATGTTACCATCCACTTTACCCTATCGTTCCGCCTTCTTCCGTCATAAACTGACGGTGCGTTATATTATCATAAATTTCTTCCTAACGAGGAGCTCGATCGTGGTCTGGTCGCTCGGGTAAGCGTCTTTTCAAACGGAACGCCGATACAACAAGCAATAATTCCTCGGGTCTTCTGTGATACTGTGATCTCCGGTTACGTTGGTTACGAAAACCCGTATAGCCTTTAAGGTCGCCATCACTGGACGCCGCGCCATCTCCTCATTGATACACCTACCTCAAAAGCGTGCGGTATCAATCACTTTGCGTCATCGGTTCATTCTCGGTCAGACTCTTTCGATGTCGAATAAATCACTATCATAAACTACCAGGTGAATCGGTATACGTCATCTATTCACGACACGATCCGAAAAGCAGCTCGAATTTCGCCTCGAAGTCGCATCTGTGTGAATTTACTACCTATATGTATATCTGCTACTACGACTCGCGACCGTGAATCGAGCCATTACGAGGTTCTTGCACCAAAGTTTGAGTTATTAATTATGAATCGCCTTGAGGTGAGCTAAGGCTCCTGGCCACGCGAGAAGCATCGTCCTCGTCGTGGTGGAACGGTTTTCGGTATGTCTCGCGTGCGCGTACACCCTTAGCTCGATGTGTTGCTCATGGAGCACCCGCTAATGATGATCGATGGTGTTCTCACTAGGACACAGAATGCTTGGGAAGACGTAACAGCAAGCGCACGAAGAAGTGGTTTATTGAATTGTCGAAGGCAAGCCTCCATGCTGGTCATTCGTCTGGCGCACAGTAGGACGAATGGCCGATATGGCGAAGGAAAATAGAGCATTGCGTTACATTAGAATGTGATTCTAGAGAATTGCTGCGAACCCTGTCTCTCTTTTTAGAGAACCATTTTTTCATGCAATCCCGATGCATGCAACTCTGCGTTGCGAAAATTTAGTTCGAGTAGATCATTCTAATTTCACTCCTAGATTTAATGATAAATAAATAAAGATATACTCTTGGTTAGTTTAAATCAGTCTCTTTAAGTTTTAGTATACCAGTAAAATTCATACTAAAGACAATTTAATAATTTTGCAGTAGTGTTATGTTTTATAAGAGGATTTACATACTGCAAATATTGAGCCATTTATCAAAATGAAGTTGTATCCCTAAGTCATCTCAGTTATAGCCTCTTAACGCGCGCTAGTGCATATGCATATACATCGATAATTGAATAAATAAGCATTACGAGCGTTATTTACGACGATTGTACTTATTGCTAATTTTATGCATTTAACACTATACATTTGTGCAGTTATAGTCGAGGATAGTATCGGATGGTCCCATACAGGTTCTCTGAAACTAATTGCAACAGTCCTAGCTTCCTTATATTGCGTGGACTAGCATGCAGCTATGCATATCGATTTCCTTTACCCCGCATCTGAGTAAACGAACTAATAATTTCGCGATAAGCGATGCGCTCATAAATAATGCTAATCGTATCTAATACAGTAGAATACTACATTTTAATCCACAAGTCAACTAGATTATACCTCGCCACATCCTGTTGACGTATATATAATATAATCTTATGTGTCTCAAGCGATTAGACTGCAATAATTGGATACGAATTTTCCTGCATTTATTGCGCGAAAACCAATTAATTTCACGGTTCTGCCCGTGTGCGAATTCATCGCGATCATTCGGTATGTAGGGTTATATAGGGTATCTCATTTAGCGTGATATTATTTAATCCTAGAAAGCAAATACTGAAAAAACAAGACACTTAACTTCAGGTTACATTTTTTTAGGATTTCAAGACCATTTTCATTTCTATTTATGATATTCTAGATTTTTATCAGAAAATATAGTTTACCACAAAACTATACAAGAGAAGGTTTTGTTCATTGACTGCAATACATTTCTGTATGTAAGCAATACAAGATTCTCTGATTGTGTTAATCAGTTATTTAGTGATATTAGAATAAGTTGAATGTTTAAGATACCCAAGTTAAGTCGGACACTATGTATGTAGTATATGCAGAGTTTTCAGGTAGCCAATACCTCTGCCCATTTTGTTATAATTTCTATGATAATCTCAGCTATAATCAGGACCTGTTTCAGAACCTTCCTCGCCCGCAACAAACCAGCTCGCGTTCGCTCCTCAAACGTTCTTCTACCTTTCCTCCGTGGAATTAAAAAAATAAAGGAACAGGTAGAAGTTGGCGAAAAAACGTCATAATCGGCTCATAAGTTTTCACTGACGACAGCAATTAGGAGTTGCACTGGGTACTGACTCACCTGGATTATACCTTCCGATTTGCTGTTCGGTCAGATAATTCCGTGCATCTGGAAGAAAAAGAAGGGAACGTTAATGTCCAGTAGTTAGTGGTCCGAGAGCAAGGTGCAATTACAATTGCAGACAATGTATGTAATATATGCAGTCTAGAAAAAAATATATAGGAGAAGTTATGCTAGAAATTAAACTAAATGTCCTGGATATCCGAGAAATCAGAGCGTTGTGTAGTTAACACCTATACATTTAATTTTACTTGGCCATTTCTTATGTCTTTAATTCATTTTTCATTTTACATTGATACTGAATATATTGAAGATATCTAAACGAGGATTATACGAAGAACTAACTATTTTTACTCCCATTTATTAGAGCAATAACAAATTTACTATTAGATCTAATTTCGAAACTACTATGAAAATTATGACGACCCTAAATAAGAAACATATATTAACCACGATAATCTGCTCATAAATCATTGCTGAAATAATATAAATCTTAATAACCCAAGTAACCAAAATAGAATAGTTGCATTACCCAATCCGCAACTGGCGTCCGGATTGTGCAGTGCGGCCCACCTGACTGGTACAAGTTTAAGGTATCTCTTTAGATCTCCTATCTAGCAACGTATATCATTCTCTTTATTCATCCAGTTTGATTCACCACCGCTAACCAAAGAATTTTTCAAGATCAGACTATAATGACAAGACTGGGGCGTAAGTTGTGTCGCAGGTGTTCTTTAGAGTATACGAGTACAAAACACTTGGCGATCAGACACTGAACACCCACATGCTCTTCGACTTTGATCGCTGTGTCCGTTACGCATTCTCTACTTTGACCTAAGCTCTTGCAGCATTAACGAGCTCGAGCTACTCCCTGCTACTTACTTTCGTTCATGTATACACACACACACACACACACACATATACGAACGTAAACATGCACACAGACGTATTTTATTACATTCTCCAAGCGCATTTGTGTATCGGCCGTTTTAATCGAGTATCTTCGTGGCATTACAATTAAGCCGATGCTCCGCGGTAGGCGTATAAATAAATTTAATGGTGCTTCCCCTATTAACTCGAGAGACCCCGTGGTGGCCATGTGTGTACGAGAGAGCCAGCAGCCTTCCTCGTCCATTCCAAGCGGCCACCAATGATTTTTTTCTACTAGCACGCCAACAACTTTGCGCAAGGTAAATTATAGGAAAAATGAAATCTTCGAAGCGAAGGAAAACTAGTTATGTGGAACTGCGAGTTCGTGATCGAAGTCTTCGAGAGGAAATATCTACGGATGATAGTATCCCTCCCGGTTGAGTAGCTTACCGGTCTGAATACTATTCTCCATGCGTCAATGTCTTCAAACTTAAATTCGCAATAGTTGCATTCTTACTTTTGTATCTTCAAGGAATTTCGTGTTATTCGTGATCTCTCGGATAACAATATGCAGTAAACAGTGTGTTCAAAATATTAAACAAATATTCAGTATCGAATGGACACTGGTTATTTATTTAAGATACTTGATCGACTGTATTGACGATGATGCGATTAGCGGTATTGTTTGCTCGAACGAGAAATCGTTTGAATTATAGACATTATACCCGGACCTCCGATAACAGTTGAATATTCAATGAATCCTCCGAGACGTATTGTTAGTTGATAAGTTCGGTAAGGAAATTCACTAGCCTTCGTGACAATGCTATAGAGTTGTATTGTGTTGTCGATAGAATATAGTATGTACTTTATGCGAGAACGCCTTGTTCAGTTTCATTTCTCACACGATTTTTCTGTTCCACGAGATTGGTTAAATCAAGTACTGATATACGCACAATATATTCTGCGAAAATATAGGTTTCTGCAACTAAATGGATGGATTTATTGAAATTTGTATTGTCCTCGGTAAGTTACTCAATCTTGATCTATTTGGATATAGAATTTATCAATCATTCTGAGTGATTGCTTCGAAATCAGCAGTATCAATTTAGGTTTACTGTAATTTTCAACGAGAACTAATTTCTCTGGAGTCTGTTAGCAACGAACTGACACGTTGCCTTAACTTAAACCCATACGTTTAAGAACTGCTCTCGCAAATATCGTTCAACATAATTGAGACGTCGATTTCCGCGTGGTTCGTAAATCTTTGCGGTTCCCAGTCGATAGATGCATTATTCAGAGTACAGCCGAATATCTGTTGCAAATGTTAGAGAAAGTAGCTTACTCGATTACGTGCAAAGTAGTAAATTAGAGGAAACACTTGTTTCGAATTATCTCACGTGTAACACTACGCTGGATACTGGGATTCGCGTTTGTTTAAGCTCGACAGATATCTTTCGAACGTGTTGCACCCGCTTTAATTTCAACTCGTAATTTAAAGTGACCGGTTCGATTTGCGTTATCCGGAGAGATAAGCTAGTCGAGTATCCCTTGGCAATCGTAGAAACACACTTGTACAACCAGGAATTGGTAAAATCGTTGCAATTACAATTCCGTGTTAATGGGTCTTGGTAAAAATTGCGAAGTGCGAATATGGTTTGCCTATTTAGCCGATTCCGTTATAAAGTAGTCCGACTAATGTGAACCAACGCTTAACGCATATGTGCTAATGAAAAATGAATGCTGTAATAAACCTTTCAGAACGTACTAGTATCACCAGTGGATTATGTATCTAATTGCAAGTGTAGTAAGCTCGTAATATTATCAACTTCAATGATATAATAGTCACCGGAATCCGAAGAGTCAAATCATACTATCATAGAAGCATTTTAGTAACATGGTTCATTTAGAAAATGTTAAATAACAAGATGGTAAGGCTATGTTCATCAAAGATGCATATTGAAAATGTGTCAGAATATGAACTCTGACTTGCTAATAAATGTAGTTAGCAGAATTAAATAAATAGTAATTTCCCAGTGCATTTTTCCAAAACCTAATTACATGTACAACAACCTAAGAAGTCCAAAGTTCTAGCGTTAATTTCATGCACATCTGTAATGCATTCGAGTCACGCGCAAGTCTACACGAAATGTACGCGAGAGCTCACAATTTAATTTCGTTCGAAGTGAGCCATCAGAAGATTGATTTCCCGGAACCAATACGTGAGTGGATACTCAAGCGAAGGTGTCTTTAAAGGCGTGCGCGCCTGGAGTCCAGGGATTCCGTGTGGATTGAGTCCCTGACGCAGAAGATCTCAGTTTGTTAAGCTGGCCCGTAGGGACGCGAAGGACTGACTGGTGCAGAGTTAAAAAAGGAGGGCCAGGAATGCCGCGGGAGGCGTCCGTGTGGCGTATTTGGTGGCAGACAGCGGTGTAAAAACGGAAGTGTAGTCTCGTTTCGCGGGCAGAACGCAGGACACCCGCAAGTAGAAAAAGGAGTTTAGCACCAGCCGGCAGGTGTCACATTCCATGGGTCGGTCTACCTCCTTTGAAATCCATTTCAGGCCTCTCCGATATTCCCCAACGATTATTGCCCGGAATAAATTAAATCCTTCTTCTTCTTCTTCTTCTTCGTTTCTACTTCTACTTCTTCTTCGTCCTCTTCTTCTTCTTCTTGTTCTCCTTCACGGTCTTCAATGCTATCCTCACTCCCGTTTCGTCCCTCGTGACGACTTCGAATCGTGGAATGCCGTGGCGTGTAATTACCAATTTAAGTTTTTTCCTGCCCAGTGATCGTACCATTCGTACCCTCAGGCCGTGGCTGTCCACACGGCACGGGTCTCTGGATGATACTCCGCAGCCTCGAATCGCAGCTCTGCATTTGCACTGTGCTCTGGCATAAGAGACTTAAATAGTCCAGCCTGTTTTTCATAAACGAACCTGCTTAGAAAGACCTTTCAAGGAGCTAACAGTATAAAAAGCTACAGTTCTTGTCATTAAATTGTTTAAAGGCCTCTTTGAACTTCGAGTTCTGTCTTGGAAGTTCAATTAACTTATATTTAACAGAATACTTCAGGGAAACCTATTCTAAATCTTGTCTGCTGTTTATAGTTTATTCTTTAACCCAATAAGAAGTTCTTTCTTCGATTGAATTTAACTAAAGCAAGTACATGTGTTTTGATACGTGTATTGTATGTATGTGCCAAGGAAAAGTTGCTCTTCCAGGGAAACTACTGAATAATACAGCGTGACAAAGTGTCAGTAACGATCCAAGTACACTGAGAAACGGTGAAAGAATGTCTAACAAGGAATCCCAGAATACCCAGGACACGTGTCCATCAAGGTGTGCCCAGTTTTATTGTCGCGCGATGCCTGCGTAGGCTTGAACGACTGTGCACGCTAATCCCTTGAAAGTGGTTACTTGGTCACCCTGTAGGTACCAGATGGTAGAGATAACACACAACTGAATGGCGAATCGCCTTACTCCTTGCTACACCTGTAGATCCTCCTGATAAGCGCGTTTAAGGAACAACGCATGCCTAACGAAAATCAATTCATTATGAAGTCCTGTTTCGTAAGCATTCGAAGAATGCGATTTTCCTTCACGTAAATTTGTTCGCTTTAACAGCTAGCTATTTTGTGCTACCATCGCATTGAGAATCTTAATGGCTGTGTTCAAATACTATCTTTGGGGTATTTAATTATTCTTCTTCTTCAATATGAAAAAGTAAACCTTATTAATATTGGTTTTGCTGTGAAATATAGTATTCGATAGTTATATTCGATACTTATTATTTAATTTTAAAAAACGATCGAAGCGTAGCAAAAGACTATCACGATCACTCTTGTGAGTGAGCTTCAGTCACGACAGTGATCGTGAGTTCTCGATCATCAGTGATAAATCACAGTGAGTAATGTTATGTGGCATCTCTGGTATTCGAGTACAGTCTTACTCGAATAAGATAATTCTACTGGTATTTAAAAAATTAAAATAACTTAACTGGATGGTAAATTATCTTGTCTGTAGTTGAAAAGTGGGAAGGAAAATTCAATGTCTACTGTAACACAGTAAATTGCGATTATAAATTATAAGTTTCATCAAGAACATCCGATATTCACTTTAACGATAGAGTCTTATATTTTGTTTTCACTTGAAAGTAACGATTTAGAAGCAGTATGATATAAGGCAAAAAACAGCTGAATGTATAGGGGATTCGCAGCTGCCCTTTTTTCTTAAAACCAACAGTAATCTGCGTTATTAACGTGACTAATAGAACGTCCTTAGCACCGAGGTAGATATCGTTAGATACAAGTGAGGCATCTTTATCAGTAGTACATCTCCATGTGATCCTTCGGGTTACCACTGCTAGGAAAAAAGTTAATCCCGTCGGTTGACAAATTAAAACAGTGTAGCATCCCGCTGTCTGTTGAGGATCCTGCTGTGCTACCTATTCCATTTCTCTACTATGTTTATTTTACTTTACTTATACATGTGCATTGTGCAAGCGTATATTCACATTCTCTCTCAAGCTACCTGAATCGCTGCAATTACGCTCTCTTGTTCTTCGATATAATGTGGAGAGAAAACGGCATCAATGTAATGCTTTAAGCCTGTTTATTTATTATACAGTAGATAGACAGTATAATCAATAGAAATCAATAGAATACAAAGCAATAACTTCCTTAAAATTAAATTAATGAACATTAGAAATAATCCAAGTGTCGTATGGAGAAACTAATGTGTAGCAAGAATGCTTCAAAGCGTAGGTCAAGACCCACACTTTCCGATATTCCACTTGACCGAACAATGACACGCATTAATCAGATCTCACGGGGGTAAATTCTCAGTAGTTCCGCGTTGCAGCTTACGATTGGAGCCTGCGTAAATGTGGCTAGGCAACGCGCAGCGCCGGTGCATCGCAAAAACCAGGATTGGTCACGGTCAATGGCTTATGGCTGCTGTTGGCATTCGATCAGCGATAGCCGTGGATCGCTGGCATCGTAGCCTGACGACACGACTCCGACGCGACGCGATGTCCAGCTCGATTATTCCGTTCTGTTCCGTTCCGAAAGCATAATTCGCTGTATTTCGAACGGCAGAATAATTCTCCAGCAATTAAATCATTTGCACTTGGAATGCGTAGCCTCGTTGACTCTTCTTCAGTATGCGTCTTTCCTCAATAGTACCAGGATCGGGAAAGACTATTCAGAAATACCATTCAAGCAATTTGAATAATTCATGTAACGATAGAAATTCCGTAATCGAGAAAGTTCGCGCCAGTCTTCAATGATGAATATCAAACGGAGAACTTGAGGGACTTTCTTCACGCGATACAAATATTCTACTTCATTATTTACATTCTGTAGCAAAATTAGCTTTTGCGGTTGTAAAACAATACTAGATTGTAAAATACAAAAAATAGGTCCAGCCTTTGTTTCTTATTCAGACAAAAATTTTCCAGATAATTATGCTATGGACACAAAGGTTTTTTATTTAATTGACTAAGGGTGCAACTATTTTCAACGAGAGAACAGTAAAAAGAGTAATCGTCGAAAGTATATGTGCATAAATGTTGAAGTATCGAGTTTAGTAGTCGAATTAGAGGGATACTTTTCTCCGTGGAATTGCAATCCTATACGAGAGGAGCAGGAATGGGAGCAAGGCTGCTGCCGAAGGCACAGACGTATGCACGACGGCCCACCCAGCCGGTGCAGAGAACTTGTCCTACAATATCTTCCGTCACGGCGGTCTCCTTTGTAAAATCACCTTCGATCGGGACAAACACCAAGCTAAAGCGATCCGTCGTAATTCCAAGTCGACAGTTTTTTCATTTGACGATATAACCAATGGTGGTCCTGCACTTGTGCTGGTTAGAGGGGAACAACCACTTGATCTTTCGATTATTATTTATTGATTTCACGATATGTGCACGAATGTGCTGAATGCGGTTGGGGAATTGAAAGCTTGTGAATCGCGATGTGACGAAAAATATCTGACAATGAGGTACATTAGAAATATATCATGTATATCGAACTAATACAATTTTCATTATTGTTTACTTTTAAATTAATACGTTTTCAGGAACGTTTCTAATGCTAATTGCTACGTGTTCTAAAAGGATCTCAAATGAATGTAGTCGGTATAATAATTTAATTTTAATATAGTAGTCTTGTACCGCGAAATATCTTCAAGTACAAAGGGTACAATTTCAGTGGTGCTAGACTTTTTCCAAGTCCCTACAGACTCAATTGAATCATTTTCGGTGTCTAAAGCGAAAAGGCTGTTTAAAGCAGTAGTAGCTTGTGCAGGGACGGCGAACAATTAAAGCTACGCCAACCTTCCACTGTAATTCCTAACTCGAGTAACGAGTCTCTCGTAAAAGTCTTGGGTGCTTTACAGACCGTATAGGAAAGAATACAAAATACAATATTTATTCTTTATTTATTCTTATTAATATTACAATGTTTAATTATTAAAGAATATGTAATTAAAGAACATCCAGATGTTTTCATTTGTGGTCTATCATAGTGGTTAAAACTTTTGATCCCAACTTATTCTGGCAGGTGCATAGACGCGGTATATTATACATTTATTTAACTATATTTATTAAAATACTGAACAATTGCAAAGGGAATGTTTTCAAATTCATTCTGATTCTACCTAACAAGCAGGTCGTGTTACACGTGTACTTTGAAAACTGACGTTCATGTCCTCCAAGTAATTAGACGAAGCAGTATTGTTAGTCTGTTTCGGCGACAGGGATCTTCTGACCTTAATTAATCAATTAATTAAGGGCGAGTAAAGTTCCCCGAGTTACTATCTCGTAACTCATTTATGCCGAAGGGTCGTAAGTCAGGGTAAAGCATATCTCCTTGTTTTCTGCTTCCGCATCATGTACATACAATGCACTAGTTAATACCTCAGAGTAAAGAACGACACGAGAAACATGGTAATGAAGATGTAAACTCGTGTAGTATTAATTCTCCCTCATTATACCATTGTTATTAATTCATTACCGTGCAATTATCAATCGCCACCCTTCGCAACTTCCAGTATTACTAATTACCGCGAATGAGACATTTTACCTTGCAGTGCTCCCAAGGTGCTTAAATTGACCATGAATTATTCAGAGAATTAATTATTCTCACGCAAGTCATATTCAATCTTGCGATCCACTCCGATTGAACTAGCATTACATTTATCACTTCCCAACAAAACCATCTTATTTATTACACAATAAGTGTGGATATGAATGATCAGAGATGCAAAATTGCGATGAATCGATGTCGAATCTTTTAATATCTGCTACAATAATGCAAATGTATTTCATGCCATAAATCCTTGAAGAACCGGATAGAAAGATAGAAAATAGTTTGGTAGAATATAGTATAGGAATAATGGATCGCGAATCGCAAGGACCGTTTTATCTTTGAATCTTTGTACGTAGACTTCGAGCTTGCACTAAGAAGCACACTCTCCAACATGGGCAAGAGCATAAATGCATCAGCAATGCGTTCTTCAGGTATCAGAGGGCACGTGATGCTCGTTCGCTTGCACTTGGACCACCCAGTATAGATTGTCGATGACGTCAGTAGAGTGCTCAAGAAGAAGGCATCGGTCAACGTCGTGGCAGAAACATGCAAACTGACAGACACGACTCTATCAGAGATCGTAGACAGGATTCAGGATCGTAAACCTCAGACCTCTCCTCTCTCGCTTCTTCTTCTTTCTCTTCTTTCTCTTCTTTCCTTCTTCTTCTTCTTCTTCTTCTTCTTCTTCACCTTCTTCTTTTTCTTCATCTTCCTCTTCTTCTTCGTTCCTTCGTTCGCGCTGGTTCGTACGTACGTTCCTTCGGCCAGCTGTCCTTTTCTCTCTTTGCCTAGTGGCTCGTTTCGCTTTCGCATGATTGGGAGTCGTAAAACTTACTTCAACCATTCATGGACTCTCGCGGATTCTCTGAAGCAATAGAGGAACACAAGCTGGCGACAGTATTCTTTCCTCTACAAAATCGTCGCTTTGGAATCTCTTGAACTTGACTCGATTTACGATCAAATGCTTCCTTGGTAATTATTTCTATGCACGCACTTAGTAAAAAGATCTTTTACATCACACCTACGAACACATTGTCTTCTTAATGCAAAGTATGCGTGAATTGAATAATGGGAATAAATCAAATTTAAGTGACTGTGTTTCATTGTTAATGTTTATCGAGAACATACGAAATAATAGTGAACAAGTCTTGACATCCTCAAGTGTACTATTTCCACTCTGAGTTTCTATTTTCATTAGAATCAGACATCCAGAGATTCGAATAAGCAGTGTTTTACTGGCGCCACTAGCAACAAAAAATTGATTTTAATGTCTCAGAAAAAAATCGGTGAGTCGCGTTCGCTGGTTTACCAGCGAAACTCAACCACAGTGACGTTACACCGATGTTGATTGTAGAAACTCAACCAAAATGTTTCGTACCGCAACATTTTTTTTCTAGTACAGTTAAAAATCACGCGACATATAATAAGATATCGGTGGAACACGCGATGTGGTGAAATCTTTCGTTTTCTTATGCAAAGCAGCACTCTTCTAAAATTACGCTATGCTGGATAAAGAGAAAGAGGTCGGGAAAGAAAAAGAGAAAGAAAAAAAAGAAGGGAAGAAAATCCCTCCAATCAATGTTTTCGAGACTGGTCTGGTGAGATCGTAGTGCTTGTATTAGTTGCATCCTGTGTTGCAAGTGAGCCTCCACTTTGTCGGCTTGACAGTCGAATGTAGCGGAGTTCGTACTGTGCGGCGTGGTGGTGGCGTTCGAGATCGATCGTTCGTGTCCTAACGAGGCAAACGGTCAAGTAAGCCGACTGCAAGAATACAGCTGACGAGGAGCCAGTTATAAATTCCTATCGGCTTCACTCGGTTCTTCCAACCTCTCCTATTGCCAATTATATCACGCGCTCTTGTATTGTGCTGTACATTTGCATGCGGGCTCGTGGTTCCCATTAATTGAATTTCGAGATACGATTTTCGGAGCACCGAGGGTGGCTTCTAAAGATGAATGTCGATCCTAAGCTGAATGAATAGGCTTTACTCTTCCGTGCTTTTTAGACGGTGTTATTATTATACTTTTTTGCAAAAGAATGCATAAAATTTGCAAGATGAAATTCCAGTCTGATTTTCACATTACTATCCAAATGAATCGTGTTATATATACAGTTTAATAGGTTTAATACATTTGTTTGGTTCTTCTAGATGATTTAGAAAGGATTAATAGTTGATGGAAAAAGAGACAAGGAAATATATCAGTAAAGATGCGAATAAATATTCGTAATTTTCTGAATAAATCATACTTAATTTTTATATCTATATCGTTATAAGCATTCAATATGATCGTGACAAATAAGCGTAAATGTAATCTGATCATGCTCTGTAAACTTTTACCGACTTCAAAGATTGGAGAGAATTAAATCTTACATTGTGCCAGGTCTCGCGACTGACTACGTCCGGTCTCAAGTTTCAATTAATAAACAGTAAACGTCACGACTTCGAGTGCAATAAACAAAATTTACGAGGAACCATTCGCGGCCCACGTGCCAAAGACAAAGTAGAGCTTAACCGGAGAGGACACTGCCGTCGTTCATTCCATCGATTTATCACTGTATACCTCATTTTCATACTCTCATTATTTCTCTTATGAGAAACAATTCACCTTTTATCCGACAATATTTCTTTCGAGAGAATCAATTACACTTGATTGATTTATTGACCGGTGTTCGCATACGCTATAAGAAAGGGAGAATAAAAAAAACTGCACGAAAAAGGCCAAAGTGACATATGTACTTTCAAAGAGCAGTTTCATTTAACTCGAAATGTAAATGAACAGACTGAATGAAAAATTTGTGCTATTTTAATTACTTTGACAGAGAAAAATATCCAAACAGGCCGTATTTAGTTCTCACAGATAGCAGCAAACTGAAAAACGCAATTTATTCCTCATCAGAAGTGGCTCATTTTCGTGATTGACCAAACCCATTGAACTGCCGAATTGAAAATTCCAAATAATTCCTAACGAAATGGTTTCCCCGATTGATAAACATCCCCACGGCAATTATTAGCCTTCTTAACATACTCGAACATACCAGGGGGGTTGCATAATTTCCGAAGACCAAGACTTTCAAGTTTCTAACAATTTGCATATTAACTACATCGAACTGCAGCCGCGTCGTCGTCGATAACCAGCCTCCGATCATTGCACTCTAAAAGTAGTTCATAATTTTGCCTCAAATTCCATGCGACATCAACGTGAAAATCATCACATCAACTATGTGGATTAGAATTTTTCTGGGTGTAGCTAACTTTCGAAGATCATAAAAGTTAACCACAAACTAATTTGGTGCTACATTGGTTACAACTATATTTAGTAACAACTGGAACACTAACCGGTCGTGTTACTGATACTGCAAGCGATTTGTTAGCAAACATATTAGGTTGTTAGATATTAAATTTCCATTTGATATGAGTTATTCGACACGTTTGTCTTTGGAAACTATTTTATGAATCTGTATGTGCTGAATATCACTTTGGAACTTGTTGTTCGTTTTAACTCACCCGGAAGCTAGTAACAGGTTGCAAAAGATCTATGGAATGCAAAGCTGAATAAAAAATACACCCAGTTGAAGTTATAATACATGAGATAAATTATAACTTTGCTGGTCGCTAATTCTTTGCATTTTTATTGGAAAATATATGCATCACAGTTGTCGCTATTGATTCTGGGGTCTAAGAAAGCCAAAGGAATGCAAAGAAGCTAAGCTATGCCTGTTGAAAGTAATTTTGCATGAAGTACGAAGCTATTAAATATTTCTTGGCCACGAAACAGATAGCTACTGATCTATAGTAGCTGGATAAAACATATAGTTAGCTAGGAAAGATTCTTGGCAAAGTATTAGGAAGAGCGATGTTGTGATTGCCACCGTTGGAGACACATCGACTAGTGACTAGACAATGACAGTAGTAGCGGATGTTGTAGAATTGCCACTTGCAAAATTGCTCCCCATAAAGCAGGCTTCATACAAAATTGCTACATTTCAAATTGCTAGTTATAAAACGGACGTATATAAAATAGCTCTAGCAATTATGTAAATCGCGTGGCGCGTAGAGATTTTATTTTGAGCCGTCGCAATTTCTTCCTACTACAATCTTATTTCGAGCGTTTACGTCCTGGCTACGGCACTTCAACCTAAATATATGTATATAGTTTCTGCTCTGCCGCAATGCGATGATAATCAATAATATTAAATTCTTATGAAACTGGAGAAAACGAACAAGATGGAATCTATGCCGACAATCGATTCGCCTGTCAAATATGAATTTTTAATTTATATTCAAATTAGAAATTAATCCGTAATAGGAGTAAAAAAGAAAAGAATGCGAGCATGCTCGTCGAACAGCATTTCCTTACAGAATCTTTACGCGAAGCGTCAATGTCCATTACATTACCTATTACAGCGTGACCAGCCGTCACGACGATATTTTTTCCACTCGACAACACTGCACAAGGCCATGATTGCCACATAGCGAGATCCAGATTGCCGTAGACTGTGGTAGATGCCGAGGTTAATCGAGGTAGCTCTCTGCCTGAACCTGGGCACTCCCGCGAACACTATGTGTACCTATCCTACCGCGTACACTTACCAGCATTCATACGCGATAAAACCACCGGAGACGCTGCTCGACCTGTCCGTTTTATAGCCTGTCATTTCGCGTGATAGGGCGTCGAAATAGATGATAGTGGATTACGCGGTTGCGATATAACGCGCTAGGCGAAGAACCGTGTCCACGTCGACCGCTCAACTTCTGCCTTCCCTAATCCGATTACTTCATCGGATGGAACGCGGATCGAGAAGTTGAATCGAGACAAACGAGTCTTGGTTAATGCGATCAGAAGCTAGACATTTTTTTTATTATTCCTGCATGTATTTGTGCGAGACAAAATTCTCAGCTGATTCTTTTCCACTCATCTGTGACTTCTTGGTCAAACGTGACTAATTGACAAGAGGACATCTGAATAGTAAGTTAAAAGGCACTTCTAGATGTATTCCGCCTGTATTTTTAGGTATAATAGCAGGGAGATAGCGAATAGTAAGTGTATAACCATTTGAATTTCAATGTAAAGTCTGACTTGACATTACTTTTCTACTTAATCCTATATTTTGCTGCTTCCAGATTATCTTGACATATGGATTAATATTTTAGCTTATCGTAAGCATATGAAGTACATTCATATGTGTAAATGTACTGTGTTAGTGCTGAACCACATGGTGCTTTAAACAGGAACAGGATTTCAATTAGGTTACAGAGTTGCAATAGTGACAATATACAAGGATGTTATTGTCAGTTATTTTAGAATATATTTCTCACGAATGAATTAATCCACCCATCTTCTGATACTGTCATTCAAAATCCGCATACTCTCTCAATTAAATATAGAAAAATTGCAAATAGAGGCAGAAAATAAGATACTGTTACAGTGAAGTTAATGCAAGCGTTTCGAGCGATCAGTGGTAAATGGAAAAAGAGGACGTTCCATCGAGATGCGTTTCTGCAGCGTCGCGTCGCGTGTCAGACGCGTGCTGAGGAATGATGCAAATCCCGTCGCTGAGAAATGAGAGGAAGAAAGAGAGAAATGAGAATGAAGGAAGCGAGGAGGAAAGAAAGATCGTGGGTCGCGAGGTGCACCGGGTCGTTGCAGACCGCTTGCACTCGGCGCACCGGACGATTCATCTTGCAGATAGTATCGTTAGACGGTAGGCAGGCACTGCGGGAAGATTCGAATGGCCATCAGCGACAGATGAAGGCGTTCTTCCTCCGATGTTCGATGCCATCGTGGTACACGCACGCATCACGCCGACCGAATAGCATAAATCTTGCCTTTGTACCTTCTTTCGCTGACCAGCTCTCGCTTTTTTTTTTTAAAAAAAAAGAAAGTAATTTCTCGATACCGAAACGCAATGAAAATGAAACGTGACAATTTTTCTCAATATCCACTGGTATAATCGCCGACAGCTGTTTATGTATATTTAAAGAAATGAAACAAAGGTACGAAATGGAAAATTTATTTTAAAAAGAACAGGTGTCTAAAGTTTGGTTCAGAATTCAGATCTTTCACACGTAACAACCTAATACAATTACTGGAAGGTTTGACTTGTACCGGCCAGCTGTCATAATGATATCTGTCAGTAATTGGTTTTGATTGATATCTACATTGCTTCATTGATTCGTAATATATATTTCAAACTGTATGCTTGCAGACCATAGGTGTGATGGATGAGGTGCTACTTCGGTTACCATTATCGCGATTATCAATTGAGTATGAAAGTCTATAACAGGATAACTCTCCTGTCTGTTACAATAAAAACATGGTGTGGCGAAGAAAATAAGTGAATCATGAGTAAATCGAACGCAACGCAGTGAAAAAGTACGATTAGATTGTCTACTTTAAAGTAGAATTTTTCTTCTGAATGATTCAAAAAGACGATGTTTGGTATCTTGCCTCTCTCTGAGTACACACACAGTCATCCAGCTTCTTACGCTTCGAACAGTACGCGAAGTTTCAAAGCTATCATGAAAATCACGCTGCAGATTTGACTGCGAGTCTCGAAAATAACCCATCCAAACCGGCTGCAGGCTCTCACCGACAAAGGGAACAGAGTATCGCTGTAAATCTCCGCTCGCAGAGCCTCTCGAGCCGATAAAAAGCAGGCGGAAGGCACACACTGCTAGGGCGTTGGGAGGAAAGCAAACCAGCGCGCTGCGCCGCGGCGTGGCATAGAGTATGGTATGGTGTGGCATGGTGCGGCGTCGCAACGACACGAGACTATTTATTGAGGACGTTCGCGACAGATTTAGTGGGCACAGTCCGGCATGGATTACAATTAGTAATTACACCGCTAGGATCGGCCGTGGAAAGTAGCGTGGGCGCATAGGTGAGGAGAGAAAGATCGGCTAAGCTAGGATCGTAAGTTTAGCGACCGATTCTCGAGCCAGGATATCGGAGGATCCTGAGAAAAGAGAACTCGCGGAGAAATGTCACGTACCGCTTCGCGCGGTACTTTCCCTGGAAACATCGTGCTGATGTTCTCACGCAGTTTTCGAGCTGTGCTTACGTACTCGCCGCTTCTGAATGCCTCGTTGTGTGTACTGCACCGATAATCGAGCTCTCAATCGAAACTCTCGACACGGATAATTTTGTGCCAGCTAATTTATATCGCGTGAATCTTATCATCCTATACGTCTCTCTTTCTGTACTTCTGGTGAACGAAAGAGGCATTTGGACGTAGCGAACGGTGGGAATTGTATCTAGAATTGCACAGATCTAAAGCTACTAATCATGTAAATTTAGACTTTTCCATGAATTCATAATACATACAGTTAAGTTAAGTTCCGTCGATCATTGTTTTATGCCTGTGACTATCATTACCCTTTTTCTTCGGACTAGCTTATTATTAGACCATTGAAATAGGATACTCATAAGTCGTTTCAATTAATACCAAGATGTTCGACTTAAACCGCCTACGTATCAACCTCCATTACTAATCAAAGTATGCAAATGCGAGCAGTGTCACCATTCCCATCAACAGCTGTACTCTCTTCCTGTTCTTCGATAACTGACGTTGCTATGTGAACGGAAAAAAGCAGCTTGTCTTCAAGGGAATCAACTTACCTTATAAATCCTCGCACAAGATAGTGTCAAACGGGAAAATTTTCAATAACGCTAAGACTTCCGTGAGGAGCTGATCGAAAGGAGCAAGAAGACGCGGCTGCTAGATCAATTAGCAATTAAGGAGCTGGGTGACATGATCATTAGTCTATCTAGCCTGAGACTAGCGGGCAGCCATGCTAATGGGCGCCATTGGCGAACGGATGTCGAGCGTAACACGGCCACACTCTGGTCACCTCGAGCTTGCCTCGATACATGCATTAAGGCCCCCAGGATGTCGGGTGCTAATGAACAATCATCATTATTACGCGCTATCGGGGTTGCCAGCCTCTGCCCTGATAAGCCGCCCTCACGTTCCTTAACGCTGATAATGCGCTGACACGTACTCCCGCGGTCCACACCTACACCCGGAATGACAGAGACACGTAGACGTAATCAGGGACACTGCAGCGGACACGCTCGTCGACATAGCCGTTAAAAGGAACGTGAACGGAAGTGCGGCCCAGATCGTGTTTCGTCCTGGGACCGCGAATGTACCCTAGCTTGTGTAGCATGTTCGGTCGTTTGCAGTCACTGTCTTTAAGAGGATGCTCAAATGGATATATGCTTCTGTACTGTGGGGTTATTTCGGTGAATTAACCCTTTAGATTTGATATTTCATTAATAAATAGTATAGATGATTCTAGTATACTGTGTTGTATATCGTGTTGAATAAGATGGCTAGAATATTCTATTTTATAAGGGGTTTATTTACAGTTTACTATTTTATAACAGTTTATACAATATTATAGTGTAAGAATTGCAAGATGTTCTGTAAGAAAAATAATTGTAGCAGATTACAGAGATTATTGTCTTAATCAGATTGTAATGCATGTAAATATTAATACAGACATGGTACCGCCTAAAAAAGTCAACGCAAAACTGAAGTGAAAGAAAATGAGATAGGCTCAAAGCGCCCACTATAGAATTTTACTCTCCTTAATTGGTCACCTGGACAGCTATATCAGCCAGTCTTACACTTCGTAAGTTGTTCTTTCCCTCGGCACCAGAAACTTCGCATTTCCCTTTTTTTCCACGCCCACCCTGTCCTCCCCCGGATTTTCTACGACGTTATACTTTACCGATCGTTAAGTATGGCGTCGTCCGACTATGCTTCGTTAACGGCAAGTAGTAAACGTCAGTTTAACGATCACTCGCTAACGCCTCGCGTGCCCGTCTCTTTTCGCGAAATAGGTATTTCTTGGGCGTATCACAAGGAAGTCGAGTACCATTATTATACTTTCTCCAACAAAACCTCTACTATGCATACGATATTTGGATATAACGTTATGGCAAACATTCTACTTGCAAATATACGAAAACTATTTAACAT
The DNA here is from genome assembly GCA_963989405.1 of Trypoxylon attenuatum. NCBI lineage: Eukaryota > Metazoa > Arthropoda > Insecta > Hymenoptera > Crabronidae > Trypoxylon > Trypoxylon attenuatum. The sequence goes on along the minus strand of OZ022489.1, from coordinate 12,402,421 downwards.
TTTTTTTTATCAAGTTTATTTTAAACGTTGACAGTTTACATGCAAAAATCCAGGGACATGTCGAAGATTTAATTAAAATTGTACGTGCAAATCGGGACTTGAGGACATGGGAAAACTAGGAACTCAATGTAATAATGATTCGAAAACAACTCACCGTGTAGATGATACCGTATACATAGTGTTTTCTTGTTAAAAAAAATACTGTTCATGTATGTTACACGTGTTCGAAAGGCATGTATCGGTTGTATGCATAACTGTATGTTCAACTGTTGGTCGATGGTTTTAAATATTATACATTCCACGAATGTATGAGATAATTAATTATCCGTAATTGCATCGTTAAATGTCGAATGCCAAGAGTTTTCTTCCTCGAATTCTTTCCTGGTACAGACCAAAAGGAGTGTACAAGGGTTTCTTGACTTCTATCATTCGGTATGCGACTCGACAAGCCCCGGGCACCGAGAACCTAACGTGATGGCGAGTAATTAATCATGTTACTAATATAAATTAAAGCGACTAACACGCTGACATGTATGCTACTGTGAGGAACCAGCTAGACCGGAACCAGGAGAAGACTTATCGAGTTGTTTGTAGCGAGGCATTGCTCGGTAAATAAAAATCTTATTGCAAGCTTTGACATTCCAATCGATTTACGACTCGACATAGGATCGCCTGATATCGCGGTCTCTGATCTCTTGCCGGGGTAATTATTACATTCAATCGATCTGTTTGTGCAACTTTACGCCCGACAATTGGGGATATCGATCAAATGCCGGAGGTGTTTGTACAAATCGATAGTTGAAACACCTACTGACATTATTTGAACTTTAGCTACTAAGTTTTTCGTACGTTCTGTCGAACGAACACAAATTTTTCAATTGTGGTACTATCAAATTTAAAATAAAAAACGCTTTTAACAAATTACAAATTTATATTCTAAAATACAGTTGAGCAATGTAGATATTGCTATAAAAGTATTAGAACTCGCGAACTACAGTCGTATGAGATTAATTCCACACACTGAGGGAAAAAGAGAAAGAGAGAAAAATAGGCGGAGAGAGACAAATACAGACACACGAAGAGATTCAAATTGACAGACAAAAGGCCCGTAATATGGGCGCGTTCCCTATTCCCAATTTCCCAAGTTCCAATTCCCATTCGAGGAGGGCGAACGTGTCTCGCGAAGGGCGTCCAATTATCGGAGCCCCACAGCAGGGGTGCGGGGCGATTCATCAATGCCACGAATCGCGTGCGCGCGCATTTCGCGTCTGCGCGAGTTAACAAGGACACGCGATCATTTCCGTGCTGGTAGGCGCGTGTTGGGGCGGGCGGGCAACGACCAACCCTTCAACCTAGACTGGAACATTCGAACCAACTCTGTACCGCAGAGAACCTCTATAAGTCGATCATATTTATCATCGCGGTGTTTCGATCAACTTCGTCATTGTTTCATTCAAATTGTGTTCACAAACAACTATAAACGTCTTCATCTTGAAGAATCTGTGCGTCGTGAAATTTCAAATGACAATTCTGCCAATTGCTGTTCCGTTAACTTCGATACATTGAAACTGAAAAAAGAAAGAAACTGAAAAAAAGTTGTTCGATACAGTGTTCGCGGCCGGATATTAGAAGTGCTGAAAGCTAGTGCGAAATTCGTTGGGTTTCAGGTTACTCGAGATTAATCATATCTATATACCACTGGAGATAGACCAGCTCTAGGATAAATGATGATGGATATCATGTGGCACCGTGTTCCGTGATCGCCGGAAACCGACTACCAATCTCTGCGGAATAATCATTTCCCGCGTGATATCTCTTCGAGTTATTGAAGCGTAGACCTTCTTGCCACTCCGTAATCTGTGAAACTTATAGTAGAATTCGCCAGGTGCTCACCGTATCGAATTACGATTTATTCGCACTTTCGAGAATTACTGATCGATTCCTTCTGCGATTCTTTTTTTAGAGAAATAAGTACACAAGCGAGAATTAGAGAATACTACCTTCAGCTACATTTCCAAGAGACTAAAAGAGTGTCTATTGTGATCCAGATAATAGAGTAATATTTTCTTGGACAACGATCTCGGACATGAAAGTTGGCAGTGATTCGCGAATATCCTGGTAATTACTTCTAAAACCGGTGCCAAAAGGAGTCTCGCCATAAATGAAATCGCTCTGGCGGATAAGTGCGTGCTCGAGAAGTGTAACGTTTCACTTGGGGACTTAGCGTGCGCGATCTTAATCGAACTGGCGGGACAACTTGTACGTATTCCGATCAGCCGATATCAGGGCCTTTACGCGACAGAATAATGGCCCTTGGGGGACAGGGTGGCTCTAAATATTATTTCGAGTGTGCCTTGAGACTCATCGTGTCTCGTACCGCCGGCAAGACTCTATCTCTGTAAAACCGTGTGCAGCTTAAGAATATCGTGACGCTGTTTCCAGGGTGAGAATATCAAACACAGCGCAACGACATTCCTACCAAATCTGTAATCTGATTTCTATTCATCAATTTCTTCACTGTTTTTTCTTATATAATTCAGGACCAATCATTGTGTTTAATCCTTGTTTTATTTGAGATCTTCATTTTTGTCATAGATATCATAGATCATTTGGATCATTGTGTTTTAGTGAAACACTGCTAATTCTAATGGCTATTTCCATCGAATTCTTACCTGAAATTTCGAAAGTCCAAACAATCACAGACAATTTTGCATATTTTTATAAATCTCAAATCTCGCAATTAGTACTAAAACCGAAACTGCTTTGAAATTTTATTCGCTGCAAAATAAAGATTAGAAACTCGTAAGAAATCATAATATGTCACGATTTCTTAAAAATAAATTAATTTTCTATTTAGCATCGATATAAGCATTCGCAATGTAGTTAACGAATTAAAAATTGCTGTTATTCTTCGACGCAAAACTACGTTGGTATCATCATAAAAGTCGTATTCTCGGTTGATAGTGCCTCTGACGAATGTGAAATTCCATCGAGGCGAGGCTACGCAACCTTAATCGCATCCGGTGCCTGGTAACTTATCTCGCGATCACCCGATATAAAGTGCCGTGTTCGCGCGAGTAATGCGAGCCTATTTACTCGTCATGCAGATGACCAGTAGCCGCTTCGTGCTTTTTTTCGCGAGGAGAGGCGATCCCTCGGTCTTCAGTCTCCAGCCCCTTAGTCTCGCGCAGCTCTACGGCTCATGCCCGAGTTTCATTACGGCGATAAATTACTCGTGCCACATTGGAGAAGAAGGATCCCGTGAATGGGACCCGTAGCGAATCTTACACTGCGAAACGCTGAGCTTCGTGTTCTCCATTTGAGCCAGTTGACGCTTTTACCCCAGACTACGCTATGATGTGAGCTCAAGATAAGAAGTGAAATCGCGCGCTATGTTCAATTAGGAAAACTATACTTTAGAGAGGAACATGCCAGGGAGACTCGTATAGTACTTATCTGTCTGAGAAAGATAACTGAATTATGATTATTGTTTGTTACGAGGTGGACCAAGAAGACCAATTTTTAGAGAATACCATCGACTTATTGCAAATATGAAGATATTGTTATGTAAGAATTTAAGGAGATTTAATAAATATTACATGGGCGAGGTACTGTGTTAATTTGCATTTAGATATCACTTAACTGTAGATTAATCACTAGATTAATTAATAGAACTAGAAATTAATAACTAGAAATATTTATTGATTATTCGGTTATTGTATCTTTGCGTATTCATTACATAAACAAATAAACAGAAATAATTAAATCACAATTATTTGTAAGTAATATAGTTGAAAGTAAAGAGGTCTAATCAGGAGGGAATATTCACGGAGTTCTTTTAGTCGCATTCCGCCTCTGATTAATTTGAAACGGTTTTCATAAGAAAAATCTCTTTCTAGCAGAATGACAAATCACGTAGCTTCGAGCTACGCTTTCCCGACGTTACGCTTAATAAAATAGTCAGAGTGGCATTCCCGCCGATTTTTATCGATACCCTAACGAGACAAAGCGAGAATGATCGATCTGCAGGACTCGAACCGAGAAGCTAAGAGACCGCGGAGCAGAGATACCAAGGAGGATATGACTCACGAAAACTCAAGCCTGTTATGCCTGTCTCTGCTTGGTAATTGATTGGCTTGGCTTTATTGGTAGCTGCACTTAATGGAGATTATTATCGATAAGGCACGCATCAAGCGCACCGCTGCACGCAACTTTCAAGTCCTGGCGTATTTTTTATTCTCTACCATTTTAGACCACTCATTACCCTTGATACGATTCTTCATACATCTTAAATTGTAATTTAATTCCTCTTGACTCCTGATACGCGTGAAACATGATTTCTTTTATTATCTTTTCCAGATTTTTTGCTTATAGAATCCATTACTTAGAATTGCGTAAAATTGTACTTCTCATTTTATTTATTATTGATTGTGTGAGTAGAAATGCTATGTAGGATGAAGATTGTTTGCTTGTAACGTTGGTCACTGATTTCACTTAATACTATACGTACGACGTACGTAACTAGTATTACAAACGACTTCACAGAATTATCCTCGTTTCGCGTGCCTAATGACACTTACCCGTCAGAGTAGAAACTGCAACTGGTTTTACGAAAGGTACTTCAGTCACACTTGTCATTACTCAATGGTATGATACCGTGGTCACTGTCACGTTCCAGTACTTCCTACGTTATATTTTAAATATTTTCACTCTACGCTTTCGTAGAAAGCTACGATAAGTACGATTTCAGCTTGTTTCAACTTTGATTACTCTCTTTGCTTTTCCTTCAAATTGACTATACTTCGTTCAGATATGAAGTCTATCAATTGACTATTCAATTGGAGAAGTGTTGATAACGAGCAGTCGTAAATACGCATTAATTGAAGTATGTATTAAAATTTATTGAAGTATGAAGAAACGCAGAACTAACTAACATGTTGAATTTATAGCCACGAAATATACGCTGCTAATTCGATATTACGATTTTTCTAAAGGACCAGAAACTCTGGCTTTAACTCTTTATGAAAAATGCGTAGCTGGTAGTCACAGCGTAAACTTTTATTTTACTAGACTTAGGGACTTTATTAGAATCGTCGTAAGCTCAAGAAAATTTTGGTGCAAGCAATCCTGGAAATTGCATTCGTTGATTTAGTGATGACATGCACATCACAATCGCACAAAAAGAACAGTCACAGGGACATTACGATTATTCGTGAACTCGATCCTGGATTGAGATCTAAGCCGATTACGAACCGGCTGCCTGGCCTCTCGCAATAGGACACTCAATGGCGTTAGGATTACATGTCTCCTGGTAGTTCGCACCACGAAATCTCTCTGTAGAATAGCGGGAAGTCGGTAACCCGAAACGTTGTCACCCATGTTCGTTTCAAGTACTTCTCCGTGACTCGTAACCGTTTTGATAAATCGCGAAACCCTGTTATAAGACTTTCATGCGCAACTTAATTTTTCCACAATGAGCACTATAGTTCTTCGTCATTTTTAAATTTCTAACTAATTAATGTGAAGGTAATTGCAATTCTCAATTCCCTAGTATTGCCTTGTTCTATATTTATAACAAATTCTCCTGATTCCTTTTTCAAGATTCTCATTATAGAGTATTTTCGAAGATATTAGTCTCTTGAACTTTAATCATTTCGATTAAAAATATTGTGCAGCTCAGAAAGAAATTCAAGGTAATTAATAAAAATCGAACTCTATGCAATTGATTTGTAAAGCGAAAACCGATAAAGTTAAAATTCAGTTTTGAAGAAAGAATGTTAGACGTTATGAGTCAAGATCAAAGGTATAATTGCAATGAGAAGTGAAGATTGTCCTAGTGGCTCCTCTTCGTTAGCTGTCAGCTGTTCGCAGGCGCCGAGTTCAGCCAAGATGAAAACCGGTGGAGGAGAGAAGCAAAAACGAGGAGGAAAGAACACAGGGAGACAGAGGATAGAAGAAAGAAAAAGGGACCCACCGGTCGTGGAGCTGTGGAGGTTGCACCTGCCACGGTCTGGTGCAGTGTAGTGCGGCGAGATGCGCCCGTACAAGGCCGACGATCCCGAAGAAACCTGGCCGTTGGATTCCACGCGTCCGAGGAGCCAACGAACAACGCTCCTCTCTCGCCTTAAGCGGCGTCTCACCTCGAAATCACGCTCGATCGATCTCGAGATTCCTCCTTGGTCGCCTTAGGATCGCTCGCCTAGAGGCCTCGCGATTCTGATACTGAACGGACCAACGTCCAACATTGAATTTCATGCAACCCCAGCCTCCTACTTCTTCCTCTGACGCTCCGTCGTATTGATCTTTGCTTTTCTCGGTATAGCCTTCTCTTGCATCGAGCCTTCTTAATACTTTCGTGTCTTTTTCAAAACAAAAATTGATTTTCACCGCGCACTATGTTGCAGTGTATTGTTTTCATAGCAAAAGCTAATTAGAGGACTTTAAAGGTGATATCTACGATTTGGAACTACACTTAGGTAACGTTTAAATTTAAAGGTTGCTCTCAATCTAAGAACCAAAAACGGGTTGTAGTGGGGTTGTCGAATGTTCTTTGTCAGACAATACAAAAATACTTTTACAAGTTTTGACGATGATACAAGGAATATTTTTATCTGATTAGAATCTGCTTAGGCATTTCCATTGAGTTGCTCCTTCGTGTGTTTTACACCCGAAGCTGAATTGCACCAGGTTAATCGACGCGACGCAGGAGCAGATAAGCGATCTACTGCTCGCATTCGCGCGAGTATAGAAACAACTTTGTCGCAAGAAATGGGAGCAGCTGATCGTGTCGCGATTTTACGCAGATGTGCAAAGTCAACAGATTTTACTTGTATCTCTTAATCACTAGGGGATGAATAAATGGAGGTCATAATTGAGAAGGATGGGATACATGATGCAAGCAGGCCCAATAATATTATGGACAATAAAAAAAATTGAAAAAGCAATTCAAGACTCGAATGAAACCACTGACAGTGGTAATTGAGATCCTTAACTGAAAATTGACTGTTTTCAGATACGCAAAGCCATTAATCTTTTTTAGTCTGTTCTTGATTATAAATCAAAGATCGAGTGTTATGAAGATTTAACGAGAGGGTGATTGCTGAGTGAACACTAAACACGTTTTGCACAATTTACTTTTTTTTTTGTAAAAAATCTCAGGACAAACTAGTGTACGTCACGTAGAACAAGCTATCTGCGATATTTAATTAAGATATACAACTCTACGCATTAGAGATTCGAGTCGAAATAATTAAAGCAGAGTTTAATTACGCTGCTCACGGTGAATCATCTTGTCTTTTACCAACTCTGTTTCTTCTTTTCGTCGTGTGAATGGTGTTAAAATTATGGATTGTAGAATGTTGCTCCGATAGACATCTCCTGTACAGTCCTTGGAAACTAAGTGGATGAACTATCGTGCTGGAAACATTCGCATTCTACATGGTTTTGCTACTCGAAGACTCGGCTTACGTCCTAACAGGTAAACTTCGTGGGAACCGTGATTAATAAATAATACATCGATATATATGAATGACGAAAAATTCATTTTGATTAGATTAGATTTTTACTCGATCCTTAAGACTCATTGAGGATTAAATTAAACTTCAATTCGTATCTCAATTGGTTCAACACTGTGTTCTCATAATCTTTTTTGTTTAAATGTACAGTTTTTATTATGATAACTGTTGATAACAAAGGTATTAGGAAAAAAACGTCAATGTTAAGAGATAAATACTGAAAAAGAATATTACAAGAATGATTTCATCTTTCAGTCTTTATATTCGGAAGACCTCTTGAAATTCTGTAGATCATATCTAATCTTGTGTGAAATCCTTCTCGACATTTTTTAGTGTTATTAAACCTAGCATTAATAGAGGTATGTACCGCGTTATAGCATGATACGTCAGAGTAGTCCGATCGTCTTTCTTTGCACGGTTCGTTAGGACGAGCAAAATCGGGGCTGAGGCGAGTCACGCTCTGTCAGTGTCATTTTCCTCGTCATCGTACGCGACGTCTCGACGTCGCGTCGCGTCGTCGGTTGAACTCCTTCCGCTGCGCTGTACCGCGATATACCGGATCGCAGATCGGAGATCGTGTTTGCTTTGCCATGCCGCCGACTCGTTACTATCGTCCTCGGATCTTGCCATGAACTTGGCACGCACGCTCTCACATCCTACGGATCCCCCTTCTTGCCTCTCTGAAAAACTCTCAAAAGTCTCCTCTATGTCGAGAAATACCGGCACTGCCGTGACTGTCGAATTCTTTCACGATTCTCGGTTACGACTGCCTTAACGACATGATCACAATGCAGAAAACGACTGGTTCTACTTCACAATTATTGCTCCAACTTTTTTTTCACTGTGAAACACGCTAAATCAACTACACGTACACAATTTGGCCGCTAACGAAAGAATAATTAAAAAATATATTTACCGCTAGAACTGCCACACATGGAGTATTCATTAGAAATTGTATATTATTGTAATTTTAGGAATCCAAAATAGTTTTTAACAGAGTAAAATAATTAGTGTAATTTTCTTGATCGTTTTTTATATGGCATACTTACTACTCATCGACTAAAAGCCGAGATTTTAAAATTAGCCTGTTCTGTTTCTAATAAGAAAGAAATAAAGGAGGTTCTAATTATTAAAGAATAAAGGTGCAGAAAACAAGACTTATTTGTCGCTTTTAAGCATTTTAATTAATTCTGAACACTATAAATTACAGTGTATGTGTGGAAAGAATGTCGGGTTGTGGACAGAGCTGCGGTAAGTGTTATCGCGTCCTATCTTTAAAGCGGCGTGAAGTTCATAAAGCAAATATGAATTATTTAAAACCTTTTACGGTAATATGCTTTCATCAAGCAACTTAGGTCGCTTAATTAAAACATATAATCTAATTATTTTCAAATTATTCTAATATTTTTCCTGTATAACGTTTCATTCTATTACATCCTGTACCCCAACTTAATACGTGTCTACTTAAGTTCCTGGAAAATTATCAAACGGACTTCTTAAATTATCGTTTTACTCAAGAAGAATAATATGATATTTTTTAAATTATCATAAAACATCTATATTTCTCCAATCACCTACAAGCTTATACGTATCTTCTTCATACATGTATATTTATATACGTTTACAATATATGTATCCAGCAATTTATATTACCCGTTTAAAGTAATAACTCTTGTTTACCCAAGTGCATTATGAATTGGTCGCTCGAGAAATATCCGAACGCGCTTGGCAAACGTGATTTAGTAGCAGCGTGCACTTCCAAACATAATTCGTTTTCTCGACAGTAACTGGGCAGTTACTACCAGCTAACGGTTCGTGTGAAACCAGCAAAGGGTTAAGCTATTTCATGATAATCGCCAGTAGAACAAGCATACGCGATCTGTTCAAGTGAAAAATGCCTCTACTCTCTACGACAGGACGACGATTTTCCAACGTGGGTACCCGATGAGGAATGGCGAGTATCCCAGCTGGTACTTGCGGTTCTTTAGGTATTCCGTGAATTTCAAAACTCGCAGAAGACGGTGGCGGATATTAAATGCCTTATCGCGTTAAAAGTTTCGAAGCTTGCCTTAATATTACTGCGTATCTGGCTTGATCCTCTTGGGCACCGGCAGATCGTGTTACACCAAAGTTACTTGTGGGGTAATTTACTGCCGTAGTGATTCACCAACATTACTGTGCACTTCCACATGTGACTATGTATACATCAGAATCTAAGGGGTGTAACGTAAATGTAATATGTACTTTACATTCTTCAATAAAAGTAATTAAAAGTATCGGAAATTAGCACTATAGCAATTACACTTTTGCTTTTGTTTCGCGAACGCTTTTTTCAATACAAATACGAGAAATCTTGAAAGATATTCATTATAGTTTCGGAATGTAGTTCCAAGTTACTGGTTAATTCCCGGTACACCCTGTAAGTATTACAATTCCGACTAGGTATATATTGCGTGTGCATATACACTGTGCAGAGATTCAAGGGATGCAGACGCGTAGATGGGTAGACAAGAGAGAAAGAGCAGGTGCAGCAGCATCCTCTCGAAGAAGGGAAATAATCGGCGTGGAAAATCAACGAGCCTGATACCTACGGTTGTCTCAGGTTTCACATATAGTAATTAAAACTCAGCGATCGGTATTCAATCTCTCAGCTGACTCTGTCTATCTTTATGAAATATGCGGAATGAATTATGCCGAGAATATACCTTCGGCCTTATCGTCTTTTTATCGCGGCGTGATTGATCGTGGGTAAGGGTAGCGCTTGCGGCTAATGCACGAATCATGAAGCATGTAATGCACGAATTATTACAAGGAGCATCAAATGCCGCAAGGTACCCACTGCGGTACTCGTATTATACCCTAAGAGGCATGTTGACGCATATTTGCGTTCGTAATTCATGTGTGAATATTTGCTTGATACTTTCCTTATAATTTACTTCCTTATAATTGACCATTGTTTATTCTTCTGGCAAATTTGCAAATTGCCAACATGCACGCTTATGATCGATTCTATATTGCAATTATTCCACTGTATTTTTTGTATGAGAACAATCAGAATTTTAAGAATTTCTTTAACAAAATTCACCACGAAATATATTAAATACCAGATTTTATGGCTCGTTAAACGCTGCGTCAAGTGATTATTCTATGATTGCAAATACGTGTTCCATATATTCTAAGTCAACGAAGTTTCCCATTTCATTCGTCAGCCCGTCGAAATAAATTAGAGCATAACGATTCTCGAAGAAAGATAATCCTTGTAAGACTAACAATCAGACCATGTTAGTCAAGGGTCAATTCACTCGTCGAGATAAACCGAGTGCGCTGGAAAAAAAGTCTCGAGCTATAACTAGCACCGCATACTACTCGGAAACAATAATGCTCCGCAATCAGTACCAAAACACAAGTTCCTCAATGAATACCGAACAAGGTGCCTTATAGTAGCTGCTTTCAGAGGCTTAATAGATTCGATGAAAAGAAAAACCCTACAACAATTCACTGACATTTCACGATCGCGAAACGTGCCGCCGCACCACACCGCTATCTTTGCTTTTACGAAACAATCAGGAATCCCCATCTGAAGTAGGAGTCTCGCAATTAATTTCCACTAAAAACTCATTAAGCCGTCGAGCATTGCCCGGAGATTTTTACTATACTACGCGCTTTTCCGATTGGATTGAAAAAAATGGTTGCAGCTTGGAGTTAACGTTAATTACTCGAGGGTTAATTACTCGAGTGGTACTTGTCGAGCAGCCGATTAATTAAGAAGGCAGTCAACGTCGTCGCGGCAGTGGCGACGGCACGAGTAATAAGTCCGCATCGCGGCTTTCTTTTTCATTAAAGGCTTGTAGCACTGTCGATGGATGCGTAGTACGAGCTCCTTGGTTCGATCCGACAGGTGTGACACGCCAAGACTGTGGGAAAACCCGGCTTGCCGACCAAAGAGAGTGAAAGTGTAACAGTCAGAAAATATTACAAACGGAACAACCCGAGTGTACTGGTCTCGCTGGACCTCGAACACACGCGAGCCACATCACAAGTAAAAAAAAGGAAATCGGAATCGTGTGTTTGTCGCGAGTACAATGCAGATACAGTAGTTCTTAGAAGCTTATGGAATTAAGATGCTGTTAACATTGAGTACTGTCGTCGATTTTGCTTAAATGATCATAAAAAATCCAACTGCAGGTGGGGTTTAAATTAGCGATAATGAAACTTGATTTGTAAATCCAGTAAACATTTGAAATCGAAGATTTCAATAACGAGTTGTTCGTACAACTGCATTGACAAGGTGCTACGTTGGCAATACCAATCTGTGAGATGTGTATGTAGTTGATAATAGACTGCACTTAAATGAAGCCAAGGAATAATGCAAAAAAATTAGGAACATCTTTTGAAACCTGTTTGCTAAGCCCAGAATGTCGACTGTAGAATACCTGTTATTGCTATCCAATCATTTGCACCTCGTACATTTCGTAACTTCTAATTACATCTTCTATTTATTTCTACGAAATGCTAAACAACCTAGTTTGATTGTGATCTGTCCAACGGTATCTGCATGTCGCTCAATTACAACTGGAATTACGCTATTACAGAACTATTACACTCAAACTCATCTAAACCTGTAGCTAATTAATTATTAAATTATCTTAATTCCAGGAATAATATTCTAATGCTACATGTGCAAATTTCTCAGACTGAAAATATAATTACGTTAAGTAAATCTGAAAATTATGCAGTAAAAATACCGATTGCTTTTGTAAATAATACTTCAAGGCGAATATGAAATATATAAAACGAGATTGGTAACTTGAAATACAAGTTGGGACGATTTAAGCCGAATAATTATATTTGCTTCTACTTCATATGATATATGTATAAAAATAAAGGAGTGAGACCGATATTATCGCTGAACTGGTTCGTCTCTGTGTACTCTACGAGCAGATAAAGTATAGAAATACTATAAATTACAAAAGTAGTCGAGTCGAAAAACCTCAGATATATTTCAAGTCAGATTTTAGACAAAGTGTTAGTTTCCTCCTTTCAATCTAAAGTATTGTCACCCGTCGATTAGAAACTGATCGAACCGGTTATTGGTAAAGTGGAAAGTAATGTGCGGATATGGTTTGACATTATGTAAATATACATTTCCAACTACATCTCGCGGTAACTTCGAACGAACTAGCTTGTTGCAGTGTAGGCATATAAAATTGAAATTATAGTATTTTATTTTCTTCTTAAACTCTTTTGCGACCTTATAAAATCACACGTAATAACGGCTATTAAATACTTCACTGTCTAACCAGACAGTTTTACATCGTCGTAATAGTACGTACTCCAAAACGTAGACTATTATTAGTAAAACTTGTTGAAGTATTTATAGCATATTATTTTTCTGAATTACTTATTTTTAGAGTAATTTGAGTGTTGCAAAGTTTTTGAAGTCTTCCGTGAGCTGTTTATAAGTGCAATTTTTCGTGACTAATAATGAGACATAGTTTATGTAACGTGCAGCTAAGAAATGAAGTAACTGTCATGTTCCGATTCCAAAATGACTTATAATTATTTGAGAATCTAGAATAATTTATCCAAATTATTTCAATTTTTTCTATTCAAAGTGCTTCAGGTCTCGGATTACCGCGGTACAATCAGACATGCGTATCTGACGTCAAAATTACGTGGACTTATTAAGGGTTAAACGGTACTGACTTGGGTCGCGACTCACCGAAACAGAAATTCCCATGGGCATCGCTTAACATACTTCGCACCCATGATCCATGTTGAACAATATTGATCAAACGATAGCAGTGCGGCGCGCCACAGCACGATGGTATCGTACCAACGACAAAAAGGCATTCTTCGGCTACTTCAACGACTTCTCGTACAGATGTTCGTAGGATGTTGAACATCGTTCACGCGTCCCGACCTGAAACTTTCACCTTTTCAGGACCAGAGAGGATTCTTGATCCGGGTTGTCGCACTGTTTCTTTTGCTAGCAAAGTAATCTGGTCCTGGCGTCGTTACGAACGAACACTCTTAGAACTCGACACCTATGTCTCCGCGCTTCCAGTTTTTACCGTAAAATTTATGTGCTGCCTCATTAACGGGTTACGTGTTCAAGATAATGTGTTTATCATTGTCGCTTGACTCGAGCTTGTCGATATCACAATTTTTCTTTTCGATCAGTCGCTTTAACAGGTTCACTGTCCAGACAACGCTCATTCACTAAAACGATTTTTACAGTTCACTTTGCTATAAATATTCAGATTGCTCGTATGATACACTCAAAACCTTCTTTTTACGTAACGGGTTTATGTGCAAAAAACTCTAAAAACTTATTGGTGCAACTAATGCAAGTTACGCTTTTGTATAGTGAGATACTGATAGTCGCGGAACCAACAGTATAAGTGACATGGCAATTAAAATGTTTTCTTGACTTGAAAATTTCGTTTTGTCAAAAAAGTTATATTATAAAGTTCTTCGATATATTTGTGTCGGAAGAAACTGTTTCCCGACACCTAAATATTGCCTGGAATGACATTCCAAGTGGTTCGCGGTAAGATTGATCGGCACGATCGCGATGTCTCATTGAATTCTTTTGCTTGGAAGAAAGATCGTTTTTTTTTATTACGTTAGACGGTTATAGTATCAGCCAGAAGAAGACGGGGATCGCGAGATGCCGTATAAAGATAGGAACATTCGTATTACATTTTACGGTGACAGAGAACGGCGCGAACCGGCAACGATACATTATCGTAGCCGCGTGTTTCGTTCTTGCCGATCTGACAGACGTCGTCCTTGTCCATCAGAAGCCGAGCATCTGCCACAGGACACGAACCAGGGCGATCGCTTGCAAATCGTTGCGAGACGTGTCCTCGCGTAGGAATACGCTCACGAGATCATCGAACGATTAATCTTCCGATAAGTCTTCGTACTCGATGGCCTACCATTTATGTCACGAGCTCGCCCGAAGCACGCATAATTTGGAAATTCCTTCATACACGTATCCTTCAATCATGTAACCAGATCGGCCGTAGTTTTTCTACTGAATTTTCAAGATCATTATAAAGTCGAAAGACAACTTGTTATTCTCGTTCAAGTCAAATTCGTTCGATTAAGTCATCAGAAACTGACTCATCTCTTTTAATCTTTTAACTATTTCAGTTTTTACTAATATATTAAATATTATTCATATGTTAGAATATTAAAATATTACATGCTTATAGGTTTGAAATAGGAAACGGATAAGTATAAACGAATAAATCCAGGAATACTAGTGAAGAGATTAAGACAAGCTAAAGACACCCACTCAATCTATCAATCTCAACGCACAATACTAGAAGATTTTACTTAAGTTCGCAACTAGAATCAGAATAGTGCGAAATCGCTCTCTCAGCTACTGTCGACAGAGAAGGCACACATTTCAATTGCAGCGAAAGACAGCTTTCTTAGGGCGACTTCACGAAGATAAACAGTGATTCAAAGTATCCGCGAAGGAGAGAAGCTAGCCGTGCCAGAAGTATAGAAGTATACCAGGGGGGGCGATCGGATCTCAAACGATTTCGCCGGCAGAGCTAGATATCGATCGTATTCTTCAAGAGCGAAGAGACTCTTTAGAAGGGTGCAGAAACACCAACACTTTCCCATGGGCAACAGTCACATACATGTCCGCCCGCCCGCCATGGGTTCCAGGGACATTCTGTTCCAGTGGAAAGAGACATTTCAATTTAAAAGCGAGCCATTGAATAAACATCCGGTCTAATGGGGTCCTGCGACCTATAAATCCCTCTCCCTCCCGATCCTGCCGATTATATAGACAGGTACATATACGGAGAGAAAGAGAGAAAGAGGCGAAGCTTATCGCACCAAAAGCGTGTGCCTCGGACGTCCACATCCAGTCATGGATAAGGACGTCTCTGAGTTGCTCCTCACCTTCGCAAAATCTCTCTCAGGTTTTTCTTTTCGCGCGAATCTTCTTTCTTCCTCTTTTTACTACTTCTTGCTCCCGTTGGTCAGCATGCCGCCTCCTTTGGGATACCGTACGTTTGTGTGGAAGTAAGTAACTACGTATTCTCGTGTTTTTACTGGCTCTTTGCTACATCGAATACGACGGCACCAGGTAGCCACTGAACAGCCGCAGGAAGTGTCTCCTGTTTTATGTGGAATTTAATACCGCCCCGTGTGAGCCCCTTACGCCGGTTGATTTCAAATGGCTGCTAAACCACCTTTGCCAATGCTTTTGTTTGCTTCTTCGAAGAGAATACACACTTGCAACGGGGACTTTGAGAGAACGCGGTAGCTTCGAACCGTAACGCTACTTTACCTCCGTTATAGCAATCCCGCTGGAATTGAACTGTTTCTGATTCTTCTGGAGTAGTGTGCGAATTGTTTCTCCCAGCATTCCGTGAATAACTGCATAACAAGGGAGAACAATGTGTTCGAGTACTGGGAACTTTACGAGTTTTGACTTGTGGCATCGATAGAGTTACACATTATCAGTGATTTTGGAAACTTTCATAAGTTCTTTGCCAATCTAAAATTGCGTATTCTCAAATTTCAAGTTTTCCTTTGGAAAAGGCTAATTGCATAAAGAATCTCGACACTTTGACTTGTAGAACAGAAATTAATTCAATTAAAAACTGGCTATGGACTAAAATGATATTTTTCACAAATCATTTAAAATTCTCAACTAATTTTGCAATTGCAGGTTGTCACTTAGCGGAATGAGAAAGTAGTTTCTTAGACAGATTACATTTCCACCTTTTTCTCTTTGCTTACAATTCGCAATAGTGACTGCAAGTTGAAGAAAAAAGCACGGAATGAGACGGCTCATTAAGATATCTTCATCGCGATATAATACCAGTATCCGTGTAGATCGATGGTTTATTTCGCATCGGAAGAATTGCGAATTTGCAATTAAATGATTTTCCCTCGATAGCGAATTATTTTTATTGCTAGTTATCGAGTGATAATTCTGGAAATGTAGGACTTTTTCGTTTTGTACTGAATCTCGACTGCTTCATCGTCGCCTTTAATGAGAGAGCTCCTTGCAAAACGAGAACATAGATTAGTGTTGTTACGTTGTTACACATTCGCGAGTGGTATTTCAAGCGAACATTTGATTCAATCACTATGCATCTTTCTTGCGCTATATCTTCTTTGCCCGTAATCTCAGCTTCCCATTTTGAGCCAGTATCATCGGGAATTAGATTTAACGAGGGTATCAGCTAGCTGCTCGCAAATTTTCATCAAGATACGACGACTTCAATAACTCTTGTTTGTTGGAGCTAGCGAGTATTGGAGGTGAAATGTTTACGGGGATTGCACGGTTAGAGACAGGGTATATATAGAAGACCTTTTCAGAGCCATTGAAATCGATTGGCGACTATGAGGAACGAGACACTTCCACTACCACGTTACTGTTACGATTCTTTACAAAAACGTTTTGAGGAATGCACGTGAAATGTTTGTGAAATGGATCCACAATGCCGTGAGTTTACGGCGTCCGGTTAGTAGCATTTGGAAGCTGGCAATTTGCTCGATGTGCCATTGAGGAATTTCGCGATTATTTGGTTCGTAAGTGGGCGGCATAAGCACGTGGATACATACCGCTGACAATTTAGCTGAGCTTAACGATCTCCGGTAATTAGCACTCTGTCCCGACAGTAATGAAGCCGTTCCATGGGGCACCCTACGTGCGCTGGTTGTGGGAGCACACACGTCTTCTTGCCCGTTTCGAGCTTCTCTCTTAATATACTTTCGTCCAGCGAACGATTTAGCGCGCGAACGCTGGAATCCGTGCGCTTTTAACGAGCCGCGCTCTCTTTCTCTCTTTCTTTCTTCTTGCCGCTTTTTCACTTTTGCTCTCCACGCGAACTCACCGCTGCACTGCGGCAACCTACAGTTATTAATGAGCCAATTATTGTGAGCGGTGCTAAAATAAGAGTGAGTGGGAAATCATTTTGCGTGAGGGAACTTCGATAGAACTCATATTTAAACTGGCGCGTACCGTAAGCAACTCCTGAGACCCATATCGAAATAAAATCAACCGGAATGGAATTTATCATCGGGGTATAATGAAAAGGGTAGTGGTTCATGGTACAAGAATGTCGATGAAATACTGATGCGATATCATGAGTGCTCACTAGATTCTTTTACAGCGCAATATTTATTACACTCCTCAATTACATAAAATGTCTACCGCGACTCCTCTGCTTGAAACTATGCGTCAATAGTGAAAGGGACGACAAGGAGAAAAAATGGGAAACAAAGTACGAAAATTCAATGGATCTTTGAAGAGCAGATGGGAAGGAAGAGATGTTAGTATCGTAGAATCGAAAGCGACGCGAATGTATATATCGCAATTAGGCGTAGGATTATCGGACCTCGTAGCCGAAACCAATAATTATCGACAGTTCGACTCGACGGGCAGCTTCGTGGCTTTGCGTGAATCTCACATAGCTCGTAATTTCCCATAAGAAGACGTTAATGCGACGAGGCGTAAGGTTATTAACTCGACGCCCACGTTCCACCTCGGTCTCCTTGTTCTTGCGCCTCATACACTATGAGTACGCCAGGATAATACTTATTCAATTTTTCGGACTGTTGTTCGCGAGCATTGTTACTTTACCGTGCGAAACAATACGATAAATTATAACGATAAAAGTGCGCGATGAGACTAAAATAGACATCGCTTTTTGGAATTCGAAATGAATTTCCACGTAGTAAATTTTGATTCGATATTAGTCCTTTCTAGTTTAGGAGGTAGATTCTACTTTACGGTTTTCGCTTCTAGTCACACTCGGACACACGATGGCACGATCGGAAATCTGATTAACTCCATTAAATTGAGTTGGTGAATATTTCCACGGTATATCGGCATGCTACTGAATATCCATCGGGAGTTAAAAAGGATTGCGTCAGTTCGAGATATGATGTTTTAATAGGCACATAAATTACTGCGAACGACGCAGTTTCTTAACGAGTCAGCACTGGTTGGTTGATTTAATACGTTTCTTCAGCCACCGTCCTCCATCAAGCGATACCTCAATCATATTAGTGATCGTGATAAGCGCCTGAATTAACACGCCATAGTCATTAACTACTCTAATGAATGAATCGCAAATCTCCTGTAGCTCCACGCTTGGCTTTCATCGAGGTCTCGGTGCTACTGCGACCCGACATTTAGATAATTAAACAGCAATCTGTTGCAGATTTGTCGAATGCAAACTGTAGCAGAAAACAATTTAGAATTGCAAAGTACAAGAATCTAAATTAAAAGTGGTCAAGTAACTTTAACTGTAAGTTAATTGGACCTAATATCGTTCCAATCTTAAACATTTTGACATGAAAATTATGTTTTCCTAAAAATGATTGATTAAGAAATCAGATGAAAAACGAATTCATAAATCTCGATTGAATTTATCATTCAAATCTAAGGTTTTCATTCGTCTGAACGTTCAATAGTCTCACGATCTGTCCTAGTGAATATATTAGAATATTTGCATATTAGAAAAAGAAGAATAATATCCCCGGATGTTAATATTAATAATCGATTATCTTCCGGAAAAATAGAGACTTAACTGAAAGGCAGAGTTCCGGCCGATGAAGGTTCTCCATCGCAAATCGATTGAGCCGACTTGTGGTTCGTTTTGTCCTCGAAGCCGTGAGCATGCCGCGGCGCGCGGTTCTTTTTCGTCTCGGACGCATACGCTTCGCTATACGGGCGAGTGCCGTGGGCGAAGGAAGTCGCTCTCTTCCGATCCTTTCGAGGACTCCGTGCCGTTGCATCTGCTTCAGGACCGGTTCGATCGGATCGATAAATTAGATCGTCCATTCATGTTGAGCACACTGTTCACGACGCGACGCGACGCGACGCGACGCGCGACTCGATTCCCTCCGGTCTCACCGGATTTTTCCCGGTCCACGCAAATGTCAAGTTTATTGCAATTGCCTCCTGACGAGGCAGATTCGATCTCTTATCGATTCTTGCCTCAATTTGACTGAATCCATACAACGAACCTGTTACTTCTCGATGGAACTTGTACCATTATCGAAAGTATACTCTCCTCCTTTGCAGTAAAAAATGTTAATATGGAAGAATCCTTCAGTGTATTGCAAATTAGTAGGGCATTACTTAAGTGGTTTGCTCAATAATATAGCGAACAAAGTATTTCGAGCTTTTACGCAGAGTATTCAAAATTGTACATGATGAATAATTATTAAAACAACATTTTTCAATTATTCTTGCAATACATAACTTGTCAAAAGTTATATTATACGTTTCGAAAATTACCCCATGGATTTTGTGCTAATGATAAGACTCGTATTTGTATAAAGCTGTACAGTCTGCTTATAGCAATTACAAAGACGAATGTGTTATTTTTTGTACTCTTATAATAGTACGATTTTCGAAAAAATTTTACTTCTGAAGAAGAAACAAAAGGTGACATATAATTTTATACTCACGTGAAACTTTTGGTTTAAATTTTGTTTCATAATTTATTATTGTTGACTAAATACACTTCGTACGATAAACTCGTGTCACATAAGCGCCACGTTAATAATTTAATTGCTCCTAATTAACGTAGTTGCATTAATTATATATGCAGAGACTGCTTTGCATACCGCGACGATTACTTAATTGAGCTTCTTTATTTGCTTCTCTCGTCTTGCCACTCATCTAATTGCCTTCTTTCACCACAGTCCGAATGTGACGCGAAGGGTCCAAGACCACCTATCGTGTTCCTAATTTCTTCTTAATGCTACTGCGTTCCAATTGCTCCCAAAAATGAAAATAATTTTACTATGTAATTTCCTGAATCCACCATAAGGTTCACAATTATTCAAATTCTATTGAATTTATAATTCGATTTTTTCAAAAACCGAATTTAATACTTCTACAAGATTGTGAAGAACGATTTGGAAGGATGTGACTGGTCTTTGGAAAGGGAAACCTTTACGCTCAATTAATCGAGTGAATTAGTCTTTGCTAAAGTGCAATGTTTACGTGCTACGACGATTGCTGCTATTGTTCACGCGACGAAGAAACAATACGATAAAACAGTTGATCCTATAAACTGAGGGATGTTCACACCGTGGAATCTACGAGAGAAAACACTGGCGAGGAGAGAGAGGATAGATCCTGGGAAGACTCTCGTGAGGCGGGTCCAGCAATCTCAAGGAAAGGAAGCGAGAAAGAGCGATCGAGAGACTGTGGAAAAGATCGCGTAGGCCCAGGATCTCGAGGTGAACGCACGATTATGTGGTCACTGGAGGATGCATTCGTTCTTTTTATACTTCTCACAAAACTAGTTTACACCGCGAGTGGAGCGGAAAAAGGGGAATGGAAGAAAGAAAGAAAGAAAGAGAGGGTGAGAGAGGGGAGAGAAAGGAAGAGAAAAAGAGAGAAAGAGCATGATCGAGAATGCGTTGTGGAAAAGAAGAGAGACCAGAGGAAGAATGAGAGCAGAGAAGATGACGAGACGAAGACTTTGGGAGGAAAAGAGCAAGAAAAGAAGAGGATCTCTGTGTCGACAACCGATCTGATTGGATTTATCAGAGGTAGATGCGTTCGACTGAGAGACCGTGTAACCTTTTTTCACCTTCGGAAGATTAAATCGGAAAGTCTCGGTGACGCTGGACTCTCTCTCTTTCTCTCTCTCTCTCTCTCTCTGCCTTCAGCTACGTGTCTCCAGAGGGATTAGAACTGGAGGGGACTTGGAGATTATACAGAATCGAAAGGACAGCATACCGTAATCTGGCTTAATATTGCGAAAAATACTTACAGTAAGAAAACAGAACAAATGCTTTCAAATGCATATTCATTCGCTTAATACGATGAAGAATCTTGAACATTAATCACGATGATGAATATTTAAACTTGTATCTTTAAAATACTTGTAGTATTAATACATATAAATCTTGACGTACCTACTTGAAATAGTTGAGGAGATTCTTTCAATTAAAAGCTGTAAAGCTTTCTGATATATGAGCTATTGTATATTACTCAGCCGATCAACCGAACTGCAGAGAACATAGGTACTTTCTTCAATGCCACTCGAGAACCTGTTTGTCACTTTTGCGAATCCGATCGACATATTCCTGGCGCAATATTTCTTAAAGCAGGACGGCATTTAAGGACTAATTAGCCCGATAGAGCCGTGATCGGTCGAACGATACGAATTACGAATCGCGTCGCGATAATATTTACTATCGTCGACAAAAAGAATCGGCGGAATTGGACTTGGATATAGCTCACAATCAGAGTTCTATCTTCTGCTAGCACTGCCTGTGGCAGTTCAGGCGGTGTAACTTTTTTCTCTGGCGCACGGTGATTGAAGTTTTACAATATCGTCCCATTATCGGTGTGTTATGAATTAAAAGCCGCGGGTTTTGTCACCGCAGGGGTGCAGGTTCAAAGCACCGGCAGCGCGGCGCGCGTTCTACAAGTCTTCCAGACTCCTGACGACTACTGCCTGTTACATTGACTCTTGCCATCTTGGTATTGATGTTGCATTCGGAGTGCGAACATTTTTCTACATCCTTCCTCGATTTATGAACTCGTTCGAGCGCGCCAATAAATCTCACTGACTGTGAGCTACTATGGGATAACGTGGATTCTGAAAAATATGCAGTCAAGTATGTTGTCGCGTATGAGTTAAATGCACTGTGACGAGAGTTATCTGAGTGCAAGCATGCTCGACCGACTTTCGACTTTAATTGTCTTGGAAATGAAACTCTCGATTAACGGATATTGTTCGACATTATTCACATATGTGGTTGAATCAGCATTTTTGCCTCTACTTACTAATATTCACGCACTTCTCAAACTCACATCTTTGATTAACCAATTCGAATATCGTGCAAAAAATTTGTAGTCAAAAATAACTATTGAGTAAACTCCACGTTCGTATCAGTTTAAAGAAAACGAGAAGTCGTTAAAAATAAGTATCTTGTCCGAGGTGTTGAAATATTCCTTTGGGAACATACATTAATCAGCAATTCAAATCATCAATTCAAATTCATTGAGGTGGAAAATGTTAATGACAGAGAACAAAAAATATTCTATTGAGCTTAAGTAGGTGATTCAGCTAATTAGTTTCACCAGTAAAAATGTTGAAAATTATTCATCAAATCTATGACCCGTTGATTTCGGCGATATCTATAATGGTACGTCAAAGTTAGACAACTCTTTTATGTTCCGAATCCATCGGCAAGAATCGAGTTCCGGATGGGCCAGAAGCAAACAACGTGGAAATGTGCGGCAATGAGGAATACGCGGTAATAGGAAGGTAATTCTATTAGAAGAGGCAGCGGCGTTGCACCGACCGTCGATGGAGAGAGAATCGTGAAGGAGCGCCAGCGGGAAAAAAGGATCGATGCACCCCCTGGGGAGCCGAGAAGCCACCCAAGAAGCAAACTCTCCGATAACTTGTAGGACATACCGCGGCTTTGCTATTCAAGCATCGCCAAGTAATACCATAAATATTCCTGGTCGTAAGCCGGCATCCGCGCCGCGGCGCACCGCGCGGAGAGCTCGATACGCGACGACCAAGGGGAGACGATGGACGGCGATCAGAAGATGCCCATTGCCCACCAACCCAGCCAATCGATCCTACCACGAAGCATCTCGCCGACATCACTGATTCTTGCTTTAAGGTGAAATCGCTCGATATTTCGGCTCCGTCACCATCAACGCAACGCAACGCAACGCGACTCAACGCAACGTAACGCAGACTGGGGTGAATACATTACGCGGACGAGTGAACCTGAAGAGTCCACAGCTTTAATGCCGGATGCCATGCAAATTTATTAAGAGCAGGGAAATACGGAATGCCTCGTGGACTGTGCGACTGAATCGCGGACGATGAATATGCAAATTGAAATGCACCTTCAATAACTTACGAGCCAGTCGTTAAGTTGGATCCTTCCGAGAGCTTAAAAAGACATAAGTTCATCATGCCACGAATGACTTAATCCGATATTGTTTTGACCACACCGATGAAAACTTGCGGTGATCGTTGAGGTTTTTATCCTCGATCGTTGAGAGGTTCATCGAGAGTAAAGTGTCCGTGTGTGCTTGTGTTAGCGAGTGTAAGGGACGATGAAGATACAGCCGATGGTACCGATTTGCTCCGAGCACATTCTTGGCCCCCCTCAACGATCGAGAGAACCCTCGGCGGGCAACGATAATTGCCTTTAATTGCGGAAATAATTGCATTGACCTCGATCTATAACGGTGCACCGACGAAAGGAGAGCCTTTATCCTGAAATAACTCGTGCAGTCTCGTGAGGTTTCGACCTTTCAAAGAACTTGAATGGCGTGTGGAACGTGAACAATTACGCGGACACTCTACATACTTTACTATTAGGTCCATTTTTCACTGATCAACGTGCAAGTTCTTAAACGACCCTCGCTCGATTACAAAGTTTCGTAAACTGTCATTAAGATGCGATTGGTCGCAGAAATGTGGAGAGCGAGTAATCAACTCGATAGGAAAACGCCACTTCCGATTGATAATTCAAATGATTTTATTCGGATAGTCGAATAAGTCGATTGGTTTTGTGCCGGCTCTTGGGTGAGGATGCGAAGATTTTTCAGCACGGTGAATCATCCTTGAAAAAGCCTCCCCCCTTTCTTGCAGGAGATTTTGCTCCGGTTTACGTCACGGTGCCAGAGCTGACCACGGTTCAAGTATATCCGGGTTTTATTGTGTTTTGGCTATGCTGCTACGTGCTCGAGCATGAAATCGTGATTTAACATCGCTTCCAGTGGAGTCATCCTGCAGTGTCAGGCATTTCTGGATCCACGTCCTTGATCAAGGGCTTGTCGAAGGAGCGATTTCCAAAAGAATCGTTCCGCATTCTGACCAACTTTTTCTTATCGAACCCCGAGCAATCAAGCAGATTAATCGATACACATACGCGAAATCTATTTCGCAGTGCAATAAGCGTCTTACCCTTTTTTGAGTCAAACACACGGCCACGCCTAATTATCTTACATCCCCGACTAGCTAGCAAAATGTTAATTAAATCGAGCTCGGATTTCTAGTCGTTGTCGCGTCCTTCTTGAAATTGAAAGCAGCTCAAAAAACGGCTCGTCATCCGCCGAGTTCAAGGAGACGTCAACGCACGGTAGGAACAGCAAGATATCTATCGCTAGCCAGTTCTCTCGGCTCCTATCGACCGGTTCAATTTACAACAATTACAAAGCACAATGCAGCAGGCGGCCCACGAGCTCCACCGATCGGCGATTCGCTCGATATCGCTTCTTTCATTAAACCGGGACTCCTTTCAAGCGACCGTTTTGCTACAACTCGACGTTACCTTCGATGTTGGTATTATAATAACACCACTAAAAGTTCTTCTAATTATATTGCAATCAGTTTGCCTTTTTTCTCTTCGCCGATCCTCTACAGCAACCCAAGTTTCTACTTTGGCAAATCAACCTTTGAAGCAAAATTCGATAGTTCTATAGCAACTACTTCTATTGCGTTCTAACGTAACATGACATTGCTGATAAAAGAATGCAACAGTAATCAAATAGTTAAAAATAAATTGATAAAATGATGAGGTTGATGAGAGACTTTATTGTAATTGGTACAAGTAGATTCTAACTATGTATAGTGTTCTTGAGCTTCGAGCGTAACCGCGAAATCTAGAAAGAAGGATCTTTACCCTATGACCGAAGAAAAGCAAGACAGAAGGATAAGACGAAAGTACAATAATTCGGTCGGTCGTGTCGATCGCAAAGCGACAGGAGCTTAATCGTGGGCGCAGTTATTCAAATCACCCTATGAATGGAGATGAAATAGGCGCTTGCCGCTGTTCACGAAGGTAGTACACGGTCGTTCGTGCACCCGACAGGTACTTATTGATGGAGATAAGGCCATTGGTTTCCGCGGCGCGGCTGTGCGGTGCGTTGTTGCCTCATCGCGCGGCTTTGGCCGAGGTAAATAAGGAGTGGGCCCAGCATGAGGCCCGACCGATCGTGGCCTGCCCAGCCAGGGGTTAGCTTCTCTCATAATCATTACCCTGTCTGCCTGCTAACCCCCTCTCTTCGTATCTTTCCTTCTCTTTCTTTCTTTCTCTCATTGTGTCGCGATTAGGCAACAGCAATTATCGATTGCTGTCGCTTGACGCGATTAATCGAACTGATTTGGAAACAGTCGTGACGGGTAAGAGCCACCCGCCACCGCACCCGCTTTGCTCTCTTCTCTTCTCCTTTCGACTGGTCAATACTTCTGTATCTACTTACTACTATCTATCACCCTGTGGCGAACTCTTTTCCCTCTGCTTGCCTCTTCCAACCGCGATTGATCTGGAGCGTGAATAGATATACATCGTTGTATAGTAGCGCTTCGCCTTGTTTCCTTTCAATCAGGATCAGGATTCGATGATTTTTTACCGATAGCTTCATTTTATAGGATATCGCAATATGTCAAGAGTGTAATCGTTTTGAATTAGACTTCAGAAGTTTCGAGCAATGGTTTTATTCAATTAGTAATTCTTAGAACAGTTGTGAATTATTGGAATGGTTGCGAAAGTGGCAATGGTACTTGCGTGTAATACTGAATATTTGATAATAAACTTCAAGAAAGTACACTTCTACTAAATTTTACGTTCCTAATTCTCTACGGATAAATTTGAAGAATTCTGACTCTTGCAAGATTCGAAACTTCGAAAAAACATCAGTCTTCGATATGTGTGGCTCAACACATGCATAACATCGCACTCAGCTGGCGTTAAGAAATTGAAATAATGAGTATCGCATACTTTCGTCGTGTCATAGTAGCACAGTTGATATGCAATATACATTACTGCGTCGAAGGAATATATGTCTTCTAGAAATTCAGTTCGCCCATATGGGGGATGTTGTATGTGGTTACTGACCTAAGGTGCTGTATGCAAATGGTAGCGAAGTTATTCCCGCTGATATCGCTTCGGGATAGCTTATACACCGTGTCCAGCCGCGGATTGCAGAAAATAAGCTGTGATTGAATGTAACCCGCGATAAGATCGTATCGTTCACGAAGATAAAGTGCGCGATGCATTTTGATTATACACACGGTTTTGTAGCCAAGGAATTCTTAAGAGCCACGGATGAACTTTTTCCCTTCACTTTTAACCACCGCACTGGCACCTAGTCTTCTACCATTCCAACTACCCAATGCAAATCATGCACGATTTTTCACCCTCGCATAAGCGTACTCGCGGATGACTTCAGTTATGCTTGCTCCAAATACGATCAAGCAATTTTTTAAATTGACGCACTTTGTGCACGCAACGCTCGATATGTTCCGCTGGAATCAACTGTTGACACACTGATCTTTTTGCCGCGGCTACTATATTACTTGCAGCGAAGCGTGTAACAACGTAAAGAGAATCGTTTGACTTGCTTTTACAATGCGACACGACAATTTGAGATAATGGAACCAGCACTTCCAATGCTTTCTCTTTGGCTACACAGTGCTTCAATGAGATAAATGTATTGTTTTTATAAAAATTTCTTAGGACACTCATTTCTTTATAGTATTCATTACGGAAGAAATACGTCGGAATTGAGATCATAATTCGAAGATATGCAAATATGATCAACTGAAATATTTGATAAAGTTCTGATGCTTTGAAACAGGAATTTCGCATCATTAGGCACGATATATTTTTCCAATAATTGAATTAAGAGTTCGCGTCTACCGGATACTAGTTATTGAAGAAATACTATCAAAATTGGTGGCTACGCGTGGCTGATTTGAAATAGTTCATTACATACTTGAATATTTAATAAGGTGTAATGAGAATAAAAAAAAATGAACTTTAAGCTAACTGTGGACACAGGAATTTAATCAGAAAATGTAGTTATCGAGAGAAATGTTCAGAAAATGTTCAGAAAATGTTATCGAGTAAAATGTTCAGAAAACGATTAGATTAGAAGTATATCTTCTGTATCGATTCGCCTTAAACTATTCGAATTGCGAAAGGAACTCGTCAGAAACTTGCACGTGCTGTGCTTACTAAGGATTTACAACGACTCGTGGGTTTTCTACCAAAGTGTATATTTTCAAGGGGATGTTGAGTGACCAAGGCTCAAGAACGATCTGATCTTGGTCTCGTCGAATCTACAAAATTTCACATTTACATTTTTCTAATTTTCTAAAATTCCTATTGAATGATAGTGCTTGAAGTGGGAATCTTCTTCAGTTCCTCCCACAAGAGACTCGCAGGTACCCCCAGGTTGCTCGCAAGACTCTTGAGCGCATGAGGCCCAGTGTTTATGACCTAACGGTACATGGCCCAAGAGTGCTGCTCCAGAGCTATTGTGATTTCTAGAAAATATAACTTAATAGCCAAAACGTGCCGAATTGCTTGCAGCTGTGGAAACACTCTTGAATATTCGAATAGACGGCCATACATCGAAGCAAGATGAATTCTTAAGCCTAAACATCTTCAATGGACGAGACCCAGGACAACTTTGCTATCTTTACTGGACAAGGTCCAGGACATTTTGACTATCTTTACTGGACGAGATTCAGGATATTCTTCGTGGTTCTCTGGTCGATGAAAACCCGTGTTCTCGAGTCTCGCTCGCGCCATCACAAGGACAGTGGAGTCTGTTGGTTCGTGAATCTGGCCGCCTCCAAGCGAGCATGCGATTATCGATGGAATCTTGGTAAACGGTGATTCCTCGACGCATAAGACTCTACTCTCTCTCTCTTTCCGATTCGTTCTTCTCTCTTGCTTAGCCCTTGCGGACCTTCTCTTGCAAGCCCATGCACCACGTACCAGCTTAATGAACGACATCGAACCGTTTCGACACGTACGAATTGGATGCACTCGGATTTTCCATCGAGGCGACTCTGCGTAGTACCTACCATTCGCCTCGAACTGTAGATTGCACTGCACCGGAGTAAACAGCTTCACGGCTAATGATATAATGAGCTTCTATCAATTTGCCTACGTGATGACGTTTGGCTACTTCCTCATGGTGATCTCGTGAGAGAATTATTGTACATTTTATATCCGTATTTTCTTTATACGTATAATGTACACGTGAATTATTGATAAATTGATAGCATTAGTATTCCAATTTTTTTATAATTATATTTTGAAGATTTCTGGATTATGGTATATTATTATAATAATAGGTTTTAATGCGTTTCTAATAATAAGTAGAATGCAATCTAGGTTACAGGTCATTTTCTTTTATTGTTTTCTTCACGTTTATTCGTAACCGTGTAATTGTCATTGAATTCGATGTAAGCTTTATTTTCCGCGGCAATTTCAAACGGCCTGATGCAATGGATTTCTATCAATCTGCTCATGCGAAGCTTGCCCAGTTCTACTTGCTACTTTTTACTCGGTTTTATTGCGTTTTACGCCAATCCCGGTAGCGCGATGGTAATTATAATCCTGACATGATTTATTCGTGACGAATTGCAACGCATGCAAGCGTCCACCACATTTAATGAAAATCCTATTTACTTTAGCCCCATAATATTGCGCTTCATTATTCCTTCATTAGGTGATTCTCTAATGTGCTTGTCTCGGATACACCGGAAGTGTAACGTATGAATGCGAAAAATTGAAATAGATTACGATAATGGATGTTATATTCCAACTCTAATGTGATGGAAGCAAACAAAACCATATAATAAACTCGAACTTCTCTAATTGGAAAATCTCTACCAAATCAAATATTTGTTGATTTCATTACGATATAATCGATTGGGAAATTATATCGAAATTCACTGTACATTGTACTAGCTCGATTTCATTTTGCAACAAATTTTTCTACTACACAAAATGTGTGCCTTGGTTTCGCTAACGCTCGTTTATTTATCATTCACGCGCGAGATATGCAAAAACTGTATCACAAAATCTTAGCAAGCCAAATTACTGTAAGTGCTTTGGTTCCACAGAGTTTGAATCTCAATAGAGCAGAAACAGTTACTTTCCGCACGATCGCTTGCACGTCTCACTTAACATATGAAAGAAAAAAAAAATATAAGAGATGAAAACGTATGCAACCTAGCGTGAATTGCGGTTTATTTGAGATAAAAAGCTGAATCTATGCTCGCGTTTGGACCAAGAGACACGTAACAGAAAGTGTCGAATACAGTCGCAGTGCTATCTTCAGAAATGTATCTTGAAGCTGTTAGTGGACAGTGTATGTACTTACAAGTCGCACGCGGAAGCCAAGGTTTTGCTTTCTTTTAATTTCCCTTCTACCTGCTTATTCGTACTCGCGTTACAAATGCTATAATTTACTGCATCCTGTGAAGATAGAATCTATGTTGCTCTTAATTCAAAACTTTAAGAAAATTAATGTTTTTAATCGTTAATAACAGGTAGACATTAGTTACATGTAGATTCGTATGCTAATACCTACGAAATTATAATCAAAATCAAAATTATCCTTGAAACAAAGTAGCCTGCCTAACAAGTTGTTACAGATGTATTGCAGTGTATTTTACAGAATCCTGCTCGAGTAATTACACAGGTAAAACGCAGACATACCGCGAGGCCATAAGCCAAGCTATTGCCAAGAGGAGCCTGAACGAATTAAGATACGTCCTCGTTAAATCAGCTGCTGCGAGATTCATCGAACGAGCTTGGCATACGCTCTTTAGCCTTATTTAATCGGTCAACGGAATGAGCTCGTAAAAAGATGTGGGCTCATTTGCGACTCGGATCCCAGTTGCTTCTCTTCTCTTCTCATGGAATGCGCGCACATTGCGGATGCAGTTGCATCGTACGCTGCAACCTGTGTAGCTTAATGGACGCTTTCACGCATAATGATGCAATGAACTTCTATCAGTCAACGGTTCAAGCGAACTTTTTTCAGTGACTCGTAGTTTTGATTTTATCCTTCTCGCCACCATACAGTGGACATTTTCGCGTTACTTGTACACTGTAACCTGATCACCTTCCCTCAGGGCATGACTCGCATTGCTCAAAGATTCTTTTCGTCAATTAGGAGGCCAATTCACGCGAAGTAAACTCGCGGAATGTGAAGTCGTTCGGAATCCTGGAATTCTACTCACTGAAACATTTTACCTTTACTTCAGATTCCCCTGACAAGGACATTTCTATGCAAACTTTATGTATGTATGTATGTAGGAATACATGTAAATATACAAACATCAACAATAATTAAGGTTCTGCTGTATTTGCCGGATAAATTTTTGTATACCTCTTCAAGTAAAAATAATCGTATTAAAACAAAAATAATAGTAAGCGTAATCAGATGTCTTTAGCTGAATTAAACGCAACCAATCAAAGATTGGGCTTATACGTAATGCGGTTTCTCCGAATTCCAAGTATTTAACAACTATAATCACGGATCTCACAGCCCACTGAGTAAAAGGAATGTCAGTACGTAAATCAGTTGAAAAAAAAAAAAAAAAAATAGAAGTAACAGTAAAGTATCACGTAGAAAACGTTGCAAAAAAATTCATCTAAACGAACCCCTTTATCCAGGCTTGGTTCTCTTTCCCAAGAATTCGCACCATGATAGATGAATTCTCGATTTACGACACGCGAATCTAGCTGAAAAAACCCAATTTACGTGAGACATTTCGAATCTTAGAATATTTTTCAGCGAGCATTTCTTCTTACGGCAATTATAACCGAATCTATAGGCAATTTCCGGAAAGCGTTTCGTCGAAAGCTACCAGCTAATTAGAACGTCAAAGTACACAGCAGCTCGTTCCAGAACAAGAGGTGAGGTGTGGAGCAAAAGGGTCTCAGTTAGATAA
Source organism: Trypoxylon attenuatum (assembly GCA_963989405.1). Taxonomy (NCBI): domain Eukaryota; kingdom Metazoa; phylum Arthropoda; class Insecta; order Hymenoptera; family Crabronidae; genus Trypoxylon; species Trypoxylon attenuatum. Next base: position 12,371,151 of record OZ022489.1, on the reverse strand, counting down.
GTAAATCTCGCTGCATCATGCATCGTTATTACACGCTATATTAATAATGCATCGAGCGCCGATATTAAACAACATTACGCTGAAACGAGTGCAGAAAATAATCGACCGTACAAGTCGGTGTGTGGTCCAGCCGTGGTGAAGTAGTCACAGTGTTCCGATTGCAGACGCCGAAGAAAAAACGACTCGAATAAGAAGAAAAAAAAAAAAAGATATACCGAAGTAGCCGATTATTGACAGGATTAACTTCCAACTGAATTTACCAATCTTTTTCCATGTCGTCGTTCAGTCATCAAAGGCTTTCTCTCAAAGCAGACGACCAAAGTATTCCACGATTCTAAAAGAAAGAAAGCTGATGCGTTTTCTAATCCCCTTATGCAGCAGGTGGTTCGAGGCTAAACAATGTTGGCATGCAAAGCGAAAGGAAACCTGTTTGTGTCAAAGTGTCTCTCTCATTCGCGATTCCACTGATCGTCTTATGTCCCGGATCCTCAGAGTTCATTCTTCGAGGTATATGACACCCAGTTAAGATGATCACGCAGAACCGATTCACAAACAGCTTGTGAATGTGTGGGCCGTAGTTTGCGCAACAAAATTGCTCCAGTGTTGTCTCCCAAGTCTACCGTTATACATGTACATACGTGGGTGTCGAAATTATTCCAGTGCGGCTCTAATCGTTGCAAAAGATACCGCGCAAACGAACCAGATCCTTTTCGTCAATGCGCGAGCCGTCTCATTAGCTTTTTATAATGTCTATGCTCTTTGAATTCGCTCTCCTCTTGCTGACTGGATGAATGCACAACGGCTAGACTATGACTCTCCCCTTTTAGCCTCGTTCCCGCGATTCTGCGATCCATAGAGGCTTGCCTGGCTGCCGCCAGTCGAGGTATAGATCATTCACACTCGACGTAATGCGCCACACGTGCGAGCGCCGCTCGCTCTTTGGCGGAAACGCAAGTGCAAGATTACAATTCACCTAGTCAATCACGCGAGAAGCGGTTCCGCCGGGAGGCACGGTGACCAGTGGTTGTGGGAGATCGTTCGGATCTTATGGGATATCTCCGGGTGACAGATCCAGGATGTGGGTTGCTTCAAGAGTAATAACAGTCCTCAATTATTCAGTCTCTAATGCAATTGTCGCTACTATTCTAACTTCTAAATATTCATCAAAATTGTTCTACGATATTTCTTACGAATATTCTCATGTGTTTGAGACTATCTTGCTTTATAAGCTGATCTGACTTAACGCAGGAAAGTACTAATGTCACGTGACGAAGATCAAACTATTTCACGTGAACTCGTGTGGTGGATGAAGCGTATACAGTAGCGTGTTATTATTGTCTTAAAATCACACGCATACCGATCTTACAAGCTTACTTCTTTCATTTCATTATCCAACATAAATCTTGCAATTTGTAAGAAGATATTAGTGCAAGCACCTACAGTTCTAAAGGTTAACATAATGTGTTTCTGATTTATATAAAAAATGCAGTTTATAAAGGGTTAATGATGTATAAAAATCGGCTGGAATTTCTCTAAATATTTTACTTTGTGATATAATAGCTTGACATGTGTGAAAAGATTTCTCACAGTCTTTGTAGTATGGTTACCGCTAAGCTATTAAACATAGATTACACTCTCCTCCTTTCTTTCTTGTGGATAGACTTCAAGCACGGGGTATTGATGCATGCTTGACAGCCGACGCGTTGTGCAACGACAGCAGAAAATTTGTGATCATGGAGATCGATGGGAAATCTGTTTGACTTTCGTTAATTCGAAATTACGATAAAATTCGAAACTGATTATGATTTAAGACTGTTGGGAGTATAAGCGCAACCTTTTAGACATAAATTATAGCTCGTTTCCTGAATTATAGGGGAAATCGACGTTGCACCTCAGATTTACAGCTACCAAGAAAATGGCTGCTCGGATAGAATCGGAAATGTGAAACATTTCTCCGTACAAATGTACACGATTTTATCGAACTCTTATTTTGCCCGCTACTAATTTTGGCTAGTTACAATATCCTACCGTGCCTCGGTAGTTCCATCGGCAAATCAATCTACCGATCGATCGACCTCCAAGCAGCAAGAATATTAGAGTTCAAAACTTTCACCTCACCTTCCAGAGAATTTTTCGTACGTCGCAAATTACGATTGTTATAAGCGCGAACATTATCGCACGTGCAATCTCGATGGGAACTCCATCGATAATAATAATTAACCATTCTGTTTGATTTAGGTCAACTATGTTTACTGCGAGGTTTGTCTCGAAAGAAGAATGTTAAATATTTTCAATACCATTGGGAAATAAACAATTCCTGCAGGATCTTGAAGAACAGCTCCATGGGAAAACTAACATTTTTGATCCTTGGAGCTGATCTCAATGATCTAATTGTCGTAGGAATTGTTCATATCCAAGTTTTTTACCATTCTCCTTTCCTCAAATAAATAATCTTGTGGGTGAAGATAAGATTCCTGGCTAATTAGGTTCTGGACACTTTTTCGAACAATTCAACGATGACGCTGCCAAATCGTGGGCCAAGTGTGTGTCGCTCTGAGATCTATGGTAAAACCTCGAGAAAAGCTGCTGGTTAATTACTCCCCAATTCGTTTCTGTCTCGAACACACCCTGACCTTTTTCGGTGGAACAAAGGAGCAGGCTGGAATCGCGTGGAAGTCATCGCTCGATCGGACTGGCCAGGTGCGCCTGACTGGGTCTTTATGAAACGGACGATCGGTCTGCCCGATAGAATAATGCCTACTTTATTCCGCGATCGGATCCGGTGGCGTAACCGCGCTGCGCTGCTGCTTATGACTTGACGCGTTCGTTCTTTCGTTCAGTCGGGCCGCGAGATGCGAAACGCGCCTTGTGGGAAATTGAAGTAAGGAAATTAAATAGCTCCTGTTGTTGATTGCGAAACGCACTTTACGCTCGCGGTTAGGCACATACCGAATGTGTACTGAAGCTGCAAGATTGACCAATTCATCTGGATCGTAATGTACCAGAAAGTCGCGCTCCAGCGGAAAATCCAAGGGGTGATTTAAACTCAATTCGCGTCGCGAGTTAAGCTTGCGAAAAGTGAATAAACGTTGGGTATCTTGGGAAAATCAAATCTAAGAGTAGAGAGATCTACTTGGAAGATATAATGTGCGATGAGGAAAGAGTTCTTTCGTAATACATTACTATTGTTCCTTTAAAAAACATAACTTTATTAAAAGTTTCCTTTGAGAAACTTTTTGAAAAAGAATTGTCAGTTATTATAGTGTTTACTGATTTCTTTTCATGGGTGCAAATGAAACTTAAATGATTATCGTCATCGAAAGTCCGAAGTGACTTCGGCACGATTCATCGTCCGAGTACCGCCGAATGACCTGCAAGAGGAAAGGAACACGCGATCGACGATATGTCACGATGATCGATCACCGAATGCAAGCGGATACGCCCGGACGTCCACCCTACGGAATGCAGCGACCGATAGAGAAGCAACCCTTCTGTCTTTTTGTTCTACCACGTAGCGTATCGTAGTGTCTGTCTCCCATCTCACGTTCGACTGTCATCTATCTCGCTGCCTTACAAAACTATAGAAATAAATGACTTTTCACGTTCTACCGTCTGTGCAAGTTTTATCGCGATAGACTTCTATCGATATTCCGTTCCTGACGTTCTTCATTGACGTTGCTAACTATGAACTTTTCTATCCTTGACTATTCTTTATCATTAAATTTTCTTCTTAAATATCGCGAATATTTACTTTTTAATTTGTACCGTGAGTCTGAGAAGAAATTATACTTGTTTTTATCATATTATTTAAGGACCAAGATGTCGCTTTTTCCTTACGTCAAACTTCTTCTTGACATATTTGTAGGCTCGAAATCCTCTTGCAAAGTTTGTGCAAAGGATTTTTAGAGGAATATCCCATTTCAAAGTGACTGATCTTTCATTGGATCATCGTACAATGCAGAGATTCAATTCTTCGTTCATCGATCTCGATACACACGATTTTCCAAAGTTGGCATTCGTATGGTGTGACGAGTCTCAGCAACATCCTAGGTGGGTTGGAGTAGACGCGTTTACTCGTTTCACAAGTCTTTCTCCCGCGTCTCCTGCCAAGAGTGCTCCTCCTCCTCCTCGTAAGCTGTTCCTCGATTGGAGTAGCTCGCGAGCGCGTTCCGCGGCTCTCTCTCCGGTTTCTCCTTCTGGAGACTACGACTTCTATGACTCGTTCGCTCTCTACGTTCTCCTCGAGGGCCGCTTCGATGGTACAGACCACCATCAACGAACTCATTCGCATAGTCGAATACCGTAGGTTGAGGCCCTAATCAAATTTCTATGTCATTTCGATTATTTTTTTGAATCATTTTAATATGTGAAAATTTTAATGCCGTAATTACTAACAATAATTGTGCGTATATCTTAGATCGCAAACATAAAGGTAAATTTTACACTTCGTACAATATTGTGTAGATTGAGCTTATTATTAGAAACTTGCAATATATCTTATTAGTGATTCTTATGCATTGAATGAACAGTAGAAAATGTTCTTACCATAACTCCTCTGTCTTTTTTTAACAGAAATATGTTACATGGACTTTATATTATTAATAAAAATTTTACAATTACTTGGAGATCAATATTTCACCGTATAAGTACCATAATTAGAAAACAGATTGGAAGAACAAGTGCTTTTCGCATGTTCGAGTATGGAAACTACACAATAGCTAGTGCTATGTATGAATCTCTCAGATAGTACGCTTTCACTCGGTCCATTCTCTGGTTGAGCGAAATATTTCGATGGTACAGCGGCGACTGGCTGCCACTAGCCGTATTCAAATGCAATCCTTTGCAATTTGGAATCTAACATTATCCACTTATCCCTGGAAGTGTTCTATTTCCCTTTCAGATCGTACATTTGCGTGCTTTGATATTTTTAAGTTGCTACCATTACGCATGAGAAAAACAGAGTACTAGTTGTAAAATTTCCTACTTGTATTTCTCAAATCGCCTTATCATTAATAAAATTTATTATGGGATTGTATTATTTCATAGAAACAACATACATGATAACAACTTTAATTCGTTAAGATATATAAGAAACGAATATTATCTGATTTTGTTTATTTAAAGTTCAAGTTAAAAGTTACGAATATGATTGTGTACTTTATATAAGTTTCACTTTAATGGCAAATGCAATTTTTATTTTGCTTGACGAGTATATTTGTCGTAAAAGGATCATCGAAAGGGTTAATTGTATTGGATAAGTTTGATCTATGGAGTAACGCTGTTACCTTCTCAACGGGTCTATGCTACTTATACCATGGTTCATGGTGATAACAAGCCTCCCATGGTCCTTGAGTCTCGTTATTGAAGCATGTTCATCTTCCGCGCTCCTTTTTTCTTCCTTTCTTTCGTCTTCCCACTTCTATCCTTTTTCTCCTGACAGCTATGCCGTGCCGTTGAAACGGGTTCATTTCTTTTCTCCTCCTTTCCTTCTTTTCCCGTGCTCGTCTATCCTATCCGGTTTTTTCAACCGCGTCTTGCCGGTTTTTTGAAACCAGTAATTAAAGTTCCACCATATTGCGACAAAAATGCTTAAGTGGCTCTGCCACGGCGGATTTGTTAGTTGCTTTAGTTTTTTCGCCAGGTATCGAGAGATTAATCTTATGATGACTTGTCAGAATGCAATACGATATCGATTATTATTTTTCTGATGGACAGTACTATTGAAAAAAATGTCGATCTTTAACTGATAGTCTGGGAACCAATTCGAAGGTTGGTATAAGCATGCGATGCAGATTACTAGTAAGTGTAGTATTTTCTTAACGGGAAAAATCGCGCGATTTAACCATCTCGAAACGTGGAAGGAGAAGGTACGAGCAAACCCGGAGAAAAATATATCGACTATGTAGAGTCAAAGAAGTTGATCGACCCTGCGTGGGATAATATGGTAATCGGTGAAAGATGAAACATATCTCTGGCCGATGCCGTATTGTCCTTGTCGTAGAACGTCATCGAGACAGTCACCCGCGCAGCTATCCGTAAACAGATGCCAGTCTGGAAAGCTGATCTATCGCCGTTAAATCAACTCGTTTTCTCTAGGTGTAACCAGGGATGCTGCGAGTTCTCAACGTGCTACACGCAGCAAAAGAAGTCTAATAAAGTGCCAATTGTATTGGAATTAATTTGCTGGAATGATTTTTAAAGAGTATTTTTACGAATGAGAAACTTACGAATAAAAAACAATTTGCTTGAATCTTCATCATTGGGGAATTGACATTTTAGATCCACATATTATGTTTTTTTTGCAAATAACGACGTAGCTATCTTGTAAATAGTTTTTTAATTGGACTTTAATGAGATCTGATGACTAATCTGGAATTCTACGTTGTTTTATATTCTACACCTTTGGTCAGGAAGTGCATGCTGTCATGTCCAAGTGATTGGAAAATCAGCAGTAACTTGAATCCTTAGGAGAGAACAAGTGCAGGTCCATGGAGTTTGATTCCCAATTACGCGACTTTTACGGTGCAAAACTGTTTGCAACATTGTTACCTAGACCATTTGGATCGCGGATTAAGAGAATACGAGCCGAGCGATGGAACGGTAGTCACGAGAAACGAGTATTCGTAGAACGAGCGGAATTTATTAGCAGGGACGCTGGTAATGCGGTGATTGGGGTCGATTGGAATTGATAGTAGTTAGTATTCCACTCGGTCTTCGAACTGTCGCTATGTATCAACTGTTGGGTCAACGTCTGTATTTTTTTGAGTCATGGGAAACTTCTATCTACAATGTTAGATTTCACTCCCACATTCCACAATATTGTGGGTGAGAAATTTGGAAATTTTTTGTAGATATCCGAAATTGGTATTGAGTAAAAGATTTGCCGGTATGTATTGAGTGTTTATATGCACATAAATCAAGTGGGTCCTCTTATAATACAAGTTTACCAACATATTCTTGTTAGCAAGTTATTTGATCGAATCTTTATTTTTTCAGTTTTAGCATCTGAAACTTCCTCGAAAAATGTATAAATTATGCTCGAAAAAATATATAGAATGTAATGTTTAGTATTAAAAAAGATAAACATAGCTAAAATTGGTTATAAAATGTGAACATGTGCAATTGAGGAGAATATGATCTCAGGACTTGCGAGTGGCAATGGGCGTCACGGTCGACGACCTTGTAACCAGTACGTTCGATAAAGACCAGTTCGCAAAAGACAGTCATACATAAGATCGTGTGAATTATTTAAATTCTGGCCAATATTACATATCATTGTGTCTAATTATTAATATAACATGCATAAAATTCTCCAATACGTGAAATAAGCTCTTGAATTTTTATTTGAGTTTCGAAGAAAATTAAGCCATAAAAATATCTAGATAGTTTATGGTTTTTAAGAAAAAGAAGAATGTCGACAATCCCACTGACAAGTATAATAAATCATAGTGAAACTCATAAAGCTTCGAAAGTAAACTTTAGCCACACTGCTAATACTGATTGAGGACTAATGAACCTGGTAATGTAACCAGTAGACAATAACACACAATTTTCATATGGAATACTGTCAAGATAGATCAAGTTACGCAACCTGATGATTAATGTGGTTCTGTTTCCCTCTGAGCGTTAGTCATAACAGACCACAATATGCATTTCACAATCAGTCTACGTATGCATCTGCTTTGTTTTCACAAATTTTCTATTTTAATTCTAATTCTAACTATTTATTTCACTGGAATACCATATACAATACAGTACATGTCTAATTGGACTCAAAACCCAAAATTGGGATTCAAATCGAAGATTAGTGATTTAGAAATATTCACTTGAAATAAATTCACAAATTTTTATACTTTGTTTGGTTAGTGAGAAACGAAATCGTCCAACTTACCAGTATACTAGGCACACACCCTATCTCCACAGGCATTGAAGTCACCGAAGGAATACGGTGCGACGCGACATCAGCCTGAGAAGCTTACCACCGCCTGGAGGCAATCGTACACACACAAAGCACCCTGGAATCTTCTTGATCCTTCATCATCGCGACAATCTTTTGACGTAACATTCGATTCGCTCAACGATTCTTCATTGTCAATCGTTCCCCTCGAATCTCGTGTGGCACCAAGATATCTCCGATTGTAGTATAACTTCACTTGCCACTGTCTCACAAGAGATCATTAGCACCGACTCCAAAATGATTAAGGTTCAATGTTTCTCCATCAGAACAATGAAAAAAAAAAATTTGCAATTTCTGGAGTCCCCGTGTTGGATACCAAGCCGTTTATCTTCGTGGATTGCGTCTTGCGCGAATGATCCCATGACAAACGGCCGCGTGGTTCGACCGCCCTGGCGCGGCGCGACACAGTCCGCGCATACCGGTTCGTTTATGAAACCTGACACTTTGACATTAAAACTGCATTATGCGCTGGCCGCGTCGACTGCCGCTGGTGGACGTGCGTCGGGGAACCGGAAGCCTGAACACCTGTCAGGGGATTTCTGCGATAGTGCAGGTCTGACGAGCGGCCCGCCAATCCATTGGACACTGAAGGTGGAGGAGGGTGGCTTGGAGATCAAATATGCTAAAGAGAATGATCGCACGTTGCAAATTGCTATTGGTGCTTCGGGCACATTAACGCTAGCTGAGCCACTGGACCCTTGAAATCTGATAAGTCGGGTGGTGAGCTTTAGTGATCTGGCATTCCAATTCGCCAGGGTACGCGAGAGTACACACCTCGATATTACGCTTCGAGTAAGGTTTGTTTATCGATCCAACCGTACATGCTCTCAAGCGGCCTTTCTCTTACGTTCACGGCACTCACAGTAACTTGGCAAATCCTTTTTTAACTCTGTCTCTCTTTTGTCTTCAGGCTGATGCCGCCTTCCACTTTCTCGGTTCGTGCTTCTTTATCTTACACTTCTTTTTATCTGTTCCGCCTTGGGTCTTCTGCTGGGTTCTCCCTTCGTCGGCTGGCTCTATAGCGTGTTGATTTCTCCCTTTTCTTTATCTTTTCTTTTCCTTCTTCAACATTTGTGAACTTGATCCTCTACTTTCTCGTTACCACGAAGATGCGATTCATTCAGGATTAAAGTTAAAACGACGGACTGGCACAGGAGACTAGGCCTAAAGACCACCGTCGAACGAAACCTCGTATCTGTTCAGCAGAGCATTGTGCAATATAATTTCATCCTGAAGTCTGACCTCCTGGATTTTCCAGAATCTTGATGGTATCTCGACGAGTCGTCAATCTCGCGGAAATAGGACTTGAGCCCCTGCAAGGAAACTTTATTCGCTGTATCGATGTTGAACGGTACGACCACAGATCACCTTGCAACTTTGCACATGGCAGCCTGCCCACTAGGACATTGATCTCTGGTGCAACGTCGGTGCACTGCGGGTAGGATGCTGCCCCCAAGCTATCCTATTTCCTCGGCGCTGTTTTCCCCCTATCGAACTCACTATCGATCCATCTAATCCATGCCCCCGATCACGGTCCATGACTATCATCAACGAGAATCCTACTTCCTTGAACATCCGCTAATAGGATCCTCGGCCTCGCTACGGATCTTCCAGTTGGTCCTTCGTTATTGGACACACGTATCGCGGACTCGAGATTCATCCACCGTCGAAGTCAAGCAGTGGCATATGCACAATTTTCCATTGCGATCCATTCGACGCTACCCTGCGGCCTTGACACCTTTGAGCGAGATGCCGAAATAACGCAGCGAATGAAATCCAAGGACGTGCGATCCAGTGTAGCGTGAACAGGGTAGAAGAGATGACAATTATCACGACGGTATTTAGGAAGAGCGTTCGCGGGATAGTGTCGAAGGGATGATGACCTTGCCCTAGGACAACGACGGTGTTCCTCCTCGTCAGGGCATCAGCGGACGACTGAGGCTGGAGAGCCGGTAGGGCCCCGGAACCGGGGGACCCGGCACGCCACGATCCGCTCGAGCACTGCACCGCGTTTCAGGACCAGTTCAGCCGCTTCACTTCGCCACGAAGGAAGGATGCCGTGCGTGGTTCGCTCGCTCCTTGCGCTCGCTTGCCTCCCTCCCTCCACTTGGCCCGACATCCCGCCCGATGCCGAGAGCTCTTCCCCACTTCACCCTACTGTGCTTGCTGCTGCTGCTGCTGCTGCTTGTGCTGCTGCTCTTTGCCGTTCTTCGAGCACCTTTGCTTCACTGTCTGCTGTCTACTTGCCAAATGCCTAGCTCTCAACTACACTGACCAACCCTTTTAGTGATTAACAGTCTCATGATGCTCGATCTACTTATCGCGAACTCTTTTACGCGTACGAAGCTTAGCCGCCTTGTGAATCACTAGTCATAAAGATTAAATTCTGCAACTGAGAGAGATGTGGGTTTAGAGACCTTTCTTGATCAGTAACTTAAGCACGTTATACGTAACGGTGGTAAGCATCGCAAGATAAGGTCAATGAAAACCGTAAAGACAAGGATACTATTGAGATAATATTCCAATGTTATTATCGGAACGCACTACGAATAATAGAACTACATGCTACTTATGTTTCTGAAGAGCATAGAAAATTGCAATTATAAAGCAGATCGATTATATTTATGAATATTTATTGCTATTTCGGTCGGAACATCAGTACAATTGCCAAAAGTACTCTTCTGTGGCGCGTGCAAACATTTAGTGTCACGTACTGCGAATTTCTATGATAATGTAAAATACGTTCATAGCAAATATAATAACAGAATTGGTGTATAGGACTTTAAATATTGAAATTTCCCGATAGTCACGTTTCTGGAAGATTGATAGTTTGATCAAAGTATCAGGGCATTTGTCAAGTACTCTTCAACGGTGTACTCGAGTAAGTATTGAGAGTCCCGGTGCTGTGTACCACTCCTAGTATCTCACACGCGAGACGTGCCCCCTCTGCTTCGGCATTCGAGAGCATTGCATGCCGCTCCGCACCGCGCAACACCAGGTCCTAGCAATCCTCCTGTTTCGTTGAAGCGAGCGGCACAGAACGAGAATCACGGCAGCTACCTGGGTCCCGCTAGGCCCCTTCTGCCGTCGCTTACCTTGCTGCCAATCGCATCCTGAATCCCCCCTGCGAACCTGATGGTCCACCTGGGCCCAACCTCTTCGCGTCCGACGGGAGCCAATCGCCGTCTCTAAGGTACGATCTAATGCCTCGCTTGTAACGGCTGTCGGAAGTGGAGGGAGACTACTACTGCAGGTCGGTCTGCGTTGCGTCCTGTCACGAGCTTGCTACTCCCGTAACTACTTACATACCCATTTCACTCTGATATCCACAAGACGTCGACCAGATTTTCAGACTCTGTACACTTTGCAATTAGTCAAGATTTTTGGCAAATTGCATCTTTTAAAGGAATGTATCGCACTCGCAATTAAAACATGACACAATTAAAAAATAGTAAGTTAGTAAAGTAAGTTAAAGAATAGTAAGTTAGAAATAATGAATATTATTTTCAACTATATTTTTCCTGATCCTTTTTATTAACAAATTACTAGAACTTGTTTCACACAGTGAAAATGATATGTCCTTCGAGATGCAAAGTAGTTTGACCTAATCCGGACACAAGTCAAGAATGTTTCGCGGAGCATATCAAATGGGGAATCAATTTTCATTATCAAGTGTCTTGTTTATAGCAACATTATTCAAATAGAATCATACAAGTTTTTTCTATCAGGAACCAAGTTTATCGTGCTAATTTATCCGCGAGTAGCAGTGGCCGGATGCGGTCGCTGAAAGACCTAAGCTGAACTGGTTGGGTCATTTCACACGATCGTTCGCACTAACAGCGATTATCTCGATCGGCGCTCCCGCCAATCTCTTGTTTCAGTATTAAGTGAGCAAGCGGCCATTGAGTAAAATACAAATCGTCATTAAGGTCGTTAGCCGCGTAATTGTGGTAAACACTGGCTGACTCGGTCGATTTGTCACGGTGACACCGAGGTCTCGCGAAGGTGTGTGTATCACTGCTGACAGTATCGCTTATTGGGGCGCGAACTGACCCACTTGCCAGTAAGAAAAACTGGAAAAATGATGCCTCCTGATCGCTGTATGTATGAAAACATAAATGTCGTCACGGTTCAGCTCATGATGTATCGAACCTCTGGCTTTATGCCCGGTTCTACCGAGCATTTAGCCATTTTCTTAGAATCTTACGATACGATCGGCATAATTTGTCGTACGCGTCGGGCGACAGCTTACGATACCGACAACTCTAATTCATTAGTCAAGCTTTCTTTCCACCCTGATTTTTCCACCTGCGCTCTTGCAACCAGAGCCCAATATCTATATTATACCACGCGATTTTCCACTCTACACTACTGACGTACCACGGTCTAATGAATGCAGCGCCCAACTACACTTATACTTTTTTCTTCTGTGCATTACAATTAGTAGCTGGCCATGCTGTCACTTGCCACTCGGATCTCGGAAAGTAATTGTCACTTTTGAGATAAAAATCTCTGCGTAATTCCTACAGTCGTACTGGACTTTTTCCGCTGTGGATATCAAGTGGAAGTAGTCAAGCGTAAAATTGAATGAAATGGGGTGCTACTTTGGTTTTCAGTATCTACTCATTGTATGATTTTAACCGTAATTTAATTTCTTATATTTACAATGCTGTAGGCAGTATCGATGTTGCTTTTACGTCTATAAATTTTCATTTTATCAATAGTATTCGTAACATTCTTCTTGATCATCATGATTTAATCCTTTATACTACGTATTTTTATAAGTAAGTACAAGATGTATGTATTTATATCATACAGAAGTAGCAGATATTAAAATTCACTCTCATCGACCTCAATTAAAAAAAGAAAATTCTTCTTTGCCAACAGTAACAATCATGCTCTGTCAATTATTACTCAGTTAATCTACTTTAAGCTATATCTTAGTACGTATCTGAAAAGCTACATTTCTAATGACTCGAAGCAGATTAAAATCAAAGACTCTAGATGAAAGCCAAGCATAAGCATAACACGCAAATTATTAAAACTCGACTGTAATATCGAATGATACGGCTCCCGTTAGTCGACTGCAAGCCTATCGATAATGAATCTTATGTCAGAATAAGATCCAGTTAAAAACGCTGCGAGCGCGAGGAGGCATCGCTCTGCATCGGGTCTGCATCGCTTTGCATCGCGCGGCGTCTTTGATATTCAGATCAGCAATTTCTGCCTTGCGTGTGCACTTGCACCTGTGTGACCGTGTCCGTGTCCGTGTCTATGGCGATGTCGGTGGGTAGAATGCGAACACCGATATACCCCTTCTCTAACAGCCCGCAGTCAAGACTCAGGAGTATGTACAACGTGGCCATGCTATCTTTATGCCATTAATTTGTTTTCCTCGAGCTTAATGCTGTGCGCGACTGAATTATTCATAAATATGCAGCGAACGCGTTACCGCCAAGTCAAGAGGAATCAATGTTTGGCATTAACATGTCGCGCATGGTATACGCGACTGCACTCGAAATGCCAGATGAAAATATGATACATGCTCCGGTGTACACATGGCGCGATAAGAAACATTGGATATCGCGTTACACTTATATCTAGCAGAAGCCTGCCTGTAAAATAAAATCGAGAGATATTGGATGGGATGACAGTTGTGTTGAGAGATGAACATTATTGTGCTTCTGATTATGATCTTACTAAATTAAACTTGCTTGATTAATTAAACTGTATCATATCGCTTCTGTTTTATTACACTTGTTCAAGATTGTCGTTTAAGAAAACCAAGTATTTCTTAATTATTTATCTCAATCGTTTTCGAACTAAATAGTTAAGATTTTGGAGATCAGCTCTTTAAATTGATTGTTATCCAATCCAGATTCACCAGGATGTTCTGAGTCTCGAAGCAAAAATATGCAACCCCTTCTCAAGAAGGACCCCCTGCGAAGATGGTCCACTGAGCTGCATTGGGCTGCAGGTGTTGCGGATAACCCCACTGGAACTAGTAGTAGCTTCGATCGTACTTACGTGTGCGCGAGAGCAGTGTGTCATCTGCTGACCGGTTCGAGCTGATCCACGGTAGCACCGTGGGAAGAAAGAAGAGGCTGAAAGGACGAAGAATTGACGTACCATAGACATGAAAATCTTACGCGACCCTGGACAATATTTCCTCGGGCTGCCAAATGCCACACGTAAAAGCAAATAAAAGTGCTGCCACGAGATTCGTTTGTAAACTACTGATATCATCCTGATCTTGCGGAAGCCAACTTATGGCGACTAGTTAAAGCAATTTAAAAAATGTGTGACCTGAATATTTAAATATATCATTAATCGTTTTTTGTATATTTTCAACTTTCGCCTAAGATTCTGTGTATTTCACGAGTTGAAATTATATAGATATCATGTGTCTCACTTGTACAACAAAAGATTAATATAAAAAAATTGGATAAAAATAACTATAATAAAAGATATTAATATAGTAAATTGCTAGTTTGTACTGACGATGAATTTCTGGGCGGTGTGAGGCAACATAAAGCCAAGAATGAGGTTCAGAACTTTTATTCATCCTAGATAAAATCAAGGATAACCCTTTTCGCACCTTGCAGCGGAGTGCCCCTTCCTACTGCTAAAGAAACTGGCTTGGCTGCACGAGCTCGGCGAGACTTTGACAGTGGTCAGGTATCTTCGCTGGGGGTCCTTTTAGTAACGTACAGCTCGTATGGGAAAGCCTTCGATTTTCTGCACGGAAGTTGCAAGCCAGCTGCTCAAAGTTTTTAAGACGCACCTTCATGCAAATGAGATCTCTTTCGGTTCAATTTATTAGCTTCGTATGTCATGTGTCTAAAGACTGCGAGCTATAATCTAAAAAGAGAATCGGATTTCCGTGGGAGCCGACTATACTCAAACAGTCAGTGGCTACTTATAATAGTACGTTGCGTATAAAAACCATAAACACTCATCCGTATATTTAATTGCATTCGATATTAGCTCTTTGCATATTGCTTAATTAAATCGCAAGTTTCGTTAGTAACAATTAGAAGTAATTTTCATCTTAGTTTATATTTTGATAACTATTGAATTTCTACCTCTTAGAGGTAGTTAACTAATGGTAGAAAACAAATGGTAGAAGAAAGCCGGAAATCTAAATGAACTGTAAACAGGATAATCAATTTTCTTTAGTGTAACACTTTCCATTGAAATAAAGAGATCCAGAAGAAATGGCGAAGCATATCCCTAGGGCGCTAGCGAAGCAACACCATTGAAGCGAGCGAAATCCAGCAAGCCATTAAATGTTGCAGGGCCAGTAATTTATGGGGTGTGAGGGAAGAAGCGCGAGCTGCGAGTGAGCGTCTCCTCTCTCCACGAGTCGAAAGATATACACATAATACGGATGGTTCACAGAAGAGAAGAGCCTCTCTGAAGGGACGACATCGAGAGCGCATCTCTTGACCACTGCCAAGGGCTTTTCGCGCTATGCCGGCTCGCATTTGCATAAAGCTATACCCGAAGAGGACATGAGCCAGAAGGAAAGGGCACCGCTTGAGATTAAGCGGCCAAGATTTCAGCGCATTGCCGTCGCTTTTGCACGCTCTATCCGCATGGAAAATCCACGTGGAATATTTATCGAGATGCGGTCTATCTTCCGCTCAGGACTTAAAGCGAGAAATTCCCTATAAATACGTAGCGGGTGTGTCTGTGTGTGTGTTTGCCTTTCTTTTTCTTTTTTCTTTTATCCACTAAGCAACACTTCCGCAAAGTGATGCTTTGAGACTATCCTAATTCCGAGTTACGATGCCACTTTGCTCTTGGTTAACGGTAAATCCCTGATCATTTAAATAGTCAGAGAGAGATTTATCGGAGACTACTACCGGTTTCCTCTCCAGGATTAGATTATGATTTTTTTTGTCTCTGCTAGTTCGATAATAATGTGGGATACTCCCATGGTTTCTGATTTCAGATTTCATAATTAACAACCGCCTTATTGGATTAAATAACTTCGAATCGCTGATCGTTTCAAGTCCATTGCACTTTTGTTCTTTGTTGTTCCAGTAGCCGGTATTGGAACTGGTTTTGCGATTTCTTCCATAAGGTATTCAAGTACAAGTATCTGCTACGTGATCCACGGATTACGATCCTTCCAATTAATGTTGAATAAAAGCGACTGAATTCAATTCCGAATCATTCGCAGTTTGTAACTGAACTTTTGATGAGCAATGAATTGAAGAAGTAACCTACCATTCACACGTTTCAATTGTTACTGTCATATAACCGAAGGACAACTAAAATCCTTTCAAGATCCAAAATCCTTTTTCAACATCGTGTGTGTTTCATTTCTACTTTCTTTAGTTGAGGTACTCGAAAAACACTAATTGTAGCTCGCAAAACTCTGTAGGCAAAAAGTACGAAAGACGTACGATTTGATGATGTATTACACAAGCGCAGGAGTGCGATGAAAAATTATCTCGTGTTCACCCTAACCTCCTAGCAAAACTGTCAGAAAAGCTCTTAAAAAATGTGAAGTTTGTTGAGGGGTGTCGCGCAGACAGGCACGTGATATCCAGTGAACAGGATCAGGTTCCATGTCTTGTCCTATCCATCACTTTGTGCGCGACCAGCTGTTCGCTGGGGGTCTAAGGGTGTATCGACGTAAATATTGTCCTCCCTCCATTCCACATCCTGACTGGACATGCATAATGCTACTAGCACAAATTATACCGTCTAACAAGTTTTGTCTGTCTAGTTTTTCTACAGTTTTTCGTCTCATACGATTTTTGCGAAATTTGGTCATTTGTATTGTATTTGTATTCGGGGTAAATTGTATACGTGGTCATATAAGAAATGAGCGAAAGAATCATATTTCTCGGTTCATTAAATCCAAGTAGCGCCAATATCGCAATGATAAAAGTTTTATGATCGTCGTCTCTCGCCTTGGAATAAGAGATATTAAGATATCAAAGTATCAGATCACGTTAGCTCTCGTTCCGAAGCGATTAGTCCCGATTTAATCGAACCGCCGCAACAACTTCCTAAATATGATAATGGTATGCATGTATTCGCGCCACTGAACTATCCCACTTTTGCTATGTTGCAGGCGGAAATTCTAAGATTTCCAACGTTTAATTATGACCAAGGAGCAGTATCCAAGGCATCGAGGAAGGAAATTGTACCGTTGTATTCTCGAAAGATCGTCGAAAATACTTATTCAAACGATAGATTTATATGGCGCGGGAAGAACTACAATGTGGAAGCTGCAAATTATCGACTGACACGAGAAGCGAACATCGTGACGAAAAATCAACTTGATGTGTTCGGTCAGGTACTGACAATTCAATTGGATTTGTGAACTGAAATGGTTTCCTTTTGAAAGTGTTACGATCAATTTATCATCCAAATACTTGTATTTTGTGAGTGAAAATTTTCATTGTTATTCGAATTTATCCGAAAAGTGGTTTTCATGGAAAACGCAATTGAGCAGATAGTCTTGGGGAGCTTGTCGTTCACTGGCACACTCGTTACGAAATGATCGGGCTCAATTGATTAGTCAATTTTTCATGACTTATAAGGTTGCGACGCACGTGGTCGTTGTAACTATACCGATTGCACAGACTGGGAATTAACATAAGAGGTATCTACCCATATGCATTATCTATTTTGCCATCCTGCTCCGCCTCCCTCTGCTCGCCATAATCGTGGATAATTGGAGAAAAGCAGGGCTACAATTATAATGAGATACACAATTACCACAAGACTTAGCTATATATCTTTTAAGTAGGAAAGAATCCGGTAATTCAGAATAACGATGAATTTTTTTTAAATCGTTATATCTGGCAAAAAATATCCTGGACAAAAGACTTTTACAGGTAGTCTCTTGTATTCAAACTAAATAGAGGCGTGTATTAAGTTCAAATGCCACATTCAAGAGAGTTTCTCTACTTATAGTTTTTCATCCATTGACACGGCGTGTCTTCACGCAACAGAATTATCCGAAAGACTTTCCACATGGCTTGATACGAGCCCATAATGGACCTCCGTGTCCGCTTCCTGAATGTATAATCAATTGGGGAGTTACACGACTATCTCCTACGAAGATGGCAGTGGTGACCATAAAAATTAGACTTTAAAATAATAGAAAGCTCAACCTCTTGCAATATGTATATCGACGCGTACACACTATACACCGTAGAACGGTGACACACTCCGAACAATCATTGCCCCATAACAACAAAGCTTCTTCGTAACAAATTTTGGCTCTAGACACTGTGATTTAACCCACATATATTTATTTCCACCTTCTCTTCTACTAAAATTGAGTACTTATCCATGATTAGAAGACGCTTTTAAGATATTCAATATATTACAATTACGAAGGATACTTCATCTTTTGAACAGGAATGTATATTTTGGATCCAATAAAATGATAGGAATATTCAATAGTTACTGCCAATAATTTATAAATCATTTGGACAGCTTGATTCAAGATAGCCTATTACTGTGAATCTTCGATTGCTATCATATCGCTAAATCTTCTTCAACTTTTGAATATATTAAAACGTGCAATGAAAAGAATATCGAGGGACGATGCGCTTATTGCAATCATCAGGTACCTACGGGGTAGGATTTCCACTGGGAAGATCCTAAAGATCGAACTGGCGAAGTACCAGCGCGATAAATCTATTTCTAATTAAGTTTGCGACACCTATTAAGAATGTTACGGCGAACTTTCGTCATAAATGCATAGCAGTCAATGCAAATGACTCATAAATCTTCCTGTTACGCTTAAGATCGCAGCTCGAGCATTGCTGGCCGAGCCCCGAGGTCCAGGTGCTCTTACGTTGGTAGGCAAGTGCGGATGAATTTATTACAGCATTTATCGTTTCTCTATTCAGACACTTTCTCCGATTATTTACAACGGCTCAACGGCTCTGCTTTCTCTGAGAACACTGTGAGGCCATTATGGATTTTCCGGATTTCTATCGACAATTAATGGTTCCGCGGAAACAAACTCAAGGCGCGAGAACTTTTGTCCTCCTTGTTACTTTTACATAAAGAATAATTCTGCCAATATTCTCAACTCCTTGTGATATGTTTCAGAAAATTCGAGTTATATGAATCTAGCAAGTATTATTATTTGTCATTATTAATAGCATAAATTTAAGTAATTATTGATTTCGACACTTGAGACATAAGTGTTCCTTAGTAAATTAGCTTTGAATAATGTTACACCTATCGATCAATCGTTAAACACGATTCACATCGTATAATAATATTGTCGTTTACATTGTAGCAATAATCAAATTGGATGCAGAATATTGCTAGGTTGCGAACCCTGATAATCAGTTCTACTGTACTCATATATGAGACATTTTTCTCTTCGGCTTTAAATCTTAAATCATCCTCTTTTACCTCAGACCCTGTATAATCAGTAGAAACACGGTGTCGTCCGTGAAAACTTCATCGTTAGAGCAACCAAAAAAAAAAATAAGAAGACTGTCAGTAATTATTCACGAGATACGCCTCGGTCATCTTACTCAACGGAGGACGTTCATGAGAATGACAGAGGCTCACCGTGAAATCGCTTTCTTCACCATATAATTTTGCACGCGTAATTAACGACCGGCTATCAGGGTCCTCGTATTATTCAAAACCCGAACCGACCAGGCCACAATTTACATTTAATTTTAATTGTCGCTCGAATAATTTGACCGCAATTTTATACTCCGGCAAACGGTTGACGACGTGCACGTTTCAGCAAGAAGCACGCTGGAATTTTCCAAAGCACGATTAAGATAGACACAATGGACAAGAAATGGCTTAAATTTTCTTTTATTAAATAATATTCAGGCGGAAATGTATCGGATAATTGGTACTATAAAATCAGACTTTTCGTATATAAGAATAATAATTAGAAGAAATTGAAATGTAGCCGAATTGTGATTGCAACTTTCAAACAGAATTTTGCTACTCGCCAACTCTATCAACATCTAATCTTGGTGTCATGGAACAAGCTTAGAGAACATAGTTGCAATAAGTTACCATATCAACCCAAGATGTTACATAAATTTCGCATATACTGAGCGTGATGAACCTTTCTTGTCGTGTGCTGCTCGGTGTCCCGGTTCGCGATAAAGTTGACAGAGATGTGGAGGGTTACGATATGACCGTGACTCGCACTGATAACGCGAAATATTAATACTGTCAGCAATGAAGACTCGAAACAGGTTTATACAAATTTATGTAGCTTAGACTAAATAAATTTCATGTGTGTCCCATTGAGTGCTGCGTGCATACCATCTTAAGTAATTTATAGTTTCCGCGAATTAAATCTGATTATAGTTATATGAAAAAATCTATAATATAGTGTTTGATTTAAATTGATATACTTATTGCTATGAGGTGTCTACAAGGATTAAAATATTTCAGTTCTCCCATTTCATTCCATAAAATTTCACTCATTTGTTACATCCTTCCTTAATAGGCTCCTAGGATTAAGAAACAAGTTACATACCAAACTTTAGCTTCCTGGATCTCATGGTTTCTAGGATCGTACATAAACTCATTAGTTTATTAAAATAAGATACTTGAATAAATATATAATTCAATTGATAAAAATGGATTTGAATCGTTAATGGATCGAGATCCGAAAATCAGGTGTCAGTTATCTTAATGTGTCGAATCACTAATGACGTAGGTGGACTCGCTGTCAGTTACATGGCGAAAGAAATTTATGCACCAATTAATGGTGAAGGAGAACGTTATACCAGGAATACGGCAGAAGGGAGTGCTTAGGGCAAATCAGCTATCCACGGAAAATACGTTGCCTGGAAGCATAGCGGGCCGCCGCAAGGATCTGTGGAACGAGGAATCTTTTGACGGCGTATGGAAATCGAATCCGCGAAGGAGGCCTTTAATCGGCATTATGGACTCCATATTAGATATGCCTGGATTCCAAACCGAGCGTAAGCTTCTCTAGCCAGTATGAGGAATGCAATCCTGGTTATACTAGTATTTGCATATCAGGAAGTTTTATTTCTTCATTTAGTGATTCGTTCAAAGCCTTCCACTTCTATGCAGTAACAGTATGCAAAGAATCATTCGTATTAAGGCAACAGTAATTGTGATGCCTTGACCAATTCAATTTTATATTTTGACATATGAATTCATTAGAGTAATTATAAATTTCGAAAATCCATTTGAATGCTTCCTTGAACTGTATATTACCGCAAGTTTATGTATAAAGAATAAGCAATTCTTTTGGCAAAGTATTGTCAAGATATCTTTTTGTCAATTTAATGACTAGGATTAGTTATATGGCAATAAAAATATCCTGTCGAAATCATCGTAACCTGTATTGATTTGGAATAGATCGACACTCATATTTAATTGACTGGAGCTCCACAAACATCTTTGCGGCGTCAATCGGACGCTCTTTATCATTTTACAACACTACTCAACGTCATATGAATGAGGTATTCCAAATAGAGGATGCAGACGCGTATGCTTTGAAATGGAGCAATGATGGTTAGTACCTTCTCGTATCGTACATTTTCAGCATCTAGAAACTACGCATTGCCACATTACCATTTTACTTTATAATTAAATCTACATAATTCGTATTTTCCCATTTCCTCAAACCAATATTCTATTTGGTATAAATTTGCAAAATAAAAGTAATTATTTGCAAGTATCGATTACTCAACTATCCGCATAGCTTTAAGTTTCTGATCTAGATCGAATATAGTTTTTGATTTTGATATGTTTCACAGGTGAAAAATTAGCTATGTGCTCACTGAAGAATTTTCTCAGTGTCTTTGAGATAAAAACACAGAAATTTCGATGGTCAGTAGATTCGTGCAAACGATGTTCAGCACAAGGTCAACTAGAATGCAATGGATTCTGCCCTTGCTGGTCGCAACATGACGAATTCATTGTCATGTAAGTGTAATGGACCTGTTAACTATTTCCATGTGATTGTAATACTATTATTCAGTTATATTATAGTTATTAATTTATATTCACATAAAACATACCGTAAAACCATCTAAAGAATCAAGAAAATAAACGCCTTCTTTTATTATGCTAATGGTTCGAGTATATAGAGCTTTATTCTTTACTCTTGATATATCGTGTTGTCAACCAAATTTCTGTCGGATGTAGAAAACTCTAATGAAATACTTTCGTTTAATTTGTAGAACCTGTGACAGAGTGATCTCTGTGTACTGCGCCGAGTTTGGCATACTCGTTACTTCAGTTGAACATCAAAGTACAATTTTGTCACTCCAGTTTTCGCCAAATTTTCATCACCTCGTGTGTAGTTCGATAGACACCACTATTCGAGTCTACTCTTGGCCTTGCTTAATTGCGTATTTGGAGATAAGTTATTTCAAGCCTGTTAAGGTAATTATCGACTACAAGACTTCTAAAATGAATTAGGAACAAAAACGAAATGTATAATATAGCAATGCAGAAACATTGTAGTAATTTAATTGATTATGAAATCTCATCTGATTCAACAAAATCCTGATTTAATAAAATTAAATAGTTATACAATTTTATATTTGATTCATACTGACAACTATAAATTTGACATGTTTAATGCATACTGCGAAATGTGCAAAAATCTTTTAAAATCTTTTCTGTAATTTCCTGATTTGAAATAACTTTAAAACGAATTTCAGGCATTGGCTTGGCATCCCCATGAATGTGGTATATTATGCATCGGAGGAGGCATAGGAGACGGTTCCCTGTCACTTTGGAATATCAATAAAATGGATCCATTGAGTTACAGGCGAATTAAATTCTATGGTGCAGTAGAAAATTTGGCGTGGAATAAAATCAGTGGAGAGTTAGTCGTGCAATGGTCATTTTGGGAGGATGCACGCACTCGATATACCGTGATACCTGTTCTTGCGAGTCTCGATCGCGTTGTGGACACAATTCCAATCGAGAGAGAAGGCGTAATTGGAGATATTATGTGGAATAGCGACCAGACTCAAATAGGTATATACCAATTAAGTTGTTATTACTAATCCGATGAGGATTAGCTCCTCAGATTTTCCAACCTACTACCTTCATATAATGATTTCTCCTTGCAAGAGCACTATGTATAAACGATATCTA
Organism: Trypoxylon attenuatum; assembly: GCA_963989405.1. Classification (NCBI taxonomy): domain Eukaryota; kingdom Metazoa; phylum Arthropoda; class Insecta; order Hymenoptera; family Crabronidae; genus Trypoxylon; species Trypoxylon attenuatum. The sequence continues at coordinate 12,348,077 of OZ022489.1, read as the reverse complement.
TCTATGTGTAAATTATATTGCGATTTTACTATGCGTATAATAAACATTTAATATACATTTATAGATTCTTCTTACAAGTTCAATATACTTCACGACGGTTTATTGTCTATTGAGTCGTGGATTTAAACTATTCAATTACCTCTTGTATTTTGTAGCTGTCCACGCAGATGAAACAATATACATTTGGAACTTCTTTGGCGATGAGCAGCAATATTCTCGACAATCGAAGCAGGCGAAGCCTTTCCAGCAGATACAATTACGGCAGAATGCGCGAAAAAGGAATTCCATGGTTTTTCCACATTATGGTATACGATGAAATACTTCTGATGATGAATATCGTATCCTCTGCCTATGATAGCATTATAATACAGATTTCGCAAAAATTTCTCGCTGTTTTATAATGTAATTAACTTATTGGATTTTCATAATTAAAGAACTGTTGTATTTTATTTCCAGTAAGAAATATTAAAGTTCGCATTCCAGTAAAAAATCCATTTATGGAATCCAATTCATCCAGTTCATTAACTGTTCGCGATGATTAAAATCATTCCATAAGTCGCATGAAGCAATTGGAGATCAACCTATTTCGATTAACTATGAAAAAATCTGGTCTGCGCGTGGGTGTGTGATTATTGGCTCTCCATCGACGCCCGTTAATTGGCTAGGCGAATGCTGTATTTATGGCAGAAGGTATCTCGTAAAACGGTTGCCGATTATTATTATTATTAGATACGATCACGCTTAGAGGAAGAGGATACAGCAACACATGGAGCTTGATCAAATTTATTATAACCGGTGCAACGGTACGCTTTCTCTCTCTCTCTTTCGCATTCTCTCATTCGAGATGATCTGAGTGAGTACAACGAGTTATGCTCGCCTTTTTGTGTCTCAACGTTGACGTCTGCACTGCGTGTCACTGGCGATCCTTTATCGGTTGGAATCGCTCGTTACTGCACGCTTCATTCGCAATTTACCACTACCGTGCTCTTCTGTTATACGCGAGCCAATTTGTATTTCCCGTTTATTCCTTTTTTACATATTAAGTTTCGCTATTTGGTTCTACATATCTGCAATTATGCTGCAAACTTTGATGATAGGTTTAAAGGGATTCTTTTATAAATCAACCTTCTAAAGTACTCGTTAAAAGACAACTTCCATCATTTTTAACAAAATCTTAAAGAAGATAGTTCGAAACATTTTCTATTTTTCAAGCCAGCATGTACTGCAAGATTATTACTGTACTGAACTATATTCTTTATCTTGCAACCAAAGATTAAGATGTCATGGATAGAAATTTCTAGTTTGTTTGAGTACATTTTACCAAAAGAACTACGACTTTCTAATTGACATAATAGACTGTGCCAGAAGGTAAAGGTAGCAATGGCATGATAATCGTTAAACGCGGTCTCGAGTAATGACAACAAGGTGGTGTAACAAATGAGCAGAATATTTCATTAGATCCTACCTGCGTATTAGAGAGTGGCCTGTAACAGAGATATAAAACATTCGGAACAGTGAAGTTAGCAAAAGCGAATAAGACTCAAGCAGGCGAGTAGCGTAACGTTACATTTGTCAACGAACGTATTATTAGGTTTAAAGCGAGAGTCGAGAGGACGTGTTCAGCGTGACGTAAGGGTAATTCTTTCTCGAGGTAGAATACAAATTGCTACTTGGAGAGCGCGGCTTCACACCGTTGCGTCGCCTGCCACGATGAACAAACCTTTGTCTCTGACAAAGGAGATTCTTCCACCTCGCCCGCTAGTTTCAGACTCGCTTTGAGGGGTCAGATGCGGTCGAATAGATTGCTTCTCCTCCGTAGCAACCGATCGCGCACATGGATACAGACCGATCCGTCGACAGACAGCCGCAACCATTCTGCACGAGTCGAGATGGTAAGGACTCTTCAGAATCTCAAACAACTTATGCACAATATTTTTTTCAAATTTAGTTAAATTTAAACGCTTCCCGTGTCATTTACCGCGACGAAATCCGGGCCCAAGCGGTAGGGATCAATGGGCAGTATACAAACCAAACTGATACTCAGAAACAGTTGCAACATGAGCCGATATGAAGTTATCTGTGATATAGTCATTTGTTTACACGACACCGCTGTTACGAAAGTAAATACTAACTTATTGTCCTTTTATTGATATTATAAATCCCGAAAACACATTCTACAGGGTGGGTCTAACAGCCCAAAACCGAGGAGGTGATTCTATGCGCCAATACAAACCCAAAAGTCCAGTACCAAAAGGACAAAATCGAAACCCTTCCGGTTTTTTTTTATAGAACGTGTCGGGGGCTCCCCTGATTCCCAGGGGTTCGGATGGGGCGTGGCCCCTACGGGAGGCGTGTCATCCCATCGGCGGGGTCCTCTGATTGGCCGGAACTAGGAGTGGGCGGACCTAGGGGGTCCCCGACTGGCTGCATTCCTGAAGAGGGCGTGGTCTCAGCGGGATGGGGCGTGGTCCCCCATAGACGGCTTCCCTGATTGTCTGGGCTCTGGGGCCTAAGAGTATATTGCGAGTTATCATTTGAACAGACCCCCCAAAACGGGTTCGCTCGAGTCTGGCTCGTGATATTCATGTTTGGACCCAAATCTTCATCACGAGTCGGACTCGTTAAAGTACAGGAAGCGGTTAATATGATTATTAATGTTGGGTCTAAATGATAATAGAATTCGTTAAAAGGTTAGTAGGTTAGCAAGGCTCATAATAAAGGGTGCGATATGGAAAAGTGAATTTCTGTACAGATTAGTATAAACATAAGAGTGACAATTTTCTAGCTAAATTTATAAACTGGTATTTTCTATCAAGGAGTATCGGCAAAATTTCCAGCATTATGAGAAATGGATAACGACAGATTCTCACGCAGTTCGGTAGAGATCGACAAACCCGGTTCCAAGCGCGTAACCGCGAGATTCCGCGTGACCGGTAGCGATTTAATCTTAAGGGGAATAGCCGCGTCCTTCCGTGTAAAGAGACAGAAGTAAGACGCATAGTCGTACGGTAGCCACGTACCGCTATCTGCTTCCATTTATCATGTAGACAGTTACACCACTCGAACTCTCCTTCGTCGCAGCATTAATGAGCCGGTCCAACATTAAGGGAAATGGCAGAAAAAGGCCCAAGACGAAATCCAAGGAGAGGAAAGGACTCTGACCACCGTGAATTATGCTCTAGCCAGTTCACGAAAAATTCTCTCCTTCTCTCTCTTTGACTGTCTTTCAGGATATCCAAGTGCAATGTGTCGCGAGACACGACCCAGATGAAACCGTGCGATATTTAATCGAGCTCGTCTCGTGCACTGTCGTTTAATAATTTCCTATGGAGTGCTCGTTGCATGGCTTGTCGAGCACAGCAGTACCGCGATATATCAGTCCCGATGATATTTTCTTTCTTTCGTGGGAAACCTTCGGACAGAAGTCGTTCGAATGTGTAATTCCAGGTGAAATTATTCCTAGTGATTAAACGGATAAACTATACGTAGCTGGCTTTTGGAATCTTCTGCTATTAATATAATTAATAATCCCGGGGTAGTCTGACTCAATTCAAATGATTATTATACACTTATACACATATAAATTGATGTACATACAAATTAAACTGTAATTCGATAAGACCTAGATTAATTTCACTAAATTTCGATTATATTCGTTTACTTTAATAATTTGATCAAATCAAATTGCAACCAAAAATAAACTACGATCGAAAAATTTGCTTTTGAATAATTAGTTCATTCTAGAATTCCAACGAAAATAACTTCTTGAAATTTCGATAAATCTATCATTTTAATTGCAATTCAGCAACAATTATTATTACCTACTTCTAACCGCGAAAGCAAACCATAGCTTGTAGAATTCCAAGAAATCGTTGTCCGCAATAAGAGCAAGCTTTTCCACTTGTGAAAAAAAATCGTAGCAAAGTGGAAGTCGCAGTTCTGCCGACGATTCGTGGTTTGCTGGTTGCAATAGAGAGGGCGGAAAGAAGAGAGGGAAGAGAGAAGGGGAATAAGAGCAGGAGTATTACTGCTTTATGCTAGCTTTCCATGTAGCTCGGTGGTTGTATTATGGTACTAATAAGTAACAGCGGACCACCTGGTTTAAGACAGCAATTACTTGCCGGCCATTAACGGCGTGCGCCCGCTGGTAAGAGCAAGCGAGACGAGTCATCGTCACAGAGAAAGTAAAAGATAGCGGTTGTTCTACAAGAGCCGATTATACTCTGCACCCCTCAGCCTCTCCTCTATACGTATAGGGTGAGTCTGATAAAAGTATAGCGTCAGGTATCTCGAAACTTAGTCGTTGCATAAAAAATATTTCAAATCCCAATTGTATTATGTTGTCAAGGACACATTGTACTGATATACTTCTTTGTTGCACAGTAGCGTATTAATCAGTTCCTTTCTATAATTACATTATTATTCAACAAACTATGTTGTTGTTAAGTTAAGAGATCCACACTGTATATCGTATACCGCACAACGTACACGCTCTACAAGTGCTTTCGTGGTTGTTCCGGATACGCCACCTCTCTGAACCGCTCTTAATCCTCGAACCGGGAATCTCGGCAACATTTAAACAAACTACTTGGAAGATGTTTCGACTTCGGCTTAATACATCGACCATTTGGTATGAGTCAAGAGAGTCGAAGGTAGAAATCTGTCGTAATGGTAATGGATGCACTGGTATACGTATGGTCCATACGGAGTTGTAAGTCACACGGTCAATAATTCAGCTTTACGTGCAGAGTAATTTCGATGATTACTGTGTTAAGTACTGAGTTAACGTTTATAAATATTAAAAGTGCTCATTCAAATTCTTTAAAATACCTTTCGGTATGTTAAAACCAACTGTTTCTATGTTCCCTGTACCGTAATGAAAAAGAATAACAAGTACCTCTACACGATCCTCAACTGTATGATTCTGAAATGCAATTGATTATTCACAAGTTATACGCTTTTTTATATTCCGTATAATCTACAAAATTAGAACTATATGAGCAGGAAATGTAACTAGTATGGTATCCGACATTCCATCGTAGAAGCTTTAGATCCTCAGTTACTAGAAGCTTGGTACTAACAGCGAATTCTCGTAGAAAAATGTAGCATAGGGAGGAAGTAGTCAATTATTCGAAATACAATCTTCACGGTCTTATATTAGTAGCAAACATATCTGTTAGCCGTCCCGTTAAGCGTTTTTTTACAGTACCGATAACTTCTGATTCCGGTCGCACCTTATCTTTGCCTTACATCGCACCTTTCGACGTCCACTTAAAAACGAGATTGAGTGCTTTCCTGCATATAACTTCCTGAATTACCCGATCGCCCCCGGTGTAAATCAATATGCGTCGATCATCGATCGCAAACCGTGACCTCGCATTTGGGGCTGTTTACAAAAACGACAGGTCCGATATTAACTGTCTCATTAACACTCCGATAAGAGTATACATACTGTATAGATAGAGAATATTTCATCGTGGACTTCGGTAAGAGATTCCACAGCTTCCTGCCGCGTAACCGAACCGGCAGGTTTACTTCCCGCATTAGCACGTCAACGATTTCGTTCTCACCTTAAGTGGTTCGCAAATTCGCAACCTAGGCACGTATCCGGCTACGGAGAGTGGCGAGCTTCCGCCGATGAATCTGCGATACCAAGAAGCTAACGAGCCACGTATCGCGTCGCATCCTCTCTCGGATGCAGCACCCAAGCGGAAGGGGGCGGAAAAAGGGTCCGTAAAGGGCCTGGAGGCGCCTCGATCAACCTGGACCCCTTTTTGCGGTTAATCTACTTGCGCCAATCTTCGCTGCAATTTTCATCCTCCTCGGTGCCTCTTGGACTCTTACCAGAGTTGGTGGGATCGAATGCATCGAGAAAGGATCGATTGAACTGGAAAAATTGACCGGTCGGAAAAAGCGCGGGTCTTGCGAATGAACGGCTACTACCGCGTAGAACACGATATACACTCGCGCAATTTGAGCTTGCCGAGCCATAAATTAGTGGCAGGGCTATTGGCGCTGCGGGAGAAGGAGGAAGGTAGACCGAGCAATTATTTCCTTTGGACGCCGTATTTCAGTTTGAACGTCTTAATAACCGAGGATGAGGTATCTTTCAGCTTGAATGGGGCTTCTCCACCATGTGGAGAAGAAGGAAGACGGGTCCTGCGCGTCGTGAGTGTATCCGAGGATCCTTAAGTCTCTTCTAGTACTCACCCTACTGCTCATGCCAGTTTCATCTTAGCCCAGCTTCCGGTTTCTTCCACAAAGAAAGGCATTTTATAGTAACGGTTTATTGGCTTCGACCGCTCTAACGTCTTCATGCAATTTTCCACCCTGATCTTATACACTCGATTGACTCGGATAATCGGTAGTAGCTTTCGCTTGCCGGTCGACGCTACCAATTTTCAGTCTGCCGATTAGCGGGGCATCAAAGCCGTAATTGTTAATTACTATGAATATGCCTGTACGTAGCTAGTGCGCTCTTGCGATCTTGAGAAGACAATATCATACTCTTCACTACTAAAGTACCCTTAATCCTTACAATGAAATCCGGATTTCCAATAATCTTAACTCTAACCGTAAACGTAATTTCTTACTTGGTACATATAGAAATCTACATCGTGTCCCCCCTTTCATTCAGATTGCAAGAGAACGAAAGTGGTTAACCTCTTGCGAAAAGGAGAGCTCTGTAAATTCGAAGGTGTTTTCTTACATATATTTGTACGTATTGGAAGTAAGAAGTAAGAAGCGAGTTGCAAGCGTAACGGCAGCCACAGTTGCTATAGTTGTGCGTGGCCGTGTAAATCATTTGCAGATTAACATAGCAGAGAAACGCGAATACGCGAGTCCAGCCTAAAGAGGCGTGCTCTCTTACAGGGTACTTTGCATATGCTTTGCAGCTGAATCAGCAGTACCGGTTAGTAGTTGTTAAAAGCGCAATATATCATGTCGACTGCGACATGAATTGTAGGTGGATCTGATTTGGAAATAGTGACTGTGACAAAAGTAAGGAGGTGCCCTATCCACGCTAAACGAGGCTTGATTCTAACACGTATGTGCGCTCTACCTGATTTCGATTTCGATTTCCCCAAGCACAGCTCACGAAACAGCAGATCTTGTTACTCAGAATCAATGCGCTACGGTATCCGAGATCAATGTGTCAAGTAGCACTTAGTTAATGATACGCTTTTAAGGAACTTTTCTCTTGACTCAAATACTCGCCCCGGTTGTCAACTGTAATTTCAATGGGTCATTATATTACACGGTTTATGTTGTCGCTGCAGGTTTTCATTTTTTTCATAGTACATACTGTTTAGGCGTACACGAGAGTGGCTTCATTCGATCGAGCAAGATAGATCTTAGCAGATGTACCGATAAAACTTTATTACCTTTCTCCTAAAAATTTACAGTTTTCTCATCATACTGGATACATTGGATTCCTACAGCTTCCAACTCCAAACAAAACCAAAGAATCATTTGCAAGTTTAATCAGTATATTATGTCCCGCAATATTATGAATTTAATCACGAATATTAAAATTAATTTATATAATTAAGCGCATTCTAAACGAATAAAATGAGAAACTAAGATCGGAGAGAGTTCATTAAAATAATTTAATGCGATTATTCCATCAACGTCACTCATAATTGATAAGGTGGATCGTGTATTCGTGAGTATCGCGTAGGTTCCTGATTAGTGATGGAAGTAAAATACGAGACTTAAAGCCCAAGGCCCGAGTGACAAGTTGCTCGCAGAAAAGTCGACCATTTCAAGCGTAATTGTAATTTATCGGCTTGTTTTACCTTTTGTCCGATCAATTTGAACAACAGTAATCAGGACGGCCTGAGGCAAGTTCTTCAGGTCTAGTCATTTGCACATCGGTGTCTCCGTCAATTCTATCTTTTTCTTTCTTCTTATCGGAGATGTTTCTCATGCAGTAAGACTTCTGATTGCTGGTATTAACGTATGAAAAGAATCAAGTGAAGAACTGCACGTGATCATTATTATGTTCCTTAAAGGATTTCCTTTTAACCAGCATTGACAACTACAAGGTACCGTGCCGTGGATGTGCATTCCATTATTAAAGATTGCTCTGCATTTAGGACTCGTTTATCTCTTTTTCATTACGTTAACCCTTATGTTCTTAATTATTTAATAAGTGGAGTAGTTTGACTAAACAAGTCGTTTCCCATTAGTCGCAAGCGTTGGGTTGATATTACAGTAACTAACATTAAAGTACTTGAAGATGAATCAATTAAAACCGGTGTGATATTCTTTGCAAGAATCTTTAGAAGAATTTGCATTAATTAAAAATTAAGGCTCGTGATTTTGGGTGGTGCTTCTGCATGTTCGTTTATACAATATCCGGCCACAGGAATCCGGATGGTAGTAGGAAGGCGCAGAGAACGTTGCAGCTGGCCGAGCGAAGAATTCTTCGCATAAATAGCAGATGTGAGGATCCTAGAGCGAGTAGCGTGGGCGGCTGGAAGCCGTCTACTATCTTCCGTACTGTCTCTTTCTCTTTCTCTAGTCTCTAGAAGTAAGAGAAAGAGAAAGAGAGATAGAAAGAAACTTCATGCCGTGGATAAATAATCGCGGAAATCTCCGACGGTGCAGATATTACCTCGAGCTGCGACGCTGGACAGCGTTGCGCCGCGACGCGACGGTGTGCTGAGTGAGACGTAAATGGAGTTTCAGCGCGATTCCGCATCGATTCCTATCTACCGTGGTATCCGCTCTCCCGCTCTTTCTCCGAGTCCGCTGGGAGGCAAGCGTAGCTTAGCCAGGTGCGTGCTCGTTTTCACGCTCTGTCACGGCCTCTGGAAATATTGGAATCCGGAGGCTCCGGTTATCGGTGCATCGGTGCTATCAAGAGCACGAGAGAGGAAATGAGAGATAGAGAGAGTCGGGAGCAAGCTTGTAAGCCGTAAGGCTTCGAGAAGCTGGGCCGATGACTCCGAGTGGGAGAGGCGAGAGAGTAGAGAGACCTGATGCAGAAATTGAGCTGCGACACGCCCTCTTAAGCTATGGCTTTCATTATTCTTCAATGATCTTACATTTGGTATTGGTTAAACTCTATACATACTTCGGTGTAAATGAGCAACGAAATATTATTTATTGTCCGATAATATCATCTATTGGTTAGTATATTTTTGTAAGTATGGCTATTAGCTAAATATTCTGATAGATGTGAACCATAAATCAGTTTAGATTTCAGTATTGTGTTTATTATGATTATTGTTATTATAGTACAGCCAAATATTGGAACTTAGTATTTTTAAAGATTGTATTTTTCTTCCCTTTCTATTTCCTCATTACGACATAATCTTGTATTATAAAGTGAAATCATGTTAATGTTGGTTGAATCCGAATTTTCTTAAATACGCCGTCGATCACTGTTATCTAACTCCAGATGTTCAGCGAAGCTCATACAAGATGAACAAGATCGATTAATTCCTCCGATCGGAAAGACGATCGCCAAGTAGATAAGCCAAATCCTGTCTTCCAACAAGAAAGCTTGAAGCGCGAGCAATCTGGTAATCTGTAGAGATCGTTGCGTGCAATATCTTTGTAGGCATCTCGACTTTCAACCCTGTGCCTTTTGCCGTGAACTTCCGTGAGAATTTCGTCAATAAATATGTTTAACAGAAAAATCTCGGGAAATCTGATCTGATTCTGGTTCAACTCGATATCAATACGAATCTCCCTTGACTGATATTTAAACCAACCAAATCTTAAGAAGCTTTTGCAAAAACCGAATAAGTCATATTAAACATATTCTAAAGAATTTGTGAAATTATAAAGTTTGTGCTCTAGTTAAATTAGCGATATCAAGGCTAATGAATTGTAGAATAAAGATACACGAGGAACATGACATTAAATGTAAGATACTATTAGATTTTATAACACAGATGATCGTCATGGATCTTGCAGGTGGTCTTGCGCCTTTCAAGCAACCAGCTGAAACTCCAACCAATTGTAACTGAAGTCAAGGAGCTACGCACTAGTCCGACACAAAGCTATCTCAAAATCTTCCTTACATTCTGCTGAAGAATAGAATTCTAAGTGGTGTGAGATACATGCTCAGCAGAATCCGAGACGTTTCGGTCCAACATCTATTCTCTCTTCTCTTCCCGTTCTCTACTTGAATTGCATAAACGTAAACCGTCCACGACTCATGATCCTGTCTACTAACTACCTATAATAAAAATCAGATGTGTTTTTAAACTCTCGATTTCTCAATAGATTTGTACGTCGAGTACAATCTATCAGAAATGTGCAAATCGAGTAAAGTGAAATAGCATTAAATGTTAATGCTACAAAAACCTATAAAAGCCACTTCTAATTGTATTTAGAAGAAAGTTTAGTGGAGCTTCTATCAAAATACACTAGTTACAGTAAAAACAGGGATCCCGATTCACCATTCGACGTCCAATCAGGACGCCCAAAAACCTTATTTCCTCTCCCAGCAATATTTAATTCGACGAAACAGACAGGGTCCACAGCTTGAATGCCGCAGAATTCTGTCGAAGCAAAAAGCCACGATTCTCGATGCCATGACATTCCGAGGACCAGAAGATTTCTGGCCAGAACGGGAGAAAGAAGCCCAAGAGAACTGCAGTTAGCGGCATAATTAATTCTTCTGGCCCGGCAAACGGCCAATGGTCTTCGAGTTGGCCAGGTGGCCTAAGCGTGGTTCGCACGAGCCGCACAGATCCACAGGACACAATCTCGAGCCTCTAGCGAAGTCTCAAAAGTCCTCTTGCGTCTGGTTGAACAACGTGAGGTGAAGAGAAGTCGCGGTGAGTACCGGCGAGGTTCCTTTGAGAGTCGTGCCGCCACACCTGCGCCAATGTCGCTGGTCCAGGAGTCCAAGGAGGTGAAGTAGGCATCGTTCACCACTTCGCAGGGGCTGCGGAAGAGTGGGGCCGTACACTGTCTTAGGATAGGCTCCCCATATAGGTAGAGAGGAATGCCTCCAGGAAGTCGTCGTCTTCACCACCGCCTTGCCTTGTGTTGCCTTGCCTTCCACTGCCTTACCTTCCGCCGCCGCTTAGCTGACAATCGCGAAAAACCAGAGCGAATGCGGGACCGCGCGTGTTTCGCCGTCCACCCTGAATTGTCCCCGTGATTTCGAGCTTAACGAGCAACGTGCTCGGCTCTGGCTTTGCTCTCGCTGTTGCCACTGGCGTAGAGCGTCCCCAGGAGAAGCTACGATTTACCTGTCTTACCTAAGTAAATAGAGTCTAGCCACGGTCTCCGCCCGTGACTGCGGCCCTTGGCTTCCGAGTGAATAACGACCGACCGTTCCACGCCAATTCTTATTTCGACGAGGTATTTGAATGATTTTGTTTTCTGTGACACAGCCGCGGAGATTAATGGTCCAGTTTCCTAGAGTATTCCCCACGACTGCGGCTATTTCAGCGAGCTCCAGCTCCGGGAATTCGAACAGTTGAGTGTTAGCTAGCTGCCAATGTAGACTAATTATCTGTCAGTTTTAGTGTGTGTTCCTGTGGAATTTCCATTAGAATGTCCTTGTTCTATTGGTTTGTTTTGCTTTGGTACAGTAATCGTTTCGGGCGAAATCGCGGGGCCCTTAATAGTATACTAAGCTTTTAAAGACCATAGAGATTTATTCGCCTCGTTAATTTTCGTCCACGTGAAAACTGTGTATGATACAATATGACCGCAACGGTAGACTTATCGAAGTAGTCTATCCAAGGGGCTGGTAGATTTCTATTTGTTAGAATGTACAATGGTGCGTGTAATAAAGTAACAAAAATAAAAATACTAACATAAGTAGGAACTAATGATCATTATTTTTCGGATTAAAATTCAATATTATGTTTTTATCCATCAGAATCAATTTCCCACTATAGCGAAAGTTTCCTTTTACACTTCCAAAATAACGAATCCCGTTTCCTTCGCAAAGGTTACCAATAAATCCCGAACCTTTCTAACACCACGCCACAAGTGCTCGATGTACCTCTGGGTGTATCCTTGCACCGAGGGATTCTCCTCGTTCTCCAAGGAGACTAATACGCAGCCAGTAGTCCCCGTACCGAGAACCTGGCAAAGTGATTCGTTTTCGCAGCACGGTGACCGCCCTAAATCACCGCGCGCAGACACCAGAGCGCGTAAATCATTGATCGGATCTTGCATGGCCAGCTTTTTCACGAAAGCTTTTCCATGCACGTTATTGAAACGCCTGGGGTAACGGATCGAACTGCGTTGGAAAGGGCTCTCGAGCAAAGGCTCGTGCATCTTGGCGAAGTTCGTGCTGCGAATTGTCACATCCTCGAGGCTACTACGGGAAGAGCCGCCGCGTTGCACCGCCTACGCGCGAGAAAAACCGACATCGAACGGCCTGTAATAGGTACCTGCGCCCGTGCTGCCGGCTTCGCGCGCGCTTGTTAAAGAAGGCGATTTTGCAGGAAACAGGGTAAAAATAATCTAGCTTCGGATTGCCTCGTGAGATCGGTTCACATAATTGTCCAATTGAACAGTCCTTGCTCGTCTCGCGGGAGGAAGATACCAGCAGAGAATAGTGGGTGAACGGGACAACGTAAAATTACAATAAGCTTCGGGATACATCTTTGAATTAACTGCCGTAGCTTATGCTTGTATTGAACTTTATGTGCTCTGCTCTCATTAGTTATTTGAACGCATTGCTTCTGAATATTGAGATTGCAGTTGAAGATCAGACCGCTTAAATTGCGCTCTTCTTCGATGATGGTATTCTCCAAGCGTTTGACCGGTGAAGTAGACCGACAGTAAAATTAGCATGATAAATGGTAACGGTCGAGTAGAATTAGTAATTTATAAAACAGAATTATTATTGCTTGCGTGTAATGCACTCGTTTTACTGCTCTGTGAGATTTATGAGTGCTGGAAATTTACTTATTATTCCGACAGCTTTTTCAGGGCACGGTGATTGAATTAGAAAAAAATCTGTTAACGCTGTAATTGTGGATGTTTATTTTTAGGAATCAATTTTATATCGATTACTTCAAGTGAACCTGAAATAACGTATCCAAAATTAAAATTGGGAAATATTAGTCTAAATCTTAAGGCTGGTAAATTCTAAGTTTCCTAGCTATGTTCAAGTTGCACAAGTGGTTCCGATTATGCTGATTAATCCTGCTAGATCGCCACGGCACAATGCGAACTTTTCAGAAACCAGGATTTATACTATCATTAATAAGAAATTGCATCCCGTAAGTCAGTATTATCATTTCTAGAATCGTATGGGCTTCTTTGGCTTTAGATTTTCCGATCCGTGCGCGTGTTCAACCGGAAATAGTCTCAACGACGATGTTATGATTCAGAAGGTATAGTCGCCACGGTGGGATTAATCCGAAGATTTATCGTGACTGGCGATTCCAGCGATTGCTTCAGGCTGAAATAAAGTTTCGCCGCAATCGCGGTCGTGCATGCGATCTTCACACCATAATGAGAAACTGCCCTGGGCATCGACACCGTGTCTCGTATACATGTGCTTTCAGAAAGAAGCATATGACTAGAGATCTTCAACCAGTTAACTGCCCAGCGAATATTTCTCAATTTCATATTTATGTGAAAATTCAATAACGAGCTATGGTAAATAGAACATCAATAGCTACACTCGTTGACAGATTGATTATTTCGTAAAATTGTCATAATATAATTCAATCGATTCAGATCAATTTTTAGGTTGAACGAGAATCGCATATTTTTAAGAAAAGGTTATTTTAAAAGGAATTTTAACGATGTCACCAATGATTTAAATTACCTCAAATATTTAACTTCTCGCGAAATGTAGTTTGTCACAAGTTAAACGATGGTCTGTTTCGCTAATTTCGATTCAAACGTCTCGCTTTACCGATTAGAAATTCAAGCTTTATGATTTAGGATTCGCCACTGCCTGCTTCTGTTGATTTAATGCTGACCATTAAACTAACGTCGCCAGCGATAAATTGATTGGACTATGCACGTCAGATTTAATTAGATAACGCGTGATGAAAATTGGTGATACCAACTAGCGTGTGTTTGCACTGTCGCCACTACTGGTCAACGTGATTGATATTGTGATTAGTGGTTCAGATGAGACCAATGCAGATGCAATAGCCCCTTTTGAATTCATGTCTTTATTTATAGTTAGGTGTAATCATAATCAACTACTGTACATTATACAAATTCAAAATAGAAATGCTAAAAAAAGTTAGTTGAAATAATAACAGTAAGATAGTACCAGATTTGGCAAAAGTCATTGACACGCAAAATCTAACCACGATCGGCCCTATAATTCAGTTCTCTCTGGGAAGAATGAGAACACTACGTGGCAGTTAGGATATATTGGCGAGTGCCAGGACAACAACCGGCGCCGGGGTCCTGATCGCTATCGCAAGATCAAGGTCGTCCACCTACGCCGCTGCTAGTACCGTTACAATCGAATTCGTGGCTCCTGCGATCAGCTCCATCGCCGACCACCTCCCTGTAGCTTCTCACCTTTTTATCATTTTGCAATTTGTGCACTACAATTTTCTATCATAATTCAAAATTTCATTGTATTCCAATATTTCTATGAATATGATTCGGTGTGCAAACGGTCTATATCAGAATTATGAGAGAAAAAACGGGCATTAACCCTTTCGCGGTTAACAGCGCGTATTGGCGCTTAGGTAGTAGCCGCTCGTGAATCGTATTGCCCGCGCGGTCAAACTTCGACGGGTCAAACTGGTCGCACTGTCCAGCCGGCAGGCCGGCTACTTAAAGCGCAACTCATTTCTGAGCACTCAGCCGCAAAAAGAATAATGATAAAAGATGTCAAATTAGTAGATTTTTAATTCCTCTTTGATGCAATAAAACTTTGATTTGTTAAAAATGTTTTATAAATTGATAAAGGCTGTCACTAATATCTAAAATGCCAGTTGAGAAGCTGGCAAGGTACAACGACAGCGTTTGATATAACTGAGCAGTCGACCAGTTGTATTTCGAGCAGGAGAAAATAAAATAACTGCTAAAATTCCAAAAATGCCAACAATCCCGTCCTATTACTCTCCTATCTGCATTGCATTACTGGACTTCATCTACATCGTTCAATTTCAGTTATTTCCTTACAAAAAAGTTGCAAAAGAAATAATATATTAATTTAATTTAAAAACATACTTAAAAAAGATACTATTTTGTCTATTAAGACTACGTGTATATCATACTGATACTCCTTCTCCATATGCAAATAATTTTATGAATGGTTCCTGAATAATTCAATGTAATCGATGTAATCAGTGATTACTAATCACATTACGGAAATCAGTTTGCACATTGTTTATTTCAATGGCTATAAGTTTAAAAAATATTACACAGCTAGTTTAATATCTATTGCATTATTAACACAATATAATTATTAATATGTGGAATGTTTAGATATTACTGATATATTTATGTAGATGCATTATACTTCTGATACAGTATACTATATTCAGTGTATAGTATAGGTCAATTGTTACTTTGTAAATCTATGGCTAAACAGTAAATTAGAATTAGTAGTAGTATTAGTATACTGTGAAAATTAGCTTCTGACAGACGAAAGCATTTCTTGCCCTATCTACACTCGTACAATGACACGTTTTATATTTCCCCAGGAATTCCTACCTTCAATTCTCGCCGCTTATCGACTAATGAATAATATTTAATATACGCCACGATGAAAATAGTCGCGGCAACCACATTCCTTGCTGGTCAGCGAGATATCGCTGGTTCATGGTTCGGTGGTCACAGGATTTCTAGGATCTTCTGATCGACGGAAAAATCACCGACATCTGGTAAGACCACTTGCCAAGTAATTAATACAAGCAATCGCGAAAAATCAACGAAGTCTGTGCGCGCGCATTTGGAATCTTGCGGCAAACTCCAACGATTTATGCAGCACAGTTCTCGGGTAATTTGCCTTTTTCAAATATCTCCTGAAATCTCAACTGTCCAATCTGACATTTGATAGACAACCTGTGCTTTCAATTTGTCTGTTAAAAGGATTCTGCGATTCAATCCTAAAGACCGAAAGAATATTAAACGAGTTTCGAACTGATTTTCACCGGAAATATAAAAGTAACTAATATTCTCGTAGTTGATTCTAAATTGAATAAAATTCTAGAAAATAATAGGATAATGAATTTTCCAGGTCTTGCGAAGTTTTAATAATGCAATTGATGATTGATTACGAGGACAATTATAAAAGTTGATGAAAGCCTTTGAAAATAAAAACGTCGTACCTACAAGAACACATTGGACTACATTCCTGAATTAATTAATATCGCAACTGACGGTATTCCATCAGTAAAGATTAATTTAATTTGATCGCTAATATATTGCTTGCAAGTAAAGATTAATCGCTGGAATCATTCTATCGCGAGCATTTATTTTTAATCAAAAGCATCACGGTACATTGTATATGTATAAATCATAAACAAAATGAAATATTCGCACGAGATATTTCTTCGGTAGTCTATGAAATTCATATATCGGTTCTGAGGTATTAAAAAGATTCACAGTGAATGATACTTTCTAAACCAAATAATTCTCTAAATTATTAATATTACAGAAACAGCTACACAATTAATTGTTAGTCGTTTCGGTGTTAAGAAATTGAACACTTTGCAAAATTAAGCAAAAGAAGGTTTAGTGAATATATGAGGATCAGTTAGTCGTGAGACGCGTAATGCGTGCGCTCAATAAAGAAACGCGAAGGACAAACGAATGGGCAGATGGTACCGACATTCCGGTACTCTGGTTGCTCGATGCGCATCCTGCACTTGCCATTTTATATTCAGGCACACAACATTGTTCTTCACTTTCGCTCGGTCACTTGATAAATGTGCGATCGTAATTGGACGGGATTTCTTTGCTGGTGTTCGGGTTCATTGCGATAAAGTGGCTGCATTAAAATCCATATATCCACTGGCGAATAAACCTTGCGGTATAACTTGTACGAAATAAGCAATACTTTAATTAGAGACTGTTTCCTTCGAAACATCGCTGGCCCTCATTATCTTAATATAACATACGCACCGATCCTGATTTTTATAGTCCTCTATTTGATTTTATAACAAGATGGTTATTTATAAAGAGCTAATTTAAATTAGCTCTACGATTCACTAACTTTTTTAGGACATGTTTATGTTTTTAAATTTATAAACAAGCAATGGATTTTTATTTACTTTAGAAAGAAAAATGAAATTTGGAAATTCGTGATAATTGGGTAGAATGATTTTAAAATATGTTTTAGAGAATAATATTCTAAAATTGTATAAAATTTAATAATATGAATTACCCACGAAAATAACGTCGAATTTATCGTTCGTCACTTTAAGTGTTAGGTTCGCTGGCGCCTTGTTACATGAGATGGTAGTCTTCAAATTGTTCTTTCTCCGTTAGCATACAATTACGGTAGTATCGCTAGAATACGAACGAATCAGAACGGTGAGAAAAAAAGAGTGAAATATCAGGATCACAAACAGCTGCGTTAAACATTATATTTACTGGGGTAGAAGCTAAGATTGGTTAAAGCGATCGCTTTTAAAATCCGACGTGTATTCTCCAGGCGCGAACCACGTATCCCGCGGGAGTAGCACCTAAAACGTTACAGGGAAGATAACAAAACACAGATAACCGAATAATTGCAAAGCGCGACCACTGCCGCAATTGACCTGGGGCGCCATGGCGCGCTTCCACTATGCTTCAGCGGATGGCGCATTCTTTTTTCCCTCAAATAGCCTGTAAACTGTGGAAATTGCTGTAATTACGCAATACAAGATAAAGAGATCGGCAGTGGCATCCGTGCCAGGGGGGCCGAGCCTTGACATTTTTTTTCTTCAAACTCTGCGACACGCCTCGATTTTTTAAGAACCCTCGAATTTTTTAAAACTATCCTTCAAATTATGGGAATCTTAACTCGCGATGCGCTTCCTTTAAACTATGAGACTCTTATCTCTTGTGATACTTATTAATGTTTTTGCAATCAGCAACATCTACTTTTTGCAAGAAAAATCTAATATCTGTTCTAGCTTCGGTAGAGAGACAAGAAGATCTCAAGCGAAATCTAAGAAAATGAAGTGCTTTTTAATAGACTTTTTCACACGTAATAAAGCCGATGTAAATAACTGCAATAGGTTTAAGTGGCTCACCTCATGGCGAGCAATAAAAACAGGTAATGAACACGGATATCATTAAACGGAAACACATTGGTCTCTTGACAGAGATGAGGAACAGGCAAAAATTGGAGAAAAAATATATACTTACTATAATGTGCATCGGAACCACTGTTGACTTGGATGAGAAGGTCGGTGTTCAAAGTCGAACCAGTAATGATGTGGAATCATGAGGAATTTTTCGTGAGTCTACCTTCCGAATCAATTAAAAAAAAGCAAGCCACACGGAGAAAAATTTCCTCTGACATGTATATTGAGAAGAGGGTCCTGGTAGTCGGCGATTGACTCTGTCGAGCGAGAGTATAATCAGCCAACTAATGATTGACCGGGATCGCTTGCTCACCGCCACTCCAATCGCGATCGATATCGCGAGTGTTCAGCGTCGAGAAAGAGATAGTAAGTAAACCTTTGCCGTGCGATCGCATTTTTCCGGTAAATCTGAAATTACGATATCGAGCGATACCTCGTTAAACCGATTAGCATCGCTACCGCTCGGGATGCGTGACTGAAATGAGATTGACCGTTCGGTAGAATCGAGTGTTCGGCGATTGGACATCAGTTTTCTGACGTACGACGCCTTTATCTGTTCTCTTCGAAGGTACTTAGTCGATGCGTGTCTTTAGCCTGTAATATCGTACCCTCACGAACAGTGACAGGATTAAAAAAAAATGATTGTTTTTGAGGATGGTTAAATATTTTTATTCCAAACATAATTATATACAATTTTGTTAATGAATTAAAAGCATAATGATTATGTACTGATTATAATTGAATTCATGGGATATTTCTTACTGTAAGTTCTAATGTTCGATATTAGAAAAGTGACTCATGTTCTTCAATTGTGACACTCTTTATTATCTGCTTAAATATAGAAACTTAATTATGTTGCTTTTTACTGGTGTAACGATGCAGAATTGTGTACTTCTCACATCACAAAGTAGTCGGAGTACTGATATGGATATCCTACATTATTCAAATATTCTAAAACGATGATCGTATAAGTAATCATACGAATAATAGCAGATGTATTATCATTCGTCCCTGAATTTTTCTGTAAACGTCAATTCCTGGTAGACTTGTACAGTTTACGTGTTAACAAAGTTGCTCAAAAAGTGGTAGCTGGCAAAAAGATCCGGGTTAACCGCTTAGACAACGAATGGTCTAATGGCATGCAAATCTTTACAAATGGCAGGGAAAGCAGAGGCGAGAAAAGGGTTACGTTAGGTAATCAACTTGCACGCGATTCGCATTGACGGCGCGTTAGAGGCTTTCGTGCGAGGGGCTACTTGTCGGAGAACGGGACACGCTTGGGATTTTGTGATTGCAATTAATGCCGCGCGGCCTCTCATTAATTGGTCTTGTAATCGGCTTCTATTTAGCGCTAACAACTGCCGCCGTACGCGCCAATCGGCCGCAAAAAAGCAAAGGTCTCCACGGACATTAATTAGTGGGACACCAGAGTACTCAGGAATCGGACGATAAATTAGAAACTTTCCTTGATGCGGAACGCCGATAATGATCAGTTACTGGACCTTGTTTTAACGCGCTTATGAAATGTACTTCGATACGTGCCCTTTAAAATTTTAATGCGTTTTCTATCTAAGAAACTCGTTCCTTCACTAGTTCAGAATGAAGTTGTTATTTCACTTATTAATACGTTATGATTAATGACATCAATGTATGATACTACCGTTCGTAGCATGTGGTTTAGAAATTGATCGGTGTTGATATCGGTGAAACTTATTTACCAATAATGTACTCTATATATTTTTCTTATATTTAGATTAGTATGATTAGGACCAAGTTCATTTGTTGCTTATTTCGACGATATGGTGAAGAAGGGTGGTTTTCTCTAGATTAAGTTTCATTATTCTTGGTTCAATCGATTTGGAACATATACAGTTAGCAGGAAAAATCGTAAGTTATGATTTGTAACTAAAGTTTTTTAAGTAGTTAGAATCGCTATGTTACGCAATAACATACTCACTTCACTAGTTGGCGACTATACGGAGTCTCCAGATTAATAAAATCCACCTACATGGCACGTAGCATCTGATCTGATCCGATTTCCCTAGTATTTCCTATAAAATGAACGTGCGTAGAAAGGTGTAAGAAAACGAAGAAAATTAATTAACAGCAAGATGTTAATTTATTATAGTTTGAAAATCCCCGCGTGTAGTTCTTTGGGATCGGACCGCTAAAAACGATTACCATCTTGTCAGACACACCTATACCTCTGTTCGACCAAGTTCGATGAGAAACGGGCGATCGTTGGCATTCCCGAGTAACGAGCCATAGTATTTTACATTGATAATACATTAATGCCGATAGGCCCAAGCCTTAATTTAATATACTCTGGTAATTTAATACTTATCAGATAATTTTTTAATTAAGGTTCGGAAATTATGTCCGAAAGTAGGGACATGCTCGATATCGAGGTTTAATCGCGATGCTACTTAAATGAGAGACTGGCTCACATGGGAAATGCATAAATTCCAGAGGATCATTTTCCAAGATTATTCAAATGCATCGATTGATTCATTAAAATAGGGGATGGACAATTAAGAGACTATAATCTTAAGTATCAATTTTGAAAAGATAGTTGTTCCCTATACACTCTACAAAAATATATCCTGCGGATGTAAATAAACGATACTAGCAATAGTCTCAAGGAAAAAGAAGCAAGTTTAATGAACCAGTCTAATCCTAAGAAATATTACCACGATTCACACCTGAATACCATTTATTACCTACTCTTTAGTCTGGTCATGTCTACTTTTTACTAGTTCACAACTCTTTAATATATAAATTTTAGTACTGACAGCGAGGATAAAGCCGTCGGCGCAGTCGAACCTCCTCGCAGTCCTACCGTGTATAATTCCCTGATCTTCGATAGCTTTGTTCGAGCACTCACCTCCAATAGAGGAAATAAGTAGTACCCACAAATCTCGTAATACTCCTAGGTGTATACCCATCCGACCGCTAAAGCTATCCATTTTCGTGATAAAGTAGATATCAGTTAGCTTCGGAATCTCGAAAACCGATAGAAGGTCTCTTTGCTTCAACGATTTAATCGAACAGCTTGTGTAACAAGGCCCCCGAGCGAGAGCTTCACGAAAGAGGTAAGAGTACATTAGAGCGGACAATAATTTGTCAGACACCTCCTTATGGAGCCAGCCTTCGTGGCTTGATCGATGCTACAGCCGCAATCGTTTAAATCGTAACTGGCATGAATCTTCTACTTGGAAATGATTATTATTAATCGCTCGTATCATTCGCGCCAACACACCCAAGCCAATGTGCCATAACGCGATGACTGCCGAATGATACATGACACGTACTTTAGATGACGATTAACACTGCCAGTCAATTTCTCTCTTAACTTCTGGCCATCGTAATCGAGAACGCGGATAAAGTATTATTTTTCTTCTTTTTTTCATTCTGCTGTTCCGCGACGCCTGTTTCTTCAGGGTGAATTTTTCGCGACGCAATTAAAATTTCGGGTGTAAATCGATTCCTTCGGCTTATTAATAACCGCACCAGTGGTAAATTGAGCTGGCCCTTTATTGCAGTTACTGCTTTTAATGACACGGTAGTTTGACTGACCGTATCTCAGTCCTTTGCAAACAGGAGAATCTTAAAGCACCTACGGGAGAATTTATTCCAATGGAAATAATCGATATAGTGACACAAATATACTCGAAGAGTAATGTTGGTAACATTACAGGGTGAAAATAATTAATGATGAGTTGGTTAATCGTTAGCTGAACAGTGTCTAAGACTAACGATAAAGTATAAACGATATAGAAGTTACCGATAAATTTCAGTTCCATAAGTTCACTAAAGAAAGAAAAATTACATAATTAGTTATCCAAAAATAAATTGTACTCATTTTACGTCATTTTGTTTGTAATATTGTACTAAATTGAATGGTAAACATCAAGTATTTTGGTTGAATAAACTTTGTAACTTTCCTTCTACACCATAAAAGCTTTGCCAGTTGTAAATAAATAAACGAGTCACCCACATTTAAAAATAACACGGAAAGAAAACAAAAAAATGAGATCGTGAATAAGGGTACGAGTTAGGTATAATAAGCTGCGATTTCTCAAGAGGGCTACCTCGATGCCTACCATTACCAAGGACTTACAGGGTATGTATCACGCGTTACTGCATATTTAACACTGCCATATAATTAGTGCTTCTAATTGCACTACTTAATTACCTTCATGCATTATTAGTTGCCTACTAGCTTCATAATTTACAACGACATTAGACAAGCCTCTAAATCTCTCTGTTACGTTAGCGTCGGATCGCAAATATTTCGGACGTGTTAACGCGTACTGCGAGACACTGTCATAAACATACCTTCCACCAACTAGTTAGTTCAGTCACAATATACTGCGTCAGAGTGTGCAAAATTCAGGAGAGACAATAGATTCAGTGTTACTAAACCTACCAGTGGATCAATTTTTTAATTGTTATCAATGTTTACGTCCACAGAATTATTGAACTAAATTCTCTTTTTTTTTCTTTTATTGTGGAGCTAGTAAAATATGTAAGTGAATTGTGATTGGTGATAAGACCGTAAAATCCTTCGAGTAATAAAGGATTTTCTCTGTGCTCGATGACCGACAGAAAGGTTACGCAGGAAACATTTTATGGGGTTTCTGACGTATTTAGTACTACTGTATAATTACTACTGATTACAGCGTTTAATTATCTTTACGCATCGCTGGCAATTTACTGGCTTCGTAATTTATACGCGTCACGGGAGCAAGTATTTCTGGAGTATACTATGAAATATAATTTACGATTATATCAGCAAATTGACGGTGTAGCACGTCAAGTTCAACTGTATTTACGAGTTAGCCTAGCTCGTCTCTGACACAGTTCAGTTTTTTAGATTCGATTCTTATTTAATATATCCGTTGTAACAGCGGATCTCATTGGATATATAGTAAGAATCCATTAGATCTAATCGGAAGAGAAATATTACCGAATATATGGCTGTCACGCAGAATACTAAAAATACTATTTAATCAGGGAGACCTTTGAAAGTATTTAAATAATGATTTATGTCTGCTTCGACAATTTACGAGAACATCCAGATTACAATTTTATAAGCGTGTAGCTTTGAGGGTTCTCAAGTAATTTCTTTTGGTTTATGGTGTATTTAAAATCGCAACTACGGAGTTTCATGGACCGTACGTTGTCAATTCGAGGCTGATATAAATCAAACAAGGTGACCAAGTAATCTTCACGATTTAATGATTCTTTAAATGTATTTTACGTACTGTTAGTATTTCACATAACTCTATTTTTCGAAACCTTATTATAAAGAATTCAATTATGAATGAATATTAAAGATCTTGAACGGTTGAAATTAAAGGTCTCGATGAATTATTTTTTCTTCCGTTTCTTTTTTCCTTTCTGCTTGACAGGGGCCTTCGAATTTGATTGAAGATCCAGGTTTGGATCTATTAAAGGTGGTTGTTGTAGTTTTGTTGGTCTTCCGAGAGCAAGATGATTGGCCAACGGAGAAATGCCAACAATATCCTTCATTACATTTTCTAATACCAGCTGATTACCCAGATTTAAGGGTTCCTTTCGATGAAACACTTCTTCAGACACTTTTTTATCGCAGCACTCGTATTCGTTGCCTTCTGCACTATTTTTCAAAGCAAAATATCCCGGACCAAGAGCATAACTAGTCACGACAAATCTGAAGCATATTTACAGTATTCAATGTGTAAAATTATATTTCAATCAAACCTAAATGTACAAATTTAATCATAAGTTTCTGATACCTTCCTTTGGGTGTAATGGAAATATCAACTCCAATTTGTCCTGCATAAGTTCCACCGGGATCGTATAGATCGAATGGTCCTTTGAAGTCGAAAGAACTTGTCTGGTTTAAAAATTGAGGTTTCTGTTCGAAAAAATTAACCTGTCACACCACTTTGATTTTAGATATTAACACTAGAACTATTGAATTGGTCAAAATCAGGGAATTTAAAGATTTTTCCTTAAAATTAGAATTACCACGATATTTTTATCTAACCACCATTATATTTCTCTATTTCTTTATTCAAGATATCCTACACCCTAACCCCCTTTTCTACGACTCAATGCAAAAATCTTGCATCAAATAATACTGTTTATTTCTGCTGCTTTAGGTTTGAAATATTATGGTAAGAAGAGGGATTATTATTATGTTATATTATACATGTAATCTGTCTTTAAATGTATGTATGTTCAATGCCGATAGTTCTAGTGTTAATCCGCTAACAACGAAGAAATGGAATCATTAGGTTACCAACTCGTGCATGTGTCCGCTGAGAGGCATATGAGTATAACAAATAGGATAAGTATCACCAACCCGATAAACACCGATCAGTAAAGGTATTGTCTTGATTCGCTTAGCCAAATCTTCGTGTTTCATATAAAAATGACGCGTCTGACCAGCGTGAATGTCAACAAATAAAGAGTCACTTTTAAGCATACGCTTATATTCCGGACACTCTACAGGAGAAAATTGAATAATACTGATTCTAATAGTTAGATCCGCACCGCCAGTATCTTCATAAGTAGTTCTATTCAAAATCAATTTCGATACATAAATGTCGAGGACGTATAAACCGTTCATTACTGTCAAAACTACCCCTTGATTTTCGATGTTGCAAAATGAACTTGGAAATTTGATGTAAAGACTCACTTAAATTTACTTACATATATAAGTTACTAATTCAGAGACCAAAGGACAATAGAAGAATTTCATACAGTTGCACAGTCTTTCTTTACGTTATATATAATATTGAAACATTTAAGACTCGTCTCTTGGATAAATTTGTATCAACTGTCATTGACATAGTTACATATTAATCAATAATAAATATTTCAAAGTTTGCTGCTACATAATTAATTTGATCGATCGACTCAAATTAATGGATATAATTGAATTCAATAAATAGTGCTGCAGTAACGTTTCCAATTTCCTAATGGAATTCTAATTTCTAATCAATTCGTTACCAAAGCGAATTCACATCGAATTCAGAATCGTGAGGTGTGAAGTTGCGATCTAATCTTTGATTGACCGCAGGAACCTTGTCGAGGAAAGATGACGTTTGCGAGATTGTTAACCCCCATTGTGATTGAAAGTAGCAGCGGCGACAAGATTCCAGCCTACTTGAATTCTATTGTCCCATTGTGTCATTACGAGCGACTCTCTCGAAATTGAAATGTCTTGTCGGGACGTCGCGTTCGGCTGAGAATTACGATGTAGGTACTCGTAAATTCCCGCTAGCTGCGGAAAGACAGTCGTCAACACTCTGATACCGCCGGTTACTAATTGTAAGTAACTAACCAACCGACACGTAATTTTACACCCCTCGCTACCGTCCCTTGTCTTCACCAATTTATTTTGCGATCCATTACCGTTTGAATAATTTATATCCGAGATACCTTATTCGTGAATTAGCTCGCTGAGGAACCTTTGCTTTTAGCAATGGAAGAGACTTATTATATATGTACAAATTTATGTACAAAGTGCCAGATTTCTAATATTAATACTAAGTTTAGTTTGAGGATTAGTACTTGCTACTTTGAAAGCTGTCTCTTATGGCATTTTAATACGTGTAAATAGGTACCTCTTAGACGAGTCAGGAGCAAAGATTAAAGGTTACCAGAAGGGTTACCGTTCGTCCACATTGTCATCAACGGCTATTTAAATCTAGTTTGGAAGATAGGGTTAAGTTCAGGAATTGGTAACCTAATTGCAGGGTAAGAATTGTGAGGAGCAAGGGTCACTGGGTTCGGTGGATCTTTCTGGTTTACCCAGCTTCAGCTAAGTACATACGTCCGTTTCTAGACTGAGGAAGGCAAAAGGGTTAGGTCTTTGTTGGGCATAGGTTAAACTAGGGTTTAGGCCCCTGGAGTTGATGGAACCGGTTTTGGGACGCGATCTCGAGAACTATCGTGTACTACACTGACTTACAGTTACGTACTAACGAGTGACAGATTTCATTGTAATTGTTAACAGACTATTATTACCTCAGAGTTTTCACATTATTTAATAAATGCAATACATAAACCCAGCGTGAGTTCACGTATCTTCACATACACCGTTAAAGTGCTATCCCACTGATAATATCAAAACTATACAACTATCATAACTACAGCAACTGCACAGATTTTGTTCGCTCTTTTCTGAAATTCATGCGTAATCTCATGTCATCATCCAGCAAGATCATGATTCCGTCAAACCGGCAGTGATTACTCATTAATGTTTTTCTGATATAAAGTTGCATCGCACCTTCAGGATCTAACTTTTTCTAACTATCATTATAAAAAGGGTCATAATTGAGTCAATGCTTTCCCAGTGGTACACTTAGGCATCGTTACCGTTATATAACGTACAAGGAGGAAAATTTGTTCGGGTTTTCATTCCCCGAGGTTTAAGTATTCTTAATCGGGAATCGTTAGTACCGATCGCTGACCGGTTAGCTTAGAAAGCACTGTAATTTCGCTGCAATCAACCCTCGATAGAGATCATCGCAAATTTTCAAACTCTTTCGATCGGGAGTTAAGCGATCTTAATGTCGATCTCAGATACGTACTCGAGTCTAGTATCGCGAATCTTATCTATCATCAGTGCGCAATAATTATCGGATTTTTTTAACGAACCATACTTATCGCGATTTTCGGTGACCTGAGAATATTAATGCGGAAAATATCGTTGCGTAAAAGCCTCGCTGCCTGCGAAACCAACTCGTAAAGTATTATAAATATTATTGATGAAATACTAATAGAAATGAGATACTCTTGTATAAGGAAATCGACTGACTTATTTAATCGTAGGTTTTTCTTCTCGTAATTTAAACAAGATCATTACATAGATATTAAATTAGTGTAGCTTAAATCAATACGATTAATTGAATCGATAAATGACGTGAATATTATTAAACAATATCAAATGAGTGTCCCACGGTGATCGGCAAATCGGCCTATTTGCCGATACCATCACATTTCGATATTAAGTTGATATTAATTTGCCGATTCTCAGGATCGGTGGAAGCATAATTCACGTCTTATATGTTATATATCCTGTTGCAAGGGCGAGGTACAAGATCAGGACAAGCTATGACATGGTCAACTAGGAAGCACTTCCACCACAGTACCTACGCCAAGAGAAACGCGATTGCGTTGGTACTCGCATGTTATTACAGTGATAAACCACACTGTTAATTTTCACTCACGTCCGACTGGGACATTATCCTCCTTCCGCGGGTTCGCTCGCGCGCGCAATGGCTTCGTGAACGAGCGAACGATATCATATCTGAGAATGGCGGCTTGTTGAATTTGCATTGCATTAGGCGCGTCGCGGAAAAAAGTCTCTTGCGTGCTAAACTTAACGAGAAGAGAGTGTTAACGAGAAGGTAGCCTCACGTGGAAAAAAGAGAAAGAGAGTAAGAGAGAGAGAGAGAGTAAAGTAAGAGACAGCTTCAAGAAAAATAACTGTGATAACTGTGCACAGCTCCTCGTATTTCATGAACTGTACTTGCTTGTTAAACTTCGTTGCCGAGGCAATCTCGGTGTACAGAAACTCCAGTAAACAAAGTAACACAAGTTTGAGGAACACTTAAGACTTTGAGTCTCTCTGGGATTTGATTGTATCGCAAATTATTGAAACATCTGATCTGTCATGAACCTTAGTACCTTCAGCAAGCCACAGTGACTAATGAAAGTATTCGTAAAACTAGAGTACACTTGAACGTATCGACTTATATAACAATTATTTACACATTCAATATCACTATCATTCTGAAGCTTATAATATATTTCTCCCTGAGGATATATAAATTCAAGAAATCCAGATGTCCACGAAAAATGGAACAAGAAAACTTGAAAAATTTACGAAAAAATAAATGGAAGGTAAAATGTGCTATTAAAAAATTGCTCATTGGTCCTTTTTCTCCATCACTCTTTTTTTTGCACACTTGCATTTCTCAGAACGCTCTCTCCTCGCCAACTCCGAATCACGAAAACGCTTGCCTCACATGGGATTGAAGAGTAGCCATGGTATTCGACCGATAACGAACTGGTTAACACGCGTTCATTATCCGCGTACCACTGGCGCATAATGCTCCACTCCTTTGCAATCGTTTCCTTTTCTAAAACCTTACCGGACAATTAGACACTCCCAATCATCCTCTCGCCCTTATCAAATCCGGCTGCGAATCAGGACTCCGTGCACACAAGGATAATGCAGATACTAACTAATGAGCGCGCGAATAATAAGCGGTCTGCTATCGTGTTGGAGCCTGGAGCAGAAGGTTTCTTGAGTTACGATTCTTCTGGTTGTAACTCCACAATGCGAGCGAATGCCTTAAGATATCGTCTGCCTTTAACGAGTGGACTCGCTTACTTTGGTTGCCTCGCTGGAACACGTATGGCATGCTTCGCCAGTGTTTCGGTTAATTTTAACGCGATAGCAAGAGATTCGAATAGATAACTAATTAAGAGTGCGATGGCCTGCCGTTCGATTCGATTCTTAATTTGAAAAGCTTGTAAATTAAGTACAAATGATGCTTCGTTATTTTGTAGTTTGGAGCCTCGGGTTGTTATTATTATTCTGAAAATGCAAAAGGAAACGTTGGAGAGTTCCTTACCCGTGTAACGAACTCGTTTATACCCTGCTAGCATGTGGTTACATCGTTGTATTAACTAGCCGCTGTTGTCTTTCAAATTTCCTGTTCAATCATTCAAAACTCGAAAGCAAAGTTATGATGACAATTCGTAGGTAATTGATTAATTGAGCTCGGAAAACCGCAATTTACTATTTTCTTTCGATGGGAATGAGTCGTATAGCAATTATTTTTTGGGTAACAGTTGAAATATCTAACGAATTATATACACTCTTCTACTTGTGGATCAGAAAAATCCATTTGAAATATTACTATATTACAGGTCCTAAGATAGAACTACATAACAGGAAAGGACCCACAGCATCAATTATAAACAAGAAACGCGTTTCACCTGTCGCGATAATTATACACCAGTCACATCACTCTATCATGTTATGCGTCCACTGACCCAGCCTCATAGCTGAGCCACCTAATTAATACGCGTCAAATTGAGTCAATAAAAAGCAGAAACTATATCTAAAACACTTGTAGTAGTCATAGAACTAAAGAACAGTAACCGTTGAAGTGTCGATAGCGCGGGTAAACGTGGCACGAAGACAGTGCGAAAGGCTTTGCCTGGAACCTCACGTAACTAAAGGAGACCAGTGTTGAGGAATCGAGGCGTGTTTCTTAAGCGTGCTCCCGGATGTAAGGATCCGCGAAACGGGCAGGCGCCGTCGTTCGACTGCGAAATTATACAGTCAGAATATCTGGTTGGACGTGCCAGTATAGTTTCCGTTACCGGGCAAATTTTTCTTCTTTCGACAAGACCGCCCGTGGCCCGTCTACCTTAATCTTCTTCTAGGGGCCTCTAAGCCTTCCGCGCAGTGAGACTCTGCCAGTTGCAGCAGCAACACCACAACGGACGGATGCTGCAGCAGCATTAGCGTGCTAAGCAGATGCAGATGAAACAAATGGATTCGCTCGGTGACCGCCGTAAATCCACTCTATCGTTGACACGATCCACGTACACCCTCGCACGAACCCATGCCTGCGAACTTCGCTGCGACCTTCTGCCTTTTCTGCCCTTTTCTCCTGTCCTACCTCGCAATCAGAGATGCACC
Organism: Trypoxylon attenuatum; assembly: GCA_963989405.1. Classification (NCBI taxonomy): domain Eukaryota; kingdom Metazoa; phylum Arthropoda; class Insecta; order Hymenoptera; family Crabronidae; genus Trypoxylon; species Trypoxylon attenuatum. The sequence goes on along the minus strand of OZ022489.1, from coordinate 12,318,146 downwards.
CGGGCGAATATGTACGCTCCGACAGGAAACCACTCAAGTGCCCTTAGCTCGGTTTGCCTCTTCTATTCTCACCCTTACGCTACTCTCGACCTGCTGCTTTTGATTTATGCCAAACGAACTAGGGTATCCCGAGGCGAATCTGATCAAATTTTCTCTAATACTAAAGAAAATCTGGTAAAGCTTCGAAAATGTAATAAGTAATTGCAGATTCGTAACAAGTACCATTTAGTACTAATTGTAATATCGGTGGGAAAAAAATAAAGAGAACTGGATTTTTTAAAAAAAAAAGATACCTGTATAATGTCACTGTAGTTTTATTTTAATCCGATTCGCTTTAATCTATCCTATTTTCTAATGATTAATACGAGCACCCTATACTATCATCCCGTTGGTGGAGCCAACGAACGATATAAGAAGAAGGCAAAATTAAAAAGCAATCTAGTAATACCAGTTATCCAAGCTGAATATTTGTGATTTAAGCTGGTAATTGTAGCGGCTTATGATACCTTTATTGAGCTACTATGAACGGTAAATCGTTGATAATATTTGTGGAGTATCGAGGTAAAGATAACGAGTTCTTTCAGGACCACTAAACGTTCTACTATGGTGTAAAGGTATTTCTGAAAGAGCGTTTCTTGAATTATGCGCTGGAAGCTTTTCATTCATACGCGAGTGACTCTTTGGAATTCTATGATGCAAGTATCTTTCCTAATGGAGTATCGATCGATTGCGTTAAATTAAAAGTAAAATACTGTTTCCAACAGGAACGATTGGTGTCGGTATCAATGCGTTATCTCGCTTGGTCTTTCATTAACGAATTGCACTTTTACTTATCGCCATTAAACGATACACCGTCAATCCATTAATGTTGCAATTCGCCTAGGGTATTTTTGTACAGCTGTATGCGTGTGCCGTAATAAAAATAGCAAACAGCACTGGCAAATGTTTTAGTCGAACGAGCCAGAGTAAGAATTTCATATCATAGAAAGTTGTAAAGCTAAGAATCTATGACAATCATAAACGCGGTGAAACTGCAACTGAATTTTTTATGGTATTTTAAATGGTGAGAAATCACTTACAAACGTACTTAGAAGAATAATATCTCTTTCCAATGTGTAATTCGACAGACAAAGATGTTACAAAAATTTAATTAACTCTTAAATTATAGCTTGGAAAATTATTACTAGTATTGATAAAATTATTGAATGAAACAGAACAAAACGCCAGTACTGATTTTGATTACAATCAGCTGCAAAAATTGTCTTGGAGATGCCCACTTAATCTTTACTAGCAAAGAGTTACGCGTGATTTAACAGGCAGGAGTGTCGCGTCGAATTCTCCGGGGCCGGCATAAATCAAGAATCCTTTCCATGGCGAGCGGAGAAACGCGAGAGCAATTAATAGTGTGCACTCGTAATGCGCTGTTGGCATGCAAGAATGAGCACGGCGCCTTTATTTACCGAAGCGCTGAGATATTAGATCGGCGGTTCGAACGGGAGACGCGGGATTCCAGAAGCCAGTGGAATGAGGAAATCGAACGCAACGGAGAATCCCTCCTCGGTGTCGCACACGAATTCTCGATTTCTCAAATAACGGTGGATACTTTTGCAGTGACGTGGCGCCTTAGAACCACCGCGGCTTTATTACCGATTGCTTCTATTAAGGTGCAATTCCACATGATTTCAAACCAGACCACAAAGATATATGAGAATATTGCATTCGCGTTGTTACATGAGATATGTCCGATTTTATGATATAGATTTTGTCGACATGGATGAATTGTCATCAGGTACTTTTCCTTTAATCGCTTAAAATGTAATGACAAAATTATTTAATAGCTATTAAGCTTACTGCTAATATTCTGTGAAGAACACCGTTTCTATTGGTTTCAATTATTTATCAATATTAAGGATCAGAACCTCTTTATAATACAATTTATTCATCCCTCTCCCAGCACGAATAAGCGAAAAAGGAACTATATATTTCAGGGCAAAGTAACAGTATTTATCCTCTGATAGGTTGAACAGCGATATACGCAGCGGATAATATAGTCCTTCTAAGGCAATACAATCGACCACTATTTCCCCTGACTTTACGTACCGCGCCAACTTCTATCGGGACTCTGTAAATTTACCGACTTTCGCCGTGTTATCTTTGAAAAAGGACACCTGCACGATCTAGTCCGGGGTTTCCTGTAGTTACTGCCAGAACGACTGAGGCCCCGCTAAATGTCAGATTATGTCAAGGTAATTCTTCCGTAAGGCTCACTAGGGCCGATCGTTGAACCAAAATGAGCGGTTACAATGTTTAGGTGGACACTGCTCTCACCTTTAGCATTGTGAAATGCCCCTCACGATCCACAGGAGTCTACCGGCCCCCTTTTATGCATTCAACGAAGAAATTCCTGTCTCGTAATACCAGTCTTACGCGCCGATCTCAACTGGAGCTTTCTTGAAATCTCTAAAAGAGTTAGTGGAAAGGGGTAGACTGTGTCAGACACTGCGTCTGCCTTCTATAGCACTCTTTCACTTGATCTTATCTTTAGCTAACTTTTGATTTTCACCCCTTATTCGCAATCAAAAGGATATATAGGAAAAAGTTCGTTTTCATTAATATTTTTATACGTATAAATGTTCAAACGAATTGTGCTCTTACTTCTTTAGCGAAATTCTAGTGTATATAAATCCAGTTGATTTATTAAGTTACTGTTGAAATGTCATACGAATATAGATCAATATCTGATTGATACATCTAGCCTTAACTGTTTGAAAATTACACGTATAAACGTTGGAATGCCGTCGTCGTCGTATACGAACAGTGTGATTAAACTGATGAGCAAAGCAAATCGAAGGCAATGAATACAAAAATGATAGGATGTTTATATTAAAGTCCTGTGGTACATGTAAACGATCAGCTTTACTAATAACCAACACTAGATTTTGAGGGCAGGTATATCAATGCTAAAACTCACCGAACCTGTTCACTTACCAAGAATAACAGAAGCAATTAATGCTGAAACGATCATGCTTAAGTTTCAAAGCTTCATAAAATCTGAGTATAAGTGTAACTGAATATTCCAAGTAGCAAATGAATGGTTGCGAAAGATCCAAAATTTACGAATTCACTGTGCAAGTGAATTACAATTCACGATGAGTAGCGAAGTAGATTAAATACGATTAGAAGTGAGACTGTTAGTGATCGTAGATAGGCGTATTCGGTTAACGCAGTGGCCGTATCGAAGAATTTAGTCTCTCAGGAGTGAAAAAGCATGTCAGCCACCGATTCCTTTTAGAAAGAACTAGCTGCCACCTTTCATATCAATTGCCATTACAGGAAATTATTCAGCAAGAATAAACTTCGATGAATAAGCATAAAGATTAGTGCCGTAGATTAGTAGCGAAACACGTACTTAAAAAAATGTGTAGGAATTGAAAAAGACGCAATACGGTATTATAATAGCGCACATGATGCTAGTGATTATATTTGAGAAAAGGCTCGAAAAGAATCCTGAGCCCATAGTGAAACAAATCTTTCATTTATCTAGCTGACCAACGTGTAACGGGCTAATTGCTTCAGCAAATGACTAAGCAATCGGCGGATATATCAATCGACAGATTAGTTTTTGCGTTACAAAACATGACGCGTTAGATCGATCATTTGTATCAGTGTACTCGCTTGCATACGGTATACTATAGTTAGTAGAGAATAAGTCGCTGACCCGAAGCAATTAGTTTCAAATCGACCGAGTTATTATCATAAACAGCTGTTTACTTAAAATTGTAATTTGCCTAATTTTACTGCAAATCGCAAGAACTCCAAAACAGTTCTAACTTTACTGAAATGGCTGAATTAAATTTGATTACTAATCTCGATTAATAATACAAATTAAAATTAATTTAGGATTTAGTTTCCCCTTCTTTTCAATTCCTAGTAGCCTTATCTTACACAAGTCATATAGTTAAATCGGTTTTAACACTTTTATTTCAATATCCTCTAAAAGGGGTGTAAATATCTCACCCACTGTAATTCTTCAATAGAATCAAGAAATCCTATGAAGGATTCCACAAAGGATTATGTATTCGCGCAAGCTATTTCACATGACAACATCTTCGAACTATGTAACGCTATTATTCGATATCTTTCACTGTTGTACCAAGTTATTATATAAATCCCAGAAAATATCGTGGCAGATATTGCAGCAATTCAGGCGTGATTCTGCCATGCTGATTTTCCAGAGGCACTCAGCTAATACGCCAAGAGAAATGTATTCGTCGATCGAGAATCTGGTCGAGCTCTCGCGAGTATATTCCACGATATCCTGTGTTACGGTTACCAGATCAAGTAGAGGCCACGATTTCCGCAATGAAAATGGAGCAGACCTAGTCTGACAATGAGTTGGCTGCTATATGGAAAGATACGACAGGTATGCGCAAGGTGTGCCGTGAAAAATCGGGGGGTGAAGGATATATGCCGAAACTTAATAGTCGCTCGTAGAACGCAATATACCTTTCGTCGTTTTCCGTTACGGCTAGCACGTGATAAAGACGAAATCATATTGCCACGGATCCGATTAAATTCTGTATTATAGTCGGCCTGATTTCCGGCGAAACTTTATTCAATTGAAATTCTTTTGCCTAACTCCAATCAGCTTGAAACAACGGCGTACTGAGGAAGTGTTGGATACTATACTCGATTCTCTGTAGCGCGAAATCTTTGCTTGCGAAATCGCAGTTCTGTTATGGGTGAATCGATCTGTGGATCGTAACTCGGATAATTAAACTGAGTTCTCTTGCGCAAGAGAAGTTGCAGCAGACCTGATGTAAAAACTCAAGTATTAATGGGATCGTGAAAGATGATTGCTCGAAGGATTTTAAAACACGATGTGCATATCGCGAATTGAATATTAGATTCAAGGCGTTACGCTTTTCTATCGTAGAATCTTGAAATTGCAAATTATGTAATACGTGTAAAAGAGACGATCAATACCATTTTTATTTAAAACTCAAACTAACAAAATAAATTTATTCTCCAGTAATTAGTTTTCTGTAAACACAAACTGAATAAGAGCGTAAAGTAACTGTAGTATTAATTTTAAAAATAAATAACAATGGAAGTACCGTAATACAAGTCAACAGTAAAAATTTAACTAAATTCTAAAATGATCGTCTTTTATGGTTTAAAAGTCGTGTAATATCCATTTAGTGTGTAAATACTGCGGTAAAGGTATTCAGTCCGTTCTTATTGCGGCGGTGACCTTAGAAGGCCTTCTCGTGACTATGCAGGCTCTGCGCTCTTTTTCTTCCTCATTTGTATCCTCTTTCAACTGACCATTGCATCTTTAACGTTAGATCCGCAGCTCAAGGTATACTCGAACCACTTACACCACCAATTGACTACGATTTCTAATTCGAGGAGCGTTTCGAATTTCCTTCGACAATCCGAACTTCACGTTTACTTTTTGTCTTCAGTACCTTTAACAGTTTGCGCACTTTCTGGACTCCATAATTGTATTCGTAGATAACGCACCACCAAGCAAATTATTGCTAAAGTTCGAAAGTATAACGAACTAGAAAAATATATAGAACTGGGATCAAGTTTCATTGGCAACTATGCAAGGACCGATTAAACAATCATCAGATAAAGAAACTGTAGTATAAACCAATGATTCTATTCGAAACCATTTGCATTAAGTCTGGTTGCATCTATCTGTAATTCCTATAAGCAAAACAATACAGATATAAAATCTTACGTTTCGTGTCATAAACCAGATTGTTGTAAATAAGCTTGAATTTAATAATCATGAAATACATTTGTGTAAAGTTTCCATAAAAATTCGGATGTTTCACATGTAACAGTTTAACGTGTTTGAATAGAGGGTTGAATTTAATCAGCTCTCCTAATTTATAAAATTATAACTGCCACCGCGATACGCGCTAACTGAGATTCACTGATCAAATTTCACCGATCAGCTTCAGGCGAAGTATCGTGCAGCGTAGCTGCATTGAAAATCGATTTCCTAACGAAATTCAACGGGCCAATCGTAATGCATTGTTAAGAGAATGCTTCGCTCGGTTAGTTTTGCTTCACCTATGAGACTTATCATTATCTCATCAGTAGGTAATTACGCGTGACGAGAGAGAGAGCAGAGTTTTTAACAGCGATCTACCTCATTAACTCCTCGTTGCGCTTAGATTTGCTACGAGTAATGACAGTGTGTGTGACCTGCAAGAGACAAAAGGGTTCTTGCTATCTATTTCACTTATTATAATTATAATTGGGAAGCAAAGCCTCTAATGTTTTAAATTACAGTTTTATAATCTATTACAGTCATTTTATGACGAGTGTTAGACCTCTTTTCGTTCTACCATTATTGATTTAGTGAACTCTAACGACGCAATTTGGATTAATTATACGTTAAACTACGTAATCAATAATTTAATACGATCTGATAAAAATTCCTTGTTGTTTCTTATTAGATATTATTGTTGTATCAGAAAAAGTTCAAATACGCCTTAACTATACTAATACTTAATTATTGCAATATTTTTACTAAAAAAACAATTTAGAATCTGTCTAGTCCGTCAATACTATCCGAATTACGTTATAGATCAAATAAGACTGGATAACAGCGACTATCATCATGCATATAACGTAAATCACAATTATATTCTCATTGTTAGAGTTGACAATAGCAACTTATTCGATTCGATAATTCCCTCATTTATCCGTGGAATGGGCTCGCGCTGTAGTGAATAAAAATCCGTAGAAAATGCGGCACCCTATCTCTTCCTGAATGCTGTAAATAGTGAAGACCGATCACAGTTAAGCAGGAGATGGGCATTTGTTTCGAAGGCTGAATGAGACGATTCGCTCCGCGCTTGACTCACTACTCAAACAATAGCTATCTTGTCGAAGGTCCCCTACGGGATTAAGATTGATTTCCGACTGTGTCCAGAGTCTAAGCCTAACTTGTTACTTCTCAAGTCTGGGAGCAAGGGTAAGTTAATTAATTACTCCCATTGTGCGGATTGATTTTTCCTACTGCTCGTAATGTAATGCGCAAATTTATTTCATGATCGGAGGCGCATTGATCAAACACGGTAATTGGGAAGCCCTTCTAATGACAGCTGCATAAATGTCCTTTCTGGAGTCGGTTTATAAATCACTCTATGAATCAAGGACAATTATCAATTATTCAAAGCCAATTTAATTGTACCAGCAATAGAGGAAATTGATTTAAAAACTTCTAATGAATTTCTATTTAAGATATCCCAATGATTTTTCGAATGGGATTGTTTCGGAAATAAATACAGTTTTTCGTGGAAAGTTGGATCGTTGCTCACAGTTAAGATATTCATCAGGATAAATGTCGAAACAAATAGAAAAAGAAGCAAGAAAACACGAAGAAAAGTGAAAGGAATAGATCGGGCAAAAAGAGGAAGGATCGAGCGTGGAGCGTGGTGCAGCGCTGGGGCATGGACAGTACGGTATCCTTTCTGGACAATGGGTATCTTGTCGAAGAATCTCCAGGCCAGCGGTAAGATAATACAAGAGGGCCGTGTCCGAGGTGGTAGGATAAATCCGGATTGCAGAAGATGGAGTCACCGTTAAAATGCCGGCACAATGCCCAAGCACGTCAGGTGTCTCAGGCGAAGCTCCATGGGGGTATGTCAAGAATATCGTAAGACTGGGTTGATCACTTGGAACCCACGTACGTCTGCTAGCAAAGGACAATGAGTAAAGAGCCATTAGAGTTGGCAGACACATTGTAATTGCTCTTGCCGATTCCATTCAATATTAGTCGTTAATTTATTGGAAAGCAGTCAGACTCGATTACCAGGAGGGGTTTCAATGAGAACTGTGAGAGATTCAGAGTCACCTAGCTCTCGTTTCTATCCCATCATTGTGCTCTTTTAGCGTTATGTTTGCATGCAAATACGGAATACTATTACTCGCTTGGTTATTGGCTATTATTTAGCATCGCGAAGGATTGCTATTCACACGGGAATGATAAACTGCTATTTAATGCTAATTTATTAGCTTATCCACGAAGTCTTCCACGGGTTTCAAGAATTTTTTCATCAAGGAATATCGCTCGTACACAGTAGAATAAGGGTAGTGAAATTTTCTTTCAATTATACATACGAATTACTGTCTTACTCAAATAAATTACATCGCGTCAATAACAATTTAATGTAACATTAATTTTGTAACAGTACCATCTATTTACTTATACAATTTATCGATTTAGAATTTGGATATAGTTCTTAAATAAAATAATAAGTAACAGGGGAATTAATTGAATGCTGTTTACTTCATTAGTAGTATTCGAAATTTGACATAGAAATCAATTACTGCATTGATTCTTTTCAATGAAGTGGAATAGCACTAGTAAGTTAGTCGGTTTGGCTACCAGCATTGACGATGCAGCATTCAAGATAGCGAGCGGGCACGCAACACTAGTGTAAGAGTACATAACCCATAGAAAAGGAGTCGCAGTTGCGCTTGCAGGAAGTAAGTAGCCACCGGACCGGTGAAAATGTCCGTGGGTCCCTCCTACGGTGTAGACAAAGGCTCGCGATGTAGCACTGCGAGCTTTCTGCCTGTGCTAACGAAGAGGCTCGACCAACCGATAGACGATCTCAGCACGGCTGGAATGTTCTGTTTGGCATCGAGTATCGTATCTGCCATTAGCATTCGTACTGACCGGTAGACTAATGTAACTACCTCGCCCTCTCGATGGTGCGACTCTCGCTGTTAGATTTGGCTCTCTACCTGCACGATTTCATCAAAACTCGTATGCTATAATCGGAATGTGCTGCGACCACTCCTGACAACTTATCTCAACATTCTCTTCTCGTTACGGGGAGCGAATAACGAAAATACTTGTACGCTACTGTATATATGTACATAGATTTATCTGCATATATTTCAGTTATCAGTTAAATTAAATCTTCCTCTGTGGCATATAATTCATCACAGTTATGGTGTGCATCGCATCGTTTTGAATTCTTTAATTTATAACTTGGCAATTAATGGCACCAATTGGAAGTGAGATATAAACCGTATACAAATATGGAGTGTATTGAAAAAGTTCACGTATTATTAATAACAGACATAAAACCCTGGAAGAATAGATAAGAAATTCTTGCAGTATTATTTGTTTTTAATAAAGAGCCTTGAGGTGTCAATTAGCTGCGATAGTTCCCCAGGGCGTGGCAAATGCATTATGAATATTGTTTTGCAGTCTACGATGAATTATGTTCGGTAACTATTTAACGATGTCTTATTTTGTAGAAATATGCAATTGTTTAAAGCTTTTAAGCTTTTAAAAGTCCTTTGAATTATTTGTTATCTTCACATCTGCAAATCATCACTTTTGCGCTCCATCGTCTGTGAACAAACAGTTTCATTGTGATTCCTCCCCCTGAAGAGCTTGCAAGTGGGTTTGCACGTCGAGATTGAATTGCAAATTTGGTTGTGCCGCTCAGTACATACTCAGCTGCCATTATAACACTTTGCACAGGATAGAGCTAGTCGTAACGATCTTAATATAAAAAGAAAATCATAGTTGCATTAATTATTCCAGCGTTCTTCCTGCGTTATAAATAATTAGATGAATCGGAAACTGAGGAACGATATTTATTCTGTATTCATGAATTTGCCAGGCTAAAATCTTGTTGATTCTATTAAAACTGTATGAGAATAAGAAATGCAGCTGTACATTGCCATTAACATACAGAATCTATTATTGTTTACTATGAATAAGAATCGAGGAATTAGAATTGAATCATACAATGTTTTGACACGCTTGTTTGGGATGTGATGTAAATGTTTTCATCTGAGTGGAGAAAAAGGTGTGCCAAGCAGGATCATAAAGTTCCGATTCTTTGGTATGACACTACAACTTGTCGCTTATTTACAATCGTAAAGATTGAAAAAGCGTTTCATGATACCTCAATGCATGAACTCATCAAGTAAGTTAACTCTGTCCGCTGTATTATTAGTGACAGTCATAAAATAGTCAGAATGTCTGTAGATAGTGTAAAAAACAGTTTATAATCCGTTAACTGTTTTATTTCATTTTGCATGCATGCACTGGTATACTTAATTAGTTAATTGCATTCAAGCTGCAATGAGTCAATTCAACCAAAGCAAAATAAGTATTTCCTGTAAATTTGAAATAAACGGTGAAACCGAAACGAATGAAAAATCTACTAATTTAATTGAATAAACCCTATTGATTTGGCGGCTGTAAATAATTAGGCGTGAAAAGAACACTTTGACACATGTGTCACAGCATGTCACTGTTCGTGAGTAATCGAGATACAAGATGATAAGCTTAAACTGTTCAAAGGTGCTCTGGTCATAGGACGATACTGTTTACAACAGTGATGGAGAGAATGCTAAGCATTGTATCAGTAACCTTTCGAAGGTCGAACCCAACCTTATTCTACTGTCGGACTTCCTGGAGCTCCGACCGACGCATCCCGTGTTTACGCGTTAATGGAGACATGGATGTTCGTAACCCTGTAGCAGCATTCCTCACCGAACTGTTGTAAAATTCGAAGGAAAGCTTGTTTGTTTTGAAACTGCATTGTCCAGAACAATCAATACGCATGAAGAATATTTTACACTATTTGATAATTATCTATTTTTTCTGAAGAAAGATATTACGAGTTTATGAAAGTCTAGGATATTATTTAATTTACGCAATTGCAGATAAAATTAAGCAGAATATTCTTTGTTAAGAATTTTATACAGAATCTCTTAAAATCAATAACTTCAATGTTGAATAGATATTTATTGGAGCTGTTTCGAAGATATCAGAGCAAGAGAACTATTCTTTGCGGGTTGACCACAAAGAGTCTTGTCGAGTCACAGTAACGATTGTTGTTCCTTGGTAAGACGAAGGTCGGTGTAGTTCGGTCATTATCTTTTTCTGGAGATCAGCCAAGACCCGACGAGAGCAGAAAACCTTGCGGCCGCCGCGACGGGATCCCTTGTATCAGGAGCCGAGGAACCGGCAAGAGGTTTTATTTAGCTATATTTATAATCGTGTAGTTACCTTCTTTACCGGTGGCAGCTGTGCGCCGTGGTTAAACGGCTAGCTTGTGGCGCTAGCAAACGACATACAGTCTATTTTATCAATTGTGCATACTGTCCAGATGGCAGTTGTACATTTACCACTTATACTATTTACCATTATACCAGTTTGTATCATAGCTGTTTAATTGAAAATTCGATTTTCCACTGGCAAGCGGTATGAGACTGTTTGCTTCTTTTTTGAAACAATAGATGGAATGCTCGAGAACTGAAGAATCCTTTGCTTCGATAGACCTATCAATTCGATACATCGACCTAACTATAAACTATAAAACTCATTTAGTTTCATTCTTAATTGTAATCTATTGTGCATTACTAAATTTTAACTTGTGTACATTTGAAATAAGATCCAAAACTAAGTGCATTCGCCTAATCTAAGTGTACTATACATTTTTCCGGCTCAAATTCAATTTTAACTGTAAATCTATTACATTATTCTTTATGAGGGCCGTCATTATTTTAGAATGTCATACAAAACGATAATTGGAATAGAATCTCAGTTTTATTCGGAATCAAATTCAAAGTTGCTTTCCTTTTCTCTCTGAATAAATACAAATCGTATTGCCTATCTAATGTATCAATCAAATACTGGTAACTTCTAGAAAATAGGGCAAAGTAAATCGAAATAATTGCTGATAATTACTCGTATAACTGTAGTATCAAGTTTATCAAGAACCTTAATTACTCATAGAATAACTATTATTTCTTTTCGCCTTGCTTCCGTATAATTTTACAAGGATGAACATCGTGCAAGAGACGTACGCACAGGTTTCATCCTCTCAGCATTCCTTGGGAACCTTGCAATATACTGTTTGCCCACCCAAGAAATTTAAGATCGAAACCTGCTCGGATGTGCGTCTAACCAGCAAGACATGTACACTCGCGGACCGGTTTAACGAGGCCACACTCGAAAATACGCCCTTTTTTCCCAGAATATCGTTGCACCGGCCTTCTTGCTGTGCTGTGTATGTATATATGTATAATTTTATCGCGGTCCACGTGATTATATGGCGTGCTTTACGCGGTACACACCGCGGCAAACAAGCCGAGCAAATAAATTTCATGATGTCGTGATTCGATGTCTGTCGATATATAAAAATATCCAGGCAGGTATTGAGCTATAAGTTTCATATATCACACCTTCCGCGAAAAAGTGACACAACTAAAGAAATCACTGAAAATGATGTATTTGAGTTATCGTTGTGAGTAGAATACCGATCTTATAAGCAAAATAGCCAAAATTTGCCAAATTTTAGTAATACTATACACACTAAATCTATATCTATCACGCTAAATCTATAACGTTTCTATATTTCCCTTTCGAATTGTTTCTTTTACTTTCAGAAAATTCAATTGAGCGTTTAACTAATTTCCGTATGAAAGTTTGCGGCTAATTTAACACGTATATTTATTAGTTTCCCTTTCACAGGAATTAATGAAGTTAAGTGCGAATTCAGCAGTTAATTTCCGTTATAATCTCTGCGGTGCCAATTATAGTTAAACATTTACAATCTTCGATTGGAATATATAAGCATATAAGTAGATACAGTATATTAAAAAGTAGACAAGTGTCACGTATATTACGATGCATCCACCGCGAAGTCCGCCAGAATAATGCGTCCCATCAAAATAATTGGGCGTATAAAAAGTCGTTGAATAATTCAGATTGTCCCACTGTCTACTGAGGAAGTCAAAGTGCCGCGATGCGTGCCCGAATTATTATGCGTAACTACTGTTAAATTATGCTATGACTTGTTTATGTATACCGCAGCTTTCGCGGCAATTTCTTTGATTAACGAGATCGTATCATTTAACTGTATTCCGGTTTAAATGCAATAATAATATGCAGTATTAATACATAATAGGATACTTGTGTATCATCCTCATGAAAATTCTGATAATTAACCGGAGAATAAATAGTCATTAATTGCAAAACCACCCCGATTGAGAATAATAATTAATAACATGGGCCAATCATCAGTGTTTATACAATTCATGTTTGAATAGTAATGATTATTATCACCATGAAAACTACAAATATTAAAGCCACCGAATTTTTCCAATTCTCGTTAAATTGGACTTTAGAATTACATTCGAAATGATATTATAGTGCAGAAGGACGGACGATTTGAAATGGAAGAAAAACGTTCTTCGGGAATTCCTCTGTTCTCGTAAAAATGCAAAAAATCTGCTGTTTATCCAGATCCTGAGTTGCCTTCAATTTTCCTGTTTGCGCTTGATCACTGTCCCTTTTTTCTTTTAGTCCGTCAACTCGTGTGCATTGGAGTAACGATGAGTAATCGGTTTTTACGACATGCTTTCATTCAGTTATTCGCGTTAACCGAAGACTGACTAATACGTTTACGAAACCATCCTTACATCAGCAATTAAATTCAGTTCAAATTGGGACTGTAGCAACTTTCTTGAGTTATGTCACGTTCTAACTTAGAGTTACGATTTGCGTTCAACTCGGCTGACATAAACTGAATTTTATGATTTCTTTCAGAGATTTGTTTCTATTGATATCCTGCACAATTCTGCATTTCTCTTCTCGCCGAACGCACTACCTCCAGAAACTCGAGAAACAAACGATTGGTTTCAACAAGCCATCAGCAGATCGGTTGTGGAGAATATTTTTCCATTCCCGAGAAGAAACTGTCACGTTCTCCAATAGCCATCTCGTCCTGGTTGCATTTTGCTCGAGCGGACAAGCACTGAGAATGAGAGCGAAGGAAGGTAGAGGAGGAAATTCTGTTCGCTTGTCGGCCGACTCGTCCGATCGAGCTTGGTTTCGACAGACGAGATCTCGAAATCCACTGACATGGGAGACGAGCAAAACGCGGCTTGAATTACTCAACCCCAAGCGATTCTAACATAAACTCCCTCTTAACACTTTAATGTCGGATGACGTAGCACAGTGCGTCTTATCTTCACAATTCACTTAGCTGCCTTTCCTTTTAAATTAATGACCGATATATAATTAGACTGTGAATTTTTATGCAAATATGAATTGTGTTTTTCTCTAAAATTCTATAGTCCAATGATAATATACATAGACGGCTCTCAGATTGTTAGCCTTAAAATTATATTTTTTTATCAGGAAAGTGCTAAAGCGGCACTATGCGATGACAGAGTTGGCGGATTTACGGCAGAATAGCAAGTTGCCCGAGGAAAATAGAGGTGTAAGGTCACTTTCCGGCTAATCGCAAAGACGTAATTACAATTTATAGATTGGAACAGTTGTACGTACACCATGATACAGTGCAGCGTCGCCCTGTTATTCACTAAACTCAACTTGATCTTAAATTATACTCCCTTCAAGATTTATATCGCTCGGGCAACAATGCTTTCCAGTCGCTGGAAAATCCATTGAATTCTTTCTCGTCGCGCGACAGGCAATGGGAACGTGTTGAAATCAGTGGGAACAGTATTCCGCACCGCGAACCTTTAAAGCGGCCTCGGTATCACCGATAAAGTTTAATTCCTTTGTGGCAAGAGCGATGCCTTGTCGTAAGTATTTGCTTTTATTTCAGGTTTTCATCGTGGCTGTACCGCGTTGACATTTCATTTAAATACAATGTGCCGCCGATCAGCAAAACTGAACGAAATTGCGACTGAGCGGTGATCTGGAATCTTCAGCACTTTGCGCTGAACGTTATTTCCCAAAAGGAAGATCCTTACGTTCGAATTCTGTATAACAAATCGAATATCAAGGGATTTTATGTGTAACTATTCTCTTAAATTTAATTGGTGCCACTAATTATTCTCTCTATTTGTTTGAAGCATTAATAGTAGAAATAATAAAGCAAAAAAATAACAGCTTATTCAATTCGTATTTCAAGTGTATCATATTACATGGAATATAAATATTAAATAAAGAAATCTCGGAGAAATATCAATTTCTCAACGGTTGTCATTGTTTCGATTTAAACTTGAAGAATTTTTACATTAAAAACAGTTTTTATTCCGAAATGGAATAAGATATATGATCATCATATGAACTCATTTCACCGTCTTTCAACACGGTAAACCACTTTTCTTATATATTTCGATTTTAATATGTTATATCCTGTTTTTAATTAGAAATCGAAGAGAAAGTTGTGCAGAATCAAGTTAGTCCATCATCCGATACCGCAATTATCAATAGAATTTCAAAAGAATAAAATCTTAAAAATGAGGCGTGGTAGGTTTGCCGCGAAATGTGAAAGCGATTTGACATTTTCTTAACGCAAACTCATAATCTGCATATATATGATATTGCGATATGAATGTATTGCCGATAGATCAAACTATCCGCTGACACTTGCGGAATAATCTATTTATACGAGACAATAGCTCGTATCGCAAACATGACATTTGTTCAATAAAATGTCGTTCATTTTGCTCCATCGCTGTAACTAGACAATCTACGAGAACATCAACGCCTGTTCTCCGCATGCAGATCAGATCGCGATTCAAACAACTACAAGTTCTGCTTTCCGTACTAACATGCAATTAAAAAGTAAATCTCTGTTAAAGTAATTCATTGAAGGCGCTGCTAAGTTACTTTAATTTGCAATTACAATTGAATGTTACTTCCATTAACTCATTAAGAATTACCAGATCTAATATCTACGCTGACACTAATGACCATAGGATCTTCTCTAATTCCTATAACAATTACGCACGATTCTAAGAAAGATTCACGTGCATCATAGTTTCCCTTTAATTTATATTCGAATAAATGGTAATATCTATTTAATATCAGGCCCAATCCTCACAATACACAACTATAAATATCTATTTAAATTTCATATGGTTTTTACTTTACTTTTACTTTTTCCATTTCTTCCCCTATTTTACACCCTCAGCACTGCTAAGTAAGACTACTTTAAAATTGCGTGTTTTAAATTAGATAATATGAGTTTCGGGCACCATATCTATAAATAAACCGAAGACAAAGGGGGCTTTGCGAAGAATATCGCGATGGATCCGGTGAACGCGAAGCGGTTACTTTCTCAGCTTCCCGCTGGCAGCATGATGACCTCGAGAGGAGGAGGAAATAAAAATCAGCTCCAAAAGCAGAGGCTCCTAATTGCGAGGATCCATCTGTACACCGAAGTGGCTTGATCGCGTGAGCGGCCGTCCATGAAAGAAAGTTGCGCAAGTTCGGCGATGCGCTCGAGGCTTTGGCCAAATAGGAGGGAAGGAAGGAGAGTTGACTAGAGCGGACAAGTTACACTGACAATGAGATGGATGAAATAGTGAGAATGCTGAATCCTTCGACGTCCTTTAAGTCTTTGCGGCGTACTGTACTAATTTGAAACTATGGGTACCCTGAAACACTATTGTATTGAGTCAGAAGTAATTGCTAGCTCAATCCTTTCCATGTAAATGGTGACTGTACTCATTATTTAGGTAAAGAAAAATCGCTTATTCCGTTAAAACAGAATTGGCAAATAACAGGAAAATAAAGAAACTCTATAAAGTAATTCAAAAACTTCAACAACTATAATTTACGACCCACGAATTTTATCTGAAAAATTTCCAAATTTCGATGCTAATAGAGTCTTTTCTTACCTGAATTCGAGATTTACTAAAAACTTTAATACAAATCTGAAATGATTGAGAAACCTTAAAAAGTTTTTGCCAAATCATAAACAAGTTTTTGATTTTATTAGTAGATTCGGTAATAAATTCCTAGGATCAAAAGAGTTGAACAAGTATCGAGGACGGGAGGCGTCAAAGCGATGGGAGAAATTCTTCGGCCTACTCGCGAATCTCAATATATCTACATCCACATCTACCGCTACATTAACCGCTACATTTACCTGTGCATCTACCTTCATATCTACCTCCACATCTACCTCTACATCTACCTCCACATCTACCTTCACATCTACCTTCACATCTACCTTCACATCTACCTTCACATCTACACTGACACGATTATAGATGTGCGTATTTATTATGCGTGCGGATATTCGTTGGTCATCGGACTACGGAGATGGCCAATGATTATTAACGGGTCTCACGACGTATCACGCAGCGTAAGAAGATCCTTGACAGATACGACTTGTTCATCGTTCATCATTGACTTTTTATTGGCTTTGCACTCCTTCCTCCTACGTATCGAGAGGAAGCGTGCGCGAGTGCCATGCATTCCAGACGCGCTTAGTTCGCGTGAAAGCGGCAGAAATTTTAATCGGATTGCACGAGCGTCTCGGCAATCAGGAATTTTGCTCAAGAAGGTTTATTGGTGCTCAGGGATATTGTCGAGAAAAGAAGATATGGGATTTTCAGCGAAGAGAAAGTAAAAGTACTTGCAGATTCAATTTTTTAAATCATTTATACATATTTAACGTTTTATGATTCCTGAGTAAATACAGATAATTCTTTCTTATTTCATCGTCCAATCAAATTCTAGTTATTTCTAAATACTTTGACCGTGAAACTGAACAATAAATAAGGAATTGAATAGCTTGATTTTTCAATCCTTATACTTTATCAAAAAATTCGTATACTTTCGCCGTATTGCTAAAACTTACTTACTTCCCGTATAAGCTGACGATATGAATCAGGTATTTGCAGCAACGCTAAAATTAAATCGCTTCGATATCCACACTTTCACGGCAATAAATTATACAAGCAAATACCTCGGCATTAAAATTTCAAACCTACTGATACTCCAAGTGTATCATTACGAACGGTTCATGTGCAAAGGCACGGATAATAAATGAAAAAAAAAAAAAAAAAAAATGAGAAAAAGAAAGCCGAATGTGATTCATATTAACGGGAAATAATTGGGCCACATACTCGGAGGGATGGCCAACCAAAAGAATTATAATATTAAGTGTAACTGGAAACCTGTAATCTTTATTATTTCCTGAGTATGCCGAGAACCCTGCTGTGCCAAGCTTCATGAATCGCACGAAATTCTTTATTTTTTTACCTAGAGGGCAATGCTTTCCTCTTTTCAGAAGAGCTGTGCTCTTCTTGGGATTCCTTAATGCACTGCACTGCAAAGAGGAGTTCATCCTCTATTCTTTTAGTTTGTGTTTTCAAAAATATGTCAAATAACTATAATATTATTTCAGTGTACAATTACTGTACTCAAACAAACTAAGTAATTATGTTTGAAACTTTGGATTTCATTGTTAATCAATAACTTGATTCGATTGATTTAGAAACAACGTACCCGTCAAAAAATTCAGTGTTCCTTATGAATGATTTATTAATACTTCATAACAAAAAACAAAGTCCTGAGTAATAATACTCATCCTTAATTTGAACACTCATTAAAATCCTTATTTGCAGGTGTTACAAATATAGTGGCTTAAATGTTTCGCTTGTAATGCCTTAAATCTTAAATATAAGATCGTTATCCGCATAGGAGTTAATCGACGTGGTAACATAATAATCACGCGTGGTCATTCTTTCGAAAAAAATGCTTGCAGGGCGGGGATCTACCTTGATGACACGATTACTGTACGAAGTGTCCTATCGTTCAACATTTAAAGTCAACACTGGTTCGCTCGCGATGATAAGACGCGATCGCATGAATAATCTTCGTGGATGTTAGAGGGGGAAAGTAATTATAGAGAGACCTTACGAGAACAGCAACGGACCCGATGAATTATGTATTTCCTGGGAAGCCTTGTCGCAGGCTCGTACATCAGTTTTGCCACCTTGCGTTGTCATCGTCACTGAACTCATGGCAGATTGTTTGTTTTCTTGTCGTCACTCGTAAAGACCATGCATACCTTTGAGAAGTTGGATTACGGGCTTCCGATTACTCTTGTAAAGCATTTAGCAATATCGTGTTCACGATCAATATTAACCCGTCACAGGAAAAACAACGGCGTTAAATGTTTCTGTCAACAATTAACGTAACTGATTTTTTTATAATACGTGATTACTGGCTGTACCAGCAAAAAAGCAAAAAGAAGATTTGTCATAAATTTGAAGCTATTCGAATGATATTAATAACCAAAACTGATGAATGAAGGTCTGGTGAAAGTATTCTACATCGTTAAACATGTCCTGTGACTAATTATACGCCGTAATGAGATGCATAGATATGATTTCGATAGAGACACTAGATGTTGACTGATGCACTCCGCCGCACTTTATAACGTGGCTCGAGTCATTATTATCGCAGATATCTTAATACTTGAACGCGTAACGCAGTCACTTGTATACTTCAAGATCGTTCAGATAGGTAGAATTCGTTAGTTTTAGATTCGACTGTTGTCACTTGAAATGCGGAAAATATTCATTACCTAATAAGTACAATTTAAGGTGAATGGTAAAGAAGGGTGTTTTTTTTTAAATAAAAATCAAATAAATACATTTTCCAAAGAATTTTCAATAGCTTCAATGAATGATTTAGTTATTACTTAGTTTTATCAGCCGCTGGATGTATTTTTTGTCTCTCATTGCAATGGTACAAATACGATAAAAGCAATGACATTTTATTTAGTTTTTACAAACCAATAGGTTTTAATCTTTTACTCGCACAAATGCATCGGTGGATACCGCTGATTTACTAAAAACAATGAAAGCACTTGGTAAAGGGAAATTTTTAATAGAAATCCGGTCAAATTGTCCAACACCGCGTCAATCCTATTACTCACGTGTTAACTGGTTAGACTGGTATCACACGAGAAACATATAATTTCTTCTCTCAATTGGTTAGCTAAAATTGCCGTAGTTTCCTTTCACAGTGGTTGTGCATTCAATCAAGGAATTTCATTAACCCTCGAATTGCTTTGCCTCGAATGTCCTTTTATGAAAATCCACTTTATTCAGCTGACTTTCATCAAGAATTCTCAGCTAAAGTGCTAAGTCTATGAGGTGTGGAAGTTACAGGATTCGAGTCTAGACTCTTGTCGTAACTGATAGTTGTTACGTTCGAATAATGGGTGCCTCAGTACTCGAGGATCTAGTAGAAAAATAATCCACGGTGTATGGTGCCATTGTAACCTTGTCTCGTCAGAAAGTCAAATAAATATTGGATTCTCGTTTCATGCGTAACGATTCAGACAGGAACATCAATTGTCGATCTATTTAACGTCCAGCACTGTGCTCTCGTTGTCGGCCAGGGTTTCATTTAATTGTCGCGGTGAGATCCGTGAAAGTTATTAACGACGTGTCACGCGACCGAGCGAGATTAATCAATATCAGCGCATGCTGCGAGGGCATTAAAAATTGCCGAGGTATTAAAAATTAATTGACCACAGTGCAGTGAGTGGTGTCAATTACCAGTGGCCTACTACTTTTTTCTCGTGTTGCATTGGTATCGATCCTTCTCTCTCTCTTTAATCTGGCCACTGTTCTTGCCTCGTCGTTCGACGCTCGCTCTTCTGATTCTACATGAGCCGGCGACCTGCGCCAACGACCGTCACTAACTTACGGTCGCCGCACCGCGCAGCACGGCCGCGGCGGTGTGACATTTCAGAAATGTCTCCTGCCGTGAAGTGGGTTACCGTAGCAGGTCCGACTGACGCTATATACACAGTGTCGCGGAAAACAGTTTAAATTCGACTGGACGATATATCCTTCCTCAAAATCTTTCGTGTTTGGCGGACATTTTCACGTTATGACGCTAATTTTCTATTCTCTCGTATTATACTGTTTTATTATGTTTGAATTATTATCGTTTTTGGGGGTTTTCATGATATTTTAATTACACGAATTTTAGTATCATTTTATACACATACATTGTTTACCGTTTTAATACTGAGAATGACATACAACCGAGAATCATTCAAAAATTCACAAGGGACTTTGCGAATTTATGTTCAACGGCAATTACGAAGAGCAGTATCGAATTAATTGTCACATTGAACTCTTAACTGGTAGAAGTGTATATCGGTGCATAAACGTGAAAAAGGAGCAGTCTACTGGGACAGCAAGTGCTGAGAGACTCTCGCGAAAACATAGCGAATTCAGCAGACGAGTAGTGAAAAATTACATTTTAATTAGGGAAATCAATGGGAGCTAATTGCCAGTGATGTAGGGAGCTAGTTTGAGCGAGCAGTAAGTGCCTGATTGACGTTCAACCGGCATAATCATGAAATGTGTCCGTTGCATTGTAACGCGTTTGCCCAACACGATTATCCCCGGTGACAGTTGGTTCGTCTACCTTAGATAGCAAGCAAGATCGTTAGCGCTTAATCAGCGCCGTGATAGAAAAACGTTAGAAGTGTTCGCCAATCGCTCAATCCCATACGGTACTTCGCTCGAATCAGCAGACTAACTTTATTCCCCCCCCCCCCCCCCCCCCCCCCCAATTAAACATTGCTTTTTTACCACAAGTTTTGCCCGATCACAGGTTTGCCTTTTGCACCTGGCTTATCACTAGTCTGATCAAGCTTTCTACTGAGCGGTTTCGTTACATAATAATCTTGGGATTAGATCATTTCCATAATCGTTTCTACCCTGATAAGCGGCAACTGCGCTTAATTATTACTTGGTCTTGCGTTAATACTCCTTATACCGTTCCTTACAGCCTCGAACGCTCTGATAACCTTCTGCCGGTGGATAAATAAACGGGACTGACCATTTTGTAACTTCAATTATGATATAATTTTGAGATAACATCACGGTGATGGCTGGATACCAAAAATTTGTATCTATTAGCGTAATGATTGACCAGTGGAAGCGTAGATTGATAAACTTGTTTAGTCATAAAATGCCATAGGAGTAAAGCAATTCTCATGGTTTATCTGACGGAGCATTTTCGAAGGAGGATTAAGAACCAAGAGGATATTAAATCAGAAGGACGGGACTGGTCACTTTGGCATTTACCCTATAGCCGAATTATAAGGAAAGTGATATGGGGGAACGAGAGAAGCGGTCATCCAGGGCCATGAGTCGCGAAGCCAACCTTCGCATTATCGGTTCTGGCAAGGAGAATGAGCCAGTGCGACAAGCCGATAAGGCGAGTAGATCAGGACGAAAGCAGGACGCTGTACCGTGCTACGCTATGGCGTAGCAGGACAAGGAGATTCGTGAAAGGTGCAGAAGGGTGTGGTCGGCCATTCACGGTTGACCACTGGCCAACTGGACCCACTCTACGGGCATTCGGTTACGACATCAACCAGTGGACTGGTTTTACGAACGACCGCGATTATTATTCGACGATATTCGTGTCCGCGGAATCGATGATTCCATGGAGATCGGAGTGCAAGTTTTATTAACCTGCCTGCCGAATTCGTATTAAGGTATGGAAAGAATCAAAATGTACAAACTAATAATTTTATATAGAAACTTTCGATAAAACATGCGTATTCTATATGTATAAATGTTGTATATTTTTAATATTGAGATTACCATTATAGTTGCAATTTAATGAACAAGCAAATTTATTTAAAAAGTCTTATCATTTCTCTGGCAATGATGTAGTGAATCATTTACTTGTTGCTGTTTCTAATTTCAGTGAATTTAGTTTGCTCACTCAATTGCAATTGTTGGCAATATATGAGGCTAAACATGTTGAATAATGTTAATCTTCAATTTTTTAAATGTAACACTTACTACTTACGATTAATACTTTTTATACATTTAATACTTTTCATGAATTCAATAGTTTCGGGTCAACCCGTTTATGATTGGAATTTCAAACATGTAATGCTGACCCATATTATCACCGTAACACGCCGAAGCTAATGAAGCAAGATCCGCCTCGTTAAAATAAAGGGCACTGTGGTAATGATATTAATTGCAGTCATAATGACCCTTTTCCACAATATACTTCGCAATGGGCGCCAGCAATAAACATGACAAAAATATTAAAAACTACCTCGAATGTTGTATTATAAATTGCATCCCATAAAATGTATTTTAAAACAGACCCTGATAATCGGATTCATAAAATGTAAAACATTCATTCAAAATGCGAAAAATATTTTAATTCATTGAACGTATAAGTTAGTAGTGTTTACACCCGTTTACAAAAATATATTAAGCGATTAAAAAAATCAAACTTCAGGCGATATAGTCTCACATAAAGAAACAGACAAATACTCCCGGATCTTGCAATTGCCGCTCTTGCTTACCACATGATATTAATAAATAAGTAATTTACATTTACCAGCTTACTAATTATTTTGTCACAGTGTACTTAAGTAAATACAAAAGTGTATCCTTCACGCAATATATGTCCTTTCCTGCAGCTGAATGTTGTTTGCTAAAATTAAAATATTGATTTACAAAAATTTTCGCAGTTCGGAGCATAACTTGGAAACCATGAGAGGTTGTCGCACAGGCTTCTCGAGGGTAACCAGTCTCCTTCTGTCCAATCCTGTTGAATCAACAATATCAAAAACTAACTTCAACAGATAGTCACATATGTACACATTCTTGCTTTGCCATTGTCATTCTTATCCCCGATCATCCCCGATCTGAATAGTCATCTGAGCCTTATAGATCGTTCCGATAAATTCCAGGACTGGAGCATTCCCCATGTTATGCAAATCTTAGCGGAATTCATACATTCGCAATCAAATGTTGAATTTACGTATTCAAGGTGAAATTGCAGTACGTATTCTCCTGTGTTCGGGAATGTGCTAAAATTCAAACTTCAGTTGAAAGTCGAAAGTGGAAACCAAATAGCACACTCGAGCTTGTACAGAAAGCAGAAATTATTATGCCAAGAATCTTATGCACTTTTTAGAAATCTTGCGCGTACTATAGATATTTAACACTAAATCTACCAAGGAAGTAAAACAAATGCGTTTTCTTTAATCTAATTTCGAAAGAATTAAATTCATTCTAGTAAAGAAGTATCACTTTATAACGATATTAAAATGGAAAAAATATGAATTAAGATTTTTTTGTATATCGTATTTTATATAAATAACTAATCATCTTAACTGGCAGAAATAGATACATATTTGAAGGAGTTTCATCTTTTGCTACATTTCGTCTCGCGTCGCGTTTAATAATAAATAACAAGCCGTATTCCATAAACGAATCTTTAGTATCGTTTTCTCGAAGCCCCATGATTAGTCCGAAGTTCCTTGCACTGCTGTCAACGTGTGTCTGTCTGGCGCACGAAACCGCATAAGGAGTGAAAATTAGCAATTTGCGGCTATGTCTTAACGATCTGATTTAGCAGTCGACAGGGTCGTCAATGTCGCGATGTACTGACTACCATGGCAGCGCGTCGCGGCACACTCGTTGTGGAAACGAGCTTGAAAGGCGCGATTCCGCGGACGAAAGTCACGAAGAAAGATGACTCCGGTTCGAGGTTTAGCGAAGCTTGCGCAATTCTCCAACCACGATGGCAAAGGTAGTCCAACGCGAGACAGGGGGTCGGTAATGAAAGTTTTCTGGCGCGTTCGTTCTGAGATGGAGTTTTAATCGTGCATATCGGCGTACACTGACATTTAAGTCGTGACTTGCGTTTTCACCATACGCGTAACACGTCAGAGTGGAACCTATCCGTTGGGCCGGCTTTTTCTGCGAAGTGATTAGGCAGTGATTGGATAAAGCAGCCGGTTTTGCGAGCTCGGAAAATGTTTTGGCTGCATTTTTCATACGGTATAAGCTGTTGTTATCCACTCGAGAAGGTTCTTCTTACACGAGGACTGCAAACTGATTTCCTTGCTTCGCACTTTCAATCTTTCACCCGGTTTCCTATTTATTCATTTTTTCTTCAACCGTATACTCTATTTAATGGATTATTAAATAGAAAGATATATAATTCTAATCACCGTCGAAGTACATTCTCATTTGGACATTGAAAGTTGCAAAACGCCAGAAACAGTGCTTTTACCAAAAATAAAATACGAGTGGTTCGTGGGTAAGAAAAGATGTAAGGAAGTTAATATGTTAATCAATCAAATCTTTTTGAATTTCGTACCACTGGTTGTAAGTAACGAAAAAGCAGAAAACCGTTCATCCACATAATTGGATTCTTAAACATCAATCACTTTCGAGACACGATTCAGAAAGCGATAGCTCTCAGTTCAAAGGATCGGCACTGTAATCTCCCATCTCATCGTGAGAAATTAACCGCGGCTTCTCCAACTGTTTTTTCTTTTTATATCCATCTCCCAATGTGTACTATTTTCGTCGACATATAATGGTCGTTGGCTCGATTGGCGGTCTTGAGCGGCAATCAGTTCGCGATGCAAAGCGGTTTCGAGCGAAGCGCGCAGGTGCGCTAAGAAAATCGCGATATACATAGATACTCGAGATACGAAGCACGTGGTATGGAAGCGTGTGCCGCACATTAAATGGAAAGCAGCAAAGTGATCCACAGTTAACGATCTTCGTTTAGTACTGCGGCAAGTATGACGAGAAAAGCTGAACTGACCACACAACCAACGATGACTAACTTTCCATTTCACTACAGCTCGATCTTTCCAGAGAAATGTTTCGGTGGCGGTGAATATGTAGAAAAGCAAAGTTTCTATTAAAATTGAAAAATAGAGTCGCCTGAAATGAATCCCTTGTATTTCAACTATTTAAACTTATTTGAACGATTCGATTCGAAGTCTAATTTAAAAACGATTTTACTCTATTTATATATTCTTATATTTTTATAGTTTATTCATACACTATTGTTTCAAGTGTATTTCACCCGATAACATAAATATTTAAAACTGTGGAAATTTTAATATGATCGCTTTCCGGCTCGGGACACTTGCGGGCACTATTTTATTTACAACACATGTTCAATCATAATGTGAGATATGCAAATCCCACAGTTACAGGGGGACATTTAGATACGAGTCAAGTAGGCGTTGATCCCATTAACGACACGCATGCCTCTTATTATTTCTTGGTTTCATTATATTGTCAGTTATAGGGTAAGTTCTAACTTTGACAAATCCAACTACCAAATCCGTAAACTATATTTTTCAGAGTAGTTGAATACCCTACAGTGGTATAATTTAAAACGTATGGTTTTCGCAGGAAGCAAAAAAACGTTCTTGAATATAATCACACATTATTGTGTTAATCTTTTGTAATTGGACCTGTGAAAACTACTGCAGTTAGATTTGCTCATTAGCACGTGGATTCGAATTGCGCAAACTTTTGCCAAACATGAGAAACAGAGTTGTAAAGAATAGAATTTCCCAATGCAAGGTTCAAGAGTTTAGATAATCTTATTCTATTCTATATGCAATATCTTGCACAATATTTAATTTACCTGTACAAAATACAAATGAAATCTAATCCTAATGCTCTATTTAATAGAAGGATTTATTATTTTCATTGATTATGCAAGCATAATATTAATAAGATGGCACTCATCTATTTAATTACCTTGTATCATCATGCATTCGAATATTTGAGATTCTACCATAATACTCCTCTAAAGTAACAAACTTTTTATTTCCATGCACACTTTTGCTGCGTAATGTACGGAAGCCGAGAGAGTTCTAACCGCGTAAACTTGAAGTCGTTATGAAGTGCTTTTGCAGAAAAGTTTAGAGACGTCATACACACCGGCATCTGTGCAATCGCTCATCAGCCGAACGGATCACTCAAAAGGGCCGACGAGTGACGACGAAAAGAAAATAATCAAACGCATTGCCATGTGCCACGCGAACATACATATGCATACGAGTCATCGCGAATTAACCGATCAAATCGCGAGGTGGCTTGATCTCGGTTTCGGGCTTCGAAGGTGAAATTAATGTTTACGTTCGCGCACTCGATAAGGAGGATAACCTTCACATGGCCGAGAGAGCAAGGGAGAAGGGGAAGAGAGAGAAAGAGTGAATTGGAGCAAAGGTCTCTGACATCGTTCCTAGTGGTCGTGGGAGTGAAAGAGTCCGTCGACGGAAAGGTAGTGAAGAATACCTATGGTACTTCGAAAAGAAAGAGGAAAGAAGATGGAAACGCATCTGATGTGGAAAAAGGTACTTATGGAAAGACGTGGAAAGAGATAAGAGAGCCTGTTGAAATCGAAAGTACTTCTCTTGGTTCGACTACGGGACGTGGAGACACCTGTTGATTCTATCTGTCTGTCACGTGTGTTCGATGGATATTGCTCTTCGAGTATTGATACTTGACATAATAACATGAGGAGTTCTGACGATATAGTAATTACATATTACACTTTCAATAAATTAGCATTTTCATACATTTTCTTCATTCATCTTTACAATTACAATTAGAGACATACAAAAGTCATTTGTTATCGTTTGTTTATGATCATTATTCTTTTTCTTTGTACTATTCGTTAATTGAATAATGTAGGTCGTACTCGAAAACAATTTGTTACTTTTAAGAAATGTACTTTTTGAGCTTGATCACGTTTAAGCTTGCAATATGTGGATACGTAACTTAGCAGGATCCTGCATCAAGAGTAGAAGCTTTTGGCTGTTGATTTTAAAAGGTGGATACCGCTTGGTAGTAGGGTGGCATCGAGAATTAATCGAAGCTCAAGACGTTATACTGCGGCTTTGACGTATGGAAATGAGACTTGATGGTTGAATTTCAATAAGACCGGTTCCTTATCTGGTCGATGGGTGAAGATCGACGAGTGGCCGAAGCAACGCACTTGTACATACGGAGAAAATCTCAATAAGCCAGTAAAAATAGCTGTCGAATAAAGTTAATATACTCGAGCCGGCTTGAAGGCAAACGGGTAAGTGTCCCTGATAGAGACCGCGTTGCAGAGGAGATGTTGCCGGCAGCTTTCGGAGAACTTACTAACTTACACGAAGAATCTCATTTTACGTCACAGTCGATATTCCGGATTAGATTCTAAACGAAGTCCCTTCAAAAACCTTAAAGTTGTTCTACTGTAAATATTGAATTATTAATTATTATTTTGTGTTTATGATTTAGACATTAAATTTGGAAGAAATATAAATTATAACCGCGACAATAACCTGTGTTATTTTTACAAAACCTGAGCTGAAAGTAGAAGATTGACAGTATTAAACTGAATTCTATCTTGAAGCCTTTTCTAAATAACTTAATTCTTCAAATTATTTCTTCATATTCTCCTGTCAAAAAGAAGTAGATTTTCCTAAACATTAAGTGCTATTCAGATTCTTAATAACCAGGAAAAAATAGCTTTTCGATATCTTGAGTTATATTAGATAATAACGCTTCCGGTTGGCAGGATATTCTTAACCGTAATTTAAGAAGAAAATCGTCGAACAAAGAGAGGAAAACCTTGAATCAGAATTAATACGGAATAGATGAATACATGGTAAATCCTCTTCTTCCCCGGTGATTCAAGATGTGTACGATCAGATAGACAGTGGTGATTGATTAAACCGAAGAAAATCGTAATGACAACGATGCGTAGAAACTTGAGAAGTCTTATAAGAATTTACTCGATGCACTCGAGATCGTACAACCATCCAAGGCAACTAATTTGCGGTTGTTATCGGGATCAGATCTTAAACGTTAAGTATCAGTGTCAGCGAGAAGAATAGAGGCATCTTTCTTTGGACATTCATTCACCAACAAAAATGAGGACAAGATATGTATGTATATTCGTATGCAAGTGTTGTGGGGATCGCGATTATGCAATTAAGATATAACATGTCTCGAGACGTGCGGGTAGCAAAGTGATACGAGTAGATCTTTGAACGAGTCATTAGCTTTTTATTATTATTCATTATGATAAATACAGTCTTCGTATTTACTTTTGAAGCGCCGGACATTATTAGGTTTATGCAAATGAGACAGTATCGCACAACGTTCTCTTTATTTAAAAAAGAATTTAAAAATAGAAAGTCTGTTGCTCGTGAAATTCACAAAGATAAAACCTAATCAAAGAAATAATGATGTTTTACGAGAAAGTTAATGAATTTTTTTAATAGCCTGTTACTCTTGTAAATTTAACATAATACATACATGTATTCTATTCAGTTAAATTTCTATAAGAAGTGGTTGCAGATATTTCTATTTGCAATAACGAAATATTCAATAAAAAGACAAACCTGACATTTTTCTTTTAGCAGTTATCTAACAAACGTGTATCGTATCGTGTTATATAACGTAAGATATACATACATATAATGACACTTGCATTCTAAAAGGTTTAGACAACCTTAAACCTTAAGAGTACCGGGAACCCTATCGACATATGCAAATTAACTGATTAGTATTTCAAGTACAGACACGATCTTTCTTTTAGTCACTTTGGCTATGAATTTCTGAAATGGACTGTAGTTTGCGGGAGGCCAGTGTTAATGAGCACCTTCCTTGTTCCCGGAAATACATATGTAAATAAAGCGATATTCTGTCGACTAGTAGTCGTCTCCGTATTCAGAGAAGAAGAAGCATGCTCCTCTGGCGCTTCCAGAGTGCTCAGACGAACACTTATGTTACTTAGAGATCAGGTACTTGATAGCACCTTATAACGTTGAATTATTGTTTCTTTCATCGATTACCAATTGACATTGGTCATAGAAGGTCGTACTTACAATTCAGTTTACTCAATTTCTATTTGACATTTTTACAGTTCAGAGTGTAAACTACGTATGTACACACCCATACCGATTTACTATTAGACAGATGTATATTGATCATTTGCTCTTGTATACAATTCTAACAAAATGAAGCAATTAAGAAGATTTTGAAAATTGCAAATCAAAAATGAAGTATTCGAAAGTTTTACAATGTGTGCTGGGATAAATTTGTGTCATGAATCTAGTGTATCCGGCAGTTACTAGCCAAACAAGTTTTTAGATACGGACAAACCGCACAAGTCGGTAATCAGCTACTAGGAATTGTGATGTTCGCTAAAAACTACTCTTCAGAGTGAGTCATAATAACGCTGAAAGTCATCCACAGCAACCATAATAAATGAAAGCTTCGTAAAAGATCCGCCGGCATCTTTAACGGGCTTTAAATGCAGTTCCTGATTACAGTTATTTTCTGCCTCAATCAAAAGAGTGTGTAAACCTTGTCATTCATTTTTTGCTAATCATTTGGCTTCGTCAGTGTATTACGCGCGAAGACAGTAAATTGCGGCTCACATTTCATTCAGCAGATGGGTTCAATGGATGTAAATTTTGTTTCACTGCTTACAAGCCATTCACCCCGAACCAACTGGCCACTAGCGAATTATTTCTGCAAACGAAATTCTCCGCGAAAGTAAACGGTAGAGTGTTGACAGACAATTTGGCTGCCCTCTGTGAGCTATACAATACCAGTATTTTCCTATTGACGAGTGAAAGGCAAATATTTCACTAACGTATTACCTTATGGGAAAAATCGAATATTGATAATTGCCTGTATTGAACTCTATCTAAGGAATGTAACTCAAGTAAAAGTTCTTAAATTACAATACAGTATATGTACAATTATGATGAAGACAAAAAATCTGATAGATTTTAAAAATTAAGTTAAGGAAACAATAGAACTGGAAAATTAGTAACTACAGATTCTTCTGGATCTTGCAGACTCGAAGCTGAAAGAGTTATTACTGCAGATTGTATATAAAATACCTATCTGGAAGTCAATACGATTAAAACTCACGATAAAAGTGAGATTGACTCTCAGAGGTTTACGATGTGCAAACGGTATTATCCAATCGTTTTATAAATGCATCAACTTCCACGGAGCGGCTCTACAACATAACCTCACTCTGCGATACCCAAATGGTTGAATAATCATTTCAAAGAATTCCTTTATCGGGGACAATAGCGATTTTCCAATAGAGGTGTTCCTAGTGTCAACACTTTTCACTAACATTTCAAGTCACATCGAAGGAAACTAATGGTGTCGAGAGTAACAAGTAAACGAAGGAAAGAAGTCGGTTCCATGGGGAGCGTTGACCTTCATGGTGGTTTTGACACCTGCGCAAACGGCAATTTACTGTCTTTGGGAGCGTGCAGTTTCAGACGAGAACCGACATTGGAGTGTTGTAGTGTGATGCAGGCTTTATCACCATTGAGTACCCTAGCTAATGTAAGACTACGGATACGAAGTCGTTCCCATGTGGTTCCTAAAGCCAACGGGCCGAGTAATGACATCCGACGCTGATAATGCTCCACTACTTAATTAACGATACATCTGATTAGAATGATACAGGCAGCTTGTTCCACTTTTGCTACGTGTAAAGCGTTTAATTGGCTATTGTAAAAGCCACATGGCTCGGTTGACAGTATCTATGAGAAGAATAAATATTTTTTGACACTGGGGTTACGAGAGAAACTATTTGATTGATTTCGAAGTTCATGATGGAAGATATACAAATAATTCACTTTTACTCTTCTTATTTACGTTGACTTTTCATTAATTAATTTATTTTTCCTTAGGCCTTCTAATTTTGAAATTTTACACCTAACATACTGATGATAATCGCGATCGAAAATTTATTGATAATCAGTATTTTCGTAATAAATTGTACAATTTAAATTGATTGTGTTAAATTGATATTCTTTTATTGTGAGTCAGAGTAATAGCAAAGAATCGAGAAACTGACGTTTCACGAGTATTTGATGTTTCAACGGGCTCAAGAGACCTTGGTAAATGGTGTTATGTGGATGATGGCAGTTCCAGGGTTGTGAGATTGAGATTTACGATTAGTGCGAATATCGCGTGTGCATGTGGGTGACCGTGCTAATCGCATCTACCGTGGAATAATAGAGGATGTGGATATTGTTTAATGTGCTTGGAACACGTTTGATAATAGCAACGAGGATCTTGCACTTAATATTAACACTGGACAGTCTAATCGATGAAATACAATCAGAAAAAGACTTGCAATTAGATACAAAGAAATGTTAAAAACCGAGAGACGAAAATAAATTAGAAATGAATCAGTATGATTTTAGATACATTAATCTTGAGGTAATTGGCAAATGTATACATTTTTGTGAGATCGCGTTATGTAGTTAAATTTTTCCGTAAACGGTTAAGTGAGTTGATTTTAGGCCGTGTCACCCGCATTCGCGTTTTCATAGTGCAACGATTTCGTAATGTAAACCGGCATTCGACAAATGCAAATTTTCTGATTGACATCTCGCTTGACTGCCCAGAATTCTTTATTATTTGATTCGCAAACTCACCCGTCAGGTGCTGGAGATATTGAAAACGGACTAAGACCCTTTGAGGAAAGGGGCAACTTCTATCAAGTATTCGAATCTGAAAAATCATATTGACATTAAGCAAAAACCATTAATCAGACATAGCAAACATGCGCCTCATAATAAACGAATCATTAATCACGTCGATACAATGAGATTTGAAAATTTCTTAATTGTATACATATAGTTGGATTTGATAATAAATTATAGATACATGTAATGTTGAAAGGTTTAGATAGATTGGAAATGCAAACAGAATTACAGTGCGTTTTCCAATTAGGTTTATTCGTGATTTTTTCTCCAACAACCATGTATGTTTAACACGTTCCAGGATAAATTGTATTCGGTTCGCGTAGACACCGAGATCGCTATCGGCATGGCGGTGCTGTCGAGAGCAGCACAAGTTCTAGATGCAACTTTTGTAGACGGATTTACGAAGCGGCAAGCAGACTAGTAATGTTCCCAAGGGAAATGAAGTGTTGAGATTGATGAAGTTGTACGAGCATGACAAAGTAGAAAGTTTCTACTAGATTCATATTAATAAATCAGTTGGAAATTGGTCCAAAAATTTTAGGAACCATTTCCATGATACAAATTAAAGGTACTGTTAAAATTTTATTGGCAGTAGCTTTCTTCGAAAAGAAATGAAGAAATATTAACTATTCCATTTCAAAATGTGAAAACGTAATAAACTACAATGAATTTGTACGCATAACTGAACGACAAAAGTAAAACACAACAAATGGTTTAGTTAATTCAAATAATAAATAGTTTTTTGAAATGTAGTGAATTTGAAAAGATTTTTCCCTATCGTTGCATTTGAAAGATGTACTATTATATCACTTGTCGCGAAACTGTTCACTATTAAGCACGACTGGAACTAAAATAATAATTAAAGATGTAATTTAGGTTCTTCAACTTTCCGATTAATTTCGCACGTGAAACACAAAACAGTAACAATTTCTTCAACTTTCCTAAGCTGGTGAGGCCGTAATTTCTCTAATAGTAATAAAAATGTTAGAGTAATTACATTCTCGAAGAGAAATTCACTTAAAAGTGTCAGCATATAATGGCTTAATTATTTCCACATGTTTTATACTACTCACACTGTATTTGACATCACATTTTATTTGACATTTTAATGCAGCTGACGATACTCAAAATTAGCAGGTGTTTTATGCCGTTAATATCAGTTCATTAAAAACCAGTTAAGTTCATCAATATCAAGATGATTTATGCGACGAATCTAAACTGACTTACTGCATTTATATTTCACGAGATAATTGGGATTTATCAATATCCTGGTCAATAAAATTGTTACCAAAATCATAAAATTTGATCCTGAAATTTCGACTATACTCAAATATTCAGAATATATATTTCTTTTTAGCTTCGATGATGAAACTATACTTTTAAATTTATGCCGGAATGCGTTTACATTTACATAATTGATATATTTCTATGACGAAGAAGGCAACGGTGATTCCTTAGAAAAAATGTATAATTATATGTTTCATAGAAATGACATAGTACTATATAACTAATAGCGATCAATAACATAGCTCTCAAATAAAAGTATTAATCAGACTAGTTTTTTTAGCTGACATTCGATACGATCGCATGAGTTATTAATATTGCATTATTATAGGTAGAGTGTCGCGAATAAAATAAAAAAAGAGGTCAATAGCCAAGGTGTGCCCGACCGAGTGACATTACTACTACTGAAAACGCGGAACAAGCACTGACACGCGGGGTGTGTCATGAAATCATAATAAAAGCCTATATGCTAATCGGCTTACTGTCTGCGTGATAGTTATGCCTGGTATTCGCAAAGTTAATTCTGCGACCTCCTGTTGATGCATAAATAACGAGATACACCTTCGTCACCTTTCATAATGTTTCTTGTCTCCTACAACGAGTCTTTGATTACTATCACAACTAACCCATTAATATTAGTCTTCGACTTTAGCTACTTGTTAATTAGTTTCTATTATTTCATTCTTCTTGAACTTGAGATTTGAAGTTTGCTTACTAGATAAAGTACACATTGTTTTTCTTCTAATGTATATAACATGTAAATGGTAGATGTATGTTTGGATATTAGTCTGTTCTTCAATAGCGTTATTGCAACAATGAAGTGACATATCAGTTATTTATATGATTTTGAATCACAGGTGAAACTTCCATAAAATTATTAACCCTAGGTAACTGAATTGAAATCGGTGTTACTTTGTCACTAGTCTTTCGATTCATGGAGTATGAATTAATAATAGATATATACTCTATACAGCTTTAGAAGCAAAACGAAGTGAAAGAATAATCTGTTTCATGTTCAGAAAAGTGAACTTAATCAATGACCAAGAAGTTTCCACTTGTGAGGATCTGCTCCTCGCAATGCGACACGACGCGCCATTAGCAAGTGGCTTGCGCGGTACGACTAATTGCGTTAGACGTGAAATTAATTATTCATTAAGACGCCCGGAAGTTCATCGTCACGCGAATACGTAGGCGGTTGTCTCGTTTTATCTTTGCCGACAGCGTGATTCTGAACTCTTTTCGTAAATCCATTTTAAGGATCTTTTTTCGCGACTCAATGAGTTCTAAATCAAGGGGTTGCTCTACTTATTTATGCATAAAATCGATTATTGATTATGATCGAATCATAATTGATGACTTGTGACCCAAATACTTTAAAACAGTAATCATTATTATAGTGTGGACAATCGTGAAGTCTAAACATAAGTAATTAATATAATATTAATGTGCAAAAAAACGTAGTAATGTATATCCTGTAGAAATTAATTCCTTTGCTCTTTAGAGTACAAATTTTTATGACACACGACGAATGTATACGAATAAGAAATAGTTTTAATTGAAATGCAAGGACTTAATAAGGATGAAAAAAGAAGAGGTCTTTTACCCAGAAACGCAAGGTCGATAATCTGTTCTACAGCATAATATATGCAGAATTGTAAATGGTATCAGAAGCTCACGCATTTCTCGTGGAACTAAACTCAATTAGCATCAATACAGCTTTAATGAGAGTCCGCGAGGCGCGCATTAAAATTAGGTATTCGCGTCACAGAGCCGTCGGAAAATAGGTATGTAGGTGATAGAAACTTTTTCTCCACGTGCAGCAGCACACCCGATGACTCACTTTGGCGTGCATCGTCCGAGAAATCGTGTCTGCATCCTGATCGCTGAGCGATTTCCACGAAATGGCTGATTTCACTTACCTTTCTGAATATGTACTTCTCTTTTCACTGGTACCCGCCCATCTCATCGATTATAGGATCCTACTTATCTAATCATTTTAAAGAACTTAGAAATATGTCGTTGGTTACGTAACGTAAATGACTGCTTCTCGACCAGATTATTTCGAATATAAAGACTGTTTTTTAATTCATTTCTAAAATAGTACATTAATATATGAAACATTGTTTATCAATGCTCATATTTATATTTATATCGGGAATTAAATGATTATTTTTTTTAATGCTACTGCAAGTTAGAAACCATAACAGTAAATACATGTTAAACCTGTTAATTCGAACAGAACTAAATGGAAATTGCATTAAAACCTGAGACCCGGTAAATTAGACGTCACTGACGATAAATAAAATTCCAAAGACGTAACTTAACGCACGCAGTATTGATGCTCTATCATTGTTGCTGGCTATAATTTATAATCGTACGTAAGGGTTAAGACCGGAGAGAGTTAAACACGAGGCGAACGTAAGTACGTCGTAAAAACGTCAGGAATGAAAAATGGTGGTGTATTAAGACTACAGGAAGAGTAATGTGACAAGACTCGCAGTGGTATCGAAGTAACACTTACGATAAAGGATCCATTGGCAAGTTTTTTTCTAGAACATTATTGCGATCCAGCAAGAAAGCTATCTTGAAAAACACTTTCTTCAAGAAAATTATACCCAAAGTATCTTTTCTCCATATGTTTCTTGTTGCATGCCTCCTAAACTATTATGTACAATTATTTACACTTTTTCGAGTGACCAATGCGATAACTAGAAAATTTCTATAAAATTATCGAGAATCGTTGTAGGAAAGTTTTGTAATGTATATCTAAAATACCTAAGGCAATAAATGACATGAAAGGTATGCTGATACGTGTAGAAGTTCGAATGAAAATTTTAAACGGAGAAGAAGCTTCGGGAAAGTGGCTAATATTAAGTATGAATTAAGCAAGATAGCGACAGGGAGGGTATTACGCAAGCAACATGCAGAAAGCATTAATATCCATCGGTTCACTTTCTCCCTTGCTTCCCTCGATTCTCGGATAACACGAGACAGAGAGCCGCCGTACCACGATGCAAAGAGCACTCGTCGAAAGGAGATTGTCTCGTGGTCTATCGATCGATAGATCTCTGCGGTTTGATCGACAGGCTGATTGAAAACCGGTGAAAGTACGCTGTGGTTCCCTTTATTCTGGTTTCATTGCCGGTAACTACGTTGATTTTTTGCACCTGCGATTCATTGCAATTAAGGATTCGCGACTTCCCATCGGCTCGTGAACTCTGTTTCTTCAGCAAACGTCGTTCTTCAAAAATTGAAGCCAATTGAAGAAAACCACTTTAAGGAAGAATGAAAAATTCTTATTTAATGTTAAAAGCCGTTGATTGATCGATTAATATAAAATCGAATCAGAATTATGGTAACCTGTCTCATTTTTGAAATGAGTGTATTAAACACAAGACAATTTAATCTTCTATAAGCTCCAGAGAAATGGACTTAAAATTGATTATGAGCCATTCGACGCTCTTATGTATCACCTCCCATTTATTATTTGGAATTAAGTTAGTAAAATTATATTCAACTCGAGCCACAAATATCGTTAATCTACAGATTGATCGCCACTCATTTTCAGTCAAATTAAATTCATACGAAAATCAATTTATTTTCAAATTTCTATCTTCGATTGCGCTTTTTATTTACAGTATAATTCATTTTCTTACAAATTTCTAGGATTTGGAATTTTTCGAACTATTTATTCAAAACAAGATAGAGACAGTTTCTCCTTTTTGTAGTGACATTTCATACTGCCCCAGCTTTATCGTTGAGATTCAATTCGAAAGGAAGCCCAATAGGTGAGCTGGAAAGTTGCCTTGTCGCCGAATGACGTAGCTTTTGCGTCAGCTGGGTTGACGTAAAAATATGAAGCACCATTTCCCAAGATCCTTGTGTTACGTAGTACGCCAACGCATGACGTCAGGCAGAAGATCCCTTAACTCTATATTTCCACCCACGATAACGTCCACATAGAACAAGCACAGTAAAGTCATATTTGCTATTAACCATCAAAGCGCTCAATCAAACGCTTTAATATTGAAATACTAACGAGCTAGTCGTTTCTAAAGCCAATTAAAGGTATACAATCGATACGAACACTGTTGGCTATTTAGAAAAACATTAATCCTCGCTCTACCATCAAGGTTCTACCGTAGCTTATTACACTTTACTACGTCAATTTTCAATAAAATTTTTGTAATATGTAAATCAATATTACGGTACATATAAAATTCCTGTAAATCGTCCATATTACAAATCTAATGATTGGAATCGAATTGATGCAAGTTGAAAACGTTACAGTGTTAATAAAAATATATACAGTGGAAGGAAAGAATTAGTGCCAAGACATGTATGGTAGAAGTGAATTTTAAGACTCGAAGAAAGCGGCATTATAATTACGCTAGTAATATGCAAATTGATTTCAAGTATTACAATTACCGGTAGAGCGTTAGTTAGCAAATCGTGAAACCTGTACCGCCAACTTCACCACAAAGTTGCATTAAAATTATAGAGTCGGTCGACTGACGCAATTTAAACACGTGTTCAAAGGCCGGCTTGTTACGTATCAGGTGGCTGCCACGAGATCCGACCGGTACTTTTTCTTGCAATATTGGTTTTCTCGAGTATCGAAAGTCCTCTCTCGCATCCTCCTACTCTCACCAGGATGGCTATCCGGCGCGACGCAACGCGACACAGTAAATCAATAAATTGATGGAGAGGGAGAAGGTGTAATTGCGAATCTAGTATCTCCAAGGGTCGTCATTCTCTTGGTGCTTAATCGCATGGTCCTTTATCATGATCCTGGTGCGGTAGCACACCATGAATTGGGAGAAATGTCTCAATAATTGGCTATTTCTTGGTAATCGAGAACCTGTTGCTTGCGTGATATCTAATATTGAGCAAACACTGGAGATACTCGAGATGATACACTTGTCGGAATCGTGATAGAAGTTACACAGATACATTCAGTATCTGCCATGTAACTGGAAATTTTCAACAAATACCCCACTAAAAATATCGTCTTCAAAATGAACATAGGTTGCCATTAATAATAATTATCAAAAAAAACTACAAACTGTACATATGCATTGTTTACCATAAGTAAATTTTACTCTAGTAAATTAGTTAGTAAATTAAATAAGTAAATTAAATAAGTAAATATTAGTAAATTAAATAAGTAAATAACTAAAACGATGAATTTCTTTAATATATCTGTTTAATTTAACGAGAAAAAATATTGCTTTAGATTTACTTTCAACTCTGAAATAAATTTTCTGCACAAATGCACTAGTGATATTGATTCTCTCAGTGCTCTTGCAATTAATATTGATAGACCATTCGGCTGGTAATCAATATCCTAGCCATTCATATTACCAGGAAAACCGATTATTCAAAGTAGTGCACGTGTTCCTTACCCGGACAAGAAATAAATCCAGATTCACTGCAGGAAGCAGTTCACAATCAACCTAGGAGCACGTCGCGTCGGCGTCGCAGCGAAAGGGTTAATGAGCTCACCGGTAACGAGATCGAGCAGCGAAATCACGGTGTTGCGAACCGATCGTGAGCGTGCCACCACGTCTCATTCTCGTGCCCTCGTCTCATTTTGCAAGGCGAACACTCAGAAAAATCGTTGCTCGTGGTCCAGACAAACTTTAACAAGTATCTTTCTTTCGTGAGGCGAATCGATTACACTCTTCTCCCCTTCTGGGAAAATCTGATTAACCGTGGAGCTCGTCAATCGAACACAGTGTTTAACTAAATTTCTTCTTCATTCTACTTCGTATGCGGAAGGTATTTTATTAAGTGCTGTGAAGTTGCATTGAAATATCACAATTATTATTAATCATGCTAATTGCTACCAAAGATGTTTTTAAATATACAGGTTTTATTATGATCGATTTTTACGAAAAAAATGAATGAAGTTCTATATATATAATATTTATATAAATAATCGTTTAATTAGCATTTAACTTTATCAGCGATATACGTGCATATTTCGGTCACGTGCAAGTAATCGAAAGTACAAATTTGGAAAATTGATAATTTCAGATAAGTTGGAGATGTTGCTTCGTGTACTAAACATAATTTGATAGAAGTTTATAACGATTGAGGTTTGCGAAAGATTGGTGATTAGCGTGGAAATGTTCGATCAAAGAATGGATACTGACGTCGAGTGTACTGATCACAGAAAGTGCACTAGTCGAGGTGAACCTCGTTTGCTCAACTACGCGAAGAGGGAGGAAAGTAAAGTGATAAGATTAGTTTATCAGCCAGTTATATCGAACTTTATACTTTTAATCGACCAGCAAAGCTTGATTATCGGTATTTAAATGCCGCAACAGTGTAGCAGTGGCAAGCGAAACATTGATTCCTCAACGAACAGTAGATAAATAATTTGTTTGCTGACTCTGCTCTCCGTCAAATATATGATACGCGAGGCCTCTCGAACCTTCGATTACTCTGTAGGAAACTAATTATTATTCGTATTCGAACCCGACCAGATTGCTTTAAAATTAATGTGACGATTGATATGTCAAACGAGTTATTTTGAAACATATCAAGGCTCTCGACAAATTTTGGGATAAAATTAAAATCCAAATCTTCATATTTTACTTCTGACGAATCAGTGAATAATTTTTTTACCAAGGAACCAATCAGTTTTGCAAAGTAGCAACCACCTTCAATAGAACTAAAGCCAAGTGACTAGAAAATTGCGAATTGTAAGGGGAGAAAAAGAATGAGGCAGTATCGAACGACCACCACAGTCGATCACGATAAACGATACCTTGGGAGCCTTAAATCGGCATTACGTGTGATTACACGATAGTCGGAGGCGAAACAGGAATAGTAAATTACCGCATAATTATTGGTACCCCGTTATTCTCGTTTTGGCCTGCGAGAGCAATAAATAGTTTTGCGCGACTAGCAACAGCGCAACATAACGAAAGCCACGTCTTGTTGCAAAAGCGTTTGCGGGGCTATCGCCAATTAACGTGCACCCGGATTATTTAGTGCTGGTGGACGTGTGTGTGTGCTACAGTGAAATGCTGCCATCCGATCAGAATGGAAACTGAGAGCCCGTTCCCGGATTGGATTACTTGGCTTTGGCGGCAGCTTCTACCTAGCCGAGAGCAACGCCGAATTACTACAAGGGATAATTAGCCTTTGGATAGGTGGTGTTAGAATTCCGACATTCAAAGAGGAAAAGTGGACGAAACAGATACATAGACGGATACTTTCGTCTCTCGGACAATTTAGTGTTCTTGTGCTGTGGTTATTTATTTGGAGAAGTGGCTCTACGGAAAACGAGCGACTTAATATGCGGTTTTGGATTCTCCTAGCGGCAAGTAGTTGTTAAATCAGTAGGATAGGTTAAGAATACGTTACATTTTCTTCCGAAATAAAAGTTATGACGGATATGACTGCTTCACACGGATTCCGAATTAAAATCGTTATTTTTACTTTGTTGTATATTTTTATCTAATCGCTCATATATAGCCAATATCAATAAATATACTGATTGTACTACTACCATTTCGACTGATTAGTTACATGTGTATTTCCTCGATGAATTAAATCCTTCAATTAAGTTATATCGATACTTGCTTATCTGGCGACCCCTAATAACGATACGATTGTTTATAATCCGGATGCTCGATGGAATGAATATGTACTCTACCATATAAATATGATAATTGTAAATAGAAGAAACTAATACAAAATTGAATATTTAAATGCTCTCATCAGTGTTGCAAAGCTAGATGATATTTTCTATCTCAAGATGAAAGCGTTCATAGTTACTCGATAGTTGAGAGATAACTCACTTTGGCGAACGAATTCGAAAAAATCGCAAGTCACATGCAACCGGCGAAAGGTCATTAATTGCAACGACGAGCAGCAGGTCGTGGAAAAAGAAGAAACGGAAGAGAAGAAAAATGCACTTTCTTAGCTAGTTCCCGGTAGAGTAGTGGAAACGTATAATTATGGGGAAAGCGAAGTGCGATCCCAGTTATAGCAAGGTCGCAGATCATCAACGCGTCTGCTTGCTTGTTATTAATTACGCAACGGCAAACGATCAAATGCCCACAGACGTGCAAATATTTTTTTATCATAGATGACCAGTTT
Source organism: Trypoxylon attenuatum (assembly GCA_963989405.1). NCBI lineage: Eukaryota > Metazoa > Arthropoda > Insecta > Hymenoptera > Crabronidae > Trypoxylon > Trypoxylon attenuatum. The sequence goes on along the minus strand of OZ022489.1, from coordinate 12,276,609 downwards.
TTCTCGGTAGCTATCGCAGTTTGTCGAGTGTGTCTATACTAATGTGAAGAAGCCACCGCAGCGACCCCCTTGCAGTGTGCGGCCTTCGAACTAATTCAAACAATCCGGCTGAATTGAGGTCGTATTAGGAAAAGAGATCGATATCTATCGCGATCTAATCGATTCTGTCAGACATTGATGCGATTTCATATACAATTCACTTTTTTATTACGTATTTGCTTATTCTATTATGAATGATTAAATTAAATGAAATAAAATAAAAATGATTAAAACTGAATTAGTTGGTGATTGAACCGAGTCTTTTTTCTCATAATTGAAAAATAGTTATCCAATATGTTAGTGTGCAAATATCGAGTATATTTAAGTTGTTATCAATTTTTGCGAAGCCAAGTAATATAGACAAATTTTGATTTAAAATGATTCACAGAACTCTGATAAACTCAAGGTTGACATGTAAATTTAAGAGCGCAAATGCTTATTTTTTGTGAACCAACTTTCTAAAGCATTCTTAATCATTCGATTGGCGAAAGATTACACAGGTGGATCTAGTTAAGATTTGTTTCTGCAATCATTACTGAAAATAATGCTTCGTACATTTTAGCTTGTTAAAACAATATAAGAGAAGCTATTTAGTTTCATTTCTACGAAGTTAATCACTTCGTTGAATTCCTTTGAAATGTATAGCTTGGTAGCGATGGTTTCTCTAAATCCAAACATGTTTGCCGATCAATCAGTATATTTTTGTGCAGTACACTCGTAGGCCACGATAGGTAATCAAGGTCACAAGTCATGTGATTGCATTGATAAAGATACCACACAGTTCGGATACCACCAGCTCTATCGCAAAGTACACGAATTCGCCTTGATTTTTCGATGATGTTGTGGGCGCTACTGCACAATGTACGTGTGGCTATTAATATGCCGAAAGTAAACGCAGTTTAATTCGTGGGTCAGTGCCAAATCTGGAGGTCGTCGAGTTCCGTTTTTTTCGCCCGGCACCAAAAATCGTAATAATCACTGTCTACTTTTGAATAATAATTATTAAATATTCTACAATTCTCTCTATTTGTATCTGAAATTATTTATAATATTTAACTGAATCTTAGAGTTTTTCCAGTGTGCACAGGATTCTAAAAAAGTTACATCTATTTCGTAGGAATTTATTTCAGAAACAAAGCTGTCTTTCTCATGTCAGTGTATTCCTTTGAGACTCATTGAGACGCAATGCAAGAAGATTCTGGAAGAGACATTTGCGATCGTGGCATAGAAAGGATTTGCAAAAGAACTATTGACTTTAATGTGGCAATATGCCAATAAGAATTCCTGCCGAGACCACTGTAATTGACAGGAAACCGCGAAGACGTCAGATAAATTCCGGAGGCATTTTTTTATAATTTCCCGTTAACGTTACCTCTTGGGGCAATTGACCTACCAAAACTGTATTTCCTGAACAAATTTTATGGATGAATATAGTGGAAAAGCCCTATGCTTATATCTTGTATATTTATATTTTTAAATTCTTTTCTCTATCATTCTCATAATGATAACTGAAGTATAATTATTTTGGAGTTGCTTAACATTTTAACTGATTGTGAGAATGTAATGTAAAACTAGAACAAGAGCTTAAGTAAATATCATAGAGAAAGTCAATGAATTTTCGCTCACGATTAAAGGCAATTAAGTCCATTGCAGAACTGGGGTCATTTCGCAAAATTCTAAATCGGAGGACGAAACCAGGGCGGTGTCCAAAGTAGCAGCAATCCCGGAGACTAGTACGATCGACTGGTTCATAATGTTGCTAAATTGACCGAAATTGCGCAGTGTGTGGGGTCTCTTTAACCTCTTGCATCCAAGATCGGTCGATTACGAGCAATCAGATCATAATCGACGGTAGTTGTTTCGCTTCAACGAGTTTTGATAAGTTCATTCGAAACTGAAGTTTTCTGCGTTGATCGATGTCGATCATTTCTCTGCGTTCTCAAGCAATTGGGCGATCTACCTACTGATTATTATTTCTCATTGCAAATCTTCTATCCCTATCGGATCTGCTTCCAAAGACACCGTGTATTCTTAGTCAGCTACACAATGAATATCTCACATAACGATCGCACAGAAATTCATTGTTAGAACATCAATTGTCTGAGTATGGGAACTGAAAGTATTAGAAATACTTTGGAATTTTTCCTCTTGAAAGTTTTTTCTATTATTTAAAAGTCTCATATTCGTAGAAGAAATAAATATATTAAACGGTCGTGTACAAGAAATAATCGATATTCTGCTATGACTAATACAACAGTGGATTTTATATCAGAATACTACTTCCTGTTTTTAAAAAACGTAAATGATTGTACAGTGAATATTTTATTTGTACGACCAGTTTCTACAGGCTTTAATTGCCAGTCTCGTGATTAACGTGTAGAAAACAGTTCTGCGTTAAAAACGACATTTATCACTAAAGTGAGGTGCAAGTAGTATGCTAGCGTAATTGAGTAGCTTTTACTTCTAGTCTCTAGTCGAAGTTCATGTCTAATAGACGAGCGTCAGAAGGCTTAGAATTAGTTTCTTCGACTTTTTTCAACTACCGAGTGGTTTATAAATCAAAAACAAGCATGTATCCAAAACAAGTACAACAATTTAACTCTCTATTATGTATAGCATAGACTGTACTATAATAAACCAGGAACTATTCGTACGAAATCCACGCGTGGTCTCATAAACGTTAAGCGTCAAATTGGCTTTCCTTTATTGCACCTATTAGCAACAAAACATTCTGATGGCTACAAAAACTCTCATGCGCTGAGTTCCTTGACTTATTAACATCATAAACTCCAACATAACTCATTCAACGAAGAATTGTCGCTTAATAAGTTGTCCAACACCATATTTCAATAAAAATGTTTAACAACGCAACTTTGCTTAACTGCCCGGTTCAATGAGTTTGTATACAAGTGCTACATAGTGTATTGGCAGTGATGAATTAGATGCAGGAGTGTATACGTCCACATGATCGAAAGGGTTAATGCAATTTTCGATAACGGAACGGAACCAAGCGAACAAGCAAGATTTTGGATCCTCTCTGGCGCTTGGCACTATACTCTGTACTTTATACTGTCTATACCTATCGCAGGAAACGACGAGAGAACAAGCGGAGCTGTATCGAGAGCACTGAGCAACGACCTTGTGGGTTTTGCACTTGTTAATACAGGCTCGGTACGCCTGAGTAACCAGGCTTTGTTTGCGCACATGGAGAGCGCACCAATCGAGATCTTGCGCGAATTGCCACGGGACACTGTCGAATCGTGTGCAATAATCCAACCTCGATATCATATGACATTAAGAATAACTAAACTTGTGCTCCATCGAAAAGGAATTTTCTTCTTAATGATCAATATACATACACAGGAAACTGGGGTAAAGTTTTAGAGAAGATAAAAAATAGAAATATATATCCGCTGGGGGCATCAATTAAAATGCCATGATAACGTAAATAAACATTTTACGATACAAAGTAGACACAACACATAAAGAAAGAAATCAGTGAGGTAATTCGGAAGAGAAAAACTACTTGCAATAATATTTCAAGAAACGATAAGAAACACCGTTAAAATTCCATTCGGAAGAAAAATGTACAAAACGTGATCACATTTGCACTGGTTGGATAAGCGCGATAATAATCAAGCACATTTGCAGTACGATATTAAACCAGTCTCGCGAACCGTGCGAATTCCGAATTAAGGTTTCAAGTAACAGAGCAACTACATATTTAGAGAGTCATTGTGCGTGCAAAGGGGAGAGAAATGCGTGCTAAAGCGCTTTCACCTCGAGAACGAAACAGCCTTGAGGGACGGAAACGTGAAAAATACGGAAATCCGACACTACTGGAGATTGAACAATTTAATTAATCGTTATCGGGTAACGGGGAACGATTTAGCATTGAATTCGATACGCAGAGGCTTAGCCACCCGCTACTTTATCCAGCGGATTGAGACATACTGATACCCTCGCAAGCGGATACTCTCGTCCGAGTGCCGCTTTGAGAAGCTAAAGCTCGTTTCACGTTCAGCTCACTGTCACTGACTTACCCCGTCCACTACGTTACTCATACTGACATTCTTTATAAAAGTCTCTTTCACTATTTCAATCAATATTTTCAATAACATTGTTCGGCAAATTTTACCTTTAACTTTTCATTTTACCAATATTTTAAATACGTCCGAAAACTGAAAAACGTGTTCCTCGTAAACTTTTTCAAAAGTGGAATATGTCAAAATCTTTCTGAAGTGTCAATCTTCAAAACATGCGTGTAAAAACTCAAAGGAAAAAATTGGAACACCGCTGGATTCGTACTTATGTTTGTTCATGGCAATTTAAAAAAAAAAAAAGGATTTTAATAACGTGTGAAAAGGTGAAGGAATTGTTGCTTTTGTATTAAATCTTGAGAATGATGAAAAACATTCCTTAAGTTGGATTCTTCTACTGCGAAATCTTGAGGAATGTTCCCACGATCAAAAACCACTACAGAATGGGTAGCTTCATGGTTTTGTGATTTGATTGCAGAAATCCAGGTCGATTCCGTTCAATGTTCCTAAGCTGTTGATCCTAACGCATCCTCGATATAGTCGCATCCTACCGCGATTGTACCGCGAAATGGGTTATCGCGCATATACTGGGTGTACAGGTAACCAATTTAATAAATCTTTCATTTCGAATTAAATAGGGTACATGTAGAAAAAAATCATCACATATTAGTATGAATTAAACAACGTATAACCCATAATTTCATGTATATAACCCTCTGTTTTTAATAATACACGTTACCATATGACAGTGATTCTAATGCTTTAAATACAGAATTTTAATCACGATTAATTTACTGCTTCGATTTAATGACTCACTCAAAAGTCTTGTTTTTTGTCTCTAAATACGTTTCATACGGTAATTAAAATGAATGACTTTGCAAATGTTTAACTAGATTATATCAATGGTTTACTCATACTGTATTATTATATGGAAATTATTAGGATTTTAATTACTGCTAAGTGTAAGATGTAAATTGTGCATACTTTCAAATTTGCTACCATTTCACATTTCTCTGTTTTCGATGTCTGCTAATGAGTACTCACAATTATGCTTTTTTAATTAGGCCTTTGCAAAAAAGTCCTTAGTTACAGAACCATATTCAAGAAGAAATTATCAGATTTAATTATAACACGCAGAACAATTATAGTATCAAAATATAAAAATTAAATTATAGTATAAAATATTTATCTTTTAAACTTAAATGCTAGAGCTGTTCAGTTTTAAAAATCAATCGGATTAGAAACAACTTGTAGAATGAGTCACCCTATACACGCCGTCCATCTCGAAAAGCGATCAAATAACAAGACCTTTTTGCTGTCGCGCACGGTTAGGGGAACGTTACGAAATTACATTAATCAAACTACTTTCGCATCACTGGACGACGTTAATTGCTCCGAAGAATCTGCTGAGCCAAGAGCGTGTGAATCTGTCATTGGCTAATGGTCCGATCCTCTTAACGATAGCTTTGCTAATCGATCAGAATTCATTGTCTTTGTCCGAAGACAATCAATTCCTTTTGCCTGTTTCGAGATCGAGTTCTGTAATCTTACCGACGTAACTTACAAACGTTTCATAAACCATTCTGCGCAGCACTATTGTCATTTCGCTTGGTTCGAACTCATTCAATCGTAATTAAGACAATGAAACTCCGATCTTATTTCATATTATAGTTCGACGAATTTCGTAGAGTTGCTTTGTAAAATTCAAAATCAGCTTCTATTGTAATTTTGAAATCATAATTTTATCGATGATTTTATAATTAGACAATTTTCTGGTTCTATTGGCAAAATAATTTGTTTCGATTTTATTTATAACTCAAGCATCGTAATGGACTATGAATATAGTTAGTAACTGATCCAAAGTGCAACGGATATATTGCCAAGTTTATTAGGAAGTTCACGATGGAATTGCAAGTTATCTAATGATCAGTCTGCACCCTTGAATTTATGGTAACCTATATTTCAACGATGGATTTCAGGGGATCGTTAAAACGTTCGGCGCCATGGGGACAGCCATACATCACAGTTCTCCATAAATAATGAGCCATCATTAGAGATCAGGTTCTTATATATGTTGCACAGTAATCTACGCCACTAAAAATCACTTGAAACCCCTGTTTTCTTATTATTTTTTTTTCAATCCATTATGAATTTTACACACAAGAACTATAAAATAGAAATTTCTTAGATTGTTTTGCAGAGGAGAATTTAGAGGTTCAAAAATACCTCGTCTAATTTTTCTTTTTTAATTATTCTTTATTAAAGACACCTGGATCTTTTTTAAAATAGAAAAATTTGGAGAAGAGAAGAAACTCGTAACAATAAAATCCGTAAAATAAAAGACTTGGATGCAGTTATTCTATAATGTGTTATTAGAAGCGGAGGCTGGCATATAATTTCCTTTCGATGTAAAAGGAACAAAAAAGTTTTCTCTGCATCAGGAGAAAGTGAACAGAGATCTTCAGCTGAACTATCTCCTATCCTATACGCTGAATGAACCTTAGATCAGTTTATCAAGGATGTTTATCGATAGATCACTTTACGGCGTAGTTTCGATTGCCAATCGAGAGACTATTGCTTAATTGACGGATTCTTTAAAGATAAAACCATACTGTGAATTAGCATATCTCGAAGATCGTTACACTATTCTTTCAAAGATACACATGAAAATTCCAGAAGTGTCAAATAAAGATGCCGCGTAGTAATGTTCGACCTTCACGAGAATGCGTACTTGTTGCTAATGTTGTGCGTGAATCGTTTACAATTTATTGTCAAATGACGTAAGTAATTCACGTGGGCACACACCAGAAACTCAGTCGCCTGGATTACATTAATATTTGGACAGTCATATATAACGTTTTTCAGATATGTAATCCAAACGGAAAACGTTAGTTGGAATGTTGGAATATGTTAAACAAATGCCATCATTAATGATCAGAATAGGTCAAGTGGGTTGTGTTACAGGAAACAGAAACGCGTGTCGACCAACTTGTTTACTAATATAACGAAACTTGGCGGTTTTATTAAGCCACAGTTAAATTTCTTCATTGATTATAATTTTGTATGTATAATGTAAGTATGGTAAAAGGAAGAGAAGAGAAGAGAAGTGAAGTGAAGAGAACAGAAATCTACGGGGTCGCTTGTCATCTGAAAACCCGGATGCCAATCTGTAACGGCATAATTGCCGGGAGTCGAGTTTCACCGTTAATGATGGCCAGCTGGTCGAAGAAGCAAGCAAACCGAAGCAAGAGGTTGGTTTGCCACGATCGAGGCCGCACTCTCGCGGATTAGCTACCTGATCGATGCTAACGTTAATTGCACACAAATGCACTTACATCGTTATGTAAATGCTTCGGCTCTACGTCCGGCTCCTGCTTTTGGCCGAGCTTCGCCGCATTCCTCCTCCCTCTCCATCGGGGAGCAAGCAATTTTCCATGCTCGTTACATATTGCCGGCTATAAATTTCTTACCGTTTCTGAACCCGAGAAATCGCCTGGTTAATTAGAACTGCGATTTTTGTATCAATTTGACGAAAGTTCCACCACGTTTACTGCTACATTTATGCCGATCGATTGGTGATAGTCGATTTGACGCTATTGATAACTCTGCCGAGATGATTTTCATTTGTAAATACTATCTGATCGATTGACAACTGATTGCAAAGTGTATCGACGTATCGCGAAAAATTTCTATTAATTTCATAGAAAGTTAGTACTAAATGCATATGGATTTATCAATATCTTCTATTAAGATTGATTATAACAGAATTTATGATTTTGATTAAATTTCTCGAATCCAAGATTACTAGAATGATATGAATAATTGAATACCACGGAAAATTGGCTTCTAGATAAATAATTAAACGATGATACTTTGGCTTGTCAGTAATATTTGTACTACCGTATACCGCGAAATGCTCTAATTACTGTACTCCGAATCTGATTTTCACAGGGATTTAATCGGAACTGATAATCAAGTGAAAAATATATAATATTATAAACGGAGGGTAGCGCAGAAACGTACTTAAAGCGTGGTGACAAGCGGGAAGCATAATTAGTGGAAAGCACGTTAATTGGACGAAGCAGAGGGTATTCGCGGAAGCGTCACTTTCTTAATTGTCCAAATGAAATCACGGTACACGTGACTTGAGAGAGAATACAACTCTTATCGACAATCGTAAAAAGTGAAAATATCAATTTCCCTGTTACTCATTTTATATTCTCATGCGTTATATTTATAAAATTTAAGTAAAATTTATAAATATTACAGTATAATAATCTATTCATTAATCAAATCAATTATAACTAATGCCTCGACCCATGAACAATGGGTTAGATTTTTTTGAATGATATTCATGAGGAAACAATTCAATTTCTGGGTTACTGAAGTGAAAAATGGAGGCTAATTGTGTGTTTTTCTCGCAACATCACAGGTGATTTTCGGAGAAATGACTAGGAAACGCAAGTTAATGCGGTCAATGGCTTCGCACGTTGTCCGCGCGGTAATTATGTGTAAATTTATGACTCACCATGAACCTTGGGGTTGGGATAGCGGATGAGCAGTGCGTGGAAGTAATGTCCCATTTAACAAAAAAATCATGAGACTCGTAAAAATGTTGCCATTAAAATCAGTGTATCATAAGTTATCTATAAGTAACATCAAATAGCATATAACTCGACGGACTCTTTTTAGATTGACAGAAGTAAAACAAATCCAATTAAATATAATTTCAAATTCAATGTCATTTAATTTCAATCACTGCAATGATGGGAATTAAATTGAGCCAAAGTTAATTGCAAATTAAAAACGGATCGTACGAGAAAGCAATAACTTTGTATACTGTTAACAAACCAGTTTATGCATCTTTAATGCATTTTTTACTTCGCATATAATGGATATAAAACAGTGGTATTTAAAAATATGACCTGAGAAAGAAATTGCCAGAGGATCTTTTCAGGTTCCTGAACCCTTTTTGCCGAAAATTTCGAGGCTCGTCACGTACATTGCGAGCGTACGATCGCATCCATCAAGTCGCCAGTCTCGGCGGAGTCGCAGATAAGTTTCTTTGTGGTGTCGTCGACACCAGTACACCGATGCATTAAACGAACAGACAGAGGAGTGCAAGCTTGTTGTACTCACGCATGCCGCCAGTGTTACGTTGGGCTCGCACGCTCCAAAGATTTAGGTGAAGTGCTTAGAGAGCGTGAAGATAGCGAGTCATAACAATTATGTAAAGTGCAATTAGTCGCTGACCGACGAGCCACGCGAATATCTGGCATTTCTGGCATTTCCAATCCAGAAAAATGGAATTTTTCCTTAATTTTGCTTGCTGCTCGAAGCAACAAGCGACTCAATGCAAAAGTATTAGGCAATTACTATAAAAGCTCGATAGAAGAAACGAAGTATTGATTCCGCGAGAAAAATAGTAATCGGGGATTTTTTATTCTCTACAATGCAACGATTGAAATTGAAGACAATTTGAGAGTAATAAAAAGGAATCTTCCTAAATGAGTCAATAATTCCAATGAATCGACGAATCTCACAAAACGCAGTACCGATGAAGCAATTGTTATCGAAATTGGCAATTGTTTTCTCCAACTAAATCCTCGTTAGCCATCGTTCTAATTACGCGATTGAACAAGATGCCGATTACCGAAGCCGATTGCCTTCGACTATTTTTATCCGAAGCGGCAAAAATGAGCAAAACTACTGTATTAGATCATCAAATCGGACACAATCGATGCTAATGAATGCCATAAAAAGAATTGATCTAGTTAAATGGTAAGAGTTGTCCCTAATCCTTTTAGCTTGACGGAAAGAGCGTTAAGCTTCAATTCGCGAGATTTACGTAATTCGTCTATTAAGTGGATTGCGGACATTTTTGCGGAAGGGCAATGATCTACGGAGAAGTAGGCACAGCTAGCTGGAATTCCCAGATCGGTTAGAAAAAGTCTTCGACGTAAGAAGAAATGTCCAGTGGAAGGCTGACGCCTAGTGGGATTTAGACGATACATAGTATACATAAGCCAATTAAAGGTGGCAGTACGGTCAGGACGTACTTCCCGAAACATTGGTAATCCTACCTGCGAAAACACACGCTCATTTACGCTCAGGCTCGCGGGAAAAATGGATAAAAAACACTGAGTCTAGTAGAGTCCTTCCTTCTCATTCCTCGCGTGACTTTCACCTGGACAGGAATTTCCAGAATCGAGAAAGTCAGCGATTCCCCGGCCGTGTTCGAAATTGCCTTGCCATTCTTTATGTAAGCTCTTCATCCTCGAGCTGACCACGAAAACCCGCTTTGATTTGAAATTAGGTGATTTTCAACGCAAATTCTTTCAAGTTGGATTCAAGTGGAGTTCCGTTTGCTAATTTTTGCGAAATGTACTGTCAAGCGGAGAAGCGTAAAGAAAAGTAATGCAGTAATAATTAAATGATGATAATCAGAACTTTGACAGAAGCCAAGTACTTTTTACCTGGTTCGAATTATATTTTTCCAAACTAACATGCAAATGATTAGTTTATATTCCGGATCGCTATATAGTTTTTGGATTATTCATTTTAATATTAGGATCATTAGCATACAAAAAGTCTTTAAGTATAGTGTTCTATGGAAAACGCTCGTATTGAGATAAAATAAGAGGTTTAAGTAATATAATAATGTGATGATGATTTATTTAATTAGCCGCCAATTGTACGGCCCTTTACATACGTGGATAAATCTCGGTTATGCTCCTTGCAATATCTTTCGTAATATTGCTCGACAGAGTTTGATTCAAAGCAGAAGAGAATTTCACTCCTCCTCTCGCGGAATTCCGATGACGGCGATTTAGTAAGCTGTGCAGGCGTTCGTGTCTTGGTTTGAATACAATTTCACGTCCGGCTGACGATTTTTGGACCGTGGGCCTTACGACAGGGTCAATGCTCCGCTTCACATTGCGAGGAGATCGTCGGATGAATTAATAAGCGCATTCACATATGCTAAAAGTTTTAAATGCACTATTCGCTAATTAAAAAAAATGGAAAACTATTTAGGATGTTGTTCCCAACAGATAAATATAAAACATTTATGTGATTTCTTCAATATGTGACATACACACACACACATTGTACAATATAGTGCAATGATATATGATTTTATTCTCCCAGTTGTAAGCAGACAAATCAACTTAAATTGAAGTGATAAAAAAGTAGAATTGTTCGAAGGAAATGAGCTGCTTAAAGTGATTCAAGTTCGATGCCCTGACAGTGATTCGCGCAGTCGTTTGTAGAGATTAGTAAAAATTTCGAAACGAGTCTTCTTTTCCTCTAAATGTGTGCTAGAAATGTAATTAGGATTACGCTCCACACGCTAATTGCAGACTCTGCCTCTGAGAATTTCTCTTCTTAATCTCTTACTAGCGTTTCAAATCTGCACAGCTTCGTGCTTCGTGGTTCTCTTTGCACCTCTGGCAATATTGTCACGATGAAATTACACAGCTATGCTGTCAAAAATTTCAGTTAAATTTCTTCTAATGCTATGGTCTCCAAGCATTTTATTTAATAGCCTAATTAAATGAAATTCTTATTGAATTGTTAATGAGAGAATTCATTAATCATTACTCAAAGTTTCACAATGTAATGATTCGATATGTTACCTTTTTACACTCGCAGATATTTTATACAGAAATTTCAAAATTTAGTTGTTCACGGAAATAATATAATACTGGTGCATTTAATTGCATTGTTTGAAATTAATTTCAAAAAATATTCATTCATTCGGTTTTCAGTTCAGTTAGAGACATATCCGGGAATGAAAAGCTCGGTCAGTTCCAGAGGTACTTGATTAGTCCGAGAAACATGAAAGCAGGGGAAACAGAAGTGATCCGATTACAGTTGCCAAAGCATAGTGATTTATCCGTCGATGCAAAGTCACAAGAATATTCTCGGGAAACGTTTTAATTGAGGAACCTGTTCTGTCTGTGCGCTACTCGATTAAGAAATAAATAGTTTCACAGAAAATTGTGGAAAGCATTCCAGAAATGATGCATTCGTTTCCCGAGTGAAAAGTTCTAGCTTCGAATGTTTTAAAAAGCACATACACCGATTTGTAATATACAGAATATATTCAATGTCCTATTTTGTCGATTTGACGATTAACATAGATGTCCTACGTTTTTGGAAACTATGAATCCGTTATGCAATCGAGAAAAATACGACTAAATTATACAAAAATATATAATGTGTATGTAGTATTCTTTTGTTAAATATTAATTTGCGGAAAATAAGATAAATCGCATCTTATTCGCTTCAACAGGATCTTTGGTTTACTTTATACAGGTTCTACGGGAAGTCCTTTCACAATTGAGATTCCTCCCATTCTCTGTTCTGCATATTTTTCGGTCCCAACTTGACTGCATTACTCAAACCGAAATTGATGACCAAGTATTATGCGTCTGATGCATTTATATTATCATCCGAAACTCCTTTTAACCGGACGGAAAGTCTTTCCGTGTAGCTCACTTTCCGTACGATTATTTCTCTTCACAATATGAATAGCCTGCAATTAAGCTACATTTAAAGTGTCTTCAAGCCCAATTAGTATTATTCGTGTGGTGCATTCGCAAATTAATTTCAGGGTGATCAGGGAAGTCTGCCTTTTCTTATGGGGCGAAGATACGATTTATCATCTCATAAGTTAAGAAACTGCAATGCCGGCAAATTGGGTTATTAAACCTACCGTCCAGTCCTGCGTCATGATTTATTTTAAATTATCCTTGAAGCATCGCTTCACGTATTTTTTCATGGTCGGCGTTAATTATGAACCTTTGCGGCGAACACTACATTGTTTCAATATCGTTTTAACCCCAATTCTCCCCCCCCCCCCCCCTCCCAAATCTTTTTTATACCCAACGGTGATTGGCCGTTTTACAAATTACGAACCTTCAATGAGCTTTCCCCTATTGAATTCACCCGAAATTTGTGCTACATCATTTTATATGTTATAACAACTACGATGATGCGAGATTAATAACTTCGCCCTCAATCCCTATGTTCGTGACGTGACGCGATTTTTGTAGTTACTTCTTCTCGTCTTATCTCATCTTTTTTCGTCCAAACCTGTTTTTGCTTATAACAATGATCGTCATTTTCCGTAGCACAAAGAAATATCCTGCGAACGACGACATGTTTAAAGAAGTATCCGCAATCGAGTAATAACATTTATAATCTGTTTATATAAATACATGGATAATGAAGTAACAGTAATTGAGGGAGAAATAAATAATATTATTTAGACGAATGATTTTGAATTAAATTGTACCGGGTTAATTATTATACTTCGCACAGTTCTCCACCACGATACAATTAAGTTTCACAGTTTGCACCAAAGTCAAGATTCTTAACACCGCAAGGTTCTTTTGATCCAAGAATTCGGTTAATCAGTACTCAACTTTTTACGAGTGCAACACCGCGAAAGAGCATCGAAAGCGCAACGGAAGGTAGCAAGTCGAACGGGACTTTCTCTTTGCAACCGATCGCAGAGCTGGTCGGGTTTTTCTGCGAAGAAATCGAAGAAATGAGACAAAAGCCACCGCAGAATGAGACCTGGAATTTCGACTGTGCCGGCTGGCCGAACGCGAAATAAATTGGCCGAAATCCAGTTCAATCCGATCGCAAAGCGTACCGTTCGAATTTCGCTCCGAAAAATAATGACCGCTTATAAACTGTACAACCCTGCAAAAAGCATCCCGTTAATTTTTACCAGTTTGTGTACATACTCTTGGTGAAAACCATGAATTCCTTCGTACCGGATGACGTGTCGAATCGGCACACCAAAAACACTAACTTCTTTGCTTAAGTGGTGTTAAACTCCGAAATCTGTAAAATGGCAATGAATGGCAAGGTGATGTTTTCAACTACAAGGTCATTACGCGATATATGTTAAAATGTATTAAAAAACGTATTCCAGTAAGTTTTTTACTACTACTAATTAGATTTCACAGTTTAAATTAATCCTTGTACAGCTTTCAATCGGTCGTAGCCTAATGGATGATTTTATACATGCTCCAAGCGTGATTCACACGATGGAATTTAAACTACGAAATTATGTAATTCTAATAATCTAGTAATCTAGTAATATCTAACGGAATTACGCTTTGGAGTAGAGAATCATGTGGTTTGCGTGTTGTCAGTAAGACGTTTGTGCCCTTTCGGTTAATAGTCCAGTGTAATAGTCTCTTATTGAACGTAAAGAGGCTGAAAGGGCAGGAACAAGTACACATATCGGTGACGGGCCATCTTATAAACTGGTCTTTAATATCGACTTTTAAGAGTCAGGCTCGCGGAGAAACCTTTCGCCGAACCATTGTCTGGAGTTACCCTCTGAATGACCCGCCTGACTCCTGGCTCATTGTGATTACTCGCGTACATTTCTATAGAAAAGCCCGATGGTCCGCTCCAATAGACTTCCGATTGCTGAAAAATTTGCATCTGAATGCACTTCGAACTGATTCAAAGGTCGACACGGTTGGCATGGAATTCATGCCGAAATTATAAAGCTATTATGCAAAAAAACAACATGTGCTCGATAGAAGTAGAAATGAAGCTTTGATTGAAAATAACAAACGAAATTCTCGGTTAATAAAAAGGAATTATCGTAATAAAAGATTTCGAATAACGAAGCGTCTAAAACTGCTGGAAAACATTATGGCATAGAGAAATTTTGATTTAAAGTGAGCTAAATACGTCGAAATTGCCAAAATGCAAGAGCACTCATACATAGCAAAAATAAGCCTGTGACTTTGGGATTTTTATTTTGCTGAAATTCTCCCATTTTTAACCAACCCTTTCTTTGTCGCCGCTACTGTATCGACGGCGAGACGTTAGTATTATCCAGTGTGCACTTCGCGGATGTCGTCCACTCGTACATATCATGTTGGTCTATTTACTACTTTCTTTGCATGTTTATTTGTGTGTTTATCCTCCTATTTACATATGTATCTATTTCTTGCATACTTTTATATGTGTCTGTTGCTCTGTCTGCTTGCTGGTTTATCCACTTTGTTCATTTTCTTGCTTGATTGTGTGTCTCTTTCCCTCATTGTCAGTACAAATCTTCTGCTATCATTGATAATAATTCTGCAAGGTGTAGAGTAAGAGACGTTCGACATAGCGAAAAGATTCACGCATTAAAGCATTAAAGTCTCGTTTGTGAGACTCGGGCATACCCCACATGCAGCAACCTTAATGGACAGACACGTGACACAAGGCCGTGCGATCACCTTGGTACCCCACGCCTCGACCGAGACACCTCGTCCCGTCATCCTTTTCCCATCGGACGGAATAGCGGAACTTGCCATTTTACAGTTAGCCAACCGACTGAGTACTCACTGAACTCGAGCTCGCGAGTCAATAGCTTGTTATTCACTCACCACCCAAAGTTTCAGCAAAAGTTCACTCTAAGATCCTCCAAGTATCACACCACCCCTAATTCTATACTGCTTCCATGCCTCTGTCTTGGGCCATAGGCGTAGAAACAATTGTGATTTTTGAAAATTTCATTTAAAAAATACATTTTAAAATGTGTCTGCTTATAATGGATCATAAACTTGACGGAATTATTGATTGATTTGTGAAAATGTCAAACTAAGTAGTAAAAAGAAAAACTTACACCAAGAGTAAGTCTTTTTTCGGTTGCATTAATAATGAAGCAGGCAATAGTCCGTAGACATTTTTCAACTAATTGCACGTTGTTTTTTGTACTAATCATATTCTGTATGATCTATATGTGTCGTTAACTTTGATAGGAGGAAATATACCGTACGATTAATTGAACATTTGGATAATAGGTGCCCCGATAATCGAGATTCTACTGGATTAATCGATCGGAATTCCTTAGAGTCTGGTTTACTATCTAGAGCATCTGATTGATTATCCAGATGAGAAAAGCGACAGGTTGCAGCAACGGGCGATAATAGTATGCATATACTGCGGCGTGAATGAAGAAGAAGACTCGAATAAGCACGTTATTAAACTAAAAGTTTGCATCGATTGTTAATTACACCAGTCAACTGAATGAACGCTGTAAAATCACATAATGTTCGAATTTCTTTAATAGCTTCTCGTCCTGCATTCTGCGATTTAAGGTTTAATGAATGAAATTACTTGTCTCTAATTGCCCTAGTTTTTAATTTTCTACATACGAAATAACTAATTTATCGTTAATCCGTCATTAATTGCCAGTCGCGTTCCATCTGTTACACTGATTTTCCTCTGGCGCCACTAATTTCTGCCAGCTGCTTCTCCACTAATTGCGCTAATTCGCGATTCTGTTAATGCCATTCCTTTTATTTTAATCGAAATTGCTTCCTAGGAATTTATTATTTTATATTCGTACGAAATTTGGAGCCTGTTCCAATTTCGGTCTGATTTTTACAAAGATTCTACTCGATTCAACTAATTTCCTCAGATTATGCTTCTATTACAGGAATCAAAAAGACGTCGAGCGATGTAAATATAGCATCATTTAATGTATTCAATAAATCCAAGTGGTCGGTTGATGATTTTGGTGATTGAATTTCAAAGATGCCGGTTGTGCGATCGAAAAAAGACGCAGCCGGTAGGATTCGAACCTACGCTCCCAGAGGGAATCTGATTTCGAGTCAGACGCCTTAACCACTCGGCCACGACTGCTCATCCCTTTCGAGCCCTCTCAACACTAGGGGTGGAAACAACCCCTAATCCTGTTAATACTATATATTTACCATTTATGGTACACCTAAGACTTGGCTGGTTACGTATCAAATGTCTGATTCGATTCACCGAGTTATCCAGCGAATTTTCCTTTCGAAATGATTTCATGAATATGGATGTGAAGACTATCATGATGTCAAAGATGTCGAACATTTAAGAATAGCATCCTTCAATGAATCACGACCCCAACAGACAAAGGAAATGGAAAAATAAGTATATGTTGTCTAGAATGCTCTGATAAAAAATCAGGTTATTGGAAGCGTATTATGGTTGAGAAAAAGCACGAGACGCATTAACTTTTGCAAAAACTAGTGGAATAACATCGATTTCGAGCCACGATCGCGTCGTCGGCAAAAAACAAAGCGTGTTGCTATA
This sequence comes from Trypoxylon attenuatum, assembly GCA_963989405.1. Taxonomy (NCBI): domain Eukaryota; kingdom Metazoa; phylum Arthropoda; class Insecta; order Hymenoptera; family Crabronidae; genus Trypoxylon; species Trypoxylon attenuatum. The sequence goes on along the minus strand of OZ022489.1, from coordinate 12,259,423 downwards.
GACCTAGTGGACCTCGCAGAATGTAGTGGAACGGACAAAACGGTTCCGAGAGTTTTTGATTGCGACAAGAAACGTCTGATTTTCGCGAAATAGCCGCCTAAATGAGTTTAGCGAACAAGTCGTATTAATAGGAATATAATATAATATGATGTAACATAATAACAAAGGAGCAATTAATGCAGCATTAAACCTCTGACAAAATATCCAAACACATAAACACAAAAAGTCAATTTAACAAAAATAAAAATCTTCTATCCAAACGAATATATTAATTAGCGAGCTGGTTGAAATCACACGTAACAATTCTGGTACTTTGTTTGAGTAGGACTTATAAAAACAAATGTGAAGAAGATTCACAGAAAATGGAGATGAAGGAGCATGAGAAGCGTAAGAAGCCTAGAGAAACAAAACGGTAAAAGGAAAGCGAAGGCATATGTAAGTGAGACAGAGAGTGCACTTCCTTGTGGGGTCATTATGCATTTACTCCTGCAGAATCCGGATGTGTGAGTCGGCCAGCAACCAGCCGCAATCAGCAATCTCTCAAGCAGTCAAGTCCGTTTGCGGCTGTTCCAGATTGCGTCCTTGCCGCGTGCGCGCGCGCACGGCCGCACATTACAACGGCATACGTGCCAACATATAACGGGTGTTCCACTGACTGACTGAACTTTATTGTCGCACCAGTTTCAAGTCTAATTTAATATGAATATCTTTACTTTCATCTCGCTTAATACTTGCATACCTAAAGTTAATCTTCTTTTAAAACAAAACTCTCCAGCTTAAAGTGTAAACGGGGAAATTAACTTTGCGTTTCGCTTGCCTTTGTTTTGTTAAATTAAAACCTCCGCAGGAAAGACTGTTTAAATCATCAAAGAAGCTCGTGGAAAATACGTTTCTTTTATGTCTACGGTACATAAATTATTTAAAACAATTATTAAATAGTTGAATTGGAATTTAACAACTACGACTACTGTATGTCAGGTTCAATCTATTTCGATTGGCAATTTTCAAGAATGTGGGGCAGAATTGAGGGAGAACAATGAAAGAATAATTCGAGAATGTAAACGGTTTCTCATTGAAAAATTTAATAAAAATGGAATGTCAGAGTTCCTGGTGTAATATTGCTGCAAAGTATTGTAGATCCGTCTATAAGATTAAAGGATGGTAGTACTCGTTATATTCACCGTTATATTCTCTTGCATGTGAGGCGGAGCGTGAAAGTAAATGTCTGAGAGAAACAAAGAAATATATTGCAATATATTGAGAACTGAGATATACTGAAATATACTGGATATTTTGCAGACGTGCGAATTTTTGTTATATCAGACATTATTAAACTTTGATATTAAAAAAGAATCATATTAACATTCAAACGACCACAACTGTATTGTTTAGAATATATCATTTTCTTTCCTCTAATAATATCTTTCTATTAATATTTAGAGTGTAATATCCATAGCACATAAAATTATTTAATAACCACTTTTCAGATTATACAGTGATTACAAGATGATGTGGAAATAGAAATTGAATGCTCTCTTTATATTGATGTTACTTTAAGATGCTGGTACAAAAAAATTCTTATTAAACATTGCTACAATTTCTGTACAGTAATTACAGTACAGAATTCAATTAATTTCAACCTTCTTTCACAATGTAATCGCTAATTTGAACCAGAGGTAACTTTGCAAAATCCTTTAATAGAAAAGAAAATTACCATGAAAATATACCCTCAGGGTAAACTGTGGGTAATTTATTAATCCAAAGGACTGAAAAAACAGTGACGACATTTAAACCTGTAATCAGCATAAGGTTGTAAATTTCATAATTAGTTAGGGTCCGGATCATTAATTGATCATTAACAGATAATCTAAGGGTAGTATGCGGAAAAAGTGTGGCGGAGCGAGGTTGCTGCTCTTATCTCGCAACGCGGCGAACCTTTGACATTCACTTTCTAATGGAACTAATGTGCGTACTGGCTGTACAAAAACCACTGAAAATATGTAAATTGAACTGCAGTCTGAGCAATCAGTCGGCAAGTTTGGTACCGGGGATAGAGAGAGAGAGAGACAGAGAGACAGAAAGTATTAAAGGAGAAAAATCAAGCCAGTTTATCGAGTGCCACCCAACTTCCACCGGTTGCAAGTTTCAAAACCTGCCTCTCGGGTTTTAATTTCTCGCGGATAGAGCGTTTCTAGAATTTTATCAGTTCAATCCATATGTATACATACATATCCTGTGATAATAAATATTTCAACATAAGAATATCCATTCAACTTCTTCAATGATTACAGGAAATTGTCCACCAGTAGATCAAAGAAACACGGTAGAACATTAAAACTCGGTCCACCCGTTAGAATCGCATTCTTACAGAGTACGCGAGTCCCAGTTTTCTGACACTCACCCACAACAGTATCGAGAGCAGATTCCAGAAGACAGTATACACTGTGTATACTGTATCCTGTCTATCTTATCCTAGTCTATCGTATCCTATCCTATGCTATTCTATCCATCTATCCATCTACAATTGCCCTGAGCCAAACTGGAAGTTACCTAGTACTTACGTACTTATCACGTGCTTGCACCGTATGTAGCAAAACTTCCTTGGCCAACTTACACCGTATTTCGCCTTCGCGGTTTGATCAATTGATGAATTCTCTTATCGTAACAATAGAACCAGATGAACTTGATTGTATTCGGAACAAATTTGATTACTAACTGCTACTTGAAAGAATAATTACAACATCGAGGATCAATTGGGGATTCAATTCAATTAGAAAACTATTTTCGAGGGAACAATTTCTGAGGATGGTGGTAGTGTAGTTGAAGGAGAAAGTAAGTATTTACTCGCATTGCAGAGGATAGTCTGCCGCGGGTCTAGTAGACTGCAACCTTAATAGCCCACTTGCAATTTCCATGCTATAAATGCAAATGCTCTTGCGAGCCTCGAACTCCTTGAACGCCGGTGGCTCGCTGATCCGTCTTTTTATTTTTTGGGGAACTGAGAGTGGACTATGCTGTTGGAGAAACTTGGAAAGCATAATTACTAATTAATCGTAATTTGATGAAGTTTAGTACATATTCTATTCTAACACATATCATGTTTGGAAAGATGTATTGTATAAATAAGAAACTATTAACGCGCTCCTTATTTCCATTTCTATTTTCTAGTTGAATACAAAAGGTTGTAAAAGCTATAACAAATCTGACTGTTGTAATTAAGTAGCAATAACAAATGGGACTCATTAGTTGCTTAATCCTTGAAATAACATATGTATAATACAACGATTGTTAAAGCAAACGAGCTTTGACATTAGCAGTCTTGCTTTTGTATGCACAATCAAATACTCGGAACAAGCAAAGATTCCCATCAATGTCGAATAGTCGCATTCGAAACGATATATTGAAAGTTCAACTGTATTCAATCTCCGTACATCAAGTTTTCGATGAAAAGCAACGGGATCCATAGCATTTTAGGTGCGGTGTCGGTCGCATTCACTGCCCGTTTCTATTCGAATCTCGTGCCCACACAACAGTACGTACAATACACAGTACAGACGGTCTTCACACTTAAAGCAAGTTCCTCACAGAGTGAATACCCAAGAATTCCCTCGATTCGCAGCACCGTGAATAGAATAAAATCAAACCTACCATTTGAATTAGTCTCGGATAACCAAAGAGTACTGTTGCCCTTTTTACCCGTGTCGCAATCACTAAGGTCCTTCAAAGCCCTTTAACAAGCTGATCGTCACGTCTATGTAGAATAACTATTTTATTTATACAATTGTTAATGAACTATAAAAATAGGTACCAATGTGAATAGTTGTATCCAAATTAGAACACACTATTTTTATCGCAGTTCAATGTTTACAATATTTGATATCCAATGGTATTTCTTACAGAACATTTGAAATCTAAAGTTTTCTAAGGTAATTTTTATAAGAATGCTTTGTACACATCTCTATAGTATATATATGCATGTATAGTATCGTATATGTACTTTGGTCTGCAGTGAAACAAGTGCACGTAACACTCTCTCATTCAGATTTATGGTGCACCGTACAGACATCCTAATAATTTCACGGAAGACATTTACACGGTGAGGCACACGAGCGTTGAAGCGAAGCTTTGTCACGATTATATTCGTCGCGCGAATTTATATTGTTATTAAGAGCCATTTAGTAGCATGCACGATTTGTGAGGGGTTCTCCCATAATTTATAGCGACACCATGCTGCACCACGGAAAGACAACATTATTTGCTCTTGCAAAACCGTGAAAGAATATCTCGTTTGTAATAGAAATGAATAATTAAATGTTGTTAGATGAATGTTAGTTCCAAAATCTTTCCTAATTTGGAACCTACTTGAACGATGGAAACTGTTGCAGGATGATAAAGTATAATTGTTCCAGCGATGATAAAAATTTTATTTAAATGTTTAAAGAAGGGAACAAGAATAATTTTCTTTTCAATGTAATGTTGCGAGAGAATTTTTGATATTAATAACGTTCTGAAATTAGTATTAATACTTTTAATTTGCAACTGGCAAGAATAGTTCACGAAGCTTGCAACTTCTTTATTAGACTGTTTAATTTAGTAACATCGGTATTAACTTTAATGAAGTCGAAGTAGAACGTAATGGAATTTCGATTAGCACGATCGCGTACCGTAATATGTAGCCAACGAAATTATCGCTTATCTCCCAAAAGTTTATGTTGTATCATTTGCGAATCCTTCGAATACGTTGCACGCAGATTTTCAGTCATAAAAGCATATATTCCATACTAAAAATATGTACTTTAAAATGCGTTATCGGCACAGAAACATTTTAAAAATCCATACCTTGGGACTGTTCGATAGGGATTATCATTCCATGCGATTTCTCCAGACGTCGTTGAAGATTTTATTACCGCACTTTGATAATTTTTATTCTTCGGACGTAGAATTTCAATATACGATGTCCTTCCATTTACGTTTCGATGCGAAACAGTGTTTTGTCGTCTTTCTAGGACAAAGTTACACTGGACGAAACACTTTTAGATATACTGTGAATATTCTTTAACTTGAGATTAAGAACTTAATTACACGTTTCAGATCATAAACTAGCAGTAAGTTATGATAAATTGATTTATACAGACGTATCTTTATGCATTACCATTTTACCAAAAAGGTGACAATTATGTTAATTGAAATATGAAATTTAGGAGTAGAATCAATTGACCGATGGTATCTTTAGTGAACTTTATTTAAATACGATCCAATTGAGCAAGAGTTGATTAACTAACAAGAATTCCGTAACGATAGTAGGGAGTAGCGAACCGGATTTCAATCATTGCGTGTGGTACGATCGTGCGGTACCAGTATTCTTCACGCTTGTCAAACATTGTTTCGACATAATCGGTCGCAGGTGCAATGCTGCGGCACAGAATAAAAGTTGGATTACACGCTAATGAACGTGCTTCATCATCCCATTATCAAAGTATGTGATACACATTGCCACACAGTTGCGGGCCAGGCACTAAGAACACAAAGATAGTCAAATCGAGAACAAACTGTGTTGTAAGATAAACTCCCAGTATTTTGCTTTTTAATTGCTACGATACTTAAGTGTAGATTTAATCACTTTGACAATAAATTTAATAAATTTAATTGAAAAGATTGGTTGGTAATTAATTGGTGGTGTAAATTTTATTGATTATCCGAATATGCAATTTTGTTTAATCAGATATTATACATAAAATTAAATTAGTGAGAAATCCTTTACCGAGTTATTTGCGACTATAATCAGAAACTGACGTGGATTTTAATCAAACGTTTCTCAAAGGTTATAAATTTAATAGAGAATTATTGAGAAAGGAACTAGCGATACCGCGAACTTTTCTTAAAGTGGCACTGTTTCTTGCCACTCTCTCGTAAATTCGCCATTCGAAGCGGTTTCCAAATGACATAAAACGCAATATCGTGGCCGCCAACATATTCTTCGCGATATCGATTTATGTTATGGTGGGATTCGATAGCTATACCGATAAGAAAATACTGCAACTCTACATGCAAAGGTAAATGTACATAGTGGCATAAATGGGTAAGTTGTAAGCAACATTTTTTAACTTTTTCCGTAAACATGAAAAATTTTACCGTCTCGTATTGCACATTGCTTTAACTATTAAAGCACTGTTCGACAAAAAATTATTACTTCAAGTTCCATATTGTCAAACAATTATATATACTTCTACTAAACTTCGAATTTTTATCAGTGATTTTATTAACTATATGAATACCACAATAGTACTAATATGAAGTACTCGCAAATGTTATCAATAAAACCGAAAATTTTCAATTAAAACCATTCCCATCAAAACTTTCATTCACAATGTTTTTTAAAAACTCTGTGATTTATCGTGTTTCAATCTATCTAACGTTCCCATTTCATCGCCTATCTCAAGTGTTACGCAATATGTCCCAGAGGATCGAAGAATTTTCAGCATCACTGCTACGTCGCGTCGATGCGCGCGTTTCCATGCGATTGCAGATGCAAAAGCGCCTTTACGGCCGCGTGAAATCAAACATTCAAAGAGTAAAACATTACGGGAGACATACAATTTGCATGAAAACTTGTATACGCAACTTTCAACACCCTCAATCTATATTATTCAGTATGTTTCCTATCAGATACGGAATTAAAGGACAAATCCATGAGTTTCGAGAAACGCTCGACTCTCGACAAACGATTGAACGTTGTTGATTTTTTTCGCGAGTAATTATACTCTGCGTCAAGGACTCTTTACTCTATTGCATTGCAGTCCACTTTCAGCGGCAACCAAATACTTTCCACGTGCCACTGTTATTAAGCAAATTTATCTCGTGCAGCTAAATTGAATTTATCGTGTTTCAACTTTGACCTATTCGATAATACCAAAGCGAGAAACATTCGGTGACCATTGATGTGTTAATTCGATAAGATATTTTTTTAAAAAAAAAAAATGATGAGATATTTGGAAACAAATTAGATTCATTTTACAATCTAAATACGATCAAATAATAAATTCTTCTATTACGTAATCATTTGGCTTTACATTGAAAACCTACTTAAATTGTTAATGCATTGCAGGCAGGTATGTAATCTTTATCCACCTTTCATTTATATTTAAAAATGAATCTATTTATAGATTCTTATGAATAAATATCGACCTATGAAGTGTGGATTAATCTGACAGAATAAGCATAGATCATTGTCAAGACATAAATCAAAGTGTAATTACGCTATAATTACTGTTATGCTAATGATACGATACATTTACCCTATTTCGATATCGTTTTAAGTCCAATAGTATTATCGATTGTTTAGCAGCAGCTTTCAAAGATCAATTGGCATTAAATAATGCATTCCGGGTTTGGTGAATTTTTTCGATCGCTGAGAGAGCTTTCGAACAGGAGTTGACAGTAGATAAGAAACTCGTCCAACAGGAGACCTTTCACCTGGTTGAGCCTTGCACACGGTGGAGATTACGATTGCAATCGACAGGTTCACAAGGTGATTTATTAACCCTCTTCGGTCCACACTAGTTTCCTTATTCGGCATTATAGAAGCGAGCTATGCTAATGTATCGAAATGTTCTGATACTCTATCTTTCCTTTCCACTTTTACAGACGTATCCCATTTTTCAATACAGACTCACTGTTCGTGAAACTTTCTCGAGCCTGTTTCCGTTTTGATCAATAAATGTCTATATTCCCTGGTAAAGATTCCTGGTAATAATGTATTGAAATAATGTATCATAAACAGGGAATGTATTATAATTCAAATCCCGAAAAGTTAATATAGTTGAAGCGAACGTGATTATTCATTACATGTTTTTTCTGAATTTAAAGAGGAATTAAATTTTCTTATAATATATAATATTAGCTTTGCTTTAAATTGGAAATTATGATAGTATAATTAACCCTTATTCTACAACTATTTCCATATGAAAAGTGTTTTGCTTCAACTGTTATGTATCGTACAAAGCAAGTAAAAAACAAAATCTGCATTTTGTTCAAGTGAACAAATGAATCGAAATTAACACACAAGCATCTTTCCGATTAAATATTTGACAAGCGCATTTGCACAGCAGATCCTACGTTCGAACAATATTGTCTTTACACGAATCATACAAACCGTCGCAATGACGATCCATAATAATTCGGACCAGAAGTTTCTCCCGTTTTATCACAGTTACTGCGACCTGTATTCTTATTAACTGGTCCGACTGCTGATTATATTTTTTCTTCGTACAATCCGATATCGAAACTTATCGTATCAATAGGAATCAACCAGCAAGATGAAACAGTACTAATACAACAATTATCAAAATGAACTGAACTGAACTGAAAATTAGAGGAAAAAAAGGGTGTAATATAATCATATGTCCTTGGGATATTTTTACCGATGGAGATTATTTCTGTTTCCAGATTATTAAAAAAAGCTTCCGAACACGTATAGTTATTATCGGATGAACACCTGTACAAGCGTTTTCATTAATACTTTAATCACCCGTAATTAAGAAAAGAGAGCTCAATCGATATACACATTGCATTGTATACATATATACAAATATGAAGCAGACATTTCCTGTTAATGTCTAGTTGCGTCGGTTTCAATTGCAAATAACATTCTTAAGGCCTCAATATTAATTTTTCCAATTAGAAAACAGCTAGCCAGTGATTATTGGATGATTCGAATATCGAATGAAATAAATACTATTTATTGTATGCGGGATATCATTAAACAAAATCAATGCTATCAGTTTCAAAGAACCAGAGAAAATAATCCCGCGTGATTTTCACATGATGCATAACAGAGACTCGGGGATATTTCGAAATGTTTTGTCAACTGTAGCTGAGACTGCGGAAAAAGAAGGTGCGCGCAACTTGCGATTCGACATAATTACGGCCGAAAGGAGGAAGACAATGCAATCATGTGGGAGTCGAACGGTTCTTGCGTCGAGTGCTGCTGATAATTGCACGATGTACGCTTCGCTCTGACGTAATAATATCGGAAAGTCGAATGTACAAAGAAATCGATTACGTTCGAAGGAATCAAGATGATTCAATATGGGTTCGAAAGAACATAAACATCAAAGGAACAATGAATTAATTAGTGTTGTTGATTGGTAAAATCCGATTAATAATCCTATCGAATATCAATAATCGTAAGATAAAAGAACCAATAGAATTTTACTTTAAAGAGATATTTGACATGGGTTTTGGAAATTCCAACGAGGAACTGCATGCAATGGAGAAATGTGGAATAACTTTCTATTTAATGGATGGGATCGAAATAACGCAATTGACAATAATAATCAATGTGGATTGCGGGGGATTATAATACATAGGATTAGCAGCTTAGACACAATTAACACTTGATTATTGACTAACGGTTTAGCACATTATTATACTGTATGAGAAATTACATGGTACAGGAATATGAATTACGGAAAACCTTGACTCGTAAGAAGATAAACAGATAAACAGAAATGGCGCAGGATATAAATATAAATTTAACATTAATAACACAACCACCAATAAAAAATAACAATTTAGTGTTTTTACTTAGGAAGCCAAATTAGAACACACTTGAGATTAAAATATATTTATACAATTATTTGCAAATATCTAAGTTTTCACTTTTCACTTCACTCTAATCAAATTTACGCAAAATAAATCTCTTGCATGCAAAATAAACAAATATTTATATCCTAGATGTTTCCACTACTGAGGAATACAAATTGCACGTAAAAGGAAAACCGTGATGATATTGAAAATAACGTCAGCCCTGCAATAGCGAGTATAAGTAAAATATCAGGATGTTGCTTGGCAGAGTGCTCCGTAATTGCAAATCCCACGTTGCATCCGGACGAACCTTGGCAACAGGAGCAGTGCGGTAGAAAATCAATAGCGAGCAACAGGCAGAGCGAAGCGACTCCACAACTCGTGGCACCGGACTCGAGAGAGCCTCGACTGGCTCGACTCTATGTTTTAATTCCAAATCGCTCGAGCGCGTAACAGCGTTACATAGGAGAGACATGCATGTCGTTTTGGTGTTGCGCAATTCCAGATTGGTTTCACTCTCCCTCGCAACATTCACCTGTGTCCCTCTTTCATCGTTTGTTTCCTCTCTTCTTCCTTGTCTCTCAGGCTCATCTTTCTATCTGTTTCCACTTCCTTCTATTTTTCCTCATTCGAATCCGTCTATGCCATTCAGTCTTTTTACGCCTTACGGAATAACCAGTCACTCGATTTTCTAGGGATTGTCCTCTTACTTTTCCATTTCCTCGCTCTGTTACCTCGCTTCCAACGATCCCTTGGTGCGTGGGCGTCCATGGGTACGATGAGTTTTTGCTGACCGTGGGTGGATCTTGTTAAGGGTGAGTGCTGTTTTACATTAGAACGGGCAATTGTCTATCCAGAATTACGAGGCTGTTTCATTCGCGTTAGTGATCACCGATCGGTGTTATTAAGTGTGATGGATTTACATCCAATGTTAATCCCTTATCCTGTGGATTATATCTGTCAGAATTTTTGGTAAGAAGAATTTTTTACATTTCTGGTAGTTAAAACCATGTTAGCAAAATGGTTTTGTCAATAAGTAACTTTTAAAGCTTTCAAGCAAATCGTCTTTTAATCATATTTCATTTCGTCGACCTAACGATATGTTAAAATTGTCAGTCAAGAAAAAGAGCCACTTCGTATATCATGAAACCAGCACGCGTGTGATTCGGAGCGCACGGAAAAATACCGTGCACCTGAACAGTGTCTGCTGTGCCTGCAGGTCTGTTGTTATAGCCAACAACTCGAGCTCCTGGTTCCCGTGACAGTCCTGACAAGTATTTTTAAATGCAACACTCGTCTGGAAGAAAAATGCTTGGTTCTAACCCAGCATGAGGCGAGTTGGCAAGGGGATTATTTCGCGGCGACAGACAACATGGTAATTGGAAAATGAAGTACGGTAGAGCCTCGATTATCGAAACATCTATTATCTAAAGAAATGTTCGTACTATATATTTCTAGCATAGGCGTGTGTAATCTAGGTAACATACATATTCCATCCTGTCAAAGTTATCGCGGCTAATAATCGACACAACAGTTCTTTATAATATTGTATTGTACTGGATAATAATTTCAATTCCGTGTTCATTTACTTTATCATTAACTTATATCCACCGTTTTTTTTTTTGTTATACATCAACTAGAACTGCTACCGTATTAATTTTGTGCAAAATATTTCTTCGACGAAATATTTTCGTCCTCCAGTGGAACGAGACGGAGCGGTGGCGTCAGAGTCGAGCGACGGGGGGGATATTATCGGCATCGCCACCGTGTCTGCCATTAGAGCAGTGCAACAAGTACATACTAGTACTAGTAACAGTAAGTATGTACTACGCGGAGCTGTTGCGGAGGCGAGTCCGCGCACGTGAAAAGCGAAAGGGCTTTCGGATGGCCGTGACTTTTAGCTGCACAGCTGTTCAGAAGCAACAGGAAACCCGATGACAATGCTCTCGCGTCTGCGCCTCTCGGATACTCGTGCTCTACACTCTTCATTGTATTCAGATTATTGATAACCGTAAATAGTCTCGGTGAACCGTTCATCTAGCCACTGAATTTTTTCTATGAATCTTATGAAGTATAGTTGGAATTATTTAGGTCATGATTGCTATAAAAACTATAGAAACAACATATTTCAATAAACAATTTAGTTCTTTGTCGAATTACGGAAATTATTTATAAATAATTCAAATCATCATCTGGAGGATAGAACAAAACTATAAAGCTTTTAATGTTATTGTCGCGCTATTCCGTCACATCGCGACATGAAAAAGAACTTCGTTTGATGAAAAAACACGGAATACGACAGTAGAAATTCGCGATTTAGAGTGAACGAAAAGAAGAACGCGAAAATCGAGGGACAAAAGGAGAGCAGGTGTTCACAGAGACTAATACTGCACGGTACTGCTGAGCACCCGGGGAATAATAAAGCCGCCGAAGGCGATAATTAAGCTTTAATTAAGAGATGCTAGTAATTAATGGCAGGGCAGTCGTCATCTGGCATACAATGGTGTGTGCCAATATTTCAATGAGATGTTATTTATTTCGACCACAGGGAAAAGAATCAATCGTCTCTACACATATCCATTTACGACAGTTTAAACCTTCAAGTGAAATCAATTGTTCCTTTTTACAAGTTTTTTTACCGCCATCACTTTTTCCGATATAAATAGATATACTCTTGCGAAGTAACTCGAAAATAGTATGTAATGTATAATACATTAAGAAACCCACTGGTATTACGATAAATATCACACTTAATCTTATAAACCGAGAAACTGAAGCAACGGGGCAGGGAAAATTTAGTTTCAATCGACTGGCACATATAGTACTCCCGTATCTCTTTATCTATCATAGTGACTGTCCACTGGTGAATTATGGTTCACGGGCGGATGAAATTCCGACCAACGAAAGTCTTTAGATATACCAATACATCAAGAGGCTTATTAAATGCCTGTGTTTGCACCGAAGGGAGAGATGTAATAAATTTCCCTTAGCGATGTTCCACACCACGGACATCTATTTCAGACGAATTTACTGAAACAGGATCTGTGGTTGTTTCTCCAATGAGGATGACCTAATACGATATTATTTATGGAGGTCAAAGACTGTCTAACAGAATAATGCATAGAAATTAATCAAGATCAAAATTCGCCACCAAAATAAAATCCAATCGTATGAAAAATTATTTAGAATAATTTTGAATTCTTGAATTCAATTCGTGAATTTTTGAATTCGTACCGAGAATTTTGAATGGTAACTCAATTTGATACTTTACTGTATTAGTAAATTGTATAGAAAGTAATGTAAAATATTGCTTGAATCAATGTAATTTTTTGTGCGTGACAACAATTGTCCATTTCTAAATTGATACTTTTTTTCCGATTCTGTAGATGTATGGCTCAGTGCCTTCCGGCAAAAGATTAAAAATAGTTTGCTGAATTCATGAATCATCATGCCATCGATCAACCGAGTGGCCTGCGAAACGCGAGTACCGTTCGCATCTTTTGTAACGTTGTATCCTGTCCGATCAATAAAAAAGGTGTACAAGCAAATTGGTGCCCGAGGTTTAATGACCCGCGTGGTGATGCAACCGTGTATGGGTCTCGTTCGAGATATTAAGTGACTGCTTATACTTTATAGGTTGAACTGGAAGATAGAGTCACGAAATGGGTAGATCGAGAATCATGATTAATCGTGCGATAATCAGCGATCAGTATACTATCTATTACTCCACATATCCTCGAACACATACACACACACCGATACACGATGCCAAACGATTAAAAACCCTTTCCAGCGGAATACGAAAACTGTTATAAATTATGGAATGGCGAATTGGGACAAGCGTAGCTTATATCTCATAAATTGCAGTAAAAGCGATTATTGGTCAATATTGAGGTCGTCGAGAAGAATAAGGAACTGCGCCTGGAATACTAATGACCGAAAATGAGAAAGGAAAAAATGCGGGTAAGGGGAAACATACATGGAAGGACCAAAGAAATAAAGCGGCCAGCGTACGAAGTAGAAACCGCCCTCGCCTCGGGCACAATTTCTCCCAACTGATTCAGGTCGAAGTCTCGAGAGGACGGAAAACCAGGGCGACTCGCCATGGATGACAGAATCGAGAGTACAAATTCTGAGCTAAACGACACAATTCGACAAATCGATCATCACAAAACTACTATATACATATGTACAATCTAGCATATATTATTTAACATTTGTACTCAATAACTGATTATATCGAAAGTAAAGTTTTACTCACATTCGCGAAGTAGATTACACAAAAGTCTACGATACTTGTAAATTTACTATATGAATAAATTATTCACGCTTTTAGTGTCTAATCTAATTATTGCATCCCAAATTTAAACCATAGTGCATTATTACGATTTGTTGTTTCAATGTTATTCAACGTCAAAAAAGACCCGCGTTTTTTAAAACACAGCAGCAGAACAATCGATTATGAAAACAAGTTGTGTATAGTAGAAAACCACAGGCGACACTGTCGAGCCACATGCGACCAATATCATAACAGAAACCCATAAAGGGGGAAAAAGGAGAGGAGGCGAAAGTTAATCACGATGCGAAACCATGGCCAAAGTAGAAAAAGAGGCAGAAATTCGCCTGACAGGCGACGGATCTTAAGACGTTAGCACAGGGAAAGGTGGAAAAAAAGGAAACGAATGAGGCTTGATTACAAGTAGCGGCCAACAGCGGCGGCAACTTGGTGTCGATCGAATGCACGTAGGTATATATCTTCATTTCGCAACGATTCACGGTTATCCGATATAAGAGACATTACGGCTGCATAAAACGCGGTCTGGGATCGGGACATGCATCGAAGATTTACAATGGCTTCGAATGGTCCGATCCACGCCTTTTTTGTCCTGGTTCCTCGTTGCGAGGCTTCTTGCGGCTTTGAGCTCTCCGCTCTTCTAGCCACCCTCGCCTCTCTCTCTCCCTCTCTCTCCATCTTTCTCTTTCTCTTTGCTCTCGAGAGCGCCTTTGAAACGTCTTCGTGATCTATATGGCCGTTGCTGCTGGATTCCGGGAGCAATATCGCTCGATGTTCTAGCCTTCACCAGCGTGCTTTTGTAATCCACCGTGTGATTGGAGAACGAAGAGTTAGGACTGTTGTACTTATTGTTAGTACATTTTGAGAGAATGTGGATTTTTTATATAAAATTACTCAAATGATACATCATAATGCAAAGTAAGAGGAATTATAAAATATGGTATATTCGAAATATCGGTGTAATTCATAAAATGTATTGAGATATATTACAGAAATTTAATTGCAGTAGAGGAAGTATGGACGCAGTAGAATTTATATTTGCAAAAACATTTTACGGTCTGATCATTAATATACTACAATTTTATTTTCCTTGGTAACTTTTAATTGAAATGCTGAAAAGATGATATATACCTCTATAGTGAATAGCAAAATTCCCATTGAAACAATTACGCAAAGTACAAGAGTTTTAAATAACCACCCTGTGTAATATTCTCCCGTAAACGAACATCATTTTAATTAAATTAAAACTAAACAGCCTTTGTAATTGAAAATCATGTGCTTCTATGAAAACTAGTTTAAATCAGGGATGGGCAGGGGCAAGTACTTTTCAATATTAAGTACAAGTACTTGTACTCGGGACCAAGTACTTTTACTTTAGGACAAGTATTTGTACTTTGGGTCAGGTATTTGTACTTTGGCCCAAAGTACAACTTTGTACAAATGCCAAAGTACTTGTCTCAAAGTACTTGTACTTGGGCGCAAGTACTTGTACTTAATATCGAATAGTTCTTGCCTTTGTCCATCCCTGCGAAATAAACAATAATCATAAGCATGACAAAGTGATGCGATTTGCAAAGCGCACGAGTCAAAAATCAGAATATTGAATATTTATGCAGATGTGCATTACTCAGAAAACAGTGGCACGAAGATAAATTAGCTAACTAGCATTCGACAATACGAACGATTGTATGAAAACAACAAACTCCCAGTTCTAGCTAAGAAAATAGACGCATAGATACGATTAATGCATTGACGAGCAGATTTCTCTGATCATGGTTACGATAAGTACAATTCAAACAATAATTACAATAATAATTACAACCAATCTCTCGCACACTTTGGACAAAATGTCCAGACGGATGGTAGAGAGACCAGAGGAACTTGAAAACATGCGACTCACCGATCTGGAACTCGGGTCACCTTCAATGGACTCTTTGGGACGAATCTGCTTCGCCAATTCACCACTCTTGGTTTGTCTCGCACTGACTCTACTATTCGGATACATTCCACCAGATATACAATTTACGCGAGCAAACACTGTCTCTGATAACTCATCGGAGTTGCACCTGTAATAGAAAGAGAAAATACAAATTGGTATTTCTGCACCTAGCACAGAAAGCTGTGGATCTTGGAAACTGCATATGTGTGAAAATACTTACACTATGTCCCACTGCTCTCATCCAGTCACTCATCTTTGGCTCTACTACTGTTGTGATCACTGCGAGGTTAGATCGATACTGCGATCGAACACTGACTCCAATATCTGCGATTCTTCCTTTGTTCGATCGTAGCGAATACTTTAGCGTAGCGATCTGCTTTAATTTGTACTCAGCACCACTGACTCGAATGTGCGTCAAGCACCTGTTACAGAACGAAAGATCCCGAATAAACATGGATCGAAAGTATGGCACCGCAACCGAAGCGGAGCACCCGTACAAAAATAAATCCGCTAAATGAATAATTTGAGTCTTACCATCGCTTCAGGAACAATATTGTATCCGAAATGCAGGAGAAATCGTGCCGGCAAACGGTGTGGGTGGATGATGCAACTGCGCGCGTTCCAAGCCGGGGTAAGAATCGGGCGATAATTATGAACGCACGTATTTTCCGACCACTACCTCACATTTCCCGGATGCGCGAGATGTTTAAGTCACTTCTGCTCATATTCGCGGATCACAACACTGTTTTCTGACACTTTTATTCCGAATTTGATAGCGTGTCAACGCGGATACGTACTCACGCGAACTTGGCGGCACGCACTCTGTGAAATCCAACATGGCGTCACACATTATGGCGGCGGGCGGCTCTATTAGACAACCGCTAAATTTGCCGCCCGCCGCCATGTTGGATTTTCACAGTGCGTGCCGCCAAGTTCACGTGAGTACGTATCCGCGTTGACACGCTATCAAATTCGGAATAAAAGTGTCAGAAAACAGTGTTGTGATCCGCGAATATGATTAGAAGTGACTTAAACATCTCGCGCATCCGGGAAATGTGGGGTAGTGGTCGGAAAATACGTGCGTTTATAATTATTACCCGATTCTTACCCCGGCTTGGAACGCGCGCAATTACATCATACATCCACACCGTTTGCCGGCACGATTACTCCTGCATTTCGGATACAACATTGTTCCTGAGGTGATGGTGAGACTCAAATTATTCATTTAGCGGATTTATTTTTCTCCGGGTGCTCCGCTTCGGTTGCGATGCCATACTTTCGATCTATGTTTATTCGGGATCTTTCCTTCTGTAACAGGTGCTTGACGCACATTCGAGTCAGTGGTGCTGAGTACAAATTAAAGCAGATCGCTACGCTAAAGTATTCGCTACGGTCGAACAAAGGAAGAATCGCAGATATTGGAGTCAGTGTTCGATCGCAGTATCGATTTAACCTCGCAGTGATCACAACAGTAATAGAGCCAAAGATGAGTGACTGGATGAGAGCAGTGGGACATAGTGTAAGTATTTTCACACATATGCAGTTTCCAAGATCCACAGCTTTCTGTGCTAGGTGCAGAAATGCCAATTTGTATTTTCTCTTTCTATTACAGGTGCAACTCCGATGAGTTATTAGAGACAGTGTTTGCTCGTGTAAATTGTATACCTGGTGAGATGTACCCGAATGGTAGAGTCAGTGGGAGACAAACCAACAGTGGTGAATTGGCGAAGCAGATTCGTCCCAAAGAGTCCATTGAAGGTGACCTCAGTTCCAGATCGGTGAGTCGCATGTTTTCAAGTTCCTCTGGTCTCTCAATCATCCGTCTGGACATTTTGTCCAAGGTGTGCGAGAGATTGGTTGTAATTATTATTGTAATCATTGTTTGAATTGTACTTACCGTAATCATGACCAGAGAAATCTGCTTGTCAATGCATTAATTGTATCTACGCGTATATTTTCTTAGCTAGAACTGGGAGTTTGTTGTTTTCATACAATCATATGTATTCTCGAATGCTAGTTAGCTAATTTATCTTTGCGCCACTGTTTTCTCAGTAATGCACATCTGCATAAATATTCAATATTCTGATTTTTGACTTGTACGCTTTGCAAATCGCATCACTTTGTCATGCTTATGATTATTGTTTATTTCGCAGGGATGGACAGAGGCAAGTACTATTCGATATTAAGTACAAGTACTTGCGCCCAAGTACAAGTACTTTGAGACAAGTACTTTGGCATTTGTACAAAGTTGTACTTTAGGCCAAAGTACAAATACTTGTCCTAAAGTAAAAGTACTTGGTCCCGAGTACAAGTACTTGTACTTAATATTGAAAAGTACTTGCCTCTGCCCATCCCTGGTTTCAATTGTGTTTCGTAGGAGGTACATGTTATAGTGTATTGAGGCATTTTTTTACAAACTTCTATGAATAAAACGCAACAATATAAAACGCATTCAAAACGAATTTGATAGTAAGCGTAAGCAAGAAAATTCAAAGGCCCAGTAGTATTGATCTGTGTTTACGCAATCACGCAGCCGGCACGTGACAAACAAGAAGAAAAAAATGAATAAAAATAGATATCGCGATTTCATAGCAGACAGCGGTCGAAATTGACGATGTAATCCAAGACAGTGGCGGCACAGCATTACGTTTCCATTAGTTGGGCAACACTCTGTCTACTGTAATTTCAAGATCCCTAATCCAACGTGCCACTTTAGCCCATATGTATTAATCCTAGTATGCATTAATGTCAATCACACTTTAACTTCGCAAGGTCGCTATTTTATTTATTTGCTGTAAATTTTATGTATTGTACAAATATTTTTAGATAATAAAACTCTGGAAATATTTGTAGAATTCCGAATCTTTCCAAACCATACGAATTTCGTTTTGCATATTTTTCTAAAAAGAAAAGAATATAATTATTATGTTACGGGTTAGGACCGCGTCAATGAAAACGTCCAACGGGTCTCGATAATATCGAGAATATCACGGGAACAAAATATGCGTGGATCTAAAAATAATTCGTAAAAAGCAATATTTCCCGTATGTGTTACATCAGAAGATAATTAACCAGAGTATTCAGAGTTAAAGGTCCTATAAAGTTAAATCTTTTCAAACGATTTGCTTAGTAGCAAAAGGTTGGTTTGAAGAATGGCAAGAATTTATTAAGGGTGGCTTCATCAGGCGATGACGGGATAAATCGCTTGAGGCACCACATTTCACGGCTTGTTCGAGCTTGAAATGCTTTAAAGGTGTAATTTACACCCGGCATATACTGGTTTCCGTAGAACGAATTTACGATATCGTTATCGAGCATGCATACCGTAACTTTTCCCGTTTATAGGCACACAACGATAGACACACATACCTCAGAGTACATAGTCGAAAGAGTTCTGCAATTTACAACGCGTACGTCGCGAATAAAACGAATGTTCCACTGCCAAAGGAAAAATTTGAGCTAGGTTCACCTTGTGCATGCCGATTTACACGATCATATAGAAAATACTTGAAAGTTATCATTTTAAATCTCAGTATTCTTCGTCGAAAGGTACTTTAATAAATAAATCAATTTCACGCTTAATATATTACCGAAAACAATAATTAGAGTAAATAACAATACACTTTTTATCTTTCGAATTTAATTTTCACTTATATCAAAGTAACGATATTCTGTTACTAATTAGCGCTCGTTCTTTAATCAATCAGGTTGGATTATATTTTCGTGAAAATTTAATACAATAAGGATAGTTATATTCTATAAAAATTAGTTTGGGTCTAATACATTTACAGCAGGATCACAAGTCAAGATTCGTGATCTAGATCTTTGCAAAATTCAATTCTTTAAAATGAGTTCACGCTAGAACAAAGTCGCAGGATAATCTGAAGGATTCACGACGCGAAACGGCAGATTATCAAGGACATTATAAAAGCAAGTATTGTCGTTGTTAGGCGATCACCCCATTCGGCTTGAGTAGCCGCTATTTCAGCAGGGTCGAGGAGATTCTCCGGCATCGTACGAAACGGCTCCTTTCACCCGGATCCTGCGCCGCACTGCGGGAATGCTGTCGCTGAAACGAGAAGGAAATGAAAGGCAGAAAGAAGCGCAGGAATAAGAGAGCGCCATACCGCCAGCTTGAGGCAAGGAATCGCTCTAAAAGGCGAGCAATCGTGAAGGAATTGCGAGTAACGGGGTGAAATAGTTTCGACGAAAGCGAAGAGCATAACTGACCGATAAAGTAGACCACTCTCCAGCTGCTGCTGCTGTTGCTACAGTAAGAACACTATTCTCCACGTCTATCTTCCTGCATGTCTAGCGAAAAGTTCCATGATGCTTCCTTCAAAATATTTCGATCATTCTCTCTCTCTCTCTCTCTCTCTCTTTCTATCTTACGCTTTTAGTTTACTCAATCACTGAATTTTTCTACGCGAATATTGCTTTGCGCATCAGTTACGTCACCCTGGATGAAACTGAAATACCAGATTCCTATGCTGACTAGTGCAATTGGCGACGAGTTATGATGAAGTTGTAAGATAAATTGAAGCAGAAATTGGTAAATTAAGTTGTATCTGATTAAGCCGCGCCGATGGAATTCACGGGTAAAATATACATGCGAAGATTGTCCCACGGATTGTGGTTTATAGTTTATTCAGTAATACTTCCTACTGTAATTGAACTTGGTTACGTTCAAATGGCTAGACAAAGTGATATTGTTATGCCTGTCAGGTAACTCAAACGACGATTTATTTTTTAACATCTACATAAATCATCCGAGACTGATTATTAATTTTTGATTAGAAAATACGTGAAACTTTATGCAACAGATGCAGCAATAACGATAAATGAGCTTGTCACGATTGAATACTAATGAGATTGTAAGCCAAAGAAGTGGCAATGCAAATCGGAAAATAAATTGCGAGACAAGGCATTTGGTAAATTGGACTTTAAGTAGAGCCGCAGAGGAAAACGATTGATTCGCGAAGAGACGCGAATTTATTTAAATCTATTCATTTCCTCGAGTCTTATAGTTGTAGGTTCTCGAAGTACAAAACTAATTGCAAGAAATACATAGATCTCACGCACTAGCAATCAGTGAATCGCGGCAGCTTCTTTCAGAGTCTACAAGTGAATAGGTACATACTTTTGTATACCACATGTGTTCTCTTCGCTCGAGGAGGCGCAACAGAACTCGATCCGAATCGATCCTATCGGATTCTTTCGGATGTACGGGCCGCGATTCTTAGCGGAACGCAGGTTGCGTTTGACATTTCTCTGGCATTTCGAAAGCGCACTCGCACGCGCTGGAGCCAAGCGTATGGCGTCCCATGACAAATCATAATGTCGGACCATCCGACAATTCAAATGACGATGAAAAACGTGCGGCTTGTTCTCCACTGCGGAAAAATCCTTCCTATTGTTCTTATTCGGATTATGGGATGGACTGCGTGCCGGTAGTGTCGGTTGCAGGAGGAAAGAGAGAGAAGCAACGATAAAGCGATTGCGGGGGAGAGGAAGACAGAAGATGAGTTCTAACGCGAGAAACGATAGCATGGTGATGGCTGATAACTCGCCTCGTGCTAACGAGCCGATGATGAATGGGACCAACCTGCATCACGGCTGGAAGTGAAACCTGACATAAGAATAGCCTGTACTTGGTACCGACAACTAAAATTCCTCTTTCCAGCCAATGAATTATACTTACCGGTAAACTGACTGTATTTTGCGCAAACTAATACATATATTCAATTATTATCACGTAATATATTAGGTTCTTAAAAATAAAATGGTCGACTTTACGATACGAATTTTCTGAACATTTTGAAAAGTTTTAGATGTATTTGGATCGTTCCACTTTAATTAAGCCTACGTATGATCTATTGGATTACTTTAAGGTACTGGCAGCTGACGAATACTATTTCATTATACGAAACTGAGAATCTATAACACTATAACATTAAAATCTAGAGTTGTAATTCAGAATCTGGGAAGAATTACTCGCAAAGAAAAATCGTGGTCAATCGGATTCATAAATTCAGGTCGTTACCATTATCGTCGATCATCATCATTACGGTATGGCATGACATAGCTCCCTTAGCCGGTTTTTTTTCCTTTAGCATGGTGGATAAGTGTCCGATCTCCACGTGTGAACCCTTTTTCCAATAGAGAAGGAACTCGTGCGCGTTGGGTTGCCTTCCTCTCGATTCTCACAGGCCAATTAAACGAAGACTTTTGCCGGTTACGAGCGATCGGCATCCGGCTCTCGCGAGAGCGTTACACCTCTTACCGCTCGCAGCGCCTCTTTCTCTTTTGCACACGTGTGAAAGGCCACTTTCGGAAATTCGCGGCCGCGCCGCCGCCACGGAAACCAGGGCTGCGAATCATCTCGATGGAATTGCTGGCAAGTGAGCGAACGAATGAGCGAGCAGGAAAACGAGTAAGTACTAAGAGAGCGCGATAGTCGAGCAAAGGAATGCCGCTGATTTCCTTCGACTTCCAACACCAACTCAAGCTTGCCGTTAGCTTTCCGTTAGCTGAGAGCTGCACTCTGTGGTGTTATGTCAAATCAAGGCCACCGCCGCGCCGTGCGTTCTACCCTCACTTCCATTAATACTGATAGAGAGGTAGAAAGTTCCTCGGGAATCCCTTGATCGATTTTCGATTGAGATCCTCGAGTGCGGTTGCGAACAATCGCTCCTAAAGTGAAGTGCTCTATGGGCACACCAAGTATAAAACGTCAAATATAGAGCCTCTCAGTTGGAATTAATGATTCGGAGAATCTATAGAGATCACAATGAATATTGACTAATGAGGCTGTGTTATTCTTACTGGAGAGATTTTAAGAGCGTCAGAAATAATGATTGAATACGATTGAGGTGTCAGAGTTACGATTGAAGCTCTCCAGTTGGCAATAAAAACAGAACTGCCCTATTGGATAATCAGGATTTAATAATTTATATTAAATAAAATAGAATTTCATTTTCAATCCCTCAGGTTTCTTTTGTCACTCTAATTCTCATTCTTATATGTAGCTTGATTTTATTAGTTTAATAAGGGAGTGAGCATTGATAGAATTACATTTTATATAGGGTTTTAATTCGCGACTCTTGCTTGGCAATAGTACACTTGCTAATATGTCTGCAATTGCATGACCTTTCGCGAAACCGACAGGCGAAAAACTGCACCAGCGACCTAGATGTACGAACGAATTAGTTCCTACCAGTACATGCCAAGTGAAGTATTGACCGGAAAAAGAACTATCTTAAAGGGTCTAAAGACTCTTTAGCTGATGCTAATTCATAAGCAATGAGGTCTTCTAATATTTTCTGCGAAAGGTGAACGAAGAAATTAAACTGTATTATTCATTAGCGATGACTCAACTTAATACTCTGACCAAATTATTCAGTCCAGCTTAACTAATTAAATGACGTATTTATTTAAATACCTTATAGTCTAAAGAGAGAATATTATCAGATATTCTTGGAAACAAATCACAGATGACTATGTCAGAGTGTACTACGATTGTTAACAAAGCAAGAACATCATTTGAAGAATGTTTCTAAGTGAATCGAATGTTCCTCGATTTTGATACCAGATTTATCGAACACAAGTTAAACCGCGCCTAAAGTGCAACCCGGCTGTAATTGTGAATTATTACAGCCTGAATCAGTGATTATGTAAAAAGATGTAACGTGTCCGGAGCAAGCATAAATCTTTCTTGGCTAGAACGCGAGAACCTCTGATCGTCTCACGCTGTGCAATGTTACTCTGGTAATTTACGATATCCTGCGATGCCTCTAAAAGCATCGGAAGCTGCACCATTGTACCGCTGCATTAGTAGTACTAACCACATTTCTCCAGTGATAGGATAATAATATCAAACCGGTAAAGTGGAGCTGTGGAATCAACGAACAGTGGCGAGAGACGGGGATCTATTGTGTATCATAGCACTCTGATACATGTATACAGTACTGTGGTCAATGTTCAAAATCTATTGTTTCGCAAGATATACACTGCCAAGGAAACGATATTTTCTCTCGCTACACCTATAAAATCTGCGAATTATTGTTCTTATGTAAATGAACGTTCCGAACAAGCTGCTTTGGGAAATTCAACTTTGTCGAATTTATGTTATTATATTATCATTAGATAAATTTTTAATTGTCACTAACAATAGCAAATCATAATCAGTAGATTTATTTTAAATAACTTTCGCTGCGATTTTAGCCCCTTGCTTAAATTGGCTTAAATTGGCTTAAATTAGCGGATTGAAGATTTAAAATTCAAATTTATAATCCCTGAAGTTGCTGGGAAATTTCGCATTATTCAAAAGTAACACACCAAATAAGCTGGTCAGGTTCGCGATCCCCCTTGAGATTTTCAACCAGAAAATTATGAGGACACCTGAAAAATTGTACGAAAATTCACGTGAGTTAATGAGGTAAGGGTGAAAAGAGAAAAAAAAGTTCTACATTGAAAGTAACAGTATGTTCGACGCATATATCAAACTGTCAACCGAAACAAGTGATTCCCTGTGCGATTATGCAACATTCCTGTTAGCATAAGCGATTACAAGCGTAAATCCTCCGCTCATCGTCGCGCGGAGGCACAGCACCCTGTTATCCTTTTGTCTAGACGGTTGTTTTATGGAGAGGCGCAAAGTGGAAAAGTAGCATTGAATGTCAGTTGAACGTTGCTCTCGTCAAATTTCAGTTCACTGTCCTCTCCTCTGGCGGATTTGGATTTCTCATTTAAGATTATATTTTAAGTATAATTACATATTTGCGAGTAAGCATTGAAATTGAAAGAGTTGCAAATTGTCAAAAAAGTGGCACATTGATAAATCCAATAGCTTTTCGTGTATACAGAAAATTGCTTTATCCTGGTTCACCAAACACAAAGAGTTTGACACCAGTGCGGTGGTGTTAAACGAGCCACGTTGCAATTACATGCAACTGCAATTACGGTGTCAGCTCGATACCGACTGACAATCAGCTTGCTGGCAAAGGCTCACACGCGTTTTATCCCTTTGCCATTTAATCGTAAACGTGGCAATTTCGAAGCAGCTGTGGGGTGCAGCTCAGAGATCTGGAAACATGCCCCTCTCGCGGCAATTTTTTTCGCTTCAAATGTCTCGAGATTACTGTTTCACCGATTCGTTTACCTTGTTACAAGCCAAATACACACCTCCTTTACAATCGACATATCCAAAGTGAATACTTTAATTCAGTACTCTCTGTTTCTAATCGAAATGTCTATATCCTATTAAATTGTCACGTATCGAACGTATTTATATTTACTCAATAACTTTTTTAAAAAATACAACATATAAGTTGTGTGATAACCTAACACATTTACCATTACATAAAATAGTATTTCAGATTAACAAATTATCGTACTTAGATTCATTAGTACTAATTAAACCAGTAGTTTGAAAATATAATGGCGATACAAGAATTTCAACCGAGTTATAGTTACACAAGAAGACATAATAGTGAATAGTATGAGAAACTATCCATAGCAATCAATCGATGATGCAGTAATGTCGTTATAATTATGCAGTCGAACTAGGGGACAAGTGGTCCGCGACTTTTTACCACTTTCTCTCGTTAGATTTGCAATAGCAAAAAACAGAAAGGACGCGCGAATGTGTCACTGGGAACTCGGTGCCAGAACACGTACGGCCTTGCCGAGGAAAGTTGACCAGTGGCTCTACCACGCCCTATTCTGGCATTCTCTGCAATCGTACGTACATACGTACGCGCGTGCACCTACACGTGTCTGACTCGTTGAATTTGCTACGCACGCAAACATCGTAGGCGGCAAGTTTTCCTTTTGACGATAATCGTCAAAATTGGGCTAACCGTATGATCCAACTTTATTCCATGATTACATCTCCAGACAGATTTCACTTTAGAGACGCTTAACGAATCATAATCTTATCTTACTTTGTTTAAATTCGATTCAGAAACAAGACTGAACTATTTCACTGGGCAAAAGAGTTTTATATTTCTTATGCACTTGAAAAATGGTTTCCCTATTAGTATTATTGAGTGTAATAATGTTTAAACCACCCCAATAAATATTTGTCCAAACCTCTTCATTCGTGAAGACACCATAACATTTGCAAATTATAGTTAACGATTAGAAGAAAATCTACATTTACAAAATATATGAGTTTTTGTGTGTCAACCGATTCTCGCTTAATAATGAATTAATAATTAATTACTCATTCTCCACGCACCTGCAACTATCTCACTAACATCTATACCACGATAGCACACGCGAACATGATTCGTCCATTAATTTCACACTTTACAGCAACTACTAATTCCATTTGCCCCAATTCACCCTGACCGTCCAAAGTTACCAAAATTTGTCCCAGTCGTTATTCCGCGCTGGAGGAAGCCATGAAAACTTTTAATTAATTTTCCCCCATGAGAATTAACGGGTAGGAAAACCCGTAAAATTGTTCGTCTCGACAAGAGCAGTAGCACAATTCATTCTGCCATAAGAGCAAAGCGAACGAATCGCAAGTTCACTCGCATATTAATCGCAAGGACGGTGTCGTAAATCGGGGATCTAGAATAATGTAGATACTGTATAGAGAGGCGGATAGTTATCTATGCGCAACAATGAACAACTTTCTCTCTGTCTCCTTTTCTCGATTGCTCGCGGTCAGCTTGGACGCGCGTCCTTTGTGCGAGACGCGTCGGGTCGTCGCGTCGTCGCGTCGTCGTCAGTTCGGAGCCGGAACACGTACGGCCTTGTCGAGGATAGTTAACCACCAGGTAACACCACACCCTGCTCCGGCATTCTCAACAATTACGCGTTCACCCACACACTCGTGAAGCTGTGTATCGCACACACTCTCGAGTACTACGTGGGTGGACATTGCCCTCGCCAACAGCACGCCCACGGAAAGCTCTTTGTCAGATACTTGAAGATTCAGAGCTTCTCAGTTGGCTTAATAACGAGAAGGATCAGCATTCTGCGAAGTTTTCCTCTTGAAATACATCCGTGCGTTACGAGGACCAAGCTATGTATAAAGAGCACTACGTACACTACTAACATTCTTTTAGAACATACAATAGTATCCTATCCTAATATAAATATAAAGCTTAATGAGTTTTTCTTCAAATTGGAAACAATCTTTGACCCTGAAAGGAAACATACTTATTATTATTATACAATATAATATGATTATTCGAATAGTTTATTGTTACTGTATTCGTATTTGAATACAATATTTAAGAAATTTATTGGAATTCTGATAATGTAAAACTATTCGAACCAGGTGTATTGTTCTGCCAAGAAGTAAGTACACGAGTTTTTAAACCCGCAAAGTTTCCACGAGCTAGACAGTTGCGTGCAACTTTATTGCTGCTAATGATACGCCCGTACGGAAAATATTTTCGCAATTTGCAACATAGTTACACAATTCCAGTAAATATCCTATTACTCACGCTACCACGTGCAAGAATACAAGTTTAATGCACTTTACCACGTTTCAGTGCCATCTATAATCGAAGGACGACCGCTTCTATAAAGATCAGTCCAATCATATGAATTAGCACGACCGGTTTAAACCAACGACTTTCGCACTTAATCCTGTTATTTAATACTATTAAATCAATCGTATCGTGCTTAACAAATCACTTACTTTGCATGCATTCGTACACAGTATCAACGGTATTTTTTTAACAAATATGTGAAATGCATCGTACAAACGACAGTCACAGAATTAATCAGACATAAATAGTACTTTCAAATAATTTTAATCTCTGCGTGACGTTCCATACGAGTCTGTAAATGTAAGGTAAAAAATATTGATGAAGTTTACTTGATCTTGAATCTAAGAAATATCTAAAAGAAATTGATATAACAGAACTATTGGATTTTCAGTCCGTTAGTCTGGTTTGCACTATATCTCTTATGGACTATATTATTTTATGTTATTCTTATTTCTTGGCCAGAAAGTGTAATACAGAGATTCGTATCAATCCGATGCACGAGAGAAGTGAATAAATCATCGCTATTGAAAAGCGATCGGCAGTTGATTCGTCACTGTGTCGCGAGAACATTTCAGTACTTGCCTTTTAATTTACGCGCTTGGGGCGAGAGCTAATATCAACGAACGAGTCAGTCAAACGTGGCATAAAAGCTTGGGGCCGATCACGCAATAATGCGAAAGCGAAACAAGACAATAAAGTGCGGGCTCTAGTGGATAGACACAATGCCTCAGCGTGAATGCACGCCAGCAAAAGCAAGCGATCGTTGATCAAATTACGAGCAAAGGCTAACTTACTGACCACTTACGCTATCGCGCCAACCTTATTTATTTCACTTGCTTTTAGTGCTGTATCCAGCTGATTCGGCTCGGAACAATACTAAATAATTTTTTGCGTTTCGCGGAACACATATCTTGCAATGAAATTTTTTTTGATCTTGCTGTGTCTGAATATATCAGCACGTTTATATCGGTCAGTGTTTGATTCAACGATTCGACAAATCCTGAGTGAAAAATTACTTTCCGATACATAAGTATTTGTCAAGATGGACGACTGACTTTATTTATAGAACAAAACCGAGGTCCTTTGGGAATGTTCCGGAGTAATATTGTGTGTCGTAAACAATCAACAGGGTTGCAAGCGGTAGAAAAGCGAAAAGTATTGTGTGTAGATCATGTTATCCTAAATAAGCTTCGCAGTCTGTAGCATCCGCTTTTATCATATCGAATTACCAGCTGTGTGATCCTCCGCATGAAAGAGGAATAAAGGGTCTTCAATTTCTCGTCAGGTATTATGGATCCTCCCCCGTCAAGTAATTGAATAATCCGTAAAAGGATATAGATCCAGCAGGGAATTCGATTACTTTTATGTACGAGGGGACTGCAGGAGGCCAGTTTTCTTACAGGCACTTTACTTTAGTTTATGAACAATAGCAAATACATCTTTAATACGACCAGTAATTTAAACAATTCGTTTCATGAATCCTTGACCACATTAATGCTAAACCATCCTCAAGTTTAATTAGCGAAACTTTAAAGCGACTTCGATTATCAGACTTTGACTAAGGTTTTTAAAAATACGAAGTTAATATGAAGTTAACGTAAATCGACCTTTTTTCTGCGCATTTTAGTTAAAGAGTTGCAACACTATACATACATATGTGTCCCATATTAAAAATTCACAACTCATATTGTTCGAAATGTCAACTACTATTCACTGTTATAATAATTCTTTTGTAAATCTCATTGGCAACGGTGGAAATACATTGCAAATATCTGTATCGTGAAAGCAATTGGGTGATTGGAACCAATCTATAATCAATCCCATCTGGTTGAAACCGATATAGGAACCTGCACTTACAATTATACGACAGCTAGTTGACATATCATTTCTTGCAATCTAGATCACGAGTTTCTTTTTTCCTCGACAGTGGTTTAACATTTTTTTTTCTCTTCCGCAGTATCAAAGAATCGAACAGAAACGTTACAGTTACTTGTCAGTCGCCGCATTCCTACTATTGACGTCTACCTCCACCCTCTATCAACTACGTATACAGTTCGATTTATTAGCACTTATTTTCTCTCGGAAACAGCGAACGGTTCTTGGCTCGGCCTTGAATATCATTTAAGAATGTGAACGTGGTTCGGCAGAAGCATGCTATCAACTTGACAGATCTGTATCATTAATAAAATTGTATAATTCTACTACTGTCTTTTTACCGAACAGTGCTATTCAACATATAAACTTCCAGTAGGTGTTAAACAAACAAAAGAGCCCAGATCATCAAATTTTAGTCAATCGGTTAAATATTAATTCTCTGTCAAAGTTGTCTTCGCATACACATGTATATGGTCTTTAACGTGTAAAGTTTCGAGGTAGTCGCATATGATTCTTTATTGTGTAATTCGATTTTTACTATCACATGTAAATGCATCGAAAGTGTAAATGAACGCAAGCGAAGAACTGGGATTCAATAGACACGGTGTAAATGATAAATGGAATGTCTTCTATTAGGAAAAGTGTAATCTATATCGTGAAAGATGGGAAGGTGGAGCAGTTTGAAAGTTCTGGTAGTCATTAATATTCATACTGATCAGTTTGTTTGGTGGTAACTGGGTGGATGCTAGGTATCCTCTGATATGTGGATGTCCTCGAAGGTAAGACATCCGGTTCCCTGGCCCAGTTTGCATGCGTGCGAGTGAGTCGTACGCAAGGTTTTGCCGGAGATCGAGCATCTGCTCTCTTGATCTTATGTACTTTCTTACCGTTTCCTTCGGGTTAATGACGTCAGGATCCAGCCAATTTGTGGCCCATTTTTTTTTCTTCTTTCGCGTCATTAGGTCTGCGTGAAATTGCTGATTGGTCGGGATTTTATACATAATCTACGCGTTAAAGATAACTGAACTAAAGTGTGCTACTGCAATTATACTACTGTGTTAAAAATCCAATCTACAATTTCTTTTGCCAAATGTTCATGATTGTTATTTTCTAAAACCACCTGCAACTATTTTACTTTAGTAGCTTATTGATCTTTAATCATGGTCAGAGTCGAATTAAGACTATTATAGGACTAGTAAAATCTTGACTACTTCATTAGCAGTTTTACAACAGAATCTAGTTTGCACTGGCAATTGTGAAATTTATAATTGCTTTATTTTCATATAGAATTTTCAGATATAATGTACTACCACGACTTCGTATGGAGCTATTATCGGCATAGTTAGCAATAGACTGGCAACATTTCGCGCAGCTGAACAAATAAAAGAAAGAAAAATAAGTCGTGCGAAGATCGTTTAAACGCATTGTGATCTAAATATGTATGTTCCCAGTGAGAGTTACACAATGAGCAACTATGCCTTGAAAGAGTAGTGGTAGTTTAATGGTGCGATACGAGGTGCATCTGTAAGCTAGGAGAAGATCGGAAAATTGCGTAAATCATGTCTGTCTCAAACTCAATCTTTAACGGTGTCTATTAATAGTCTGCCGATTAGTATTCAACGGCTGATTTGCGCAACGCAGTTGCTGAGCTGCGAAATTATTTTGGAGCGGCTTTGGGCCTCCTTGAAGTATATCTGCACGATATCGACTGTCAAGATCTTGTGGTGTCATTTCGAAAAGCCTTTCGTAAGTTACAGTGTCATTCGGTCTTTAAGTGTATTTTAATGACACTCACAAACATTCATACTTTTTATTGCTGTCCATAAAGAAATTTTTTCTACCTTCAGGAAATTTATTACAAAGGTAATTGTAGTTCGTTTTCAATTTATTTCGCAATACTATTAAATGTGAAAACTTTGTATTAAATATACTTGTGAAACTCGAAATTCGGATTATAGTTCTCTATTTTTAAATGCACACTTCTTCTATCTAATTCATCTAATCTGCAATAATTTTTAAGAAACGAAGCTAAGAATGAGTTTTCTTAAATACAATGTTTCATACAGAAAAATGTAAAAGTGTTTAAAAACTCAAAACGAATCAAAGACGAATCGAAAATCATTGAAATACCTGAATGTAATTCCTGTACTACTAAACACAGATTGGTCCTTGATATTTCGAGATGACTGAGAAATGGAGAATGCGAAGCAAAGTGTACTTGACTTTTTGAAACGCTCATGGTGCAAGCTTGAAACGCAAATCGCGTTATCAAATAGCTGCAAGAAAGGACCTTTCGATCAAGAGAGTCAAGAGAGTCAATGAAACTCATCGATCGAACGCCTCGTCGTCCTTCCTTGCCAGGATCGTGGAGACCTTTGTCTGAGGACGACGCTCCCTGTCACGATTGGAAATCCTTTCCTCGTCAGCGACTGTTCAGCTAGCAACACACATACAACACTATAAAGTATATATATATATTGCCTTGCGAATAGATCGCGGCCTTCCACAACTTTATCGCAGATATCTCCCGACTACGTTACTTGGAATTAATTAACTAATTGATTCTAGCGCCGGCGCAAGGTAACCTGTCCAAGTCATTCAGCGTTTGCAACTTGAAACGTAAACCACCATTATCCACTATCTAATTAACTATCATACTCAAGAGTAAAACTCGTAATGTGAAAAAGTGTTATTTGGAGAACTATTCCAACGCATTCAAGCGATATCTTATTATAAAAACAGGGATATCGGAAAATACTATAACTGATGCTATCAATAATACTATCATTGATACTGTGAATAATGTAATGAATAATACTATAAATTGTAGTAAAAATACTAATCAGTAAACGTGGATGATAATGATATAAAGATCAGAGTGATAAGTAGAACCAGTTCATCTATGCGTAAAATCGATCTCCAACTAGGACAATTTCTATCCTCACACTTCAATTTTGTTCTACTGTTGTCAGTAGAAGAAGATCGATTAACGGCCCAGCGAAAGGCAGGAGTTGGTTTTTTGGAGGAGCAGCCCTCGTACTCGAGGTCGTTCACCTCTCAAATGACCGTGCACGGGGACCGGTCCGAAACAAACGCCGCTTCGATATCGGCTGCCTGAATTGGCCCTTGCTTACCTCCATAATCTACACTGATCTCGTGGGATTTGTCTACCGAATCTTCTCCTTGTCCATCGCGCTGCCATCGATTTTTCTGATTGACCAGCTAGATTCATATTCTGGTCGGTCCAAAAGATTATCTGAAGTTTTAAGATGAATAATTAATATAATTACTAATAAACCAGTTTCTAGTATTAAACTTACAATTAGATCAGAAACATAAATTCTTCCTGATAACTCGACGTCAATTTTGAGATGTCTTGTTTTCGTGAGAAATTTGAATGACAAAAAGATAGCAAAGTCATATATGTTATAATTCATTTCAATCGCACGTGACTTGTGCAAAGTGTTAGAGTCGAAAACACATCTGAAGATCGAGTATCCTTATTCCACACTAAGCCTTATTTTTCCACGACATCCCAAACATTACACTGTACTTTCTTTGAAAGACATCATCACGCGGGAGCCGCAGAGCCCTTCAGCCCGTAAGAAAATATTGGAACGCACTCGTCAACATGAGTACTCCGTGAAAGGAACCCCTCTGTAATTTTAGTTAAAGGCGTCACTCAAAAGATACATCAAGTAACGAACTTCTTGTATCCTTGATATCAAACTTTAAATATACAACTTAATCTACCTGACGGTTCAAAGGAAATGGATGTGCAAATACCGATATAAATAGCACTATAAAAATCGTACATGTATTTCGTTTACTACTGTATATATTCCGAATTTTATGTATATCTTCGTGTGATTTAATAAAGAGAAAAAATGTTTTGAACCCGTGTAACAAAAATCGTCACAGATCGCATGAAACAACCACAGGTGGTTTCATGCAAATTATCAAGATTCCATGGTGAACCGTTACGCGTGAAGGGTGCCAGCGAATAAGGTGTTTGAAGAAAAAGGAAAAGAAGTCTACCAAGATGGTTTAAAGCCTCGCGTCCAACCGGCCACTTTCGTCCGCGAAACGCACGGCACGCTCGCTTTCACGAAAATTAAGGATCACTGAAAATGTTCGCGGTTTTGATCGCGATCATTTTGCGGTTGGCCGCTGTCCAACCTGTCATTACAGTGCACCGCACGAAACAAGTTCATCTCTTGACTCCATCCACGAATGAAGGCGTTTTCCCGATTTCTCGTGAGTTGTCTTCACCAGCCCTCTCCGAGATGTGTCGACTTCGAAGAGGCAAAGTTCTCCGGCTACAGAATTTATTTAACCCCGATCAGTCACCCTCGAATATTTCGGAGAATAACGGCAAGCCTGCCCTTCCTTCGGTTATACAACGGGTGGTCTTTTTATCCCGCACTCTTTTATGCTTACAATTTCGAATATGATTTTAATTCAAATTCAATGAATGAGAAACTGATAAGAATTTTATCAAATCAGATCCTTTCTACATAATTCAATTACAATAACTTTTAAGCTCATTTTCCTAGATACTCCAATATATCATAAAAATACACAAGAATAGTTTAAAGTCACTGTTATTAAAACTGTCGCTGCCTCGCAAGATTACTATAAAGACGAGAAAACAAATTGGCCTTGTGCTACACTCGTCTAACAGAAACTTATCGCGCGCATAAACAAGCCGCAAGTCTATCTCACTTTAAATCGTCAGATCGTGTGGAAGAAAGCCATGCGGTACATCGTCGGAAGAAATAAAACTGTGAGCCCATTAGTCTCTCATTATCGAAAGACCACTGGGCCCACTGTATGACACATTAATTAATACACAAGGGAACAGAAGTGTATCCTTTTAGTATAAGCTTTCCTCTCGGTTTTTCTTCAGCACCTTCTATATTCTGGACGGCTGCTGCAATGTCTCTTCCATCGCCACGCCTAATTATACGTTCCATTATACATTACGTACACGTACTATACACACGTGCACGTCTGTACTTGCCAAGATAAGTAGTATAAGCACTGATCGCAGCTTTCTCACGAGACCGCTTTTCTTCTTGGACTGACCGATCGATTCGTGCGTCGCCTCTCCCCTTCTCTCTCGCTCTCTCTTGCTTCATTATCCCAACTCTCAACGCAAAAGCTTGGCACACGTCGATCAAAACGACCATTGATCCCAATGGATTCTGAGTTAAACGTTCCTTCTATTATTTTCTCATTAGTCACGGATCCACTACCAAACCCAGTTGAGATCAAGTAATCAGGAATCGTTTACTCACAGAAGAATTTGTAATGATGTTGCATTTATAAGACATAAAATAAAAATATATTTGTCGGATGGTAAATTTAACCGAAACATCCTTACGAAATGAAACACATTCAACATTTAACACATATGGTGTTAGTCACATATAATAATGCGTTCGAGCAACGAGAATAATAAAAACAATGCCAATAGCTATCTAATTATTTATACTAACTCATAAATATAGAAAAGAGCATCGAGAAGATAGGCAAAGAATTTTAACACCTATTAAGAAACAAACGTGAAAAGATGTGAAAAATTGAGAGATCTTTCGTAATACGCGCTTACGGCTTGGAAATCCTTGGATCCTGAAAAGTCAAGCGTGACAGCCGCGAGCGCTTCATCCCCAGTGCAAAATGAATCACTGAAAACTGTAGACGATACTTAGCACACTGCGTTCCAATCCAATAAACATTAATAAGGACGAAACACAAGAGTTGATTTACGACGGTGGGCCTTTGAACCGTGTAACTACACTTAAGTACTATATTCGTTTGTAATTTACAATAATATTACCATGTCAAAATTTGTCTGGCAAAGCACAGAACTTAAAAGTCAAATATAAATCTATTACTTCGCAAAGAAAGGAAACGCAATTAGTTGGTAATCAATATCCCAGTGTCTGACCTTGCAATAATAATAATAACAAATTATTTTTAACGGGGAAGAACTGAGGGATGTATACAATATACACGGTATACCGTTTAGGGATGAATTATTGCGATAGACTACGTGCCGAGCATTAAAAGCATGACTAACTCGATAAAGGCCTCCGACAAAATCGTAGAGGCACGCGAGCGCGTATGGAGATGCACAGAGACGCGACGAGACGATCGATCGTGTGGAACGGTTAGAATGCAGAAAAGAGGTGTGTACCAGCGAGTTAGCGTTTTAAGTTAAATTCTTGCCGAGTCAAAGGAACGCTGAAGGCACTAACAAAGTAAGTCTATTATCTTTGCCTCCGTCGAACTCCCGAGACTAGGAAGATGAGAAGGAGCAATCGAAAGATCTCCGCATCATCTTCCGAGTTCATTCATCGCAGATTAAATACCTTTTGGAATACTTGGCGAAGCATAATTACACGTCAATAAGTTGAAAAAAATATACTTGATGCGATATGAGTCTCGAATCGATTGCATGTAGGAATAGATTTCGTAATGAAGTCATTAGTCATAGAATTCTAGTAATTAATTGAAAATAATAGTGAAACATTTAACGCTTAATTCATCCCATATATGAATTTCTATTCCACCATAATATGCAGATTATGTGCTATGGCAAAAATTCTTGACAAATATATACGCTGTATTTCAATATTAAATATTCAGCTAATCTGGGAGTAATTAGTTTATTAATAAACCTGTAATCACATTGCACTGCGACCCGCCGCTGTTGCTATTTCACCACGATTAGGCAGTATAATTAACGTCCTATCGCCGGACTTATAATTACTGCTTCACGTACTACGATATCTGATTTTCGCATCTTAAGGAATCGCTTCAGTCGCCGATTGCATATATTGAAATGAATGGACTGAAATCCTGGAAAGAACGCCTGCTGCCCTTTAACACCATCATTTTTCATTTGATAATAAATTTTGCTTATTAAATATAAAATCTTATGCACGAGAATACTAATTTAACCTATGAAATATCTTAATGTTTTGAGCTTGTCCGTATTATGTATATATGTAGAAAAAATATTGATATATGACACTTTTTTTTATTTCTACTAAATCTGACATTTTTCTGACGAAACTGGGTTATTCTACCTTCTAAGTAGAGCTACAGGGTAGATGAGTCGATAAGAGGACTTCGAGAGGTGAAAGAGACTACTCTAGCATCTGGATTAATTACGTAACGAGCATAATAAAATTTAATACGAGGTTTCTCGACATTTATTTCGAATCAGAGTGGCATGCCGCAGGTGCGGACAATAGATAAGTCGCGCTCGAGAAACCACTATAGACAGCAAATTGCACCATGAAATCCCTCGTGCGCAGTCATGCACCTCTTCGAAAATGGTTTCTCCGACTAATCGCAACCGATCGAGTTGAATATAACCAAAGGTTAGACCAGCGGTACCATAACAACTGTAAAAATCTACGCGGAAATCGACCGCTTTCTAAATTATCTCGCGGGAAGCTGCGAGTCAGCCGCACTCAGCATATATACAACATCAAAACTGGAATAATCTTGGACGCTATTAAGAAAGTTAGCGTGAGGAAAACATTCATTTGGAAAGTATTAAATAATTCAGAAAAACAGTGATCTGGAAATTAACTTTATAAAACTAAAGGCTATTACGTATGTAATGGTATTAACTGTTTCATATTTTAATTTAGACTGAAGATTGAAATATATGTTCTTAGAGCCGTAGAAAATCTAGTCTTCTTGAATTGTAAATTAAAATATGTGTGTACATGAAAAGTATTATATGTAAAAACTTAATATTTTAAAAGTAAAAATATATTCTTCTTCGAATATAAAATCTGGTCTTGTTTTATTCATATTTTCATACATCAACTTGCAATTCAAATTTAAACTTTAAAACTGTGTATATAATGATCTCGGTCTTGTCATACGGTTAATTAAAGTACCCATGTATTAAAGGCTCACGAAGGGATCACTACGTAATTCAGAACTCAAACTATCCAAGATGACTTTACAGGAAATTTAATATGTCGCAGAGTCACGGGGTTAACAGAGCTAATGGGTTCACGTACGATCCGTATGAAATAAAGATTTAACAGCAGGAGAGAAGGTAGCAACAGTATCTTAATGAAAAAGTTGCACCGCTCAGAAATTGCTGAATCGTGACGCGGCTTTTTCGATTGTGCGGCATTTTTTCAACGAGAGAGTGAAAGGGGGAGAGAAAAAAGAGACGTGTTCGAAGAAAAACGAACAGTTCTATCGTACTTCGTTTAGTATCATTATAAACACTACTTTGCAAACGATCTTTTTCATTTTTATTACAATATAACGACAATAAATTCCAAGATCTACATTGTAGTAAAATTTACAGTATACGTTATACAGACATTGAATCATAGAAACATATGTGAAAAATAAAATTATTTCCATAAATAAAGAAATCTTCTGAACTAATATATTCCATGGCAAAATCGGACAAGCTTTTTCGCCTAATAAACAGTAATGAAACTGACAATTTCCTCTTTTCACTATAGCAGTTGCAGTAGTTGCCGCTCTTCCTTTGGCGTTACTTACTGCTTCCTTTTTCATTCATCGATCAATGACTCGCCACAGCCCGTCTCTAAGACGACCAGGAGATTAGACGCGTTCCTGGCAGCCAGCTTCGTAACTGTAACGAGATCGAAAGAGACCGCCTTGTTTCTTAAGCGGTCGAGACTCAAGAATGATTAATCTGGTAGTAGTCCCCGTGAATCTAATGTTTATCTATCGATAGATTATCAAGTGGATTATTAAAAACAACTTTATGCATCTATCACAAAACATAATTAAGTTAGACTGTGAACTCATAAACCTTGGTAAACTATCTGAAAAACTTATTTACCCTAATCAAAATAGGTTGATTTTACTACAAGGGCAATAAATCTGAACTTTATCATGCAGCAAATAAAAATTCTCCTCTAAAACAATAGATAAACAGAGACTTGGTGTTAGAAGAGTATTTAGTGAGAAATCCAAAAACCAAAGAAACTTGCCTTGAGATAACTGCAACTTGGTTGAAAATGTATCTCCGTACAGTGCAGCGTGCGGTTAGGGAGAAATCACTTTGGACACGTCACGGTCCGCGCGAGGGGCCTTTCGACATCGTCATTCGTCGGAGATCATTACAGGTGTAATCGGCGCTCGTTCGCCGCTCGTTCGTTCGTTCACTCGACTGACGCAACCTAGCGCATTGTTTCTACTGCCACGAAATGCAACCACCGCTACTTCGGTATGACCTGCTACTGATTCTCTCTTGAACACACCTTAGGCATTGCGTCAACTTTTCCAATCGAAACCGATTCTTTAACTTCCGGTACGGCCTTCAAATTTTTCTCTTAGCCACTCCGCTATTCACAAGTGCTGCAGATTTCAATTCTACAACTTTAGTTTAATCGACTGATATTATATAAAATTAAATTGAATTAAAATTAGAATTTAGTTTTATTTGGAAAGGTGGAGTAAATAGTTTTCCATTTTCTCTTACAGTGATTTTACGGTACGATAGTACACGAGTCCTTCACGACTACTTTCTATAACAGGATTAAACTGCACTTAATGGATTTTAGGTCAAGTTATCAGATATAAGCTTGAATCTAGGTGGCGATTAGTAGGATATTACGTGGTTTATAACGGTTCCATTCAAAAAGTGTTCAGGAATGTAGAGCTATAAAATTTTTGAATCGCTAACGCTAATTTACATCGATACCCAGAACTAAGATGGTTCTTGGCTTTTTAGCAGCACGAACGGTTGAGCTTGTTGTCCTTTCTCAGGATTACGGTAAAAATACTTCTGAAACATTAGACAGGAAAGTCATTCTTGTTTGAAATAGCCTTGTGTAATAGACGAGATATCCTCTCGTCTATTATGAGAGTCATCATTGTAACGTTTGAAGACCTTCTAACAAGCCTTATGTCTTAATCCAAATCTTCATAATGCAATAGATTTAAAGCTGACTGCTGGGGATCAGTTCAGTCAACCGTCAGCTGCGTCAGCTGTATATCACTTGGAAACGCGCAAACGTGGTTGAATTAGTAAATAGTAATAAGAAAAAAAAAATAGCTGTTTCTTCTGAACCGCGGAAGGACAAATTCTAGGGTGCATTTGTTTGAAGAGATAACAGAAGCGAGCAGCTTACAGAGCTATGTGAGGTAGTCGACGGTGGTCGTAGCTCAGCACACACGGAAGACAGGCATGCTGCGTTGTTAGTCATAGCTTTAGCAATGTTTAGTACCATTCTGACCTTCGAGGTAACTGAACTCTGTTTATTTTTTTTACACAACTATAGCATTCCTGTCTCAAGTTTTAACGTGATATTTCCTCTGGCTAACGTTGACGTGAGATCAACTTGAAAGCAAATTAATCGATAATTTTGAAATTAATATTGACGAATAAAGTTTCGGTTCAGCAGACTCTTTACTGAGCTTCTTGCTGAAGCATAATTAAGTGCTGGCTCAATGAGTGAAAAGTTTGTTTTTTCATCATCTTGATACAATATTCTCTTATCCCCTTAATTCATAATTTGGTAAAACTGAATTTATAATGTTTACTTTCTAACAGTGAATTTCAGGACAGACATACACTCGCAGTATATAAATATGCATGAGAGAGAAATGGAACGATTGCAAATGGCATGCTAAGCCAGCCAAGCCCAAAGTAATTCAAATTAAGTAATTCATTTATTATTAATTAATTTAGAAAAGAAATCCGTATATCCGTCAAATAATTTGTAACCACTAACGACTCGGTCACGCGGTAAATGAGATAAGTCTAGCATTATCAGCTAGTTTGCCTGCAAGCTAGATCATAAGTGGTACTGGCCTTTCACTCAAGACAAAAATCTTTTATGGCCGCTGGTACACCTGATAGCTGCCTGCACTGTGCACTGATATTATTCATCTACGAGTTACCTGGCGATTTATACGCGTCCGGGAGCAGCTCTCATATAAAGTAGTATAAACAGGAAAATATTGGCAATTGTTTCTCCTTGATTGAGTATCGAATAAAAACTATATTCTACCCACTAAAAATATTCTCTCTTACAGAAAAATAACAATTCAATCATAAATCGAATGTTGATAGAATTTAAACAGAATCTAGTTTTTTTTTAATATCAAAGAATTAGACATCAGAAAGAATCACTTTTATTATGATTTTCATTAATAAAATGTTGACAGACACATTGAAAGAAAGGATGAATTAAATGGAAAGTAAAGGTCACGAAAGTTTTACTAGGCAATTCCTTTCTATGGGTGATTTTGCTGTCAATCGAAAGTCCACGCCCTGGATCAGAGTGTGGAGATCGGTATCGTGACAGTGGCAGCGTGCACACCACGCACACATACACACGTATAGATATATATCATTGGCAGGAGAACGCGGTAAGAGAGAAGGCCGTGTGCGCCCACGAACCCGACCTCCCACGCATTGCGAACTACCTCGATATATCGCCGATTGTAGACCACGCTGCGAGACATTGCTGTCGAGGAAGAATTTCGCACTCCCAGATGCACGAGTTACGTCCGTAACTATACTGTACACCAAGTTTAGATCTGTGATTGCTAGAAATAGAAATCATTTGTGAATTGTATTATGGTATACTTTATA
Organism: Trypoxylon attenuatum; assembly: GCA_963989405.1. Classification (NCBI taxonomy): domain Eukaryota; kingdom Metazoa; phylum Arthropoda; class Insecta; order Hymenoptera; family Crabronidae; genus Trypoxylon; species Trypoxylon attenuatum. Next base: position 12,218,597 of record OZ022489.1, on the reverse strand, counting down.
AAATGATTACTTCTTTGGTAAGACTTCGTTCAATAGGATATTTAATTGATTTTTTTACGGAATTGTTATTGTTAAACAGATTAGGTTGATTATGCGAGAATCAATTTTTGCGCTCACAATCAGTAGTAGTTTAGGGATGAACCAGCATGATAAGATAGAAGCATATTTTCATTACATTCCAGCATATTATTGTAACATAAGGAACTAGAATCGAATACAACAGTACTAATGAATGTTGAAATTGTTTAAAAGCACTGTCTTCTCTTTGATAAAAATAGCCACAACATTATTTTCTTTTGTAATTGTAAAACTACGCATTGTATCATTTTCATAAGCTCAAACAAGAAGCTTCCTAGTATTTAAACAACAGTGGCACATCTACCTCTGCCAGCGAAATATCACGCCAGTAAATATTTCAAACGTTAGCTCGTATGCAGGAATTGTTAGAATGTTTCAGAGCAGTGACCACTCACTCTGTATAATTGTAGCAGTGTCTGGCAAGAGGGCTAAAAACAGTTGACTTTATTCCTGAGAAAAGAATGAATATTTCCTTGGTTCTTGAAAAGTCTCCGATATTTCTACCTTTTAATTGAAATAAATGAAATTCTTGAGAGCCATTGTTAGAAGAATATACATTTACGTTACTCGAGAAATCCTAAAGCTTTTGATCCCCAAGACCTCGAGTTTAAAACAGAAGAATACAGTGTTTCGAATCTTTACACAGAGATTAAAAAAAAGGACAGGTTACCCTTTCAGAAATCTGACAGTTATAAAACAAATACCCCTGATGCAACGTAATATACGTATCAAATAACAGCATACTTGGGAAATCAATTAGTAACGAGAATACCATATTCCAAGTGAATCAACCAAAAATCACAGTACATATGTATATGACAAGATAATTATTTCATATATCAATTCCAAGCAGAACTAATTTAGTAAGAAATCCCGGACATATATTTGAAGAAACTATCGCCTTCTCTCGATCCTCAAACAGTTTCCTAAGCTCCACATATCACTTTCTATCTCAGCAGTTAATCTGAAAACTGAGAGCTTCCAATTAGCAGAGCGTTATAATATAGGAATCGGAACAATCTCATTTCCATAATTCTCTGAGAGTCAGTCATTGTGTGCGAATTGGCAAGAGTTTGAGAATCTCCGGATTCGGGGTTAACAATAAGGTAGACAGAGAGTGGCGAGGCGTGTACAGAGTGACACGATTTCGTGGGCAGCGCATAGGAGTAGGTATTCTAAATATATCGGCAATGAGTCGAGTGCGAGTGCTAGTCGAGTCAGCTTGTGAGCAGAGGCCGTGAGGTCAAGACTGTCCCCTTTCTACGGGACCTTGGCGAACGGCCAGCTGCGCGGACCGCTAAACTAACCTAAGCCAATCCTGCCTCATCTTCTATAGACTCTCACCTTCTACATCCTCTCCCTTTTCCAACTTGATGTACTTCTCTTTGGGATCAAGCTTTCCTCGGATTATCCTTCTTACTGCCTTGTCTTCTACCGAATCCCCTACTTTTCAAGCTACACTTTCGAGATATACTTTCTTCTTCTTTCTCCTTTACTTCTTCTGTAGATTAGAAAGCATTCTCTTCTTCTTCTTCTATCTTCTTTTTAATACGCCGTCTGTTCTACGCACTGAGTGTCTTCGTAAGAATAATCACTTTGACTATCTTTCGAACTACAAAGGTAAGAGAAAAATTAATTGACTTTAGTCCTTATTTGGCAAATTTTTCTATTATTCTCGAATATAGTTTCAGAGATAATGAAGTAACTTTGCTCTGTAGTTCAGTTTTTAATGCTTTAAATTGTCCATTCGGTATCTTCTGTTCGCAAGAAACATTAAAATAATATTTTATGCCGTTTCACAGAGGCGCAATAATTAATAAAGTTGGATTACTTTGAATTTTTACAAAGGTACTAATTCTCGTTAAAGTAAGACATTTCTTTGAACCATAATCTTTCTTATTCCGATTCGTCTTTTGTCAAAACTTCGTTCTTCTTCCTCTTTGAGTTCCTTTCATAATCACAACTCATTAATTCTCATGCTACCGTCTCTGTTCTTATCAATTTCTCGTCTTTCTTAATGCGTATCATTTTACATTTAGGTTGTTTAATCTTCTAGCCGATTCCACAAAATACCGCACGAGTCTAAGGAAAAACCAATCCCAAGGCGCAACAGCAATTTTCTGCAGGATGAGTAAATTCCTCTCAATTTTGCTCCATTCGCCGCTATATCGATTGCAACTCTCTATATTAATGCATCGATGATGAGTTTATAAATCAATTTGATGGCAACGCGAACAAGTAAGTGTCTCAGAAAATATCCGAAAATAAAGTTCATCCATCCTTCATTATTCTTCGAAGCAAATTAAAATACTGCGAAAATTTTAATAAAATGTTTTACTACTTTTATTTTGAAAGTAAAACGATAGTCATATTTTATATATAAGTCATAGCGTCCTTAATAAGATACAATGAAGAGAAAATAACATCTAAATAAACGGTATGAATTATAAAACAATATAAAACCCAGTAAATTGGATAATCAAATGGAACGATTCTAACTTCCATACTTCCCATATAATATTTAACATTCATAATAATTAGACTCGATCATCCTAACGTATCATAAGATACATTTATCGCAGTATTCTAGAAAATGTTGAGTTTCACTGATAGTCAAAACTCACCCATCATTCGTGAATGAAAAACTATCGAAAGTGACTGGACTTCCGGTATCTTTAAGACTGTTCTATCGGTGCTAGAACGCGAATGCCATTTACAGCGTCGTTCAGTGACGTAACATTACGTCAGGTAGGAATGTAATGACGCCTCGTTATTTCACGATTGTCTGCCAGAAGGATACATCGCAAGATTGGGCGAGGTGCCGGGAAAGAATCGGCGAGACTGAACCAAAGGCATCGAGGCAGAAAGAGAAAGAGAGAGGGGGGGAGGGGCAGAGAGAGAAAAAGATACGCCATGGAGTGACTGAGCCATTAGACAATACGTAATTAGACGACACAGACCATGAAAGGCAGTGGAGGAGGTTGACCGAACAGAAAGAGAAGGAGAAAGAAGAGAACATCAGGGAAAAGGAAGGAAAAGGGAAGAGAGGCCTTGACCGACTCTCTCCCTCTCTCTCTCTCTCTCTCTCCCTCTGCACGATCCTCGTGCAACGGTAATTGTAAAACCAGGATCAACCTTAACACTATCGTTTCCCACTAACCTTATTATTATTATGAATATATTGCGAACTTGTGTTTCCGTTCTCAGGAATCAATACTTAAAAACCTTTTTTTGGCATTGAAGCTCGAATGCAAGCTGGACTAAGATAGAGAATTACAGAATAACATCTACCGATGATATTACTAACGAGAGCAAATATATAAACAATTTAGAAAATATTATTAACAAAAGGAATATTAACATAAGAATTGCTGCCCGCTCAAAATGTTACTAGAATAACGACGCAAAGCACAAAACACGTTCTGCTCGAAAATATCTTACTTTGAAAATAACTGTTGTTATTGCTAATATCGATGTAATGTTAGGAATTAACGAGTTCTTTATCTATTGAAGAACAGCATTTCTTATTGCGTTTCTCATTGACACGAATGAATGAGGACGTATGCGATTATGTCAGGCGATACATAATTAGACAGTGCGTCACGATAGGTAGAGGAAGTCCCCCTGACAGAGGACAGGAAGAAGGAAAGAGGAAGAAGCTTCGCAACCATGCAGTCCGCGTCTGATAAACTTTAGATCAAACTCCTGCTTACCAATGAAGTCCAATTTGCAGCGCAAGAATTAAATGCGGGTTATACTTCCTTAAACACAACTAACGACTGAAGAACTGGACATCCGGAATATCTGAACTTTTATTAATTACAGGCGGAACTCTCTCTCTCTTTCTCTATCTGCAATAACTAAATTTAACTGTTGAGCCAAAAATAACTGTCGTATGCCTTATCTAGAAGAATGGGAACAGTGATACTGAGTAGCGTGACCGCCGCATGATAACAATCCACATCCTGCAGGTAGTTACATGTCTTTTTTTAATGAGGCTTCAATGGATTCTCGGAATAAAACGTAGTCTATTCTCAAAAAGCGTCGATTCAATTGTACCAAGCAAAGATAAGAAACTACGTTAAAAATTGTAACTCTCGTGTTTATGAGGAAAAAATATAGAAAATATTAGAACGAAGAGAAATTCTGTAAGACAATAGATTCATCGAAAGCTGTAAGTCGAAATCTAAGAGAAACTACGGTGAACGTATTTTTCAGTGCGATTAGTGGAGTGTTCAATTATGATTAGCGATAGGCAATCAAGATATAGGCAAGTGCGACGCCGATGCACGGAATGGAGCCGGATACCACGTAATTAAAGATCATAAATAATAGAAGGTGAAGGTGGCTGAGAGTGTAGAGCATCGTGGTGCTGGAAATCGCAGCGCGATCGCGACGAACGAAGGCCAGGTGAGAGACAGAGAGACAGTGAGATCCAGCGAGGAAGGGCCTTGACCGGAGCTATGCGTGACCATTGGGTATGGACAACAATCGGGTAAGACGACTGATTCAGTCAGCCAGGAATTCCTCTACCGTACCGTTATGTCGCAGTCTCGCTCCTTTCAGAATGAAATAGACCATCTCCGATGACGATTTACCGACTATCATAACTATGCCATTCTTTATCAGTGAATGTAGTTTCTTTTCCAATGTTTAACAGTTATATCTCTGTTTTTTCGATTAATTCAAACGTGACCTATTCCATTTTCTAAATATATAATGTGGTGAAAATTGCGGAAAACGCAAGTATAATAAAAAACAGTGTGAGAAATTGCAAGAAAAGTGAATGAAAGACAAATACGATTTAAAGTAAAACCATTGTGTTCTAATTTGAAGTGATTGTTGTTTGGAAATGAAGACTTACTGTAAATGACGGATCAGAAGGAAAGTGGTATTGTGAAGACGATGCTAGGATTGAAATCTTAACGCAAATTAGATAAAGTGAACAAAAGGAAATCAGAAGAGGAAACTTGTAAGATACAGTCATATTGTAAATGTTTAATATTTTCGCAATGCAACGGATAAATAATTATTATCTCAACCGTAGTACTCTGCTAAGAGAAGACTGTTTTTTTCTGGGTCGGATTTTACTCCCGTTCTCCTTAGAATTCTGCCTTATTATTCTCACGAGAATTTCAGAAAGTTTTAACTTCAGAATAAACACACAACTGAATCGCTATCTTTTTATTCTTCCTCGTTAGTCGCCCATCCGAGCACGAGGATTCGGCATAGATTAATCAGAATGACAATTTGTTCAAATTACAGCAGTTTTCGTCTGTGAAATAATTTCTATCTGCTACAGATTTTTCGCCAGAGACGAAATAACAGGATAGTAAATTCTGGGCATTACTGTTCTCAAGTACACGCTCGTTTCTCATGAAAACATTCAGTTTCAGAATTGCCACATTTCCTCTAGCATTAATACTTCGCAGGAAAAACGACTACTTCGTACGTGTCCACATAATTGGACTCCCTCCTAGTCATATGTATATCACATAAGTAGACTGACAGATTACGTTTTTAGCTTTAATGTTCCGGCACACTTCGTCGAAGTCGGAGTACATCAATTACCGCGGAAAAAGCGATGCACCGTCAGTTGCAAATAATATCTGGCCATACGTGTAGATTCTTTTTGTTCGTTCGATTCAGCATTTTTATTCGTATTTATGCTGTACCTCGTGGAATCAAGATCACACATCCGGAATAGTATCTTCCGCGAAGCGGTTACGAACGATTTTAGAAGCAATAATCTGTATAAATGAAGAAAATAGCTGGGGACAGTGGGAGCTTCGAAACACAATGGAATACGATGTACAGAGTCCCGATACGATATGGCCATGTTCTAATCGTGCTAAGGAGATTGTACTTCTCTTAAACGAAAGGCAAATCCAGCAGCTCTCAGTTAGCATTCTGGATTATACGTTAGTGTAAGATGAGATAGTTAATCCTGAGCAAAGGAGAGTATCGCTTTGAACTCTAATTAAAGAGACTAATTGGAACTGCTTTCAAAGTGTTGCCAGGAAAGATATTATTGTAGAAAGAAATCGTGGGAAGGAAGGTTTGGAAATAAAGACATAGAATAGTGTTGTATATCGATCTTGATTTTATATAGCTGAATCCTTTAAAAATCTTCTTAAATAATAGATATTTGTTTAGCACATTATAAATAGAGCGTCGTACTTTCCAAAGGCTTTACGTGTATCTTGTGATATATGATCTTATCGACTATTTGTAACTACTTTCGAAACATTCTGTAATTCATTTTCGTTTTCTCGATAAGAATAGTATCTAAAAATACAAGTGTAGCTGTGATAACAGTACCTAAGGTGGACTCTTATTGTATTCAGTAAGTATAGTTTAAAAGTGTTATAAACCCTAGTCCATGTTTTTTTCCAATTTACATCCACGATAACATTGTTCAAAGTGCTTCGAATTTAGAAGCCATTATTTTTGTTTATCAAAGAAAAAAGCTATTTGTGTTACGGAAGAAGAGAGAGTATAGGATAGAAAAAGAGTTAGAGTGAAAATCTAATGTCTCTTACGGTGCTGCTAGCAACTATTAAATGACACTACATAGAATAATTAAAAGTCCAGGAAGTCAAGTGGATCGAGCTTACAGGAAAAGTTTGGGAACATTGTTCCGCGGTTTGACAGCACGTAATCCTATCCCGACAAGGTGCCATAAAGAAAATATACGTTATACATTCACGTGCACAATGAATCGATCGCAATAGTATATAATTTCTGCAGTTTGTATAGCTGCCTAGTGCACTGGACGTGGCGCACTTTTCCGCTCAAATAACTGATACCTGTCTTCCGTGTTCCCGTTAAAAGAAAAGCTATCGACACGCCTAATGTTTCTCATGCAACGGCCATTGGTTACGTGCGATTTAATCTTTCGATAACTAGCAGTTTTTATTGATCAAAATCAAGGATGTATCAGAAACTAACAAGGAGAAATTCTTTTCCTCTTTAATTGTTTAAGCGGCTTCTTTTAAAAGTAAAATTATCATAGATCAGTATGGATCCATTTTTATCGCCAATTAGAATATTATATTGCTCTTAAAAATAAGCAATTAGAGAAACATAAGAAGCTCGAATGATAAAATTCATGAATAAAAATTCTTAGTGAGTTTTTGCCGATTGCTGTTTTAATCACTTTCCATAAGTTTTTGCGTGATGCAATAGAGCTTTGCATTCTAAGAAGACTATAAGGGTGGCTCTAAAATACGACGAAACTTAAAATTTTTGTCTGATTTTTATAATCCAGCCTGGGAGGTGGTCGAGCCGTTAGAAGAAAGGGGGGACGATTTAAATAGCCGCCGCAGGCGTACTATAATTTTGTTTCAAGTTCCCTAATTTAGGATGGATAGAAACCGGTTTGAAGAAGGGGTCAGGGAACGACGAATTCCCGTGGACTTGGTCGATTATATTATAAGCATGCAAGGATAACAGTAAGCTTGGCCGACAGCTTCTTGTCACCGTAGACACGCCTGGTATTTTGTAATATTTAGCTGACGGGGTTCTCTATATCCGCAGATGCGTGCCGATTCAGTCACCTCGTTCCCATTTATTAATTTTATTCGAATTCCCATCCACATCCGGCATTGCTCGCTATAAGCAATCAATTAACATCCAAGTACTTAGTACCGATATGTTGATATAACAATTATAATCATATTAAATAATAACTATACATATATTAAGTCAATATGACGTTATACATAAAAATATTTAACATTAATTGATAGTACCGATAAAAGAGAATTAATTCACCTCAAAGAACCATCATAAAATCAATGTAATTTGATCTTGAGTTTATTTCTCAGAAGAATTATATCTTTGCAAAAAAAGTTCTTCTGATCTTGGAAGATGGATTCTAAGAAAACAATGCGTAACAAAAGCACCGAAGACACGATCACATTTTCCTCCATTCAGTTTCCGTAAATCTCCGAGAAATACGGTGCTACTAGCTCAGGTAAACAAGGTCGCATCGCTGAGTTGGAAAGACAGGGAACAGGTCAGAGACCCAGACCGAGGGCCACCTGTGGCTATGGAGAGGCCGTTGGACGCGTTCCGAGGGGGGGCTCCTCCAAAGCACCTGCAGCTAAAGAATGAGCAGCGAACGCATCGTTCACGCGACTTATGTATGGATGCCGATAATCACGTAGAGCAGTGGCAAGTCAGAAAGGAAGCTTCATTCCCACGCGTGTCTGAGCAACGCATTTACGTATGCCCTACCTGCTTCTATCCCATTTCGACCTCGGTACCGTCCTTTCGTTTGCTGCCGCGAAGTTTATCTCAATGCGCGAATCGGCTCCCGCATCGTGCCACAGTGTCTCATAACGATATGTTGATAGTTTAGTAAATTTAATTGTTCCCTTTCAATTTCAAATTATTTTAAATTTAGTACAAAATTTAACCACATCGCTAACATAACTTGAAACATATGAAATTTTATATTAAACTGTTATGAAAATAAAAGTATCACGTAATATTTTGTAATACATTTTCATTCTCAAAGCAAAATTTAGTTGTATATTCAATGTAGAACTAAATATTTCATAATTGCTTCTCTTACGCTGAGAAAGTAATTTGCAGAAAATCCAACTTGTTTCTTGTACAAAGGAAGGTCTCGAATATTGGTAATTTCAGCCATCAAGTCAATTAAAGCTCTCGCGAATGATGCAACGTTTCTATACAAGATTAAAGCAATTTGCCGAATACACAAACTGCAGTATTGCACAGAAATCGATGGAACACTGAAAGTCTGGCCGGCCACTCGTAGATATAACCGATAATTAATTAGGCTCATTAAATACGCTTTTGTACATCCCGGAAAGCGGAATCAATTCGATGTACAGCCACAAATTTAATGGCACCATCATTTCTCTATTTATTAGTAAACAATTTGAATATGAGTCAGAAATAGATTTTTATATCTTCTGTAATGTTCGACACAATGATACCACATATTTATCACCCGAATCAATCAACGAATTTGATTCTTCTTAACTGGGATAGTGAATTATACAACGATCATAATTTAATGTCTTACGATTGAATTATCGGTAATATAATCATAATTTCTTATGTCAATTCACTTCTTGTGACACAAATCTTAGAAGGTATGCGATGATAGAGTTTTTTCGGCAAGGATACCACTGGTTACGTGGCAAGCAAGTAAATTAGAGTTCAGCTTTAGTCAGCTAGTTCCGTCACAATCAATCGGCCTTCGCAGCCAGTGCGCAAGATCGAAGCGAGAGAAATCTCCTGTAAACTCGAGCCCAACGGGCTGTCGAACTGTAAGAAACTAAGTACCGTTGAAAACAGGAAGTTTCACTTTATTCCTCTGATGACCGATAACTCAACGCGAATGGGGTGTGACAATGACTTTCTGCTGCATATAAATTAGAACGAACTTCCCGAACTTTCCTTTCTTCTCACGAAACGCGATTCGATCGGTTCTAACTTCGGCATTAAAACTATGCACGAAACACATGCAACTAGAGAATTATGGAAGAATCAGAAAATCGATATTCTAATGAGAAATATAGGATGGCCTATATGTGTTTCATTGCTAATGTACTTAAGTATGGTAGATTCAAGATAGAAAGTATTCATATTTGAATAGAAATACTAGTCATAAGTCCAATTCGATGACTATTTTTGAATTCGATTGATATTAATCTAATTGATTAATTCTAGTTCCGAATACTGTATTCCACTTGTAAATACTCCAATCTCAAAGTTATTGATAAGTAAAGATAAATTATCTACTTTACAGCGATAAACAATGTTGCAATTTTGAAATACTCCAATCTTCAAATTATGTCAAAGCGATTAGTCAACACTATCGAATAAGAGAAAAAGAGAGAATCGAGATCACCAACTCTTGAAGATTGATTTTCCTGAAAAAGATTTCAAGAATTCTTCCAAGAACGTAATTTGGAAATGTATTAACAATTTTTGCGAAACAGGTGAAATAGAAAGATTTGAACAACGGTTCCTGCTGTTTTGTTCGATCTCGCGTAACACACGTGCCTGTCGCTGACAGCCAACTTTCTTCGCTGGCGAGTCAGCCGTTCCTGGAATGTAGCCGCGTTCACGCACTAATTATTTTAGATAAAAAGTCTGAGATACCCAGACAAGCTCGCATAAGTAAGGGAGAGGGGAAGGAAGACCAAGGCTGACGTAGCCAGGACAAGTAGTAGGAACAACACTAACAGTACTGGCCAATGATCTCAGAGGCTATCAAACAGCTATTATGCAAATAATAACAATTGTATCAAATTCAGCCCATCACATATAAACTATACCAATTAAAACCTGGGTTTTAAACATGTGTATCCATATAGTTGCTACAAGAGTTAAGATAAATTTGTATTTAGAAATTATTGAAGATCTAAAACTTTAGCAAAACGATTATAATCTTATCGCGATACAGAAGATGTGCATACGAAATCTACGAAGCATGTATTAAGCTAATTGCACAGTAAATCTTAACAAACCGACAAGTTTTGACTGACAGCGATTGCAGTTAATAGTATTATCGTGCGAAGAGAAATGGGGGAGCTACTTCAAGCTAGCAGAAAGGTATTTTATCGACGTCCGTCAAAGGAAAAAAAAAAGAAAAAAAAAAAGGATATGTATTTAAAAAGCTGGCAGCGTGTCTAATTACTATTGAGCCACGAGCAATGAGAAAAATAAGAGAAATTATTCGACGTTATCATGGATCACCGATTCGAGACGGATGTCTCAGTCGGACCGCGCCCGTTAATTTATCCGTGCAGATAAATATTCGACACGGCTGAATGCAACTGCTCTCGAGTCCTCGTTCGTAGTATCCGTTCGTTCCTTCGTTCGTTTCAATTCCGCCACAATCTAATATGATAATGCTATGCGAATATTTCATGTAACGCTGCCGATCTCAGGCAGAGAGTGCAAACCACGGCTTCAGGTGGAAAAAAGAATATTGTCGGGTACTTTCTAATCTCGCTCGCCGGTTCGAGTTATATTCGGTGTCCCGTGTCTCTGTATTTATATGATAATTTCACACTTGTACAACTATGCCTCGCAGACTCGCTGACTTTATTCGAGAGTCCGATGAGCTAGATTGTTCTTCGATATATACAGGGTGTTCCTGATAAATATCTACAACTGGCCACCAGGTTCTTCATAATGAAAATACGAATAAAGAAAAACTTATTTTTCGTGGATTGCATCGTATCATATTAATACACGGGAACATTATTTCTAAACATGATAGTTGTTTATAAATATGACAGAACGAATTTTCAAATTGATTTTTCTCCAAAACTAAATCACAAACCAAAAAAATTATTCAGCATTTTATTACAGTTTCTCATAGAGTTACTTGAAGTCCGGTTATACATATGTTTCAGGGACACCCTGTATATTTCTACATTGAAACACTCTTTTGCAGATCGACGATTAGAGATTCGATCTAAATAACTTAAAAAAGATCCTTCAGGGAAATTTCATTGTTTTTTCAATTATATCTTTAAATCACGATTTCAATTTTGGTTCCTATGACCTCACTGAAAATAACTAACTTCCATCTCATCTGAATTGTAGATGTATCAATTCATAATGGTTTGAATAAATCCAGGGGGTCAGTAATGCCGAGCAAGGGCTTGCAGTTGACAAGGTCATCAGTTATCGATAGAATTAAGTGGCAGTATTATTACCACTATGCATACGTTAAAGATTGGCACAAATAATTGGCCCGCCCGCAATTTTGCTCGTTTGAAAGCAATGGCGATTTCCTTTCCTTATCTCAGCCAGTCAAACCCACCGTAATTATATCGTAAATTTAACAACGTAAGACCACCTTCGATTCCAAGCACCTTAACGGCCTGCTTCGTTAAAACTTTTTCCCGGATCAATTCTGACTGCATGTAATAATCGTACTGGAGTATCGCGATTGATCGCATTTCATGCCTTGAGAGTACAATTGCCACCCTACCAATATACGATACTAATATACAATAGCTTAGAAAAATGTTCATATGAAATAAGTGCTCGCTTGTGGTCTAATAATAATAGTAATTGTTACACACCATTATTGGTCCTTGAAATTGGAGTTTTTACCTGATACCATTAACAGAAAGAAGCTCCAAAATATGTAGAAACTTTAAAGCAATACCGAGAGTCCTATTTCTATGATTCGACGTCTGACGAGCGGGTACTAGAAGCTTTATGCCTGCTCGAGGTAGAAAAGGCCACTCGTGCTCAAACGTGAAACTATGTCGCACCTGTTGCATCGAGCGAATTAACTCGCTAGTCTGTAGGCTCGTCTATTCTATCGAGGTTTGCTTTTAGTATTTTAACCCTTTCAGTGGTTCCATCGAGTATACTCATCATTCAAGAAAAATGTGCTTTTGCTATTAAAAGACAATTTAGGTAAAACAAAGTTGATAATAAGTAAACAGAGACATACGTGTTCTCAAAATGAAATGAAACTGATAGAATTAACAGAGAAAGTTTTATAAACTAGACCACGAGAAGTTAATAAAAAGTGCGAGATGAATTACCTAAATGTAATCAAGTTAAAAATAAATGATCGAGATTGAATCTATTGTAGATGTTCTTTTTCTTTTTTTTTTTTGAAAAATAAATCTTTTTCGCAGAGAGAAACTAAATGAAACGTGAGGATCAGCTAAATAGGCCACGGAACCATTCAATATATTTTCCTGATTCAATTGGATCGCCAACGCGAAAAATCCCATAAAGCAACAAGAGAATTTTCTGCCTTCAGCATCGCTGAACGTTATTCCCTGCGAAGGCAAGAGCCCTTATTTCTGCCGCACCGATGAACAAAATACAAATACATGAAAAACTGTTATTCTACACACTTGATCTAACTACGGTTCGTCGAATCGTTTTCACCGAAGAAAATATTGCTAACTTGAATCCACTTGAAGTCACTTCAGGTCACTTAATTGAATTATACGTGGAAACTACTTTAAGCATTACAAATTTCTTCTAATATAAATACCAAATGACAGCTATTATTATACTCGTACGATTGATATTACCGGACGAGGACATAAACTTGAAGCGCACCGTAGAAAAAGTGTCGAGTGAAAATGCAGAGAAATAGAGAGTACCAGGTGCACTGTAGGACGTATAAATTGTGTCTCGAGTGTTAAGTATCCTCCTGTCTTCTTGTGAAATCATACAGTCTAGCTTATTGATCGCTCGAATCACCGATCACATGATATTCGAGTGCATAGAACATTCACTGCTAGAAATCCAATGGTTTATTGATCGTTTATCTGCTCCGATGAATTTGAACGACACGTTTCTATATGTATACGTAAATGTCCATGAATATTACTTTCCTCCATTTCTATAACTTCTATAACTTCATATCCGAAGCTTATAAAAGAATTTTGATTATAAATAGTCTGTCTTCCTCTTGCGTAAGATTCTGATCAGCCAGTTCCAAGTTTTTCGCCAATACTATACTACTCGTGTGTATATGTATATGTATTTCGCATGAGAATATCTGCAGGGGGAATTTTGAGACGAATGATAATCACGTGGCGCAATGATTCTGTGATTGTATAATTATCCCGTTCGATTCGTGTGATTTGATACATTACTTGCTTTGCGGTATTATTATCGCGTATTGATACCTCCACAGATTGGTTTGGTCCCCTGTGGGATCATAATCAAATAGCGTATCTTCTGGCTATTGGTGGTATTGATTGCGAAGTAACTGCGGAGGTCGATCGTATCGTGATGATGCTTTTAGCTTTCGCATGAATACGTCTGAAAAATCATCCTGATGCTCAATGCGCGCTCGCGCGCTTCGTTAGTTTGATTCTCTCGAATGCTTACAAAACCTACCATGGGTAATTTGCTATGTGTATTGGGTGTCATTTGTGTCGCGGTGTACTTTGATTCTACAGCCAATCAGTTTCCTGACTTCAGTTGATATATTCGACTACGTTATACCGCTGGCTTTAATTTCTACGAATAGCAGAAGTAAAAGCTATTTTCTCAATCTTCATTACTGATCGTGCAATTCACTGAATTACTCCCTGATTCACTTCGATGCGTGCCTATAACCCACAGAACCATACGAAATTACATGAAATTACTATATTACTTAAAATCGTTTAAGTATCAAGCATAAACTTTCACGTATAAATTTAATTTCATATTTTAATTGTTTTAATAATACTTAAAACACTGTTTGATTGAAATTATATTATATATATTTCGATTATGGATTTGATTGTACGGTAATAAAATACATTATAATATTAAGTATATTGGTTAGCTTAAGAATATTTGATATAAATTTTCACAGACAAATTCCTGACTGAGATGAGACGATATTCTAAGTGCGATATCTAATGTATGACAAGGTAACCGAGTCTTAGCAAGGAGATATTTTGCAGGGTCGTCGATATTCCACTGATCTTTCCTTGGATTTAACAGCGAGTTTCGAGCTGTCTTGTCATTCGCAGCGAAGGAATGTGCCGAGGAAAGTAAGGTGGATGAGAGACAGAGGAATGAGAAATGGTAAGAAGACGAGAAGGAAGAAGAAGGATAAGAACAGAAAGAGGAGGTAGAAGAACGGTGCTTTCGCGAAGGCAGTGGCACAAAAGTGAGCCTTCACGACGAGATAATGGCTGACACGTTTCGCGCAGCGAAGGTTCATATTTCTTTGCGATTACCGATTTCACACGTTCACCTGTGTACACCCACGCCGACATTAAATCCCTTCGCATCAACAGGTACGCAGGCACACGCTTTATTCTGAATGCCAGCCCCGTTACGATCCGTATCGTTTATTTCACCAGTTAACAAAAATGCGCTGCACTGCTGCTGCGAGTTCTTTCGCGACTCTCACTTGCTTCGCTTCCTTTTGGTATATGAGCATCACGATCACAACGACGGTGAGTTTAACTAACCAAATATATTTCTTTATTCTTTGTGAAACAGATCAAAATTATGTCAAAGCTACTTGACTAACAAAATATTGCTATAGAGAAAAATTGATGTAAGTTATATGAAACTTCTTTGTTAATTCGATGTGGTGACACATTTGTAAATAATACAACTGTTTACTTAGTATATCTCTGTTCTAGTATGATATAGTTCTGGTTAGTATATTCACTAATTATCGATCACATCGATCTGGCCCGAGGGTTAAATTTAATCTAACCCACTGAGTGCGAGAGTAATTTCAGCTTTGTAATCGGGATTCGTGTGAGGGGTAACCGCGTACTAATTGAGATCTCATGCGAAATCAGAGTCTGGCGTGGAGCTGGCATGTGCTTTATAGCGCCACTTATGAGGCTTTACTCCAAGATAATTGCTGGTCTTAATTAGAAAAAGTACACCGCTCAACCACAACGTGGCGCCGTTACGTGCGAATCACATAGGAAATACGAATTTTGCGATTAATATCCGGTGAAATTGTGAAAGTGCAGTTGATTTAATTCATTGGATTCGACAAAATTCTTCGCTAGTCTCTTCGCTCGCCGATTACACCTGGTATCGTAATACTGAAGTATACAATGATAAGTGTCTTTCAAATACTGTGTTAATGGATGTTAATTGTACGTAAGTCGTTAATGCTAGACTATGCTCAGCTACTTGAACTCCTTGTGGTAGTTGACATTGTTGCAACTACGTCTAAAATAATTTCCTATTAGATCAGTTAGAGTAATTTCTGATATTTTCATGTACAACAACAGATTTCAGGGGAAAACTCATAGAGTATTACAAAGTCGATCTTTTTTGAACGAACTAAGGAAATTATATTTCAAAGTATTCCCTGAATGCATTCTCAAAATGCACTCCAGTCCGCTGATAATTTGTATACTAATAATTAGTTTAAGAGCGTCTACTTGTACATACATTAGTATGAAGTAGCTTTAGTCTTACTAAAATTGCTGTAAAAATTACATTCGTGCCATTTAAGAGTCCTATTTTCTTCCTAACAAACACTTAGAATCATTAAATCTCTCATCACAGCTACATACAAATGTATTCAAATTACATAAGAGATTCATTAACAAAATCTATCGCGACTATCAGTAACAAACGCCAGTGTATTCATTTTTAAAAAACGAGAAGCTAAAACGGACGTTATTAATGAGAAGGAAGGGTGTGGTTTGAAGAGTAAAGAAACAGTCAGAGCATTTGTCCTAAAGAGGCTATCCCCCGAAAGCAGTCAGTCCAAATCTAAAGCTCAGCTCGTACTCGGCGATCCGGGTGAGAATTTGCTGACGGCTTGGGCGGCGAATTCGCGTAGTGCGACCGTTCTTTTGCTCACAATCAGTCTGACGGCGAACAGGTGGAAGAGCCGGCAGTTTGGCCGTAGGGGCGCAGTCGAG
Organism: Trypoxylon attenuatum; assembly: GCA_963989405.1. Taxonomy (NCBI): domain Eukaryota; kingdom Metazoa; phylum Arthropoda; class Insecta; order Hymenoptera; family Crabronidae; genus Trypoxylon; species Trypoxylon attenuatum. The sequence continues at coordinate 12,202,137 of OZ022489.1, read as the reverse complement.
GTGCAGGGGAGAACGGACGTCAGGGAAACTGGTCGGTCACGTAGAAGGGCGTACGATGTAGTGGTGTGGTGGCAGCGCGAAGCGCGATGCGGTGGTATCTCGCGGGTGGGGAAGGCCGATCCGTTCGGTGCGCGCGTGCGCACAGTGGTGGGGGCTCGCTTGGCAGCGACAAGTGATCGTTTACAGTTATAGTCAGTCCGGATCGGGCGCTCGGTCAGCCGAGACTACTTGTGCCAAGGTGTACGTCACCACCGATCCCGATTTACTCTCGGGCCGGTCCTTTACGCGCACGCGGCCGTTTCGCGAATTACCCGGTGAAGTGTATCACATCTCTCCCACGCGATTCCTCTCTTCTCCTATAAATCTCTATTTCTCAGCCTACCCACATCTCGTTTCCCATTGCCTTCCTTTTGGCTCTCCAACCGCAGTTCTTCCGGTGCGATCCACCAGCAGATCAGCACTCGGCTGCAGAATTCGGGCATTCAGTGCGAAAGCAACGAAAGCGGACGAAATCAAATTGGGCACGATTAACGGTACAGAAGAGCGAGTAGAGGAGGAGATATAAAGTTGTATCGCGTGGACGAGACCGCGAACGACCGGTGGAATGTGCCGCGTACTGAAAACGAAGAGTTTATGCGTGTCGTCGTGTGCGAATATGCAGGGACGATGCCCGTCAAGGGAGTTAAGTGGTTTTGGCTCACTCAGGTCAGCCAAGAGAGCTCGCTCTGCCATGCCGCACGGACCTACGATGACGATGCGGCGACGAGACGAGACAAGACGAGACGAGACGAAACGAGACGAGACGCTCGGTCTCGATTCCGCGACTAACGGTCGCGGTCTTACCCGTGAATCGGGCTGCAATTTTCTCCGGGGTCTCCCTTCGTGGAGTACGCAACAGCACACATATACCGGCGGCTCGAGGCATAATTGGGACACAGTCGTTTTGCGCGATGATCGCTGCTGCTTCTTCTTCTTCTTCTTCTTCTTCTTCTTCTTCTTCTTCTTCTTCTTCTTCTTCTTCGTCATCTTGTTCTTTTTCTACCTTTGGCTTTGCTGCGAGGCTCGCATTTCTGGCGCATAATGCGAATCCCAGAATACTTGGGATGGAAGAGAGTCTTGTGGATTGCTAATTTGACCGACGTGGATAAGTTTGCAGAGGGTATCTCAATCGAGACTCACGATGTATACCGATACGGGTAGCGCCTACAGTGTAGGGACACTCGCAACACGGATGTGACCCGCAAACACTCGATGAGAATTTACGGAGAGACGAGATTCTCTGTCTAATGGCTGGAACCGGACACGAGATAAACCGCGCGGAATCAATGTGTCCCCTTGGCGTCGCGATCTCGTGTGATTTTTCCTCCATGCGCTCATCGGCCACTCCACGGTCTGTTGCTTCAACTTGTTGATAGCAGCTCCGCGAGAAACGTCGAGTTACTCGAATACGGAACGCGTTTACTCGTCAGTTCGCGTTCGAGTGTCTCCTTTCAGTTGAACAGAAATCAATTCTCACACTCACTGCCGAATTCTTCCTCTTTCTCTACCGTTCTCTCGTTCTCTCCTTCTCTCGCCTCGGAATTGATGACGTTTGACGATTTTGCGTCTTCCGCGTTTCTCGTGTTCACCGCGAGTTTTCTACACTCATCAGAATGTGCGTGGCTGTTAATGAAATTTGACACCGACAACGTTGTACAAGCCCCTTTGCGTAGAGAATGCTGTATGTGTACATCGTCCAAGTTTTCGACCGAAGATCGCGAGCGAGAAAATAAACGAGTGCACGGGTGAGAGGAGAAATTTTCACTCGACGCGCAATACCGATTTGTTTTCACGGACGCTCTTTCCTATTCCTGATCTCTTGAGCACACGTAGAAATCGCGGTGCATCGTAAAAACCCATCGACAGACACATTTTATTGCTCGGTTAATCGTCAATAGGCAGACCACGCAGATCGAAGAGAGGCTGCGATGCTTGAGAAAGCGTTTCGGTGGAAAGAAAAAAAGAACGAAAAGAAAGAAAAGCAACAGAAAGAACAAGAAGCAGCGATTAATCAGTAGAACTTTAATAACCGAGCTAAACAAGAATACTGGTTACTCGGCCGCCACGAAATCCGCATATATACACTGACCAGCCTGGAATCTATAATCGTCAATAACGTTTTTAAATATAGCCCGCGACGTCCATAATGAATCGACAGAAAAATCTCTCGGTATTTCTGTCCGAAATTTTTTTATCTCGACCGACAACTCGCCAAAAAGATTGCGCTTTGCTTTCGGGAGCGGATCGCGCGAGAGAGCGAAAAAGAAATGGTGCGCGACGTCAACGAAAGGACACTTCGTTGAGCAGGACTGCTCGGAAGAGCGAGCGAGAGAAAGGAGGAAAATCACAGTGATCGTAAAACTTACTCTACTGTCGTTTCCACGAGGACTGCTCTTCCATTCATTCATGAATGCGATTCCGCGAGGACGGTGTACGCCAGAGGCTTTAATTGCTGCGTGTGCGTGCGACTGCGAAAAGGAATTCGTTCGCACAAGCCTCACTGCGACTGACAGTACACACATACCCATTGCACGCGCGCGCGCGCACGATGACACGCAGAGTTTTCCGGAGCGAGCAAGGCAAAACAATAGCCCACTTTTACCCGGGAAAGGAAAATTTATCCAGGTTCCCAGTACCATAAATCGTTTAGAGTCTCCTACTACGATTAGATTGAATTTTTAGTGCATGATAAATATATGTCGAGGAAAGATGGTGCATTTTTCAAGTGAAAATTCGTCTCGAGGGTCTCGTCCACGCGCGAATTATTCGTGAAGCCGGACTTCACAGTGCTCTCATTGATCTACAACTTTCTCTCCGACCTAAACCCACGAATAATTTCCTCGCGTTGTACAGATAGATGAGCCTCTCCGTGGGAAAAAGTGGCCCTGTAATCGCGCTGGAAGCATTGAAATGCGGCAAACCCATCGCAAACTGACTCACCAAACCATCGACTTGGTCTTCTCGAGAAGAAGAAGAAACAACTTGGAAAAGATATAATCGGGATGAACTTGTGCCAAATCAAGGAGGAAAAGTGTCGTGTGTTAATCTCGCTTCGACGTGAATACCAGTGTCAATCGAAGTGTCAAAGGGATACAGAAAAGAAGATTGATATAGAATAAAAACGGTCTATCAGAATCGTGAGAGTCAAGGAGAAAGATCGATTTCACTGCTAAAGAGCAATCGATCCTAGTAATCGTCAATTAAAGTGACTTCGACTGTAAGTTACGCGACTGATGGAGCCACGTCGCGGATAATCGAGAGGAGTGTGCGACGGACCACCGATTTCCAAGGTAAATATCCTCGATGTTAGTACCGAGATCGATCGATCGTTCGTACGAGCGAGTGAACGAGCAAGCGAACAGCTCATTGAACGCGAGTCGAGCGTGCGTTTGTGCGTGGCTAGCTCGCCGCGTGCATTCACCTACGCTTGCATAGCAATCTGCATTTTTGCATAAGGCGCGCGCGGTGCTCGCGAGCGCGAAAACTCCACGTGCCGACGTCAGTGTTTCTTTTTTTCTTTCCGGTCCGCGCTCGTAAGCCGATATATGCAAATTATTGTCGTGACGCGGACGCAGAAAAGCTAGGTTTCTCTACTCGATCGTATGGAAAATCAACCATTTCCTGCCTACTTTATTCATTTTCTCTATTTTTCTTTCTCTTTTTTTTTATTTATTAATTGCTATCACCCTTTTCACCACATATTCGACTTTCCTTCCTTCTCTCTCTCTCTCTCTCTTTCTTCACGCATCAGTCGCGTTTCAGCGAATTTTGTTTGCGATGCTCGTCGCTAGCTGCACTGGTTTAGTGGAATATAAAACTGAGATTGCTGTATCTACACGTAGATACGCGTTAAACGATAAATCGCACAGTCGAAGGTTATCGTTCGCCTGGTAATTACTATCGGCAGCTGTTCAATCATTCATTAACTGTCCCGTAAACCGTTACATGACCAGTTGCCCAGTAATTCTATCGAAAATTTATCGTGTGCCTTTTCAATTCTTGATTACGTTTTTGTCTCCCGTCTTTCTCTCTCTATCTGTATGCTTGAACTCGATATCCAACGATTTTTCGTAAATTTCGGTCAAACCATTCGAAAAGTCAAAATCGAATATCTACTGCATCAGCCTAATTAATCAAAAATATGGGAATCTCCGATGAATCGAAGATATTTACGTATTCCGTTTTATTATGTATTTTCTGGTTTGCTGAGACATTTCGGTTCATTGTATGCAAAAGCACGAGTACACTGATACGAGATTATACATAAATGATAATGATAAGAATTTCCAGTTTAAACTGAAGCTTAAGTTAAAGCGTTTTTTAACACCAGTGAATGTGACAGGCTTATACATAGTATTATTATTTCGTTATATCAAAAAAAAAGTACAAAACGGAATTGAACGAGAAATTAATAAATAAATTTGAGAAACTGTAGTTAAGTTATTATTAGTAATTGAACAGTATTTATAAAACGTATCAATAGTATTCGTAACAATACCATTCATCGATAGAAACCAATTGTACAGGAATATTTGCTCCCGATTTGTCCCATGGGATTTGCATACAAATAGCAGTAGCACTCGCTGACCAAATGAACCAATGGTATAAAGAGACGACAGACACTCTGATCGCAATATCAGTGCTAACATCATCAACGCTGTGTACGACAAGCTTACCAGTTGCACGGAGGATTTAATTAATGTTCCAGTACTGCAAAGTTATCTCACTGATAAAACGCTCCGATAAACTTCCATTTTTTCGAGATGCCATGAAAAATATTCAGTCTCCTTTTACCAATTGAAATTTGCGAATTTGAAAGAAACCGCTTCAATTTATTAACCTTACATCTCTTAGAAAATTTCCACGAAATATTCTCTGCAATGATACTTTGCTTCTCCGATGAAGCAATGATATAATTTCGAGTAGACTTCGACTATCAGTAAAAAGAGTGTTTGGCAAAAAAAAAAAATTGGATACTGCTGAGATTTAAATACATTCGATACTTGACTGACTATTCGTAAAGTGACAAGACTCGAGCGATAGCTGACCGAGAAAATATCTCCATGACTTATCGAAACTTCGCGATAAGTATATGATAAATGTAATAAGCAACATATTCAATTTGGTAGCAGAAAACGAGTGCACACTTCTTCTTGTTGAGCAGTCTCATTATCGAGCGACCGCTTGATATCGAGTATCGTAATTTCACTGTCACAATGCTTAACGATTATATAAGACTCTCCGTGATCGCCTTTAAACCGTACATTTGTTATATCACAATTTGCTCCGTAAAAAACTCGGGATAATTCAGATGAAATAACCGATCGAACAAAAAAATTACCTGCGATACATTATGTGTACAATTACGCATGGTAAATTGCTTAATCGAATTATCCTGGAGGAAATGTTCTATTTGTTTATCGGTGAAGTTTACTGTCAGTGAATTGGGAAAAAGTGTGTTAATAAGTGATGTAGACGAAAATGAAAAAATGGCGATGAAGCCAATGAAGACCCTGTTCGCAAGCTGTTTTGCTACTACGGTATCTGTATACTATTAATTATGACAGTTAACTCCAGCGTACTTTGGTAACGAGCAGATTACACAGCCGAGGGCAGCCAGCTTTAGAAGACTTTCGAGAGTCTCGTGTCACAATAACAAGAAGCTGCCTGCCACAAACCCAGGAAACTACTCAGTTCGATAACGTCTTCCCTTTTCATTGGCTCCTTAAACTTCATTATTTGACGAAATGTTCTGAGAACTAAAGCAAAACACTGTGGGCGATACTTGAATCGTGAACCAACATTTCACACAATCGTCTGTAAATATAACTAATACTTATCACTTCTGCTTCTAAAAGATTAATATCATATTCTACTTATCGATCAATAGCTACTTTACTATAGGACCACTCTAGTGCGTATTTTCAATTTCTTTATTCTAATCTTGTGAATATAATAAAAGATTTTCTGCCTGACCATTGGTTTAAATGATATTTAGACGAATTATTATTGTGTTTGAAATATTGTACGATATTATCAGCATTGAAGTACCGACGTTGTTCAGCAATTACTTAATTAAATATCTAGGAAAATTCAACAGATTCCAGAATTAGTCAATGATACATATTTTATAAGAAATTCTGTCTATTTTTGTATCTTACAGATCGTAATCCTCTTATCGCGATACGATAAGTTACGATAAATTTTGGAAAATCCAAATCGGCCCGGATCATTTTCTTTGAATTAAAGTATTTATTGTATATATCTATGTATATTGCCAAAAATTCTGTTAAATTCTAATCGAAGCATGCGAATTTGAACAAACAGTGTCACATGATACATGTAGCACTCAAGATCATTTTTACCGAGTCCCATAGAGTCTTCCGGTACCTGAGGACAGGAAATGGCAAAGTAAAGTGGCTAGATAGTTGAGACTCTTCTGAGACCTTTTTTCAACCAACCGGATGTGGAAGTCCCAGTTACGCTACTGCAACACACGCGTATCGTAATACCAAAGTATTATCGGTGCGGCGTTATCCGTAGCACTAGCGATCAAAGTAACAGATAAATCTTTTATTTACACATTTTTTGGCGCAATATTGCTCGGAATTCTATAGAAATGCTTCTTAATCGGCCAATCACCGAAGCTACATGAAAAAATCAATATATCAACATTATTAACCCTTTGCGGCCGGCAGATTTCGTTTCTGGGAGTACCAGCAGGTCGAAGCAAATCTAGCGATTCGCAGCTACTTTTACGTACAGGTTTTAAAGTCAATATATGAATATTAAAACATGCAGAATTTGTTGAAACTGATTTATTGTGTTTAACACTACTTATAATACGTAAGAATACAAAATCTTTAATCTGTTTAATATTCTAAATTCTAAAGAATGATATTTTGCGAAACAATCACCGATATGCTATAAAATGTATAGGCCCTTGCGGCTTGCCGCTGCCTTGCCGGTGAGCGGGCCGTTTGTGTCAGTGAGACACTTCGCAGTACCGGCAAGACGGCGGCTTCACCAATAAATAGGCCCTAGCCTGTTCGTGTGCCGGCATGTCGCCGCAGTGTTTGATGTGCGGTACGGCTTGATGTCTGGACGCTGCAGACTCTCCCTGTACTTTCTCTGAAGAATTGTACATTGTTATCTCGGAAGTCGAACGAAACATTTGAATCGCGAGGCATAGGGGACCATAGTGCTTTGTTATTTTTGCGATTTTCGAAGGTTCCCGCTGCAGGATCGCCGACTTTTACCCCGATTTAAAAATGTCCCCGCTACGGGGACACCGAACGCAAAGGGTTAAAATGTGATCTACCGGTATCAAACGATAATGATAATATTTTCTACCGACATTTGTAAATCAACTCCCAATACAAAACGGTGAATCTGGTCAACGGGCTGTTAATATTTATTATACTCGTTAATTCTGAGAAGTCATGTAAAAATAGCTACTATATATAATTTATCTGGCTTTGTTGTTGGCTCGTTATCTGACACACAAACGAATTAAGAAACCGCGATAAAGAGAGAGCGATTCTGCGAGAAGTATGGAATGTTTATGGTCTGACAGGGAAGTATTTGCTGTTTAGGGACAGGACGGTAACATTCCACGTGGATGAATTCACGGACCGGCTTTCGGAGAACCAAGGAAATCCATAAGAATCATACGTGCGATCGTCTCGACGATTGAATAACCCAAAATGAAATAGTGTCAAGGGAATCCTCCGAAAGACTAAATGGATGTTCCTGATAAGTTAACAAATTAGGTAGAAACTACCATTTTTTTATGATTCTGCTTTTCGTTGATGTTCTTCAGTGGAATCTCGCAGTCATTTTGCACGGCTCGTTAGTTTATGGCGCCTATAGCTTTCCGTAGAACGCATCTGATAAATGATCGAAGGCACTCGAGTGCGTAGCCTGGTGCTTCTGAAAAGTGCTATCAAGTTACCTGCGAACTTTTCACGATAAATATCGTGCGCGCATCGAGCGTTAGAAATTGAAGTTGAATAGACTGTGACACGCGAGGAACGTGCTTGAAAAATGAACGCGTACCAGGCATACGTACGCCTTTGTCACTGTGAAATTCGGTCATGATGTCTCATGGTATTTCGTAGAAAATTTCTATTGTACGATTATCTTTTATACTTGTATTTGGAAAACGATAGCTCCAGCTACATGTATGTACAAATCGATTCTCGTCGCGTTTCAATAGCTTGATCAGATAAGGAGTATCTAGAGAAGATTCTTTTAAGAATATTGTGCTATTCGTAAAATCAGCCTGATTTCAACTACCGAGTAATGTTTCTTATTATAGGAATACAATCGGATGTATTCCAATCGTGTTCTATTTATACCGATGAACAGTAGATAAAAAAGTATGAAAGTAAATCTAATTAAGCTTAAAAATGCATGAGGAATTACAATTTTAATTGACAATAGAAACTTATAAGTATACAACGCCAAATTTATTATTGCATTATTTTAAAACTATCTGTGATCCTTTTACAGTTATCGACACTTCACTAATTCTTTATTTAATTACGGAATATAAAATAAAAAAAGATTGATCGCAGACGTAAGAGCTGCCGCATTTGAACGCAGAAGACTGTACGTGTGAAAATATTAACACAATCTAGTACAGTATCTCTCTAATGAAGTTTCTCGGGTTTATTAAAGTTACTGAAGACGAGACTGAAAGAAATTGACGCATCATGTGAAGTGGGTAATTCCGTAATGGGGCATACTGACGACGCGCAATGTTCGCACATGACGTTAGTTCGTGCCTGCACTAATTTTAAACTTCTTGAGAACGTGGCTTTGTGTGGGAATGCAAATATCGGTCATTAAAGCAACTCACGAGTGGAAATAGAGCATTGATTTCTAGCAGGTTTTAAATTATTAACTATTCTTTCGCCACTTCGATCTCTCGCGTGAATCAAAATATTCTTGATCACTAAATTATTTCGAGAAAATGGTCATAAAATAACGTGTCTTGAATCATGATTTAATTTTAATTATAACTACAAATTTTATTTTTTCTTTTTTTGACCAAAAATATTATATTGCAGAACGTTGATTATCCCGGTACCAATTAACAGAAAAAGATTTTTACGATTTGGCCGAAATATCATTCTTCATTATCGAAATTGATATTTAGAAAATATTGCGAAATTAACAAGCTTGATTCATATGAGTTCGAGTAAGTGAGATTCTACTGAATTAAGCACGGGCCTCTAATTAACTCTAGGATTCAGTCAAGATGTAATGAGACCAATGCAAAACAAAATTTCCATCGAGAAAACATACTCATTGTTTTCGAGTAGTATCTCGAGCGAAGCCCGATTCAGTCAGAAAAACAGAGAATTCTACACTCCGAGACACTACTCAATGCGTGTTATATGCCCGATGATTATTCCATTTACCTGCATAACCGGTGTGTCACGTGTAAAAATGGCGGTACACGGGAGATACTTCGTCCGACGTTGGTTCAAAATCGGCGGTGTCTATATTTGCATTAGCCACGACTTCGCAACACCGAGGAATATATCGGATACTACTTCGTGAGTAAGAATGCCTGGGAATATCTCCGCGAGAATCGTGCGATTCGAGGTCGATGACGGCCCAAAAAGTCATGATGGTCGAGCCATTCTACCCGTGGTTGTCGCCTTGAACGACTCAACAGAGATTTCGGCCTTTGGCGAACTACCGAATCCTTTTACCAGTGTTTGATTAGAGACACAACAGGCTAGACACGTGATTTAACTTTAAAATTTCACTTTTCCTAGCGTTCAATTCGAAAATAATAGATAACTAAGTTCCCAAGGAATTTATAACATTCTAGCACACAGTAAACAAATTTCTTTACGAAAATAAATAATTTCAATTATAATGTGAATTGAAATACTGCTTTGCTTTAAAACTTGTCAGACTTGATCAATTGCAATTAATTGCAGTTTAATTCTTAGTAAAACAATATGTGTTGTAATGACTTTTATCCAATTAATTCCATAATCTACTACTACTAAGCCACTGCCTTTTCTCAAACAAATTTGTTTGCTAACTCTGTTTTTTTCAATCTCATCGATCACTGGCGTAAAGGGGATCTACCGTGTTGTTCCTTCTCGCTAAGAGAATTCGTTTCACTGCGAACGACGCGTGCTAGCTCCATAATTACTCTCCACTAACGACATTCTTTCGCGTCGAATAAATATCTTCAACTGGATTTTATTAGTGCTTAAATCGAAAGTGCCTCGCAGAGTATCGGGTTACGTACAATCACAAAGTACAATAAATATAATTTTACGGAAAATTGTAGTGAAGGGCGTTTCTTTCAAAGTTTGTATCACTATTCGAAGAGTTACAGTGAGACTCAAGTTTGGTCAGTTCGTGGCACAACTCGTTTCTGTCGCCGGTGACGGTGGCGTGATTCACGCATAAAAACGAGTATTTTCGTCCGTACAGCTGGAACGCGTTCTTCTGGAATCCCGACGAACCAGAAGCACCGGACATTCGAGGCCGCTTAGTTATGTATCAGGGACACTGCGAGAAAGATGCGGTGCCGCGGTTAATCGCTTTTCTCCGTGGAAAAGGCCCGACTGGACAATTCAGAAGAAAGTATCGATCAGCTTTCACCGTGTGTTCCCGTACTCTCGGTGTTTGTGTCTACAAATGTGTAGGAGTCTTTGGGAAAACATGTTTACCTTGGACCTGACAACGGGTCTAATTTAAAGACAGCAATTGTTCTAACTGTTATTGACCCTTTAATAGCCTTAGTGACCCTTTTAAAACAGAATAATTATAAATTTGATTCTTTAACATTTTTATACATCCATATACGTATCGACAAATCTATCAGTACATACGCAACGAAATATTTAACGAATTTGAATTAAAATCAAAGTAGATACGAATTTAAATTGCAATGAAAATGAAATATCCGTTTAGAGGTAGTAAAAGATTAAACGAAGAGAAAATGATTTAATGGAGATTGTCTGGGTAGATGAGCCAAAGTGAACGTAATAGTTGATATTTCAGGAATATAGCGGAAAATGTGTCTTGGGCAAATTAGTTTGATGCACAGAGACAAGATAGCTCGAGGTTGGCATCGTTACTCGTGGAGTCCTGTCTCAATTGAGACAACGAAAAAATGCGATCTACTTAGATTCTCGAGGAGCCTTCTATACTACATACTTCTATGCGCAAACTTTCACTCACGCAACAAAACCTATTCTGCACGACATACGCTGCTGTAGACGCAGTTTAGTATTCCCCCGGGCAAACCTGAGACCTGCGGAACTCTAACAATCAGGATGTTTCATCGAAGTTCAGTTTGGAATATTGAATTTTTAATCGAACGCCCAATGCCGTAAATTATTCATTGAAAGAAATTGCAGTTGTATATAAATTACTTTTAATTACAGATAAATGATAACGTTCTCATAAATAAATTTTACTTATCGCGAGTGAACGACTTGTAGTCGATGAAAGAATCGAGGTCAGAACATTTGAAAATACTACAAGTGTTCTACATGGAATAACTAATCATCATTAATGATGCAGGATCATTTTATTTATTTATTAAATTTTTTATATACATATTTCTGAATATTTGCTATAAATTCCCAATCACTGACAAAATTATAGGAGAATTTCAAGTGGTATTTTCAGCTTTCTTTCGCCAGCGACGATAAGTTTAGTATTCAAAAAACCTAATAGAAATGTGCGAGATAACAACATTGAAGTATAAATACCGTCGGATTCCAAAAAGAGTGAGTTATTCAGAGGAACGGAAAATAGCAAACGGAATTGGCTCGAAAGCATATAAATCGTTTCGAAGCTGAATCAGATCCTGTAGAGTAAGAGAGTAAAGCAGTGGCTACAAGATAAGCCAAAGTCGGCTGCGTGTCGCGGTTGACAGGGGCAATTACCTAATCGTGGATCGTGAACGCGGCAAAGGCAATGCGGTGTGCGTAGAATTCTTGGCATTGAATCAAGCGAAGCCAGGGAAAACGGGATATCCCAGTTCAATTATCTGTCGAGGTCTCGCTTGATCCTCGCGCTCGCGCAATGTATTTATACACTTACATCTGCATTTATACGAAGCGCCATGCTGCGTTGGGTGATTCCCCCCTTTTCATTCTTATCTGCCGCCTTATTTGACCGGCGGGTTTGTCCCGGCGACACTCTTTCACATTCAATCCTCTAATTACTCACTTTTCTTCTTCTCCTTTTCTCCTCCTTCCTATCTCTTTCTCGCTCACTTTTTCTTCTCCGCGATCTCACGACGTCATGACGGATTGTTTGACGTAGATCTGTTTACGTCTAGAGCTAATGATTCACGTGAAATGCTGATTTGAGAAGTGGCTTTTAAACTTATCGCTATTTCCTGTTTAGAAGATACACATAGTGTTTAATGGTGTCATTAGAGTCTATTGAGGAAAGACACGAATCGCATTGATAGAGGATTTGTTAGAAGATTGGAAAAATTTCTTACGATTTATGTTTGCAATAAATTAATATTCTGTATTCTAGAGATTGTAATGTATTAATTATTTTATTATGAAAGATCGTCAGAAAAATGTTTACGTTTCACTATTAACAGGATATTTGTAATTAGAGAAGCGAGAAAGGCAACCTACGACAGTTAGGTGTCCCATTCTACAAGCCGTAGTCTGTATAGGGAGGTGTGAAGTGGCAAATAGTCTATCCTGTCTCAAGACAGGCTTTTCTGAAATGGCAAGATCCCCGGCATTGAAGTAAAGCCGTCTAGAGCAGTATAGAGTCTGGACGACTCTAGACTCTAGACATAGACGCCAGGGAGGGGTTAACATCCACGGTCGCGACCGCCTAGTAGATTATAGCCCTGGTAGGTTCCTGTCGCGTTTCTCTTGCCCAGCAAACCGATCTGGCAAACAATACCCTCTTCTATCGGGATCATGTATTTCCTGAATGGCCCTTGCGCTACTTTCCGCCCTGTTCGTTCGATAACCATTGTCCACTATTGTCCCAACTGTCCGCGACTTTTCTTCGCCAATTTTTACTCAAATCATTCCTTTGGCCGCCGGTAAAACGCATTAATTTTATTACTATATCTAACTTTTTAAGAAAATTAAATGGCTCTGAAAATCAGTTGGATTCTTTAAATCGGCATTATCATAAAATTTATTGAAAGAGTACGATAAACCTTCATCAAATTGAGCTTCTTAGCATCTACAATAGACGTGGTTGTATACAATAGTTATAATTAGCAGCTTTGACACAGACACAGCGCACTTGTTTCAGAAAGCTGTCGATCTCTATGAATCCACTGGGAGTTTTACTGGAATTTTACTGGAATTTTACTGTGATATTTTTCCAGGCTTTGAAGTTTCCTTTGCCGCTTTTCGCTTAAAATGTCTGACGTTCTTAACGGCAACATGTAAAGTGGGACTTTTCAGTTTTTTCCGCTGAACACACTCAGCTACTATTTTCGCGTAAAATTAGTAGGAAGATTCTAAAGCAAAATTCGCGACAAGAGCAATTTTATTTTCTAAATTTTGTATTTTTCTTTTAATGGCTCAAAGGGTACATTTAGTTTGATGCACGGAGTCGGTTAATCAATAGTATGAAACAGAAGACTTCGGCATTTTTCTGGATTTATATCAAGTTTCCTCTGTCATTTTACTAACTATTGTTCTTGCAACTTTACTATATATAAGAATAGTATACAATGAAGTATATATTTCATATTATTCGTATAATAAATATTCCCGTATCCCCTGTCCAAAGTACACAAACATATCCTACATATTGTTATTGTTAGTTTGCGAATATATTTATTGAATCATGTAATCAAATCTCGAATCTTACACAAGATTTCTCATTCAATTTTCCACACATTATTACATAAATATGATCGACGTCCTTCGAATGATCACTTAAAACTGATTGTGAGCATAACATCGATTTTCAAATATACATGGTTTTAAAGTTTTCATTATTTCGAATACACGATCTGTAAAAAATTCCATTTGAGCAGAACTATCCAAGTCTGATACTCCATCAAAGACCCAAGGAAGCTCGTCACTGAACCACTAAACCACGATACTACCACAAACCTCCGGATTCCTAAAAACACTGTACAAGTGTATTCACTATTCTCCTTTCTTCCGTGCGCAGCGAGAGGCCCCCAATTAGTCGGTACACCATTAAAATCCCACAATGCGAATTTTCCTCATCAGCGTCTCTTGAAATAATCTTCTTAAACGAAAGAGAACACACAAGAAGAAGAAGAATAGGAAGACGAAGAGGAAGAAGAATAAGAAAAAGAAGCCGCGGGTGCTTTCTCTCCACAAGTGCGGTGAGAGGGCAAAAGTCGTTTCCACAATGGAGATGGATTTTCCTCTAGTATAATTACGTGTCCGAGCCAATTAGCTAAACAAAGCGACTCAATAAAGTCTCGGATGCTATTAGGCGCAAATTGATAAGCACAAAGTATTCCTAATATCGAGATACTATCTGGGTAAACGTAATTTCTAGAAAGAAAAAGAATAAAAAGAGAGAAAGATCGAAATGGAGAGAAAAGTGGGAGAGAGTGATAGAGGTAGAAAAAGATCGAAGGCTGATGTCAGTAAGAGAGGAGACAGACACCCGCAGCGAATTCCCCAATAATGATAGATTATCGTAATTCCCACAGCAGCCGCGGAATTGATGCTTGAATAACGGTTCTTCGTGTTTCGTTGCAGGGGGTCCCAACCGTAACTTTTCCCAGGATAATGCGAAGCCTGGAGAGGTTATCAGGTAGCGATCAAGACTGTGGCGATCAGGAGATGTACATCGACCTGGACGACGCCTCTGTCGACTCACTTACTGGGAAACGCAGTCGGCACCATGTCGTTGGCGCGGAGGTACATTTTTATCCTTTCAGTCTTTTCTACGTTGAGCTATTTATTGAACTACTCTTTGATGGAGCATGCTGAGCTTCCATTAAGGAACAATTTCATGAAAAAAAAAAACTGCCTCTGTCGATTATACTTGGTTTCTCGACTATGGCGAATTCAACTGAACTGAATTATTTTCATATTTAATGCTGAAAAAAGGAATCCATTTTTAATTTGAATCAATGTCTCTTTGATAGAAGAAATTTCTAGCAAATTGATTCTATTATATTAAGTATAGTAAACAAAACAAAAGGTTACGCAAGATAAATACTGTAATGTATTCTTTACATAAAATTATTTGTACCAAAGTTAGGAATGTTGACATATACGTAAATCAACTTTAAACTTTCCTTTGTCCGCCGTCGTATACATATGTATAACGTGCAACAGCTTCGAGAACAATTGTGTTGAATATGTCTGTTTGAAATAAGTTTGCAAAGGCTTTACAAGCTGTACAATCATCGTCGAAGCGCCACAAATCAATACAGCAATGACAGCACACGTGAGCTAGTGATTACGAGCACAAAAATCGAGAGCGTTAGATTTACAATAAGAGAATTTCGAAATGTGTCTCAAATATAGCTTTCACCACAATACTGAGTGATAATAATTAATTGCAATATTTTTCGAAGCGTTAAGAGCCCACAGTAAATACTTCCATTATCAGAAAGTGTGATGCAGCCATAAGGCGATAAAGTAAATTAGATATCGATGTACTCGCAATCTTATCAGCTAGCTACAAGAAACCCCTGCAGTTACTAGGAATGCTCTGCACCACGTAAACACTGATTATACCGAGTAATAAAACTTTTTATTAAAATATTCTCAACGCGTATATATCTAAATAGTATATTATCCTAATCGGATTGTCCAATCGGTTAATCAATAGTTGAAGAATCAGCAGCATCGAAAGTCACACGAATTCTCTTTCCAAGAAGACAATCTTAAAATAACCGCTTGTTCTCGAATCGTGAAACTCAAATGACGCTCATGAGTTATCTAATTACTTAATGCCGGTGATTTAATAGCAATAGTCAGGTACACCAACACTCGCACGGTTGGTCTGCGTCAATATTTTGAGTTTACATAACGATTCGCAAACGGAAGCCAGCCGACGATGTCGAAGCATAAAGCAAATTTCTACGATTCGATTCATACTCCTACCGCGAGTAATATTAACGCAGATATGTGGAGATATAACCAGTCAACGGAGAATTGAAAACAGAGAGTAAATGAAATACACTTGCAGTAGAATATTATTATTATTGTTAATATTAACAGAGAAGGATTCCTTTTAAAACAGAATCGAATAAATGTTGAAATGACATTAAGATTACGTTCAAGTACGTGTAGCAATTACATATATTAACTTAAATTTGTGGAATACCAGAATAACGATGAAACAGAAACTAATCGTGCTGATGTTAATTGCTCTCGAAGATGGGCGAGGAAAGCGACAGCAGTGGAAGCGAAAGAAGCCCAAAACGAGCTAAGAGAAGAAATCGAGGTGGACCGCCAACGACGAGGAGACGAAAAAGTGGCATTTCCGCGAGGGAGAGGAACCTCAGGAGGCTCGAGAGTAATGAGAGAGAAAGAATGAGAATGCATTCCCTGAACGATGCTTTCGAGGTAATTTCTCGTGCATGATTGTTAAGACATAGTAGAAAGTCTATCTTGAGCTACTGGAATTGACGATAATATTTAGAAATTTCTGATGAGATATCCTAAGACTAGAATTAATAAAGTTAAAAATAGACTGTTTTCTACTATCAGTATTCTAATTCTCATAATTACTATTGCAATTTTAAAAGATTGCAACTTTATTTTATCCTAATTTTACTCATTTCTTGCAACTTTGTTTAACAAGTATTCGATAAGAAAGGTAAACGACTGTAAAAAAAAAGAGTAAATTCTGTAAGAAAAAATATTATCCACTTATTCGTACCTGGTAAATCTGGTTATCTTGCGAGGAATGCAAAATTGTAGATGTAACTATAAGTAAAAGGAATTATCGTCATAAAATTGTCTTGTTTTCCTGTCGCGTCCAGCAATGTTATGAAATTTTATCGCGTATTTCTCTCTGAGAGTCTAATTTTCTGGAAATAAACACGACCGTTCATCACGAACTTGTCTGTTATACTGTCGGAGAGGAAACAATTGATCAGAAAATCTAGTAGTTTCATTATTGAAACTATACGAATAAAAAGTGTATCTTTCGAAATGGAATACTAATAGAACTAGATAATGCTAATTGCAATTTGCTTGAGCTTACAATTAGTGCAAGTCTAAGAACTGTTTAGTCCATTTAATAATCGAATTCCAAGGATTCTTGGAAAGCCAAGAATTCATAATTTGAGGGCACTTTAAATTATTTGATATTTTGGATTCTAAACTATCCGCAATGTGAATACGTGAACAATATAATTCCTATCAAGATTTCTGCAGTAAACTGTCAGTCAATATTTGTACGAAATTGCAGGGTCACCTATGAGTATCCGGAGATATCCTAACAGTAAACATGCATATTGAGTAACCTGGCAATTATACCTAAGCAAACCGTTAAAGCTCATCTCGATATTCAATCCTAATATCAGTTGGAATGAATATTCAGGAATGCATTTAATAGAACGATATCGAACGATTCCCAATACCGCAATCTGAATGCACCATCTCAAATTTCATAACTGTTACCTTGACCACGAAAATATCTATAGTGTTTTAATTATAATTCCATTGTAATTCATTATATTACAAAGCAACTCAGTTGACCGCGAAATTTCGACGTTACGTGCATATATATGTACCTTGCGATTACCGGAAGCATTCGAGAATCCAGTAGACCGGAAGTCCGTCAACACTAACCTGGCGTTTTGTAATTTTACAGCAACTGCGCGAGGTGATACCACACGTGAAGATGGAGAGGAAACTCAGCAAAATCGAGACGCTCACGCTGGCCAAAAATTACATAATGGCATTGACGAACGTCATTTGCGAAATGCGCGGAGAGGAGCAACCGTACACGTAAGTGCAATTTTATCGTACATTGCTATTTAAAAGTAAATCCCTGGTATATCTCTCTCACAGTACCAAGTTTCTCGTTATTGATAACCGTTCAATGATAACGCGCGTCTAACATATCGGATGCGCAGATTTTCCCGCAAAACTGTTTTCGCTAGCGATTGAGGTACCGAACACTTCGGAGCGATAATAATGGTTGATGAACTTAGCGCTACGGAAATCTCGAAGCTCACGAGCTTACTGCACTCTCCGGGAACTACCCGACCAGAAGGAAATCAATTCGCGGCCATATAACAACCGATTCGAGCGTTACGATTTCTGATAAGTCGCATTATGCAAGAGAAAAATGGGGGTTTTCAACGACGATCGTAATTGCCCGGAAGTTAGCGAGAAGTCACACTAGTCACGAGATTGTCAATTGGGATAACGTTGCGCGATAGTGGAAACTTGCGATTTGTGTAATGAACCAAAACCTGATAACCCGAATAGATTTTGCAGCAGTCGGTCTTTTTTATTAAAGACAGTTTTGTATCGACAAATTCATGTTTACTCTTTGAATACGTATTAAGGTGTACTGACCTATTTCATCGAAGTTTTAATTACAACCGAAGGACACTATTTCTCTTCTAGAAAAAACACAATAAAATATCTTAAGAAATAGCTGATACCATTGAAATCAAGTGCCATTAGTAAAGTAAGAGTAAAAGAAGATTTTGATAAAAGATCAAAACGAATTGTAAAGAAGATTTACAAGTTACTAGCCACTTTGTCCAGTTAGTCACCACGAGTGAAACGAATTAAGCACGTGGAAAGACGAGTACTTTACGCTTTTGGAATATTTTCACGGATAGCTGGCATACCAGACGATCAAGGCGTGAGATAAAAAGAGACATCGCATCGACATGCGCGCAGACTACTCAATCCAAGATCAACGCATACCTTCTAAATCAATCAAATATTTCGTAAGAGTAAACGCTCACTCGGCGCATTCCACGGTGAATTTACCCTGGCAGTTACACGGGGCAACGGTATTCAGTTCGCTTTGTGTACACGCTCGAAAGAATGCTCCTCATCGCGCGAAGGTCTTAATTTCCAGAGAACGTTTCTGCCACAACGAAATCGGCCTGGAATTCTTTCATTCGACCGCTAGAGGCCAGTTAATCGTAGTTTACGATGCACCTCACGAACAAAGCTTAGACGTTGACATTCTTAAGCTGGAACGTTCAAAGCGATGGGTAACGTGCCCATTCGGAGATGCGCTCCTTTTTTTTCCCCCTGACGATTTTCACCGCTACGTGTCGACATCACGGGGGTTTTCCCGTTTGACACGCTGGTTTCACGCATTTGCAAGGTTCCTCAAATTCTTCTGGCAACGTTTCGAACGACCTTTTTTTCGTTCTATGTAATTCGTTTTTCTTACGATTCTGGTAGCTTCATCTTGTGAAAAGGGATATGGGGTAAACCCTAGATTCGCTTCGGTTTAATTTTCTTTGTAAGATAGGGCCAATAGGAAAATAGTATTGGTGTGGGTGATGATCAGTGAATCGGAATTTTTTGTAACTAACTACAATTTGATTTACCCTAGATTTAGAAGTTCGATGCACTTGCAATTATGTCACATTAGATAATTAAAAATCTTTAGGAAAGAATATCTCATATTTCGTTCAATTTATCATACGTTTATCATTTGAGTTATACAATCGATAAGATTGTTGTAATGACAATATAACGATATTGTAACTTTTTATAATTTAAAGGTGAGTTTCACTCGTAATTAAAATATTATGAGAATATATTAAAGAAATATATTGATGGCTCATCAAGTTATGCAGATTGAATGCATTTCAGATTGAATGTTTTTTTTTTTTGCATAACGTAAAATAGATACAAAATTTTAACGATAGCGATCTCTAAGGGTCATTAAATAAAAAATCAATATTAAATGTGTTTTGCTATTCTTTCACTCTCAACTTTGACGTATATATTTACATTTTGTGTGCATAATCAGTCGTCGTAATCGATTTGTCGTAGTCGTATGTTTTTGCAATTCAATTTGGCTACCAGTTTGTCGTCTTTTTTCGCATTAATCGTCAATCAAGATTGAATTTCAACGGCAGGGAATTCTTTAGTCAATCGTAAACTTTGTACTCTGTTACACATCGCAACACTATTCAGACGCATCAGTCGCAATCTACATATGCCTTAAGCCACCATTTTGAAGATATTATGCATTCGAGTAGAATTTCATGTTCGATCTGTAAATCCGAACGAAACTACTGGATTTTTTATACTTTTTACAAGGTCGAATAAATATACATACAGAGTCATTAAGTTGAACACTGCGGAAGTAGCAAGTGATTGGTGGTCTTTTTAAAGGTGAAATTTTTCACGCATCAGCTATAACATAAACATATACATGTAGGTCGGAAACGAAGAGGCTCTTTCGACCGATAAACCACAGTTCCTATTGTTATCAGCGTTGAATTTGAATAGCAGCGAAGGCAGAAAGTTTCGGTTGAACGATTCGGAGCACGCGCCTAAATGAACTACCTCTAACCGAGGTGCGGGTCATTTGTTAACATCACCACTAACCATTGACATTAAAAAGTCGGGACGACCATGTCTTATCGGGCGACCTTTGCCTTCGCTCGCTGTCAGAATACTTCACTCGGCTGTTATCTTCCTCTCTCTCGCCGGTACTTGCTACTTCGAACATTAAGTATTTACTACTGACTTCATTTTCGCAAAATGCACAAGAATTTATAACGAAAAGCGTAAAGAATTTACTGTACATCCTACAGGATCTTATATGAAATTTAACGTATTTTCAATGAAGTATTTCATGCGAATTGGAAAAAATGTTAATTTCCCTTTAAAACGTTAATGGACTAATCTTGATAGAGATTTATACTTGAAAAACTTTAAATAATCGATTTGATGTTATTATAGAGAAGATTCCTTGCACTAGAGGAGTCTGTGGTACATTTTCACGGTGTTCGATTAATACTCGTGGAATAAAAAACTTGCTGTGTAATAAAGAAATTAGGAGAGTAAGATATTTCCTACGTAAAAAGACTAAAATCACGCATTGCAAGGGAGAATAATTAAGTTCATTTTTGAAAAATACGCCACAAAATCTGTTAACTCATTTCATATTGCTTACAATACGAAATTATTAATTCTCTCGTGAATTAAATAGATAATAAGCAACACAATGCAGCGGTGTTAAGTTTGCAAGCGAAAAATATTCCCGTGCATCGCGATACTTGGTCCCGAGGTCCAGAATAATTATCGAATTATTTGATTATGTTACGGAGGCTCGAGCCTTTAAAAATTTTAGTACGGGCACGATAAATCGTGATAACTCGAGTTATCGACGTTGAGAGCTACCGATAGACTACCTACCGCTCACGAAAACAAGATTCGCGGTTAAGTGGGGAGAGCGACAGATTAGTTAGTCCTTAATTAATGTATTTTAAGATTCGCCGAAAATTTACTTCAATTAATACATATTACTTTACTAAAAAACCACTTTCTCTTGAATGGTTCCGAGATTTATCTACGTCAGCGAATACGTCAATAAAATACGACTATATAATCTGTATAGTTACTGTATAGTCGAACAGGCGATGTTTGCGTAGCCTAATTCAGTGCGACAAGATCGGATAGTCGGCTGAACAGTATGATATCTGAGAATTCATTTTTAGATTCGTCGACGGCGAGTGCGGTTCCAGCAGTGGCGACAGCACGGGCCAGCTCGAGTTGAGCGGTGGCGAACAACCGGAGGAAGCGTCACCAGCGTCGGTACACGAGACGAACAACAACAGCCTATTGCACGAGGACCTCGAGCGTAGGATACCCTAGCTCCCCGCGATCGGGTCCTTCTCCGCTGGAAGCCGTCCAGACTCGATCGAGGAAACCGCAACGGAATCGCGTGCGAGGACCTCGTCAATCGAGTCAGTCGAGTCAGGCGAAGATAAGAAAAAAAGAAAGCAGAGCGAGATACGTAGTGGGGAGGATGGTGGAGCTATACACCAAGACAAAGTCGCAAAACGATCATCGCTGAAGAGCCGCTCGAGGTACTCGTCGAGGAAGATGCAATTCGGCTTTTACGACATAATCCGTCCAAGGCCGACCTCTCGAGACCTTAAAAAGGCTGTTGAACAGCTAAATCTTGAAAAAAAATTCTTGCGAAGCACACTGTTTGTCTGGCTACCGTAATACAGCGAGACTCGTGGCTCGTTGACAATGAGTCGAGGAATTTTCTTCGCAAAAAACACGGAGAAAGAGCCGACGCGTAGCATATACGTACGACGTTGTTCGTGTGTCTAATCGGTTCGGTGATGGCAGATGCTCCATCGACAGTGATCGATGATTAATGGGGCTTTATATTATTGACCCCCCTATATGCATGTTGCACAACATGTATTAACAGAGATTTTTCGAAGAGAAGTATACTCCTATTGCCACGAATGCTGAGTGTTTCTATGAAGCATCGTGAAAGACTCGCGAAAAGTGGAACTGAATCAGGAAATTCGAAAGATTATCCAACTCTGAGACTATATTGACGACATATGTAAGTATGTAACACAAGTTTTGTTGCTGAAATTCACTTTAGGTAGGAATACTAATCCTCGAATTGTTCGACCTTCGTTAAACTTTATCCCATAACATGGCAATTGTAAATAAAACATGTAAATTGAAATAAAAAAAGTTTTCGGACGAAAGTTATTGTTTCTCGTTGTTACGTGAAAGCTTAACCGATGAGTGACATAATTGTATAATAGCATAATTCTTTTTATACGATAGGAATAATGTTAGAGTTATCGAATAATTTCAATGAGTAACACTTCTACTTGCAGCTCTTTCTTGATCGTTAACTAAGGAATAATTCCTCTACCAACTTTCGCTTTGAAACTTTTTTTATTTGATACAATTTACAAGATGCGATATAAGTTTGCAAAAGGACTGAACCTTTAACAATAAGGGTCAAGTGAATTTCATAGCAAAAAAATTCGTCTTACATACCTAATTTGTCGAATTTCCAATTTTGACGTAAATCCATACGAAGAAGGATTTATATCATTTCACTCATAATTCCTATATCTTTTTCTATCCTATATCTTTCACGTGTTTTCGAGGAAATTCAAAGTGTACCAGTGGCAGGAAGAAATGACGAAAGCCGAAGTACAAGTGTATTCTACGTTGAATGAACAACGAATTGGAGGCGGAGTTGAAGTATCTGTCGAATTAGACTCGTAAAGGTCTCGAGGTCGGCCGACGAAAGGTCGGGTCGCATCGGCAACGGCAAAGATCAGTGTGATGCAAAGGTGTGAGAAACTGTGATAGAATTTCGTATTAGAACCTCGTAGCACCCTGTTCCGCGCATGAGGCGCGGTGCAAGATATCTTTTTTCTCTGCGATAAACAAAATCGTCCATGGGCCGCGGTGCGCACGGGAAGCAACGTTTCAGCTTCCACTTTACCAAAACTGATGGCACACGAGAAAAGTACGACATGCCACGGCACCAAAAAACGATCAAGAACGACGTTCACAACGAGAAGAAAGAATGCTCGATTCCTTCGATCTGATTTGACCATTAAGCGATATCTGGTACCACGTCGTCCTCGTATACGCCATATTATTCATGTCAGTTGAATTTTGTAGAACAAAAACCCGTATTGAACGTACCCCCAGTTAAATTCTTCCACAAAATTCTTCACCCTATTTACACGTATCATTCGTGTATAATATACCGTTATACGTGTATTATCATTAAGATTTGACATTAGAATTTCCAGATTGAACTTTCCAACCTGAAGATCCTTGAATGATTCTATTGGCATTGATGTAAAATGTGTGTTGTAGAGTGAAGAATTCCGACGAAGTAGCTTGCATTTGAAGGTAAAAAGCGAGAAGTAAAGAGAGAGAGAGTGAGAGAGAGAGAGAGAGTGAGGCGAGACACTCGATCGCGTTTGATGCTCGAAGCAACTCGGAGGATGAAGTATCAAGGGTGTCTGAGAAAACACGGACTTCAAAGAGTAACGTGTACCTTAAAAAAAGCATACATATAGAGTACATATTAATATATACACGTATTAATATATTAATAATTAATATAAACGATATTAATAATTAATGTGTTAATATAAACCTGCTGTATTATCTCGCGAAGGGGGACCAGAGACATCGACTTAAGTTACCAGATCTCACACGTTCCCGTGTGAGACGCGCACAGACCCTAGATAGGCTAGATTCGTGCTTGGGTATATTCGACTGGCGATAATAATCCTGAATTGACGAATCTAAAGAACTCACTAAAAAAAGACCTTACTCTATTTGCACCCGTGGCACGAACCTAGACGCATAATTTCTCGTTTCATTTTATTCGACGGTTTTATACTTTTATTGTGTTACTCTTTAGCGAAGCCACTTCTTCCTTCCCCGAAAAAAAGAAAACAGAAAAAAGAAACCATCCGCTTGGGACGATAGATTTCATACGGTAGAATCGTATTTATACTGACACGAACGTTTGCTTCTCCGAAGAGAGTGAATAGGTATGAATTCAGGAAATCGATTGACTTCTCGGCATCACGCGCAATGACTGCTATCTCACTTCGCGGTATTCTGAATTTTAATGCTCTCGTCGTTCTTCAAGTATCGCGTTTGCCATTAAAAATGCCGATTTATTCCTGACAGGTTTCTACTGGAGGAAAAATCGCATTTTTCCGATCGGACTCTAATCGTTGCACGGATGCTGGCAAATCTTAACTTTTTGCTCTCTATAGTTTACAGTCCGTTAACTCCTTACTTCAATTTCGATAATTTTATTACGGTACAACGGTATACAGGGTGCAAGAGGTATAAGGTTCTTCCGCTTAAGGGTCGATTGAAAGAGCATAAAAGAGCACGATAAAGTATTCTACTTGTCAGGATAACCACATATAGACTTTCATATACGTATATACGTATATATATATATATATATACATATATATAAATAATAAACTCTATTATATTCTTCTGTGGAATTTATCGCACCCTATGAAGCGAAAAACATAGACTGTACATGCCATGTTCTTGAACGATTCGAAATCTAGAGATTTCGAGAGGAATGCAAATAGGTATAAATCAGAAGTTTGAGCAGCATATAGGAGTTACTGGAAAGTAATACATATATGTATACTATCGAGTGCATTTGTTTCGAGGAGTGCAAAAAGTTAACTATAAGTAAATGTCTACTTTGTGAAGTTTATTCTTGGAAATCTTTGCAGCGAGTGGTGAACCGGCCAGATTAGAATTTTCGAAGGCATACATCTATCTGGCGAGTTGTATCCGTGACCACGAAATCTATCTGGCGAATTGTACAGTGGAGCGTTTCATCAATTCATATACATATAACATATTATCTACCGTTTCACTTTGCACTGTTTCATTTGCCACCGAATTCTATATATTCGATGTCCATCCCGAGATTAGATTAACAGTTAGACTTAATTGTAAGACGATCAGGATAAGTTTCTCACGCACTATGTATGCCTCGC
The DNA here is from genome assembly GCA_963989405.1 of Trypoxylon attenuatum. Taxonomy (NCBI): domain Eukaryota; kingdom Metazoa; phylum Arthropoda; class Insecta; order Hymenoptera; family Crabronidae; genus Trypoxylon; species Trypoxylon attenuatum. The sequence continues at coordinate 12,176,612 of OZ022489.1, read as the reverse complement.
AACTGCAATTCTTGTCAATGATACTGCGCCTAAATAGCTCCGTGTAAATCATGCATCGTGACGTCATACGGAGCTTGCATTTCAACATAATAATCGAATCATGTTATTTATTGCTCCCGTCGGGATTCAACCGCGTTGATCTTTCGTTCACTTCTCGCCCCACGTCAGGCTCTCCTCAGACTGTGCGGCACCTGTTAGCCCTCCGTGAAGGATATTTTTCATAGCATAAAAATTGTGATTGTACTTTGAGATAATCTATATATGCACGTTACCGGAAAGTTCCTTTCCGGTTGATCAGAGTTTTAAATGACGTAATTTACAACGATGTTGATGCGAGCACACACACGCACCTCGCGTATATCTACGTAATATTCAACTGTGAAACTGTTAAGTGTGTGTGTGTGTTTGTGCGTGTGTGTGTATGTGTGTATGTGTGTATGGGTGTGTATTCGAAATGCCAAATGACTCGTAACGTTTATTTGTAAAGAATTAATATAAGTAATTCAATGTTCTTCGAGACATTGTAACAAGTACACTCGAAATTCTTGGCGAAGACTTATACTGCACGCTATCCGTTTCCGGAATAACATTCTAATTGAGAGAGTGTTAGCAAACCGCGAGAACTATGAGAACAGAATTTCAAAGCATTTAAAGTAACATTCTAGTACAAATACTACCATTACTCGTATCTTCTTCCAATTGACATATAAACAGAAAGAATTTCTCATGGAATATGTCATTTTTTTTTTTTCAACAATGAAATTCCAGATTGATGTTTGAATACACGTATGCACGTTTGCCAGTAAAGGATTTGCCGTACTGCTCGCATCGTGAAGAAAGGATCGATCCGAATTACCAGAGAATTTATGATGCTAATTCATTATCGCACGCGGCAACTGTTGGAGAGAGTTAACAGGAAGAAAAATACTTCTTTGTAATATACGTTATACGTCACTGTATGTATCTATGTATGTATACATACGCACGCATATTATCTTATACGCCAACACAAGCGCATATATTTTTCTCTAAAAGCGAGAATTTTACAAACGGTTCTAACAAAAGCTGTACATGCGGTAGCTGTGTGTAAGTACACGCGTGTCAAAGGATAGAGAGAGAATTTAAAACAAGTTGTACTATGCACAGTATTTCTTGATACGTGTTGTGATATTTCTGATATTCGATTGTAAGACGTGAACACAAGAAAATAATTTGGTAAAACGAATCTGTTTTGCTCCAAATCGTCAATTAGTTGAGTGATATAGAGTGATACAATTTTAATATTGACTGAAATTGAAAATGTCATCTAGTGTATTCGAAAATTCCAGTTAATGGTTACATTATTTCGACAAGTTTACTTCATCGAACAACATTATCGTTCGAATTTTTACTTTAGAAAACTAACTACCATCTGATTGTGCTCAGTCACGTCTCTCTGTTTTTCTTTTTAAGTCAAACTATCGACATTAGATTTTGACGAACTACATTAATTTTAATAAACGTTAGCAGAGAAATTTTAGGATAGTAAAACGTGCAGATACTAAAAAAAACATAAATTATATGAGTATCCACTTTCACGTATTGAGAAACAATCTGTGCAACGCATCCACAAACTTGTGCCACGTCCACGCGAGTTACCTCGTGCTGTCGTACTTTAAATGAAAAGAGACCGTAGAAAGTTTCAGATATATATATATATATATATTATATATATAATGTAATACAAGAAACGAATCTATGTTTATGTATATATACTGTTCGTTCTCCTGCGAGGAGTCTCAAAAAATACCGTCGTCGGTTCATTTACTCTTCCCTCCTTCCAAAAGAAATGCAGCAAGTACTCGTGCAAATCGCTGTGCTTATAGTTCTTTGTCATCTGTGAGACTCTAATCTATCGCGCTGAAGAGAACTGAAAAGTACGTGAGAATACATATACTGCATATTCCTATATCACTTATTAGTTTATACATCGCACTATATCATTGTTATCACTATAATTATTTTACGATTTGTATTATTATTATTATTATTATTATTTTATTATTATTATTATTATTATTATTATGAATACTTTATCGATATAGTCTAATACCAGTTAGTACAATTCTTGTCATTTCAGGCCGGCCAATTTACCATGCGAGAACCGTACATACATGTATAATATACGTATGTGTATCAGAAAAATGCTCATATACAACTACTTTACCAGAGAAGACACTGCAATGAGGATAGAGCAAGGGTAGTAGGAAAGTGACCCGAGATTCAGTATGCTTCTCTAATCAGGGATATTAATAATGCGTGCAGAAAAGAGAGACGGTTTCTTGAATTGAATAGTTTAACTTTCCTACTGCGAGTGCTACGCGTATATAATTTCGTTTTGATGAGAAATTACCAGGGTTCGATCCGCAAACTTCTAATGTAAAAGAGGAGAAATGTGTGTAAAAAAAAAAAAAAAGGTCGAAGAGTCCAGTTTAGCCGAAAAATATTATGTCAGTGTTACACTATGGCTGAAACCCCCGCTTTTACGATATATATTCAAAGCAACACGCAGAAAATGATTACCATTGCAAAATCGCGACCCCCAGTGACACGACCGATTTTTTGGCTAACGGCTCGATGCGATCATGCATGGTTTGTGATTTGGAATTCTGGTTTACTTGAGGATACAATTTCGTACTTAATTCGAGGTGGGATGCATTTTTCTCGCAATAAGTATCGTCTGTCGAATGTAGGACAGGTGACTCTTGGGAAATGTTGCATTGTGTTTGGAAAATGAATAGAACAGAACCTTGATTATCCCAACTTACAAATTTAACAAATAAATGACTTTTCTCCATGATTCCATAGATGTTTTTCTGACGAGAAACTTTGGTTTCTTTTAACGCGTTCCATAAATATTTATGTTAAAAATTAGACTAAACGAATATTACTCTCAATAAGAATGTTGCAGTTTTCTTCTATTCATTTTACTGGTGGGATGATCGATATTTTATTGAAAAACGATATTTTAATTGTCACTGGGCAAAGCAACCGAGAGTCTTATATTGTGAGTTTAATGTAAAAGTGATATGTGATGTGAGGAGTCGCGTAGATTATTTATTAACGTACGATATCGCGGAAAAATGCATCCTGGTAATTGTAATCAGTGTCGAAGTTTCATGACTCTTCAGTGTTCTGTGTATCGCTGTAAATACATAAGAACGCGCAAAATATGAAATACAGGTATCAGCAGCTTTCTAAATAAACGAGCTGGCCTCTGCAAGCCTTGTTTCATGTAATAAAATCTTACATTTATTTACCTTCATTCGACAAAATAATAGTAATAAAATAAAGTTCCCCGTTTGAGCAATGCAAACAGTTTATTCTGAGGAAATTGTATGTTAAAATATTTGTATTAATTCAGTTTTTACAACGTCTACAACTGCGGCTAATTTAAACATTAATTTAAACACACAGTGTTAGATGCAATTATTCGTATGCTTATTAACTCGCTAATTATTTTATAACGTTTTTTAGATAAAACGGCAGAAGCACTTTGTGTAATTTTAATAGAACATTTGCATACGCCGGGCATCGATGACCTTCAGAAAACATATGAATTAAACTCGACGAAGCGATGTACTCTTCGTCAACGCATGCGCTTTAACTCTGTTTACGTATGTACATCCAATTTGGTTTATCTAACCTACGAGGTTTATATCATGCTTTTCACGTGAACACACGCGAATAGAGTTCTTGGAATATAACGAGTTATTTGCAAAAGCTATAAAAGTATGCTCAGTGTTCATTATTAATTGAATTGAAGTCATAATATCGAAAACAATGTGAATGTGATTGTGAGATGTTTGCAAAACAATTGCTGTTCATTTTCATTCATACTCTTATGCACTACTGAAAGTAATGAATGTCTGTTTGTTAATCGAATTACCTAGCAGCAAACAGTTTCTCAAAGAAATGTCGGTAGAATTATAAAGTTATTTTTATTGCAATACTATACGCGAATCGGTGTAGAAAATGTTCTGTCAACAATAGTAGAATAGAGGAATTTGGAAACAGTTTAAGTTGCTTTATGACGAATGCCTTTATTCTGTATAATGATTTCATTTCAATGAATTAAAGGAAAATTAAGTTACGTTAAAGCAGAAGATATAAAGTGAACTGCAACCAATATTGATATCATAGTTGCATATTTGTCCGTATGAAAATAGTTCTAGGACTTGATTGATAAAGCATACTATGAAGTGAATAATATTGTATGATTTTTTACAGATGATCCAAAATTCTAGCGGAAAAGTAGAATTTTGCAGTGATACATTAACGTTGATATTAAGAGACCACACGCGATCGGGAATAAAAGATAGCAATGCCGAAAATTCGAAAGAGAAAAATCGAATTCTAGATGGCTCAACGATTTATACTTCTAAACACGTGCTTATAAATTTGTCACTACATTTATTCCAAACAGTAAAAAATGTAGTTCAGCTTGAACTATCAAACAATGGACTGAATAATTTACCGAATCATTTAAATTTACTAAACAAGTTGGAATATCTTGATATTAGTCACAATGAATTTACCAGTCTTCCTCTAGTAGTTTCAGAATTGACAAATTTAAGAGTACTGAAAGCACAGCACAATAAGTTAGAAACAGTACCACATAACTTTGGGAACCTGGGGCACTTGACAGTTTTAGATCTAAGTTCAAACAATTTAAAGGATATTCCAATATCCTGTTCAGGCTTAAAGTGCTTATTAACATTTTCCTTAGCGGGTAACAAATTTAAAAAAATACCACACTGTGTTTCAAATGGGATGAACAATTTAAAAACCTTCGATTTCTCTAAAAATCTAAAAGCAGAACTTAACATTGCGCCACAAAGCTCACACTTAAAGATCTTTCGTGCAAGGGAAAATTGTATTTGCCCATCGTTTCCTGTATGGATCTTTAATTCCAAGTATTACAATCTAGAAGTTGTAGTATTGGATTGCACGCAATTTGACAACTGTGTCTTACCGATAAATACGTGGTTTAAATCACATATCAGTAAACTTAGTATAATACAAAGCAATTTGTTGAATAAAATTGTGGAGGACTTGACTGCGAGACTGCCAAATCTTGAAGAATTGAACATTCAAAATACTAAATTAGAACACCCAGCAAACTTATTTTGGTCATTCCCAATAGAATCCATAGCCAATCCTTTGAGCGTTAGAGAAATCAATGCAGCCTCTACTGGAATTCCATTAATACCAAAAGCAATTAGTAATTTCTCGTATCTGATAAATCTCGATATAAGTCACAACAGAGTGACATGGTTGCCAGATGAAATTTGTTTGTTACAAAACTTAGAAATACTGTTAATAGACAATAATGGTATCGTTATGTTGCCTGATAATCTTGGAAATATGATCTCACTCAAAGAATTGAGAGCTAACAATAACAAAATCTCAAGAATACCTGAATCGCTAAAGGCTTTAAGTAAACTCCAATTTTTGGATCTCTATGAAAACGAAATTCAATTTCCGCCGGAAAATCTTAGCATGCTCAATTTAGTAGGCTTGGACTTAGAAAGGAATTATTTTTCAACTACTAATTCGCCGGTAAGCCAAGCATAGCTGTTACTGATTTACTTCAAAATCTAAATTGAAATTGATGTACGACTACTTCCAAAAAGTAATGGTCTAAATTACTTATATTAATCGAGCGAATAATCAATAGATCGTTAACAATCTTGAATATGAAAACATGATGTCAATTTTGAGGAATCACTGGAATAGTGACTTGAATCGTGAGAATGGACAGAAAGAAGAATTATTATCAGAGGGTTCTCATTATGGTATACCGTACTCTGACAAAGATCTGGATTCAAATTATTCTGACAATGAGTAAGTAACATAAGCATATGAATGCTCAAAGTTACTCAAAGTTTTAAATAATGTTGGCTTTAGATCGGAACATGTGACTCCAAATGATATGGATAATGAGCGTTGGGATATATCAGAAGACTCGTCCGATGATTTTGACCCAAATGGTAAAGTATTTTATATTTTGAAACCCTGTGAACAATTTCTACTATGGAAGAAGGGTGTAAAATATATTTATCACCGTTATTACTTTCTTACAGAAAGAAAAGAACCAAAAAACCACAGTTACTCTCCGCTCGCATACTATCAATCAAAACGACATATGTTCTGTCCAGGCGACAGACACGAGAGACAAATAAGATTTCGAGTTTGGGAAATGTTACGAAATGGGAGTTTGGTTTGGCCATCGAACTTTGAAGAGGGACAATTCGATGATCCTTAAAGATAAAAAGATTTCGACAACTCACAGAATTGTGTTAAAATTCACCTATGACGTTATACACTAATATTAAAACATTTAATTATTCAATTTCATTGAAACCGTCATTACTTGAAGAATTTGAAGTTTTTTTTTGTACGATAATTATTATCGAGCACTATGACTGATATTTTGTTACCTATAGATAGCGTTAAGTACTACCAATGTATTATTATTATTATAAGAATCTGCTGTGTCCGGTACATGACGTACATCAATTAAATTGAATGTTTATGTTCCCTACTGGTTAATGGAATAATTATTAAACTCAGGCACTGGAGTACAAAGAATTTTATATTCCATATAGAATTATAGATAGTAAGGAATATTTTGTGTAATATTTTCTACTTAATGCCACAATTTATTAATAAATTGTAATTCCTAACAAAGATGTACACTCATATGAATTCAAAAGATTATATTAAATAATACAAATTCTGATGCATCAATCCTTTATCTTCTCTCAATATTGATAAAAAGTAAAGTTTATTGGAGATATAATGTTCGCTATAATGGACGAATCGAATTGTTCTGTATGGAAGACAAGGCCCGACTATGAGCAACTTACTGCATGCAATGTTTGCTCAATTATCATTAACGGCGGGAGCTCAATAATATCAATTGTTACATAATTAACGTACAGGAAATTTGTTTAATCGTAGAAATCAAATTGTACCCAAATCGTAATAGTCGCGGTAGTACGACCAGTGATTCAGGGAACCGGTAATTTCGTCAATACATGCAGATATATGTATATTTTCACTCACCAAAATCTCCTCCGTGATCCATAAATCCCTTTAGCCGACAGTATCGCACAAAACACAATAAATATTTATCACACACGCACTTATTTTATACGGAGCACGCGAAATCAAACGTCTACCCGCCGCGGATTTCGATAAAACTGCTGACGCCGCCGCGCTGCCGGCAGGCACTGCGCGTCTAGAATAACTGTCGACCAATCAGACGCCTTGCCGCGAAACCTGATATTTCAAACATACTCTTGACTCGTTCAAAACGCATTTCTACCATATTACCTGCATATACTAACAAAGTAACGTGAGGAGAGGAGCTTGTATTTGCATATGCATTTGATTTTAAGTCGAGATATAATATATGTGTGTATTAAATTTCTAATATAAAGGTTAGAATCCAAAGAAAAAGTTGTTAGTTAGTCAATTGGTTACAGTCAAACTAAAGACTGTTTAAAATTATAGAATATTTAATCGACACCAGTTGCGAGTATAACAATACATTTAATAATTTTATTTATATCGATATACAATGATTCATTTATATATACATAAAGTATTATACAATTATGAGAAACTAAATATTTTACAGTACGATGAAAGTAAATAAAAATTGAAATAATATTGCATAATCAATAAACCAGTAAATATAGGAGAATAAGTAGTTTAGATGCATTAAGAGCTACATTGTACATATGCACTTCCTATCTAAATCTGTTCTCCTTCTGGTACAACTGGGTTGATTTGCTTATAGAGTGCCTCAATACGAGAACCATATGTATTAAATTGCGACCAGGTTTCTGGTTGGACTTTCGCTTCTATTACCTCACGTTTGTTAAAAATATTCTGTACAACAGTACCGAACGTGTGCAGGAGAACTCCGTTTAGATACTGGAATTAATATACAAATGTTACCACTATATTTTCACTAATAATATACGCATATATACAGTAAGTAAATAGAAAATACAATACACGAGTTAAAGAAATTCCTTAAAGTATTTTGAAAACAAAAAATCACGAATTATGTTCAAATTCTACTTACCTCATTTCGAAATTCTTCTTGGAGACTCGAAAATGTTTTCCGTGTGGCTTTCCAGCCCTCTTTGTACAATTTGTTAATAATAATATTAATATGTGACATTTGAGTATCCATGACCTGGGGAAAGTCTGAGAACATTAATTTCAAGCAATAATACGCCACGGGTGTTCCTATATCTTCGTTGTTTTTGATTGATGGCAACATCTGCAAAATTAAGAAAATATGTACTTGTTACTAACAATATCAATGGTATTTTGATGAGAATTTTTAAAATTCTTGCATTTACCGGGTTCGTTGTGTTTTGGTGACCTGGGTCTAATTCTAAATAACTCTTGAGACGCTCATTCAATTTATGCAAAAGTTCATTAACATATCCATCGGGTTTATTTTTGCTCGGGTTTTGAATTTCGTGTTGTAATTGGTCATTGGCACTCAAGGCATAGTTGCGAAGCACTTGACTCTGCAGTCTTACCTATCGAACATTGAAGATAAGCTTTAAAATCAAATTACAGCACAAAGCTTAAAGTAATAAGTTTCATTGCATTATAAGTATTTCTCATATATTGTTATTGCCGGCACTTACTTTATTGTTTCAAACGTCGTCGATTCATTTAAACTAGTTTTCATAATGAAAAATCGTTGCAAATCTGTATATGTATGTATATTATAATATAAAATTATCTCACCTGGCGAAAGAAGTCAAGTACTACATCAGTGAGTAAAGTTTGGATTGCTTTGGTGAAATTCGGGTAAAAATCTCTGCGTAGCTCGATTTTCCCTAATTTTGGGATCTCAAAATTGCGCGTTTCCTCTTCAAATGCTTCGGCAACACTATGTATACGTACGGCACTTGCTGCGGCAGCTAATGTAAACAATAACTATATTACAATCTTATCTATTCGTACTACATTTTTCATAAAATCAAAGACATCGAATTAGTCCCTTCCTCTGAATTTGTGGGCTTTCTGATATTTGTTTATAGTCTATGATATATCTTGGACAAAGACTTGGACAAATCACAAATATGGATTGATAAGCTTATAATTTTTGCCAGACAATATTTTACCGAAAGTGACAAGTAGGAGCACGAGACACTGTGAGGTATGCTTCATTTTGACACAAACTGAGTAAACCGAACTCCGCACGGTCTTTTATACCAGCCGAAACCCCAAATACATTAATGTACACAAAATAGGTCCCAAATATGTACATAACGTAGCATAATTTCTGTGTCAGCTTTTTTACAGCGAACGCAGTTGTTTTCTTTTGTGAATCAGTCCCCTCGATCCTGTCATTCAACGAGTTTATCTTGATGTTTCGTGTATGCGCTTCCTGTCGACTCTCATCGACACTGACATATCGGAATTTCAAGCCGCAGTGTAAAAGCCACGTGCGAAATAAAGCGTTTAATTATACAGTAAAATCTCATTTCCTACTGATCTATTAAATTTACTTCTACAATGGGAAATCTATTAACGTAACTTACGATTAGATGCAACCATGTAAGATTATCTGATTTTTTAACTAAAAGTATTTTCCACAATTGTTCGCTGGTTAGTTTACAATAAATTCATTCGAAATGTATTTATTTTATTCAAGATCGTTTGAATTTCCGATTTCTTGACATATAGTAGAACTCTGGTCTCTTAGATTTAGTTCAGAAGTTAACGAAATTCAGGAGATCCCGTACTTCAGAGAATTCATTACTGACGTTGGAATTTAGTGACATCACCACTTAAAGGAACTCATAGTTATGCATAGCTTTATGTATGAATGTAGAGACATAGACACCATTCTATAGCCCAAAATATGAATCTTTTCTCATGTTAATTACTTGAGGTACAGTTGTTCAAAAATCAACGCACCGAACATAGAATATTCAGCAAAATTTCGTCGCGTTAATCAACTATATTCTCTCACGTGATGTACAGTAACCTTCTAATTATTTAAATTAATTAAAGTAAAAATCAGTTTCCATATAGAAAAAACGATCGCGTAATTGTCAGAGTAGAATCAAATGTTGAATTGATATATCGGTACTAGCTAGACCATTCTATTCTAAAATATTTTTCAAACACCATGAACCTAGGGTTAGTCGAGTTTATCGATTAAGTTTGTTATTATACGTTCTTCTTAACACAATTGTAATTTTATCTTAACCTATTGAGTGTATTATACGTATGTCATGAGATTTTTCTGTTGTATTTCTCTACGAGATTTAAGTCACGTTGCAATTCTAAACCTTTATCAACACCCGTGAAAGCGAGATATTTCCGCTTCTGTATCAGCTTTGATGAAGTGCCCTAGAAATGTGTTGCTATCTCTCCCTTTTGTCACTCTGTTTTTTAAACAAGTATGAACTATGAGAAATGAATTGTCTATACTAGAATAAATAATACGAATTGATATTTGATTTTGCAATAGGCCTTGTCCGATATTGACGTTCCCCATCTACAATTTTTGGCATCTCAACTGACATTAGCAGAATGCATGAGGATAGTACAATTTGACATTAATTGTGAGTTACTGCTAATAGTAATAATGTCTACAATTTCATTAGACAGTTTATTCGAGTATATTTGAAACAAATACTATTAATACATGGTTTATTTAAAGATGCGTCTCAAGAAGAAATGCAAAGGATAACTGATCCTGAGGATTGCTTTCACAGTCTCGTTAGATGGATTTGTCAAATAAGAGCTGTCACAAGGAATACATATCCAATTGTAAAAGAAGCACTCGAAAATATTGGCAGGAAAGATTTAATAGATCCGTTAAAGACAACTACAAGAGTTTCGGCAAAAGTAATTCGCCAAGTTGAGCCACGTGCCAATGCAGAGTTAGTCGAAGAATGCAAAAATCGCATTATCATTATAATTCAAATTGTCTTATCAGTTTATCGATAGTATTATCGATAAATTAGAATCTTTAATATGTATATCTCATATTATGTATATATCTGATCAGAGACTATGAGGAATCCGCCACACAATCAGTAATGGAAGAGGAAGCAAAGGATGTAAAAAAGAGCAGCACGGAAGTTTCATCATTGTCAAATAAAACAAGTGATAAGATTAATGGTTAGCAATGATATTACACCCGATATATGTAATTATCTACGATTGCAATAACTTGTGTCAGATTGCTCAATTATACTTTATCTACAATTTGTTTGTAAAAGGACATGCTGCTGTAAGAATAACAGTGAGAACAGCAGGAATCGTATTCCTTGTCACGGTATTGGTAACTTGCTGTTGTACATTGTGCGTAAGAAACAGGATCGCTCACTTTTGCAATAGATTATGGAAAAGAAAGAAGAAAATAAGGTTCGTCTCTTTTAAAGTTTTACTTTATTGTCAGATACACACATGTATGGATCTTTCGTATTGTCCTTAATGTATTACCGGATTCTATTGACCAATTTTACGATTAGCAAGTTCATCCCGGTAAATTCAGAATCCGAGCGTAGTCCATCCAAGCGAACAAAGTTACGAAAGAAAAGAAAGAGAGCACCTTCCTATGAAACGGTAAACAGAAGCACGCAGCCAGCAAGAGAAGTTGCACAAAGGGAGTCGGAAGAACAGCCAACAACTTGCTACATGTGCTACAAGAAAAAGAGAAGAAAAAGTGGAAAGAGACACTGACCAATAAAAATGATATGTGAATAATCCATTGACAGTTAAAATAATAAAAATCCTGAGACTTATGTCCTAGTAACTTAGAACTTACCACTTGAAAAGCAAGTTAAACAAATGAAAGTCATAAACCTGTGAATGTGTTTCTTTTGTTTTCAATTAAAGTAAAAGATGTTTATTTATAACCAAGAATAGAGAGATCATAAATATGTACAGATGGTTAATATCGCTGTATGTTATCTGCTTGCACGAAATTTATAGCACAATTGACGTGAATATAAGTGAACTCGAGTATCTGGCTTTGAAATTAGACCCTGTCGAATGCAGACGTCTTACAGCAGCACTTCATTTCACGAGCTATGAATTGCCAACGAACATAGCGGAAGCAGGTACTTTTCAAATCTTTCTAGGTATCTTTCAAATAATTATTCATTGACGAGAAGAGAAAATATTGTTGAATTAATTAGAATATTGGTTACATCATTAAATTTTTCACGATGGAAGAAAATAACTTGACTGATGTTTGCTTGAAATTTTGATGAGAAAGAGCGTAAAGTCGACGAAAGTATACCGTGCCTCGAGCAACTTCTCCACTGGAATAGCAACCCCACTGAGGGCAAAGGGAAAACTCACGAAGCAATCGTACACAGACTCCGGCAAATAAATCGTAATGACCTGGCAGATTGGCTCGGAAAAACTACGTTTAGAGAGCTTGGCAAGGACCTCGACAGGGCCATCGACCAGCCGTTCAGAGAACTCGGAATTCAAGAGACAGAAGTGACGTAAGCAAACTCTCTTTGAAAATTTGAATTGCTTGTTTTTTGAATTCGTTTGTCAAGGATTCCAATATGGTATCTACGGGTTCTTTTAACGGCTACATTTTCTATGGCTAACTGACGTATATTCTTATTCGACTAGTGATTCTTACACAAGATATTGACAATTTTATATCACAAATATCGATAAGTTGCAAATGTAAAAAATATTTTTCATTGTTAATTGTTATTTTTCTCTTCAGCTCTCTTACCACGAAGTCAGTCCAGAAATTCGTTGAAGATGACGATGATTCGGAATTTCCTATAGATACTGTGCTTGTGGCAATTTTATCAGGATTATTGGCAACACTATTGACACTTATGTGCATCACAATCACCCGCAGAATTGTTGATTACTGCCGAAAATCAAAATATTCGTAAGATGCATTTTATTAGTGTTTTGGGGAATTTTATATGAAAATATATGTTATGTAAACATAAATTAGGAATATGTTCAGTAACATTGTATTTTACGTTGGCATCTGTGGCAGGGACATGAGGAAAGGAGAAGACGGGAATGAAGACATGTGGAAGAAAAAACGAAGAGGTTCGTGCAGTCGAAAATGTACTAAAAAAGATGATAGTATTCAAATTTTAAATGACACTGATACAGAACTGGATTAATAAATGCTGTCACCATCTTAAGATATACAATAATAAGGTATTGTAGCCATCAAATATACATTGACATACAATTCATATAACATTGCAAATTCAAAGCTTCGCCTGATCATTCATGCCCTCGTAAATTTTGGAAAACGCTATATCAATAGCTTTGTCCCAAATTTCTTCTAATTCACTATTGAATCTTGATCCCAATTCTTCTTGAAACACGCGCATGATAACTGTTTTCAAATCCTAAAATCATACGAAATAAATAAAACCCACAACATTATGTAGAATTATAGTCGATCACATTGTTTGCGACCAATTCGATTTAAATATTTTTAATTACGTAAAACAGTATAAAAAAATACAGCATAAATTTACAAAACAATTTTTTGCCATTGGAAACTTACAAGAAACTCTTGTCTACCCTGTCCTCTTTTACCGTGTCTTTCTCCAACAATGTGTAAAGCTGCGCTCATAAGGTCTACATCATCTAAAGCGTCAAAGGCATTATTGAGCGTTGACACAATATTCTGACAATGTGCCTGAAACTTTTTATTAGATGGCAGATCCTTAAGAGGTATGTCTTTAAAGGCTGGAAATACCTCTTGGTACTGTGGATACTCTTTGAAGTAGCTAAAAATGAATCACGATCTTTTATACAGATATTATATTTAATATTTTGAACCTTACCAATTGACAATGAGACAAATTACTTATTGCTCAGTAACTTTATCCTCTATGACACAAATGAGAGCATCGCATTTTCAATTAAAAAGAGACAGAAATCAAAAATGTATATATTTTTCAGAAAGTTCCAAGGATTATGTTTGAATACATTTAAATATTGTTATATATGATATATTACATTTCGTATATATTATGAATTGTACTCACCAAACCATAATAGTCACACCAGTGTATACTGGTTTTCTTCCAAATATCTGCCAACTTTCTTTCAAGAGTCTCTTCTGCCGTCCTGTCATTCCCAATTCAGGATACAGAGTATTGTCATCGGGATACCCGAAAAAGTAGCTCAATACACTACCCATTTTAGAGGAATAAAATAAACTCTTGTAACAATCTGTAAATTTAAATTTATAAAAATTCACAATGGTTATTAGATATTAGAAACATTACTCTGAAATTCTCAAGATTTCCATGTAAGTCTAGCAAAATTTCTGTATTTTCAGTAACTGACGTTACAATTGCACTGAAACTCTAGCTTTCTGGTGCAGGCTCCATATGAAGTACAAACAGACGTCTAAGAATATCGAATTACACTATTGCACGGGTGTGCTAACATTGCAACCTATAAAAAGCACATGAAGTTTGCTCAAAAGTATTTCCTTACTCCTTCAACACTACCCTATTAAAACTAGAAGTTTATTAGCGTATAAAAGACTAAGTATAAGCTCTTATACGTATTATAAATGTTTGTATACTACGGTGTGTTTTTAACAATCGTTGCCTCATATCCGAAAATAAATTATGTTCGAACTTAAGAAATGATTCATTAGTACATACAAAGACACTGCAAACTACCTTGGACGGACTTTTTACTCACATGTATATTATGTATCTTGCACTAATGGAAACGGTTGAAGCGAAAAGAAATCGGCGCTGTTTTAATCAGTTAGTGCTGATTAGATTTGAAATCTAGTACAGACATAAGAGTAAACAATTGATTAGGCAAATTTTTTTCACTTCCTCAGGATAATACTTGCATTGTAGTAAATGTTACTATTAGATCGTGGCCATGTTCATAAGTATAATTGGAGTGGTCGGGAAAGACCAGCGTGATTATAAGCCGGAAAGCATGTGCCGTCTCATTGATTCAAGGCAACCAATTTGCCATTACATGAGATGGCTGCTTTACACGATAGCAGGAGCTACATTTTGCTGCTGACAGTCTTAGCGAGAACTATATAAAATCGAAACTCTCGTATTGTTAGAGCATTATGCGTTAAACTTGCCATGCGACAGAGCTTTTCTGCGACGGAGGCAAAACTGTGCGGCAGTGATTTCTGTGATACGTACACGGTCAAGGCCGTGGGCTAACTTGTTGCTCGGACTAACAAGTGAAGCAAGGAATTCAAGGGAGGTACTACACTACAGATCCATGTAAGTTAACTTAAAATTTAAAAGACTTGCAGGGTTATAAAATTTCGATAAAAAAACACTATACAATACTTGTTGTAAAACTTTCAATGAAAAGCCTTTTAGTTTGAGAAATGTAAAAGAGATTTTAAAGAAAATGCTCTCCTGTTAATTTCTCTAATTATGCAAATTCCGATTAAGTGTTAACAATAAGGTTCGTGTAACGTTGAGCGAAAGAATTCAGTGCACCATAAATCGTACGCTATATTAAAGCAATGAACAAAATTGGCTGAATGATAGAATGCAATGAATGGTAATTGTGTGATATTAGAATGTCAATATTGAGAATGGCACCTAACGATTCGTATAGGAAAGTATTTTTCTTTAAACGTACTGAATCATTGAGTAAAATGATTGAAAATCAAATTTCTCGACATTTTTCGTAATGTTCAATATAAGAGCAGAAAAAACTCTACATTTGCCACAGTGCAAGGTCCGGATTCCAATTTGAATTTACAACGTGATTCTTCGTGAAATCTCTAATTGCATGCTTTTTACATGTAATGCACTTACGTGTACATGAATGGTCCTCTCTTCAATTTTGAATGATGCTTGACCTCATTACTCGTTCCAGAATTCAGTAGCTGCGGTTGTGTAGGGCGACTAGTACCTCGTAAATTCGGCACAAAAAAGGAAGAAACGACCCTCGACCCTACTTCGATTTTAATCGTTCCCAAGTTGATTAAATCGAACCGCCAGACTAATTGCACGTTAGTTCTCCACTTTCTGAATCATGTCACACATTGACGATCTTCCTAATTCACTCTGATCATTACGTAGAAATGAAAGTTTCACAAATCATACTCTATTTCCAGATAAAAATCAAAGAAAAATTAAGGGGGAGTTTATATAACAGAAATTCAGTTGAATACCCTTTTGTTGCTTCGCGTTCGTTGTCCACTGGAAGATAATGGCGAAGTGATCGAATAGGAGGGGATACTAAATTCTTGGATCTGACTACACTCTTCTTCGGTTAGATGGCACTTGTTTAGCTAGCGAAGAATAGTTTCTCTTTCTTAAAGATTATAATAATCTCAAAGTTGATTGCTTCGTTATTTAGTCATAACTACTAAAGCCATCGACGATCCATGCCTGATACTAACTAAATCGAACCACTAATGTCATTTATTATTGTTATGCCTAAAGCTTCTGCACCGCAATAGCATTAGTACTTACCTTTGAATAATAGATTCATCTCACTCTGTATGATAATCTCACTCCCTATGCATTATGCACTGCGTAAGCAGATAATAGAAGTTGCGGCTCACATATCGATAATCACAATGCGTGAAACGCAAACCTTGTTCTGTTTTTGGCGGTAGTAGTTTGCTTGCACAGCATCGATAATATACAGGAAGTTCAATCAGGTATGAATGATATCATATTTAAACCAGCGAACTTTTTACATGAAATTCTAAACCAATCACATCTATAGGTAATTCCTAATGACAAATAAAACTATACGAAATGAAAAAGAGTATTGATTTCTTCGAATTATTTTAATGTTATACAAATACAAAGAATCAATTCGGTATTCGTTATCAAGCAGCAATTTTTTATTCAGTTTTAACGAAATTTATCTGCGATATGGATTATGGATAACAACAATAATATTCTTTGTTAAACAGTTCGATTTATGTGTATGCAATGAGTATTTGGCCTGCGATCATCAAACGAATCAAAGACAGAACAGCAAGTCAGTAAATGTCTAAAATGTCGTAAAAGTTCAGTAAAGAATATGATTATTTCGTCAACGAGTATTCCTAGAAGATTTTTACAATACAGAGAGAAAGGGTACGAAATAATTCGTAAAAAATATATTAATCAAGACCAATTGAAATAAGTATGACTCTGAAACGGAAGGCTTCGTATTAAAAGGTGACGAATTTCATCTGTGCGAACGATACTGAAGAGTACCATAAAAATTCAATGACAACCAAGTCAAAAAAGTGGAATTTTTATATACAATAATAATTAATAAGTGTTAAGAATAATTTATGCTCTTGTACAGTCTCGATTGCCAATCATGCTTCAAGAAGAATAAACAGAAAAGATCTTCGAGAATGCAGCATCCAACGTCTTACTCCATGCTTCAGCCACTTCCGGTGTAAATTGTTTGCCTAGCGCTTGTCGCAGTACGTCGAGTACCACATGTTTCAAATTCTGAAAGACGGGCAGCATGTATTAAAATACGTGCAAATCGATTTCCAATGACTTGGAAATACCTTCGAAACGAAATAAAAACTGACCGCAAATACTGCATCAAAGTTTTATCAAGTTAAAAATGTGAAAGGAGGATTGTTGAAGTTGGAAAATTTTTTTAAAACTATTTAACTCAATAGAGACTTGAAACAGAACATATTTCGTAATATGTTTTATAAAATCATTTAGAGTCTTTTAAAGTAAATTAAAATGGTGTCAAATAGGCAGCTAACCACTAAGAAGAGATTAGGTAGAGAATATAAGTTGATATTTTACAACAATATATATTTGTACCTCGAATTCTTCCTTTGTTTGACCACGCTTTTTATGCCTTTGGGCTAAGGCGATTAGGCTAGCCTCCATTAATCCTGGGTCGTGTAGGGAATCGATAACATTACTTAAGGCCGTAATTACACTGGCACAATGAGCTTGAAACCTTTTATTACCAGGTAACTCTTCCAGCGAAATGTCTTTGAACGCCTCAAAGTGACGTTGGTATTCCGGGTATTTTTTAAAGAACCTACAACGTGTCCTTGAATTTTATCGACGCACAACTCAACAGAATAAAATGTCTTTGTGAAACACATCGCTTTAATTGATTGCTTAAATCATATTCCATATGCTTTTGTGTAACATTCAACAAGAGCTATGTTTCTAATAAATTTTAATAAAATTTCTACAATATTGAATTATGAGGTTTTCAGCAATTTAGAGATTTTACTATTAACGACAGTACGCGTTTCACTGAGGCAATAAGATTTCATTAACAGAGACGTGCAACGATTAATTCAGTTTCCTCTGCAGCTCGATAGAATCGATACTGTGGATATTCCGTCTGCGCATTCTGCATGCTAAGTTCGAGCAGTGTGAAATTCGTGTGAAAAATTGTTCAAAATTGGAAAAGAGAAATTTATATAATTTTGGAATAGTGTAACTATTTTTTCCCCTATTATGCTACTAATTTGAAGCTTGGAAGATAACATACGTCTAACATCTATCGCAATATGCAATGTTTGTTGTATACTAAATAAATTTAATATTAACGTAATGTGATAGTACTCTTTGTGCGATTTTAATATTCTAATTGAAGACACATTACTGATACTACATTAGCTCATGTAACTAAGTATTGCGTAATGATAAAGATAACAGCGTGAAACATGAGAAAAAGATAAGTTACTTAAATTGGGATAGTTGGATCATTTACGTATTAACAGAAAATTATTTCGCAATTCGAACAGATTTATGGAATTCTATTTTTCTTAAGGATAGTTCTTAATGTCACAGGGCAAAGCAAAAGAGTTATGAATTTTCGTTGATATTCTACGTAAAGGCACCGAGTGGCGTAAATGTGTATCTGATAATCTACTGGGAACAATTGTACCTATCATGAAAGTAGCTACTCACGCAGTCATTACCGCAATTCCAGATCCCACTTCATCCTTGCGTATGATACCCCACGTGTTTTGCACTAGTTTCTTCTGCTTCTCCGTTAATCCGGTTGCCGGATCCACTCGATTGTCATCCGACGACAATCCGAAAAATCGCAAAAACGTTCCCATTTTCGCCAAGCGTTAATTTCTACGAACATTATGAACCATGAAGGTATCACAAGCCTCACAAACAAAATATTCCAAATAATTATATCACAGCACGCGCATTAAACTGAAAGAAAAACTATAATCTGAGGAACGGTCGATTAAAAGAAATGGCACATATTTCCCAGAGAAATTCACCGCAAATAATTAACATGAATTTTTTCAATGAAACGAGCAAAAGCACACAGAAACAATGCAATTCGTCAGTGGAGAAAATACTGAAAAACAGATAGACACAGAGAAAGGAAACAGAAATGTTTTCGGCGAGTAAAATCAAATTGTTGAGAGTAGGGTAGATCGATGATCCGTGGTGTAGGGTCGCGATCGCTCGGTCAGAACAGAGCAAGTCAGTTGATTTGAAGTCGCAAGCAATTACCGTGTAATTTCGTATGATATGTCACGTGCCGCGGCAGCGCCGTTTCAATTCGCTCAATCGCTGACACGGTTAGACGGCGACTAGTCGTTCTTCGAGCCCGACTGACGGCACTGCCCATCTAATGCTATTTTAAATCCACCCCCACCGCTTTATCGCCACCACTAATGCTGTGCGGTTAAACCGTTAACGGGCTAAGCCGCTTACCCGATCGGTGACCGACTGGTAAAGTCACTTAGCCGTGTCCCTTGATTTGCGCTTTGGCCACTGAACTGCATTTCCAGGCCAATTTCGAATTTCCCATAATCTCTGATCAGCTTGAAAGCTTCGCTCTTCGATCTACTAAATATCTCCATAAAATTCTTCATTTTCCTACCCTCTTTCATATTTTGTCGCTTTCAAATACCAACCGAATTATTCATTCGGAAATCTCAGTGATTTTTTCCATCTCCGAAAATTAATCGGAAAGCAGCAAACGCTTCGCGAATATGCATAGCATATGTACGAATTGATCAATTCCATTAACCCAATTTTTCCACTTGCGAGGCTTGCGTTTTGCAAAACGCAGCTCAATCTCTTGTCGCTGGGAAACTTTTATATTTCAGCAAAATCTGATACCTTAATCCATTCGCAAAGCTTGACAGTATTTATTGGAAATCGTTAAAATCATTCTGCAAAGATCGATTCAAGCTTATTTCATTATTGTCATCATACATCATATTCAACGTGTAGTAGGAAGTGTACAGTGTATAGATTTCCGTATTCAATCTCATTTCTGAAGATAACATTTGCATTAGTTACAATTTTTCTTTGTTGTCATATCTCAAGTGACACAAGCAGATTCTTTTTCCCTAATTGTTATCGTAATGGATTGAAGCTACGATACTGACAGATGTTTCATATCGTATTTGTTTTCGAAAAATCTCCGCAGTTTATAAGACAATCGGGTAAAAGCGTGTAAAAAATTGGCTTTCTCCAAAAAGTCATCAGGACTTGCAGTAACATCATCAACTGGATCATCAATGTAATTTGATTGCAATCCATTTTGACCAGGCAATTCAGTCAATTAAAACTACTAACTATACATATATGTACGTAACGAGTTCAATCAGATAATGGTTATACAAATGCGTCATGTATGTTTGTCGCGATAATTTCATTATTAGTTTTGAAGCCGTAAATTGAGTCACACACATTACGAACGCTATATCTATCGTTTAATTTTTCATCAGTAATATTATTAACGAATAATCTCATTTTCAGCCACGAAGCGCAGGATTAATTTCATAATATACAATGCGCATCGAACTGAAAACGAAACATGTATTTATCCCTAAATTTATGATGAATATAATGTCCTGTATTAATAGTTATTTATCGAAGAGACATACGGAGTGAAACCTTTTGTATTATCTCACAATAGCGGTACCCATAAACAATTTTCACATTCTCTAACTGAGAATGAATAATCAATATTGAATATTCAGCGGGTAAATATAATTAGCATTATTATTATTATATAACAGAATAATCGTTACTAGCTTCGAGCATCGGACAATACACATTGAATCAAATCTCCCATTTATTTAGTGATAATCGCGAGAATGATCATTGATAATATTCACGATATTTAATATAAAAATTCGAGTTGTTGAAACAAAGGAATAAAATGCGTTATAATCAATACTATATGAGATGAGAAAAATGCAATGATGCACCTGGCTGGTAATAAAACTGTGAAGCACGCTATCGCGTTCTGCATCAGGATCACGTAGAGTTCTCTCCTATTAATTTCTTCTGCAGCATCCCATATTAATCTGTTATTACTCAATAATAAATTGAGCACTTCTCGCATACAAACCACACTACAATAAAGTCTACGGACAAATGTGATACGTATCAAACAAATAGGAAATAGGAAATAGAAAATGAAAACTTAAATCTATACTCTAATTATTATGCCAAATCATTTTCAAGTATCTTGGAAAGATAGTTTTATATTTCTTATCGTAATATAAATCTCACTTGTTTCAGATACTGTGATCGAAGTATCCAATTACGTGGAACTTCTGTTAACTGGTCTCTACGCTACTGTTGCAACCGTTCATTCACGTCCGACCGGTCGGTAGATAGACATTAACTCTCTTCGATGACACACCGTGTTGTGTAGTCGTATACCAATAAAACACGTACGATTCAGTCATTAAACTTTCGACTACTGCAGTAATTTAATATAAGTGAACATTCAAGTATTCAACATGGAGATGTCTGAAAACATGGAAAAAGGGACTTCGGTACAACAGATCTGTCCGACAGAGAAGAACAATTACAAAGCATACCCACAGATACTTGCTGGATTATTAGGTACATTTCTTCTTTACAAATAATTTTAATATCTTCGTGTTATACTATACATTTGACTCGCGATTGTATTTAAGAGTATGTAGTGAGAAATATTATACATACCGTAAACGACTTTATACTCACACGAAGTACAAGGCTGCACAGGTAAAAGCCAAATCCAATGTGAAAGTTCTCCGAACACGTGTCTGTATCAATATACGTGATCATGTTATGTATATATGTTTTCCGTATCAGCAGATTCTGGTTCTTGAAATAGCGAAAATCACGAGTACTTTTAATTCAATCGAATATCATGTTTAAAACTCATTAAAAGCCAAGGTTTTTTATTATCTTGCTGACCGCATACTTTCCCTGTACAGACGATAGAGTTTGGTTTACCTTGAATGAGGCACAAGCGTGTACTGTGTATAAAGTGAAATCTCCCAGAAAATACAGATGATTCGAGTCACGCGTACACTACGTGATCATTGTATTTGACGTTGCACCTGCTATGATCCGAAATGATATAACTATCCAAAGTGTGCAATATTATTGTCAAGATATTCGACGCGACTAAGTTATCAATAGAATCAAATTTCTTTGAAGTATTTACGAGACGTATAATTATGAGAAGAAGAAAAACAATTGTCAATGATTTTTGCAATATTTGACCCACATAACGAATTATTTTCCCTAATTTTGCATATTCTGATTTCAGCAACATTGACTTTGTTCGCCGGTGGAATGGGATTTAATTGGCCGGCAATAGTTCTTCTAAGATTGGATCATTTAACATCCGACGAGGGAGCATGGATTGTCAGTGGACTGTCGCTGGGTGCCTGCTTTGGGCCCATACTCTCAGCAAATCTCACAGATCGAATTGGCAGAAAATGGTTTCTTTATTTCTGTGGCGTGCCATATTTACTTTGTTGGATATTAATGCTGGTATCTGAATCTTTTGTGTCCTTATTCGTGGCGAGAATCATTTTTGGTATTGGAGTCGGTGGAGCCTTTGGAGTAGTTCCGATGTATCTCGGTGAAATTGCAGAAGTGAGAATAAGAGGACGTTTGGGATCTATGTTGGCTTTCAACCTTACGTCAGGAGGCCTCCTGATTTATTGCGTTAGTCCTTGGGTGGATAATAAGGTACAATATATATGATACTTTTAACTTTTTAATAATCTTAAATCGATTAATTAGAATTAAAAAAAAGGATCATTCTTGTTTCAGACAGTGGCAATCATTAGCATGGTGCCCGTAATTCTATTTCTTTTGACGTTCGCTTGGATGCCGGAAACGCCTTATTACTACTTAAAGAAAAACATGCCTTTGGAAGCAGAGAAGTCTTTGTCGTGGTTGAGAAGGTCGAATGATGTGCAAGAGGAATTAAGAGATATGTCTGTCTCAATAGAAAACGAGCTGAAGAACCGCGGCAGAGTGATCGAACTAATCACAGTTCCTGGGAACAGAAAAGCTACGTTAATAGTTTTCCTGATAATAGCTGGTCAACAATGCTCCGGATTTATTGCGTTTGCGGCTTACGCTACCACACTTTTCGCCCAATCTGGTCTAAACTTCGATCCTGCTTATGCGACCATAATTATGGGCTCTGCAGCCGTACTTGGAAGTATTTTCGCGACTTGCAATATCGATAGACTTGGAAGAAGGCCACTTTATTTGACATCAATATTTATCACTATAGTGGGTCTCTTCATCCTTGCTTTATACTTTTATTTGGAGCAATTAGGCAGTGAAGTACGCCCAATAGCCTGGGTACCACTCACTACTACGATCGTATTACAAATATCTTTTGCTCTTGGTCTGGCGCCTATTCCGTATGCTGTGGTAGCCGAAATTTATCCGATCTCTGTAAAAGCATCAGCAACTATGGTTGTTTCGGTTTACGGTTCCATTCTTGGCGTAATCATATCGAAACTTTATCAAGTGATTAGCGATAGCTATGGATATCCTACACTCTTTCTGGCTCTCTGCATTTGTGAAATCGTAATTGCAATATTGGTAATTATTTTTCTTCCCGAGACCAAAGGTAAATCTTTCACGGAAATTCAAAACATACTGAATAAGAAATCAAAGGCAGAGAAATAACAGAGTTCCAAAATATTTTATCATTAATATTTAGTATTAGTTTAGGAATATGTATTGACGATTATACGGACTTTAGTAAGTCTTCGACTTCTTCTGACTTGCCGTACTTGGAAGACCTGTCAGAACTTTCCACTGTAGTTTATTACACTGCATACAAGAAATTATAGTCAATTAGTGAATTGCAATATTCACTGAACCGTACCTGAAGTATTTTCAGAAGACAGTATTATGTAAATAAAATATATATTTATTAATATATTTACTTAAAAATATATAATATATCAAAATGTTCTCGTATTGTAAGTACCGCTACATTATGTTCAAGTAAGCGAAATAATTACAGCCGATACTACTTGATATCTAAAACGTTCGAAATTGCCTGGATGATAAAAAGGCCTGTTCCATCAGTTAAAACGGGACTTGAGTAAAAAAAACAGCAAAATGTTGCTACTGCAGTTATATAATAAATATATTTAAGAAGGTATTTCACTGATTATGTTTCTACCATTTCTAAACAGAAATACTTCGATATACAGTTGCACATGTATAAACACAAAGCACTCTCCAAATAATTAATAAAAGATAACAATTAATATAATTAATTGGGAGATTTGTACCAAATGTGCAATTCTACTTTATTTTCAATTTATTTACACAATACATAATTTACAACTGAGACCAAAGATACAAAATATTCTTCTTAGGACTTTTTTCTTGTTTTGCTTTTTCATGAGTACATTTGTACATTGCAAATTTCACGCTTTGACTTTAGTCAAGGTGTCCGCGTACTGAAATTCAGTACTGTTTTCATATTCACACATATCTAATGCGATAACGCAACTTTCCTTAACGACTCTCTTTGTATCATCAAGATATTTATTTAAGATATTAAAACAGTCCGGCGTTGCTATAGAGCCCAATGCTTCAGCACACTCATGCCGTACCATCTCATTTTCTTCTGAATTTTCTAATGAGTCTTTTAGATACGGTACTGAAATTTCATGTTGCAATTGACCAAGCACAAATGCAATTTCGTGTCTAAATAACGCACTACCAGCTTTCAAACCTGTCGACAAAGATAATTGTTAAAAGGACTATCAAAACACCATTGATAAAGAGAATAGTTAAAAGCCACTGAATTTTCCAGTAAAAGCAACTGCATTACCTTCGCTTAAGGCTAAAATACTCTCTGGTGTTGCAAGATTTCTCAAAGAAAACATGGCTCTGTATCTATCGAACAAAGAAGCTTGCTCGTTTAGTAAAGTATCTTTGAGAGATTGGATATCTGACGAATCTGCCGGTGGTGCAGGATCAACTGACATATATGGACTCTTCCCCAAACGTTCGTCAGACTTGTTCAGTTGTAACCATTGTATTCTGTCTAATGCCAACTGGCATGTTTCTGCGACTTCGACTACTGGATCTTTACTAAACCGCTCCAATATTGGTATTACTTCAGGATCGCCAATCGCGCCCAGTGCTTCTCCTACAAGACAAAATGCAACTAAATAATACACATACTTTGATTAGCATATTACTACTATTGACAGGTTTAAGTAAGTTTTAAGTACCTGCTTCGTGTCGCACCATGGGTTCTTGATTTACATTACTCAAAACACTGGTCAATACAGGTATCGCTTGTAAATCCTGCATTTGACCAAGGCAATAAGCCAATTCGTGTTTGAGTAAAGCTGATTCATCTTGAAAACATCTTTCTATCTGTTCAATTGCTTTGGCACCTCCGATATTTCGTAACGTAAATAAAGCACGAAATCTTTCTTTTAAAGGCCTTGTGTTATCATTTAACACACCACCGATTGAGAGTATTTGATCGTCATTTACTTGCATCATAATACCGGATAGAATTTAAATACGTTTATGTAGAATTATAGATTTGAAATATACAATGCCAATAAATAATAAAAGTTTTAGGCACAGATGTTGACAAATGACAAACTGTCATGCACACATGTCGATCCGGTCGCAGATTGTAAGGTTAAATCAAATGATTCCACGCGCGGCTATGGCCGAAAACGCGAGTAGTTTAGTAAAATACAGAAAAATTGAATTATTGAGAGATAAATGTAATTCTTTGTAATGCTTGCAATTTCCTCTTGTTCGTTTTGAAAGGTTTTTAAAACAAAGTGAGATTACAAGTGAACATAAAAACTCAATTATTTAAATACACGTATTTATAACTTCAGAACGCATAATTGGAAGAACAAATTTAAAAAGAGTAGACTTGTAAAATATGATACATGCAAAAATGAAGTAAAGGCTATACCAATACATGTAAAATCATAGAATTTAATAGGAAGAGAACTAGGTTTAGTAAAGTGCAATAATCTTCACTCACCCCGATCTTGAAAGATAAATCCAAAGAATGATTCGAATTGCCCTCCGTATTACTCCTGCCACAGACCGATCAGTTCTCTCACTCTATTCACTGAATTCACTCTATTCACTTTGTTCACTCTATCGCACTACGAAATTTCGTCCCGCACATAAAAAATGACCAACCTAGCATAAACTGAAACGATTCGGACGCCATCTACCGGCCCATTCTTGTAAATAATCGGATCTATTTTCTGGATCTACTTCGGCCAATCAGAACGCTGGATTTCGAAGTATGGGATATTAATCCGCCAGCCGCCATATTCCGTGCCGCGAAGTTTCGTAGTGTAACAGCTCCGTGTTAGTGCATCGAAAATTTTGGGATAATCGTGGAAAAAAGTAGTGTTTTGGATCGCGAGTGATATCAAAACTATTGGAAACATTCAGTGCATCCGTGAGTCATGGAGGACAGTGTCGAAAGTGCCAAAAGTGACTATTAACCACGCATTCTCAAAGAGGCCCGGCAACTAGTGTG
Organism: Trypoxylon attenuatum; assembly: GCA_963989405.1. NCBI lineage: Eukaryota > Metazoa > Arthropoda > Insecta > Hymenoptera > Crabronidae > Trypoxylon > Trypoxylon attenuatum. The sequence continues at coordinate 12,149,765 of OZ022489.1, read as the reverse complement.
ACGTCATCCACCGAAACTTGTTGCCGCAGGTATTTGCCGGGGATTTCGACTGCAGTGGTGCTCTTCATGGTAAGTCCACTTATCTACATTACATCTCTGGTTTGAAATTGAAATTGAAATTGAAATTACATATACATATGTATATTGGACATACATGTATATTACATACCAGGTTATCAGGTATGATTCGTACCACGTGATGTGTCGGTATTAATAACGCCGGTACTTCTCATGTTTGACCAATTCGACTACTTTGGCTAGCGTATGATTATCCGAATCGAATCCGAACGAAGTCGGACCTAAAACTCATAAACATAACCGTAAATGTACATAGCTACAACATAAAACTATGCCGGCTTTGTGAGAACGTGTGGTATGAATCACATGTCCATGATTGTTGTATTTATAGACCTGCGAATTACAATCTACCGGTAATAGTTATCAGTGACCGTTGTTATCTAGATTATTTTTCAATAAGTCTTAAGCAGGCTTTAATTGATAGACAATTTGAAATTATTCAAATGAGAGGATCGATAAGGAAAAATTGGATGAAATTATATTTCATAATATGTTTATTAATACCTATTAGTAGTCGTTGCTTACAAAATATACGGGTCAACGCAACTTTTAAGCGACGGGATAATAATAATATTCTTGATAAAATATCTTTAATGTATGGTATTCTTTATCAGCAGCTCTAATACGTTTACGATGGCGAAACGCTACGCAGATTTCCAAAGACTCGCGAATCTCTTGAAGCAATTAGGATGCTCCTGTTGAGCTTCCAAAGCGCAACTGTTGAGCCTTTCTTTTTCTGTGAAATCCTAGTTTTTTTTCTTTTTTTTTCTCGTGCGTGTCGAAAACCGTTTCGGATGGTACGCTCATCGATCCGTATCCATTTGATGATTCTACTGATGTACAATGAGACATCAGTCCCATAGCTTAATTAACGTTCGCAGCTTGCGTTTACACGTCCTTTTCGATTAGGCGACATTACGTCACTTGAATTTTTTAACCAAGCTCTGGCAGTGGTATATCAGATCTTTTCCCTTAGGAAAAGCTTAGGGACTCCCCATTTACCGGCCACACCGTGTCCTTCTCCAGGGATAAATTCATTATTTATACGCGATGAGTTTACAGCCAAGAGCGAATCTTTTTGCTTGCTATATCTATATGTTCTACTTTACCTCGAATCGACAGGAGAATCAAATATAGATCTTTAGTTTGGAAGTTTATTTATAACGGTAATGCTACGTAGCACTCGAGTTTGTGAATGGACGTTGGAAGTTGAAAGAAAATGTAATTGTACTTTCCTTAAGAAAGATCTGCATTGAAAGTAGTAATAACAAAACAGATTGGCAGAATTCATTACAAAATAAAAGCTGGAAATTCTAAAGTTGCAATAAGTGAAGTAAAATTAAAATAAAATTCGCTCTTGGATTCAAAACAACACGTATATATAATAATAGTGGTGTAGTCGTAGGGAAAGGTTAAACTACCCCTTTTGTTCCCTTCTCTATGTTGATTATGTGGTTGTGAAAGGTGTAGTTTGGAGATATGGTGGTAATGTATCGGTAAAAGAACGATGGAGAAGACGTGTAAACGTAAAATGAAGTCCACAATTACAATAGCGTACCTGTTTCGCCCAGAGTACGGAGCTGCGTTTGATTCAGAATTTCAGCCCTCAAGAATAGAGAAATTTTTAATTGCTTCTGAAAAATTACACTTTAATATGAATTAAGATTTAATCTTTGTGACATGATAGTCGAATGTTTCGGCTGAATGAGAATGAACATTTGCTTTAATTCTCGCAATTCAAGATCGCGTAACGATACGCAACAAGATCGTATCGTAGAAAACAGTTATTCATGAAGCCTCGCAGCTGACGTGTACAATAAAACAATGCGCCATCGTGAACGTGTTAACGTTGTTTCTTAATTGTAGTGGTGATATTCCTAATATTAAGTTTATCGGTAAAACTTTCTGAAGTACGTGTACTAATCGGCAATACAACAATGTACTTGTGCCGTTACAAACATTTCGCTCGTTTAAAGCCGTTTGATACAACATTCCATGTGAAACTTTCCTTCTCATGAGCTGCATCTAACAATCGTCGCGCATACGTTTAATCGAGAAATTGAATCGAACGGAACGTTAAGTGATTAAATGTAATATATTAGCCAATAAATGAATTTTAAAATTATCTCTTTACACAATAGTTAACAAAGTACTTAAGCATGTACTATATTATAACTTATGATGCCACGCAATAAGTAAGATGAATGATTAGTGCCGATATTAGTTGGCACATAATAGAGATAAACGTTTACTAGATGCAGGTCAGAGAGAGAGAGAGAGAGAGAGAGAGAGAAACAGAAATCGAGTGCCGAAGAAATGATTTTCTTTGGCGGTTTTAGCGTAACATGTCGAGTGGTCAATTGAACGGCTAGTTGGTGTGATATTCGATAATACAGCATTATATTCTTAGCTAGTGAAATTGAATCCGTTCCTGTTGGCTTTTCATTACCACCCTTCTTGTCAACTAAGAAACTTTGTAGTATATGTACAGGATATTCTGCATGAATATTGATCGTGATGTCGAATGGATTTGGAGACTGGTGATGTGTTATGCGCGTAACACCTTTCAATTCCATTCTTACAATTAGATTAGTAAGCGATGCTAGAATAAATCGGTATTGATAAAGACTAGTCGCGTGGTGATATCGATATTCGTACGGTTAGAGACGATCTCATAGAGCACCATTATAAAAACTCTTAACAGCTAAGTCTGTGCGTTGAATGACTTAATATTAAAGCTGGATGCAAGAGTGCAACAAGAAATCGCGAAGATGAGAGTCGTGGGATCGCGTGCCATTAATGCGTTACGAATGCTCGGAAATTTGAAACCTTCGATACTTTTAATCGTACGATTAGAGGATCGATCAGAGATATATCTTAATGGAGCATCGAATTCTAGATGCAAAATGTTCATTTATGTATGGAATACACACTTAATTATTTGGGAATACGTTTCCTACTATGTACTTCCATTATAACCAGCTATGTATACATCTATATGTTATATCTTTCTGCTTTACCAGTTGAAGTCTGATGGATTCTCTTAGATATTTTTTTACAAAATAACGTCTTAGGAAGTTCAAATGGGAACGAGAATTTCTTACAACTTGACTAATAATTTTTGAAACAAAGAATGGAAAGAAGCTATCGAATGTTGAAGAAACATAGAGTTGTATATGTATAGAGTGGGAGGAGCTATCCCTTACGAATATGGATACTAGAAAGATTTATTTCGTTCGTTGGCGTCGTTAACTTTCCTCGAGGTTTCGTGGTTGGGCGGCAGTAAACTAACTTTCGGATATTTCCTTGTTGCACTCTCTCCAGATATGCCTCGCATTACAATTTACTGCACAGATAATATTTTGGAGAGAAATTATTCGGTATGACGAATATAGAGTACAATGAATCGGAGAGTATTTAAAAGCGTAACTGGAAGATTAAAAATTTCCACAGCAATATTCTCGATAGTTGAATAAGTAAAAAGTTGGCGGGACTACGCCATTAGGTTATTAAGTAAATATAGTATCGTCCTGAATGGAAATCAACCCCTTACCTTAATCCCAACAAACTATTTCTCCCAAAATATATCCGGTACATCTCTTATCAGTTACAAATTACATCACTTTCGAAAATAATAGCTTGCTCACCTAGTGAACGCATTGTATTTCATCTCTTCGGTCGAATCTAATTGCTTTGCTAATCCTCCCTAGATATTAAACAAGCGGCGGACACCTTAAAAATTAAGGCAAATACCTCGCGTACTCGCAATCAGGAAACCTTAAGAAACGTGGAATAGTTTCTTAATTAATAATGACAAAATAAATCTCGATGACGCGGTATCTAGTGTCAATTGTTAGTCAACCCTTCCACCTGTTTCATTAATCTGACTGTATACACGTATAGACTAACGGCGCTGAAAAAATATCTCTACTTATCGCTGGCTCGATGGATATGTTTCTTCCAAAAGTTGTCGCCTGCAGAATGAAAATCTACACCGGTGGTACGCAATTGAAATTGACGTACTTTTAGTTACGCGCGTGCTCATTCCTCCAAGCGAGGAAGTTTTCGATTCGAAATGATTCTGTTGCTTACCGGACAAAGGGAACTGAATTCGAACGGCTTTCTGATCGCATTTTCGGATACCTATAGCAGCAAATTGCCCCTAATTTATCACCTATATGCTCTAGCCATTCTCGTTCTCAAGTAACTCTCTTGGGTACTATAATAATCGTTCGTCGTTTCTATTGTTAATGGTATTATTAATTGTATTAGTTACTCGTTAATATTACCGTTATTGTTATCGTCATTATTGAAAGTTAAGTTAGCTGTCTTATTAATGAAAATCTGATTAATTCGAATAATTGGAGTGATTCGTGTTACGAAACGTTCTTGCAAATTTCACGGTTTCGCTTCATCGGCGAAATGTCCTAATTGAATATGCTTGCCCAAAGCAGAGATCTGTCGCGATGGAGATGTCGAGGAATATCGAAAACTTCTTTTACATTCTTCTTACCGATCGGATATAGACGAAACCGAGAGGAATTTATAATGATCGATAAAATACGAATATATCTTATTGTTAGATGGAAAACATGAGCTAATTTTGAGAAAATTATATAAGTAATGAATAAGTATCATTTTCCAAATTGTCGAAACTGAAGTCTCTCGCTCGTAGCGGTTCGATTTATCTCTGCATCCTTATACGTAGTACGATCGGGCCGCCTTAAAATCTATGCTCTATGCCTAAACATCGAGTTATGTTTCGTATATGAAGCACATTGCTATAACATTCAATCTCGGTATGTTTCGCTGTGGGTTCAATTAATCTATCTCATGAATCTCATGATACGCAGTATTTTCTTTTTCGCTTGTTCAAACGTCCTTTCTTTCGTTCTCGCTCGCTCACTTTCTCACCATTCTAATGGACGATTCTGGGTAGACGATAGTCGTACGTACGTACGTGGGGGTCGCGTAGATGCGTGCTCTTAGCAAACAATTGCATCTTGCAGGGTATGCATGTGGATTTTGATCGCGATTTGACTTGTACCACGAGCACTTGGCTTCGTTACTTGCTAGTTGCGGTACGCGTGGGTATGGAACAGTGACTGCTTCGAAGAGGACACACACCATGGGGTGTACGAATAATTTCCTCCTCGGTTGAGAGAAATTGAACAGAGCAATAAATCCGATGAAAAACTTGGCCAACGCTTCTATGATACTTACAGAGTTTAAGTACATTGAACACAGGAGCGCTCTTAATCGCGAGAAAACAAGTGAAATGCAACAACTCTAAACATACGCTCGTTTCGACTATGTATACAATATGAGTACATACGTAAATATTTCGATTGAAATGATTTCGTACATAACGCGAATAATGTTGTATGAGTACCATAAACTTTCGATCATAAAAATACTTTGATAAATATACATCCTCATTCGTAAAATCCATTATCTGGAGGGTAGCGGAGCCGAATACTTCGAGTAGACGATAATTACCCTACCGCGATATCTTCCTTACGCTACTACATACGTCAATTATCCACGGGCCGTCTCTCTTGAGTATCAAATACTCCGTTTGCGAAGCACATCTTCTCGGACACAGAAATTCCATTTATAACAAGACGAAGTCCTCGTAATGGCTTCGCAGGAACTCGTAAGACAACGCTCGAAAGTATCTTGCTCGTTCTCAGTCGTGTCGTGTCTCTCACAAGGGCAGGCATCGATCAAGGAAATTGTGCTAGATGCGTGTGACCGTAAAGGAACACGAAAAAGTCGCGAGTCTGCTTCTTAGAAGATGCTCTCTTGTTATCATTAGTGCTACGATCGTCATGTCGATTTGATGATGAGTCAATGTCTCACTGACTATGTTTGTTTTCAAAGAAACGTTCGGTTTGGAAAGCTCGTATCGAATGTCACGAAGTTTACCAGAGTTCGATTGTTCGCCAGAATAATTATACCCGACATTATTGCTACCACCTGGCCACTAGTGCACGACGTCTAATGTCAAGGGATATGTGCAAATGTGTAAAAGCCTCAAAAGAAATACATAGTGAGACTAGATTGATAAAACAAGGCAGCTTGTCCACTTGTCCACTATACTTGGGTATACATTTCACTTTTGGAAATTATTGCACGGATCAAATATTTCCTTTCATCTTTCTTCCAATTTTTCAATGGGACCAAAAGTAAGCGAGTGCTCTCCGATGGATAGAATGAAAATTATATGACGAATACGATAGGATCTTCAAGTATGTACTTCTAATTTCGAGGATAAAATACGTCAGACTTATTCCTTGGCGATTTGAACACAATGAAGTATCGAAAGAATTTGATTCTGTTGGTCTCTCAAGTCGATAAGCGCCTTGAATAAGACGTACGACGAACGTTAATTGCGAAGCAGCCGCGAAGTATTTTTGCCGATCGATTTTGGTTTGAACGGTCTTATGTACGGTATTGAATGAAGGCTCACGAATGAACGACAGACTAGAGATTTCTCGCCGAAAATGAGTGTGTACGGGGTTTAGGTATTAACGTACTTGATCGAGGAACGACTAAATACTTATGTACAGATAGAAATAAGTACGTAGTGAGATACGTTGTTGGAGGGTCACAATAAAAGAGCTTAACGGATACGCTACTATAATTGCTAGTAGTGAACGAAAGACAGAGGACAAAGATATACATATAGATACATGTATATTCTACCGGTTTAATCGCGTTCGTTAGTCCAAGATATTAAAAAATCCATTATCTAACTTAATTAGGTGATTAATTCATCTATACTTAACGGTAAGATCTCCGAGCAATTTTGCCGTAAGACGCTCATCTGCGACTATACGTACGGTACATACGTGCTTTACATTAAAACGCAAACAATGTTACGCTTAAAGAAAATGCCTCGAATAGATCGCGACGTTAACAACGATAAAAGGAAGGCAGCCGATTAGTCGGTTATTAGGTCCCTTTTGTATCATTTATACGAAATCAGAACCGAATGGTTTCCTTCGCACTCTTCGCTCTTATTGTATTGCCCTTTCGATCGAACGAAATGCACAGCGAGCATCTTAATCAGTCTAATCAGTACGGTTCATCGTTCCAATCCGTTCCCAGCTGGCAAAAATCCATCGATTTCGACCAAGTCTCCGAACGTTTCTGGCATGCGACAAAACAAGAACAGCTAACACTGCTTTTACAGCATTATTGCTGTAGGCTCACGATCAGTTGACTCGTCAAAGTTCATTATTGGAAATGACCACGCTCTCACATCAGTCGAATCAGTGCAATTTGTTAAAAGAAACTTTCTCACCAAACATAGTTGAATGGCTCGTAACACAAGCTTTGTACATCCGTAACGCGCACTTACGTTCTACCAGCGCAATACACTCACCGGAAGTGTCTCTTGGGCACAGTGCACCGGAGACATCGCGAAGCAAGAGCCAATCACTCGAAAGAAACCAAGGGTGCCGCGTGGAGGTGGCTATCGGGCGATGGAAAGAACTGTCGGGCTGCAGATCTTTCGAAAGGAGAGGCAAAGTCGCAAAGAAAAAGAGCAAGACACAGTCTTGACAGAAATGTACAGTTCTCTGTTCTCGCTCCACAAAGCTGACCTCATCCTCCCTTTTCACTAAACACTCTATCATGTGCAAACTCCGAAGAAAGTAAGGTGTCTGCTGCAGCGTGCGTCAATGATCCGAATAGAGAAAGACTTCCCTAAGGATGAAGACAATGTCGCGAGGTCCTAGACCAGGCTGTGTTCGCGGGAGTCGTAACGATGCGTGTAAAGGATGGTGGAACTTGTTCCTGGTGAGGTCGATGAAGATGGAGTATTAGAGCACGGTGGCGAAGATTGATGGGCCTTCTTCGAGGCCGACAATACCTAGGTATTGTTACTTTGCTTGCGAACCTTCCCACCTTCCAAGGTGGAGCCCGATCGGCCAACAAGGTCCTCAAGCTCGTCCGGTGTCAGCACAGTGAAATCTCTGTTGACATTAAATATGCCATCTTATAGAATTTCTTCTCAATCTTTGAAACCTATTATGTACAAAGTATATCTGATTTTTGCCCTTCTCACATATTCAATTATTAGGACTCTTGATGTTATTCGTAACGTCATTTGCAAATAAAATAAAATTCTATCGGATAACTCATTACGAAGTGAGACATCTCGAATGTAACAATATATTTTACTTAACGCGGAGCATATTTCCATAAATCAATTAGTTAAAAGAATAATTTTGTCGGGTAAATCGTCCTTCATGTTGAAAAATCAATTATATAAATAATATACTTAGAAAACCAATATATCAGTGATGAGAAGAAAATTGGAAATTTACCTGTGTTGCGCAAGAAGCATGTCTATGCTGGTGACACTACGTTGATGTGTGCCATCTTTTTGGGCAGCCTTTTGCTTCCTAATGCAGAGTGCGCGGAGGGGTGCGAGGAAAAGGCCGACGACGAGAAGGCCGCATCCCGCGGCAATAAGGGCGGCAGAATTCTGAGCGGCCTCGGCGCCTGGCGCTAACTGCACTAAGCCAACCACTAACACCACTGCACCCAATAGTAACGAACCAACCACTACATGAAGAGAGTTCACCTTCGCAAAGAGAAAAAAATATTGCTTCATCAGTCAAGATTTTACTTTTGGCGGCTTATTTCTTTGAAGACTGGCTCGTTTTCATTAGCCTTTAGGAGACCTAATTGTCCATAGTAAAAACTCAAAGATTCAAAGCATTCCTACAAATATAGCAGTTGATGAAAAATCGGGTTACATAGTTATATTACCGAGCTTTAGATATTTCATATATTTAAGAATCATCAAATTAACAATTAACAAATGCATTTTCATTCAGTCAGATTTTCTTCTTGTTATATTTAGATGATTCTTGTCACACTGATTTTATAACTTCGAAGAAGAGAGTAATTTTAATAGTGATCAACGACTGTGAAATTAGGAATTTCATAATATCCTTCCAATTTGGTATAGTTTATCAACAGTTTTCTGGGCTTACGTGACTCAGATGATATACACTGTATTCTCGAGAATGTACGAGCAGGTGCATCGCATGCGCATGTATATATGTAATTACCCATTTTAGCGGGCGCAGTATAGTAAACCTACTCTCACCCATCGGTTTATTTAAAACCCTAGTATGAAAAATCGATTAAATCACCTATAGCAATATCCCCTGCCTATTACTGTTATAACACGCAGTATCATCCTAATGGGAATAAACGACGAGGGAAAATAATGGAACGGAAAGATAGAATATTAATATTTATTTACTAAAACGTAAAATTTCCATTTCGTGTTTGTTAAAACTTTCCATTTGACTCGAATAATACCTTCTGTAGAATTGTCACACCTACGGAACTTTACTTTATCTCAAGTATATCAGCATACATATATTAATTACGAACTCAAAAGCGCGGGATTACTCAAAGTCCTGTTCGCAGGAAGAGTTCCATATCTGCCATCCCTTATGCAAAGTGAAGTACAAAAATAACTGATTGCGAGTACGAAAAGCACGTTATGCATTTTGAATATAAAGTTCAAATGTCATTTGTCATTCAAAACAAAAACTGACAGAGAAGCTGATTTAACACAATTTTTTTATTGGACCACTTTGCTCGACAATTGTAGAGGCTTCTGCGATCATTACCCAATGTGATGGTATGTACATAACTGGTTCCGCGATGAAATCGATGCCCTGTCGAGAGCGATGAGCGACAGATGGGCACGAATTTTTATCTGAACAATTACTGGTAATTGCTGCAACACGGCTTACTGTACCGGGAATGAATTCTGCATTCGTAGTAATTAATGATGACTGCCATTGGAATAGAGGCTTTGAACGTGTGCCGAGTTACGCGTTTCTGCGATTCACGCTATTCGTTTTTTTAGAATGATGCCGAGTGTCAGTATGATTATATTAAAGCCGGTTAGCTATATCTGCCCACCCAATTAAACGTCTCGTGCACCGCACACACGTGACACTATTAATCCTCAACTGCGACACCTCGTTGATATGTACTACACTTTATCCTGTCGTCGTAAATTTTATTCCTACTAAAAACCTTTCGATGCAAATATTTATTTAAATCCTATACGATATTACGAGGTTCAAACTACCAAAACATTAAAGAACGATGTACCAAATTAGTAATATTCTGATATAACGTGCCGGAAAACAAACAGTTATGAAAATGGCTAGTAAACAATAGAACAAGAATAACGTGCTGCTGCACCTGATGGCCATAAAATAAACATGGAACGTGGAATATTTCTGATAAGGCTTAGCCTATCAGTGCCAAAAGAAGCTGTCTATAAATTAACCCTTGCTCGCAAAGAATATCTCGGGATTTTCTAAGAAAAACCAGAAAGTACGCAATAAGGCCAGAAATAAACCGAAGAAAAAAAAAACAACGACGCTGCGTACTGCGTTTTACGTCGGAGGGTCGTGCTCTCGCAACGGACGCCCACACGAGTTTCCAGTGACGTTAGAATACTGCATCGTAGACTAGCTCGGTGCATTCGCACCAATACAAGCAGTCAGACAAGCACCTCGGAATCCTGGATTTTTAAACTCCGTGTTTACCATACTAAGCACCCATCTACAACACTTGTATCTACACATGAACAAGCACAGGTTTCCCGCTGGTAGCAATCAGTAGTAAATTAAAAACTGTTCGACGTTTTTTTAACGACTTTACGTCACATATTCGTAACATTATTGCTCGCGTACCTAGTTAAAATATTTAGCAACGTTAATGTGACGTTTATTGTGATTATCGAATACTCTAATACCTCAATTATTTAAATTCATCGGCATAATTTATTAATTAAATTCAATAATTTTTGAAGAAACGATCAACACATTTTTGACAAGAAAATCTACCACAATACTTTGTAATAATAATGGATGTTGAGGTAATGAAAATTTTAATAGAATAAAATACAAATTATATGAAAGTTATAATGTAAAAATATTCGTTTTCATAACATTTTTAAATTCAATTAAACGTTTAGGAAATGAAGAATGATATTCTTGGCTGATTTTTTAAAAAGAATTTGCGTTAAACAGTTTACCAACACTTGGGTATATTGTATTGTGGGTTCTAATTGTAGCTGCGCATGTATGAATCAAAAGCATATTAAATGGCTGGAAAGGTTGAAATGAGAGAGAAAGATAGACTGAAGAAGGTAGGAGATTCGAATACGAGTTGTGATGCGGATCGCATTGATTGAATGACGAACTTGAGCCAGTCGATATTTATGGATGTCTGTCAGTAAAGATTCATAAGCTCTGTCTTTTTCCTAGCTGGATTATCGTTGCACATGGCGGCAGCAAGCCGGTCTATTTACGGTTTAAGTACTTCCGTCAAACTGACTCGTGGCAGGCACTTTGCCATTATTTGTTGATTTATCCACTATACATATAACGAAGAATTTGTTCTCCACAATAGCTTTACTTTACACCAGTTAAAATTATTCAAAACGCCGTGGAAAGTACATTTGCTCACTCTGAAGATGAAAATAATTTAGGAAAAATTTTTCTGAATTTTTCCACTGTCGTCGCGATGAGAGGATTGCGCGTTAAACAGACAACAAATATTCGATTGATATATTTAATCGCGTTGGAAGAGACTCTTGACATTTTCCCTGGAATTGGCAGCGACAAGTTTTGAATTGCAAACGAGAAATTCAATTATCATGTACTGTTGATTAACACTTGAAATTCGATATTGCTCCATCAAAACATTGAAAATAATCAAGATTTAGTGTAACTTTCGTAATAGAATTCCGATTTCGTTTTTAAGCTACATTTCCACGGAGATTGTCTGTTACATTTTTTTTCATGATATTGCTACGTAAAATGTTAGACGTCGTCTGAAGGTGAAGATATATGTACGAAATCAAGGGTCAAGAGGTATCAAGTTCCTAAATCTCCGCAGAGTCTTCCAAAGGTCCTTCAAAGGTCCGGTTACTTCGCATAGTGTACTTCCTCTACCTGATTGCTCAACCTTCACCTTTCGAAGAGTGGTGGAAAATAACGGCAGCCTTGCAGCCCCCTTACATAAAAGACTCTTAAATCCTTCTTCACATGCATACAATGATACCGGTCGCCTTATCGATAATTGTTAAGCAGTCTTGAAAAATCAACCAATGGGGCACGCAAATTTTTTCTTCGATGCACAAAAATCATGGATATTTAGGTTCTGCTTCTTCTAGTACCAAATCCTCGTTCATTACTCATTACTGACGACTGTGAATGATTTAGATAGATGGTTTGCAAGATTTACTGAAATTATTCGTTAGTCGTTGTTCTCGTAAGATATTGATTTACCGGGGAAAGAATAAAAGTGCGCAGAGAACAGTAATTCAATATAGATCGTATAAGGTTTAACACAAAAGGAGTTATTTTAAGGAGATAGTACCACGTCGAGATATCCAATAGATCGGATTATTATTTCACTTTTCTAGAAAGTTTTATTTAAGAGCTCCTGAAGAATGAATAAGAGAATTTAGGCGCATTGGAACCGCAATTTTCTTTCGGTAGACAAAACTTTAAAAAAGTTATCATATAGACTAAACAGGAAACTGTAATACGCCTTAGAGTTTGTTTAAAGCTATTTACAATCAATTAATTATTTCTAATTGGTGTTAAACTCTCGGGGCTTCAGATTCGAATTTACCTGCCAGACTTTTAATAATATTGAGTTTCACATTCGCTATATGAGACATGTTAAATTTATATTTCACCTCACAGATCTCAATATCGTACCTATTCAATAAAAATCTAATTTTCATTGCGCGTCAATTAAACATCGGCTTACAAATGTTTAATATAGATGGCGCGAGAATAATTTATGAGCACGAGACACATTACTAATTTAACTATTGGCAAATTTTCTAAAGATAGTAGAGATACACGTATCGTTATTTCCACTTACTTTTCCGCAGAAGTAATATTCAGGGGGTTCTTTGTCTACTAATGCTAGGACAGCTTCGCTCTCAGCTAGCGGACTTCCAGGTTGACTGTTCCCCATTCTGGAACCCTTTTCTTGGTAATAGGTTTTGTGGAAGACCTTCACTGAAGGTACTGGTAACGCGGTAATCATTCTGAAAATACATAAAAAGATATCGGTTGTAATCAATATTGTAAAAAATGAACCACGATTCATCGTTTACGTTTTGCAGTATCTGGTCTCTTTTGATTGGTGGTTTAAAAATATCGTATACTTCAATGCAAAGAGTATTTCAATAAAAGGAGATACAATATTATGGTACTACATCGAATTATCATCAAAGCACTGAACTCGGAAAATAGGGACACTCAAAACATGTGGCTTATAGCGGTTCTTTTACGAGACATCTTTCCCAGGATTTCCACTCAAAATTTTATATACTTTTGTTTCGTGTGTATGCTACTTTTGATTTTAGGAACGCTCAGAGCATAGAATTATATTTAACGTTTAACTAAATTCTGTAAGAAATTATGTTACAAAAATTGGTTTGTCCAATTACTACGTGTAGTCTCTGTGAACGGGTTAGTATCGTAAAGCAACAGCATGAGTTATAAGAATGAAAAAGGATTAAAAGATCCGTAAGTTCAGAGTTCAATATCGCCGGTCTACTATTTTAAGACATTACTACTGTCAGTCGACACAGTAGGTTTAGTTATGAATGCATCTACTGCCACTGTTTGCCCAGTCGCAGTAGTATATATTTGTATGAGTCAGACGAGCAGAGTTCGATACACCGTACACACGAAATCCCTCTCGAACAACCAGACACAATGAAAATATGCGAACGATTCGGAAAATAGCATCACAGTTTTCATATTTATTTGCAAATCAATGTTAACATACGTAACAACAATTAGGAAAGGGTCGTATTTTAGAAATTCAAATCGTATTGAAAACGCAAAGATTTGTAATCAAAAAGTCGCACTCAAAAGAAACGTTTTGCTAGAAGTCGTAATGTTTAATATTCATGTAAAAGCACGAGTAAACACGATAATATTGTGACACAATATGTATATTTTGAGATAAAACCAATGTTGGGCGAACAAAGATTTTTAGCTTACATGAAAAATGGGCAATTAAACAACTTTATGATACTGTGAGAGATACAATCATGCTTATGTTCAATTCGGCTGATAAACGTTAACTGACGAGCCAGTCGGCAAAAGCTGAATCTCTCAGCAGTCAAGGATCATCCCCACTTTCACGGAGATGCAATGTTGCGCCGGTGCCAGCTACTACACTCTCGAGTAATGTTTATATTTCAATCCTTTGAAGCGGACAACGTGACCACGCTCTATATGTGCTACAAGAAGTCTTGAGAAAAATATAGAGACGTCGAGTTTCTAGCAAAATAATGAGCAAACAGGGAAATCCCAAATATTGCAGGAATTTGTGCGCGTGGGTAATATGAATAAAGTTTTGACTCCTGCATGAATAAAGCCACCGACAATGGCATTGAAGTATAATGTTCCTGGAAATAGTTGAAAGACCTGAATTCTGGAAATCACTAGCTAATTAAAGTCAAATATAGTATGACTCAAAATCAAATGAATTTAAATAAGATACGAATTTCTTATGACAATTACGAATGCGACCCAGGAGGGTAGGATATGATTTATGTTCCAAATTGCTCCGAAGTTATATTGTCATTACTTCCAAGAAAGTTCGGCTTTCTGCTGACTTCATTTGACTCAATCGCAGATTAGTCATAGACGTAGGTATAATCGTACTGGGTTCATTATTGATCTGAAAGGGCGTTCTTCAAAGGACCGTAATATTCCCTCACAAAAAATAATTAGTAGGTGTTGCACACACAGTCGCAATTAATTTCACGCTCCCTTTAATAAATGCAGGCTTTGCATGTGCTCCGGACACTATCATCCAACCCAGCTGGCCCAGTCTTTTTTATTCGAATTAATCTCTTTTTATTCCTACATGCGATCTTTCTCCGTATATATTAATTATATCACTGTTTATGATTCCAAGCAATACTGTACAAAATTTATGCCCGTTTCTTTAAACAATTTCCTAGAATACCGAGTTACATGTAGTTCATCGAATTTTATAATGTCTACGAATTAACCAAGCAGCCTAGAAAAGCACGCAATTTTAGCAAGTGGCCGAAATTCCGAGAATTTTGCATCGATAGCCAAGTAGAAATAATATGTAACGGAAGGTTAACCTGACCAGCCCAAATCCATGCCGTTTGGTGTTCGGTCTAGTGAATTAATCTCCCTGCCGCAAAACGTGTTGTCATTCGACATGCGAATAAATCCTCGCTCGCGATACTGCAAATACGGCTAATCCCTCGGATGTGGATCGATTTGTCGAAATGTCACACGCTCGTCACGCATTGCAGAGTGTGGTACGTACACATATGCGGGCCAAAACCGCAGCATCAGCAACACTAACAGGGGATTCACGGGAAGCCATCGAGTTGTCAGGGTACGTCTAAATAAAACAGCAATAATCCCGCGTCTTGATGTTGCCCTCGGTGGGCTGCAATTCTCAAAGACGTGTCCTTGGCTCTAATTTCCCGACCGGCAGGGACGACCCTGTTTTCACGGCGTGCCCGCGATAAAGGAGACCACCCCGCGTTACTAGGGCACTGAGCACGTGGTCAAGCTCACTCTACTGTGAACTGGAAGCAAACTGTTCAGCTTCGATGCCTGTACTTGTCACCTACATGTATACGTAATGCTCCTACATTATTCTATGCCTACAAATGCGGCCCGTGTTGCGGTTATTGCATTAGCGATTCTTGATTATTGGCCAAGAGGATTGAGTCGGATTGCCACTGATTGTAACCGAGTAAAGACTTAAACGAGAAATCCTTGTACTTTTCCAATAAGCAGCTTCCAATATAACGCATTTTTCAAGACTTTCACCGATAATTCTGATCCATACGATTTTAAGCTCAATTACCAATGATTCGAATATTCGAAAATAATTTAATCATAGGTCTAACCTGGCATGCGTGACCCTTGCCAATTATTGTAACTCATGTTGACAGTGACAATGCATGCCATTTTACAATAAGAGTTACATTAAATGTCTCGGACACGCTAGAATTCATATTTTCCCACTGGCAGCGTATTTGATTAAATAACTGACAAATTAATCATAGTTAACTGCGGAATAGAGAGAATTCGAAATGCGACTAAATGGGCAAAATGTAAGTGTTACTCTCTCACAGCTGTACAATTCCGAACCAAAGGTCTCGGGGAATGATATTGGGTACCATTTGAGTAGACCCACGCAAACGTGAGGGAGATATTTCTACGCCCCGACGTACTGGTAATCCTAGTGGACCTTTCGCGAAAAGGCGTACATTAGTCTCGGCAACATCGATGGTGGTAGTGAAAGTGTTTGATGCCCGGGGTGAGTTAGTGGTAGTAAAAGTGGAGGATACTGTGGTGGTACAGATATCGATGCTGGCGACCGTGGAGGTGGTTGGTAGTGGTAGCGGTGGTGCTAGCACCACTGCTAGCAGTGCTGGTGGCCTAGATATGCTCTTGGGGCCGACGGCCGTTGCACCTCGGTTATCGAACAGCGACAGCCTGCGCGGGGTGCGACTGCACTGCCAGAAAACTATTGCAGACCCGGCCGCACCACCGTCGTCTCTCATTCCTTTTTGGAAACCTTTGATCGACTTAACATTCCGTAATAGAGGAGATCCAGCACATTTTTACGTAAATTTTTAATTTCTCAATACGCGTATATCTGTATAGACGTCCCACTCAAGTTATATAAGTTTTGTTTGTTGACCTTATTCTGCCTACCACGACGCCAATTTGGGCACCTCGTTCTTAAGTGAATTCGTTAGACTCATGTTTTTAGTATTTGTTTGTGTTTAACGTGTTTTAAAGGTTTAACGGTAAGATGCCTTAAACAGCCCACTACTATATCAAAGCAGCTGGTCTTCGGCTCGCAGTATAGAATTTGGATCGATTCGTATACCGGTCTTAAGATTTATGATGCCTCAGGAAATTTTTTATCAGCGATTCTATATGTATCCCGAGTAAATCCGTTTATTACAAATGGCTTTCTAGTTTTCTAATCTAAAAATCGATTTAATACTCCAATGCAATTATTGAAAAGTATAAGTACAGCGATATAATCTTCTAATCTCCGTTAGTGAAACTATCGTTCGTAGGGTATTAGATTCAAGAAACTTTATATTTTTACTCCTCTGTATTTAGCGGTCCATCGTACTTTGCAGTTCGCCTTACGAAAGACTAATCTCCACGTGCAAATGACAAACATAATCTCGCGTGCCCACGTTCACGTACACGAAGGACGGCAGATGAACGACATGCGATGCACCCTGCACGCATGCACAATTTATACGACCACCGTTCATTCGGTTGACAAGGTATTCGACCGCTGGCGAATTTCGAGCTAAATTTCCTACTCGTGTGGAGACTGAGAAATTCCGACGGCAAACACTACGGTCATTTGTCATGTGCTTCTACCGATTTGTAATCTTTGAAAACAGTGTGTAGTATATAATGTCTAGGCTTCTGGAATTTCTAAACTCTTTTCGAAACTTTATAATAAATATAAATACAGAACAGTTTAGTCTTTTATAATTATAATAAAGTTAAAGTCTTTATTGACTATAAAGACAAGAATCAGTTCAGAGACGATATTGACGTATTTTATATAAAGTAGAAACCCTGGGTATGTCATTGATAACAGAGCCAAGACTCACAAGCAATATCCTTCTTGCGAAGCCTTTCGCGATACTGATCTATCTCGTAAATTCCTGTTCGATTCTTAATATCGTATCGCCAAGACGACTGACAGTCGGATCTTTAATTTTCTATCGGCTATCGCGACGCACCTTCGTCTCGATTTCTCGCATACTAGAGTCCTCCAAGTTTTGCAATGAGTTAGTTACGTGCGCGGCGAAGGAGTAACCTTTATTGCTCGGAAAGGCGTAAACTGGGACAGTGGCCTGATTCCCGGTGTCATGGCTGCAGCTGCATGTGCACCGCGAGGAGAGAAAGGAAGAGAGAGAAAGAGAGACACATACAAATGTGCAACCAGTACTAGTACTCTCTCTTGCTCAGTCAGTCCTTCTTTCTCTCCTTCTTTCGCGCTCTGCCGTGTTCTCCGACTAGCTCGCCTCCAGCTTGGACTCGAGCCAAAAGCTTGCGGGAAGACTCCAAGGAAGCGTGCAAAAGAGGAGCGGACGACGAAAACCAGACGAGCGGATTAATATTTGCGCGAAAAATTAAAGCCGCCGCGAGCTACTCGGCTACTCGCAGCCTTCTTTTTTTCGGCTAAGTGCCCCGGCCGAGATTTATTACCAGTAGCTACAAACTAGAACAAATTCGAAGTGGAACACGAACTACTTGTTCTGCGCCGGATTATCGCGATTTTGCAGAGCAAACAGGCCCACGCTGCAGAAGTAATAGCTGAATTACGAGTCTCGTAAGGAATCAACGAGAAACATTCCTCTAAAGACTAAGAGAAATAAGAAAGCAATTTGGAATTATTAATCAGGAAGAATGTTATTGATATTATAAATAAAGATATTTGTCTGGCAAGAAAATTTTGAAATATTGCATTGAAAGTACGGCCACCGACCTCAGATTTTTTTGGGAATTTTCACTGATCGTCTAATTAGCTTAGCGTAGCAGGCACAGATTCAGCGATAAAAGAAAATGGCTTGGGAAGTATTTATGCAAATACGCGCCTTTGCATTGTGCATGCAAGTCAGTTTTATCGGAGGTGGCACGACAGCAAGGTGGTTCACCCTTTCGCGGAAGGTACCAAGTTGCAGGGGTGTTCCGCGCACGTCGCGAAAATAAAGTAACCCGGGTTGTATTATTGTCGCTTCCGTAGCTCATAGTAATCAGAAAATCCAGTGGTCGAATACAACTACAGCTTTTTGTGTCCTGCTACGATGTCAGTCATTTTAATAATTACTGCTTTTCTATAGATATTGCCATATGCCGATGTATACACGTGTACAAGCGTGTGTTTAGGTTTCATTTTCTCGATGAAAATTTCCACAATGTAGTTCTTGGTGTCAGTTAACTTCCGCTTGGATTTTTTAGGAAATCGTAAATCTTGCGGATTACCAGATACGTTTTAAAGTGGTAATTAGAACATAACGATCAAAAGTCGAAAATCTAGAATCGGGGAGACCTAATTATCGACCGTGTAGAAGGCCGAAATACTCGTAAATGCCGAACAACATTGATTTATGGATATGTCCTCCGCCAAGAGGTTTCGCGTACGTTGACTCACGATCGCCAGTTACACTAAATGCAGTTGCAACTTTGCCTGGCCCTGTTCCAGAATCGCCGCTATATCTGGGTGGACGTATTCGGTAATCGAGGTCGGTGCACCCCTCGGTTCGGCGTGCCTGCTTCCAGCGCGATCTTCATACGCGTCCCTTTTGCCAACTTTCAATTCCGTCGCTAACCGACTGTTTCAGCTTAGGCGTAGCCCATTTTCATTTAACGTTCGAATTATGCTTTTACAGTTTGCAGATTGCTTTTGCTTTATGCGATCCTCTGATGATTAAAAGAGGCCATTTCCAAATGTACTTTTATGTAGGGAACCTGCAGCGGCATGTGGGTCAGGTGAAAACCTGAGACCCACCGGATTGCGGATAAGATTAACTCAATTCTTATATCGTCACTTCGCGTACCTTATGCCACGCACGCTCTTAAACAAATTTAGATGTTACGTTTTCCGCTGGTATTTGCGTGTGTTTATAACAACTCAGACCGATTTTTCCAACTGCCTTGACACTTGAAAGCAGCGAACCTCTGGGAGATGTGTGTGCCCGTGGATCAGCTCGTACGGCGTGAATGTGATGAAAACAATTCCAAGAATAGTTCATTAAAATGTCGAGAATCGATAAATGGGTCACCACAGGTCGTCCGGCAATATCTCACGTATTCGCGATGAGCACTCGATCGTCAACTAGGTCATTCGTCTGTTGCGAAAATCAAAAACAAATTTTCAACACTAGGAAAATGTATTTCCTATCCGTCACCAGTTTCACCTATGATCATTGTTGTGTCGCGAAGTCTTACCTAAGTGGACGCTACCCTCTACCTCCCCCCCCTCCCCCCGCCTCCCCTCCTCTTTCGTACGTAAACAGCATACGGCACAACAGAAACAGAAAAATACGAATCAATAAAAACTGTAGCAACTAACACGATCACGAAGTATGCAATTCCGTCTAAAAAGAACGCAGCAGGCTTCGCTCGCCGGTACTCTTTCACAACCATGTTCTTTGCACGCCGCTTCATGAAACGCAGTTCTAGTAGTGCTCGGCTCGCCCACCATCCACATGACTTCACCTAACACGTAGACCACAGATATAAAAGAAAAGACAGAAAAAAAACAGCCCAATGAAGAATCACTTCTAAGCATCGCGTGAAAAAACAGCTGTTCCATCACGAATTAGATTTACCCTGACCCGAGTGTTAGCTCGAGACTACTTCACTGTTCGAGCCAGTGACAGCTGTAAATGCGAAATGCAAGCCGAGCAAAGCTGCATTATTGGGTCGCTATTGACGAACGTATTTCGTGAGAATCGTTGGCCTGGAGCAAAGTCTTTGTGCTCGACAACAACGACAACGACGAGCAGTGGTCCGCTTTGAATCCGTGAGTCGCGCGGGCTTTGGCCGAGTACACTTACTTTGGCGGTTGGTGTACAACGTGGCTCGATGAAAATCCTCGTTGTCAACGAATAGAGTCTCTCCGTGTTAAAGGCTCCTTGCCTTGGGCGGCTAACTGTCTCGTTGGTTAAGGCCTAGAGGCCAAAAACTTGGATTCACGACGCGAGAACCCGGGCTGACTAGACGCGTGTGGTGAGAATCGTAGCGCTCCGTAAGATCGCTTGGACGGGGTGGTGGTCCCGCGAGCACTGAGCCTCTGGAGCTTCCTACTCTGGTCGATAAACCACCCCCTGCAGCCGCCCACCTCGCATACACCTTAGGCGATGGTCACACCGTGCACGCTAGCTACGTTCACCACCCCCGCGACCGCTTCTTTAAACCATTTTGCGGGGGTGTATGTTGATGTTTGTGTGGGTATTGCACCCGTGACATGCTTAACCAGGTGTTGGCGGTGCACTTCTTCTGCGTATACTATATTCCGCTGCCTGTATCTGTGCTCCCGATGGCTTGCAGCTGTGCGACGAACGGAGAGAATAATTATTGCTGACACGTTGGGAATAATCGCGGAACATTAGATTAATTAGTTGATGCAGGATTCCTGAAGGTCAATCGTATGTCAACTCTTGTATCTGCCTTGTTCGCATATTCATTTCAATTGTCGAAGTTTCAATGACTTTTAACTACAGCTGAGAATTTCACATTGAGTTATGATATTGGTTCGGAATAATTAATATAAAAAAAAATGTGGAGATTGATACGATAGTTCAGTAGATATAAATCGGTAAGGAAGTGAAATTTAATGGAATATTCTATATTCGGGAATGAGAATAAACGAAGAAAAATGTAGATTTGAATAGCGTTAAATATTAAATGGAAAATTGAGTCGTTTTTAACGAAGCAAATTGCAAAGATGCACTAGAAGTTCCAACCCTGGTAGAAAGAGTACAAGCGAAGGCAGTCTCTCGATGTAAATTTTATACATAAAACATTGAAATTAATTATTTTTAGCATGTTCAACATATTGGCAATTTAACGTCGACATATAAGGTGAAACCTTCGACACAAGGTTAGCCGTCGTAACTTTGATTCTCTCGGTAAACTAGAATCGGTATACAAGCAGAATTTATTAATCGTAAATGCCAATATTTGGGCTATTGACAAATTTCAGAAATAACATAACACATTCATATCACACATATTATATGAATTACACCTATAAATATTTCTACAACAAATTAATAATCTACGTTGAAAAAAATATAAGTAAAATAGTCGAGCAAACTGTATAATTGATCTTTATACCGTTTTTATATTACTTTAAACTTAAAGCATTTATTTAACAGCTTTTATGGTGTAAATTAAATAAGAGTAGTTTAGCTGCGAATAATTTATGAATAGAAATATTCGAGTTTATGTTTATATCAAATATCCCATAGATCTTATAAATACAGATTTATTAGCCGAACGATCAATAAACTTATCTTTATCGACACAAAACTGTGACTCATTGTAAGTCAGTTCTCCATTGATTCTCTAACAGTGTTTTCATTGGGTAATTTCGACAGCGACCGTAATTGCTGGGTAGTCGGGTACTACTACGCAGTTTGGAAGAAGTCGATGGCTCCTTGCACCTTGGTTACTCGATTTCTATTTATGCCCACGAATCGGGACTCGCGCTGCCGTGTCTCGGGAGAATAAGGAACACGCTAACCACGAGCAAAAGCCTTAGCAGTTCACTCAAGATACCTAACTATATTTGAGGAAACTTGTCAAGTACTTATCATCCATATCGATTGCCCAAAACTTCTAAAGCTGAATTATGTTTTAGTCCATAAAAGGTGGATGTACACCGATCCCTATATCTTTATTTCGTACCAGTTTTCGAGCATAAAGCGTTAAGCAGAAACTTTTGAAACACCAGTGATCCATTAAAATTTCATAATTTTAATCTAACTAAATTTTTTATAAACCTGATTTTAGTTATTGATTCTTCGAGATGACCAGATGTGAAATAAAATATATTGAATAATACATTTATTTTGCTGCTTCAAAATACTGTTATACAATTGAAACAATTCATACACAAAATACAGATTTTAGTTCGTACTTCCTGTATTGCAAGATCATACAATTATATAAAACGACTCTTGGTTCTTTTAGAAAACTGTATTTGTTTTATTCATTTGTTTCTCTCATTATTGACGTCAGACTCTATTCATACGCAAATTACTATTTCAATCGTAATTTCATTGTGCCAATGTAACCGGTAAAAATGGTCAATCCAACATATTATTTCAACTCCAATTCCTGACATTTCGTTAAAAAGCGTGGGATAATTTCCACTCTTTGCTCACTCTTCATAACGAGGGATTATAATAAGAACAACTGCATTTTCTTTCCACATTGCTGTGTGGTTTCGTTTTTATGACTGGGACAAACTGATGATCCTATACACGTTGGTGTTGCAATTACAAAAGGTTTAGGGAACCAGTGCAAACTATGCACGTATACTATACACTGCCATGGACTTCCTTTATGATTGGTTGACGCAAGCATTGGACTGCGTTGGCGGATAAACCCGACATTGAATATAGGCAACTTGGCTCATGAATTACCGTTGAATGAACTGAATTGTACGCTCTGCAATTTCACCCTTCGAGCGAAACGTTCGTGACCATTTATTTGTGTTTTGGTTTCAGGGCTACGGATAATAAAATCGCGCGTCAATAGTTTCGTTATCTATCCACTGCGACTGACATTGGGGGTGAAATTTAGTCGTCAAATTGTCTTATTGTTAATTCATTGTTGAATGCGAAGAGTTAAGCATTGAAATTGTAAAAGTTAATTACCAAGGTTTACTCTTAGTCTTCGAATATTCACAATTTTCACTTTAATCAATTGCTCTTATCTATTGATAACTAAATATCCATTAGTCTTTCTATTTGTCTTACAATTAGTTGCACATTTTCTGTTTTGTTAAGATATTACGATTTTTTGTACGAACCGTGCTTAAAAGTTCCGAAAATAATTAATAGATAAACATCGTATGAGAAGGAAAAACCAGATTAAAAGTTTTAAAAGCAATGGCTTTTTCTAAAACTAATATGATGGGTAAATGTGGAGGTAAAAATGATATGTAAGAAAATGACACGTTACTCAAATACTTAACAAGAAGCTATAAGTCCTAGAATGCCATACCTTTGTTAGTGAAAACGTTTTATTAAACTCTGAAAGTTACAATAGCAGTACAGTTCTTTTCTGGTATTTACTGTCTCGTTTTGCTGTAGAATCACATATATAAGGTTACAGTACTTTAGAGGCCTTCTATGCGTAATAATGCTACGAATTCTTTCGTGGATCCCAGATCTCATACCGATGCTTTTTACACTTCAGCTCAATCCAATTACTCTGACTACTCTGCCATTCGCAAGAATTCGCACGGAAAATGTTAAGGAGACGATTAGGTGTACACGCTACTCGAGAAATGTAAGACATCCACGTGTATGAGAATGAGAACTAATTAAATACAAAACTACGACGAGCCAAAGTTTTTACCGAAAAATGATCACGCTGATGATACATGCGTTGTTCCATTACATCATGTTACAAACTGTTCACTCGCTCAATTACAATAATCCGTGTGTAACTTGCACAAAAGAAAATCTTTTTCGGTGGATGCCAAGATATATGATTCCCTTGTGCAAGTGAATGTACCATGAGTACTATGTACTCATGTATCGCGAGGATGCGCATTTGAAACATGTATTTGCACAACGGTCTAGCGTTCGTTATTTACTTAAAGTTTCATTATGTATGTGGAAAACATTTGTGAGTTAGGTATTTCTTCGGCAAAAATCAATAATGCCGCAATATAGTTTTTGTAATATATTAGCTATATTAAAAAAGATACTGAATGATCCCCGAGCGAAGGAGTGAAAGCTGTATAATTCGTACATGGTACTTTCAAGATAGTTTCGTGTGTTCATTGGCGAGTATTGTGACATCAATTAAGCGTGGAAGAGTATTGTTAGACGTGGAGGTGTCGACTCTTGATAGTGGAGGGTCCATTGCTGCATTATCAATATACATAAGCTTATAAATCATTTTTTTTCTTTTTCCTTTAAACAGAGTATGCTTATTGAATACTTGAAGCTTCAATATTTTGTAAATTCATTCGATAGTGATTGTTGCGCTGTTATTATAAAAATTATGACAAGACAGAACGATGAATTATACAGGTAAACCATCTTAATACTCCAAAAATAGAATAATACTTATTACATATATAGATAACAGGTCACGTTTCATTAAAGCTAACAAAGTAAAATTAGTTGGATTATCGATACTTAAGTTTCGAAGAAAGTTTATTAAAACCATTAGAAGCGGCTCATCTTGGATTTTCAATTTGTGCATCAGCTGACGATGATTCAGCGGATTTAATCGGCGTCGTTAATGGTGAAATTATTTAATGATAATTGTTCCTATTGTATCATATATACACGCACTTTGTGTTTCAGAGAAGTTTAACACACCCATAATTTTAGACTTCTAAAACGATAAATCTAAACCCTTTCATTATGTTTTTATTCATTTTTCGGCTAAAAATGTATCATCACATTGGTATTGTGTGACCGCACTTTCTAGGATATATCCTTAATTAAAAAACTTTCGAAAATACTTTTCTCAGGAACAAATCAATCCATTCAAGATTTCTCACTGGTTACAATGAATCGTAAGTGTAAACGCATAACACTAAATCATCACGGACGAGAAAGTTTGACCAGCTCTATTTGTAAAACTCGGCACACTGGAAACTTTTACACTTTTGCATCGCCATGTTCGGAGAATTCGAACTTTCCTGTTAGGAATAACTAATCGATAAGAGAGTAGAAACCGCTGCGAAAAAGCAGCGATATCGAACAGTCTGCTGAAAGCTCTTAGTGGCCTTTCATACAAAATCTCATATCTTTAATGAAATATAACAACCATCAGTACGTAACATCAATATTAAAGCAAGAATCTTTGAAAGTAGAAATTTTCCTTTACGCAAAATTTCATTTTTTCCATTTCCGTTCAATGACACTGACAATAATTACCCGGTATTTTTGCTTACATAGAGATAAACCTAAAATATATTAAACTTCATAATTCCAAGAATAAAATTTCTCATTAATCGAAATAAACTATCCACACAAATTACGAATATTTATACAAATACACATATTTATACACGCACACTGATGATAACATTGATAAAACTGCCAATATTCCCAGACTTTCCATAAATCTTTTATATAATATTTAACTGGTAGTGAATCTTTTGCACAACCGGACACGTGGTATTTGTATTGATATTCGCAGTTTCGAGATGAATTACTTTCGCGTTCTGCGAAAGCGCGTGCAGTGAGTTGAATGAGAAACATGTCAACAAAAGGCAGTTGGAATAATGACGTATCGAATGGCTGGAAAACGAGCCATATACAATTATTTTAACGCGATCGCACCGCTAGCTATTGGGCCGTAAAATTGTGTGTGTATGTGTCGAAAAACAGTAACGTCTGAATGCACTCGACGGAGTATACGAGATACCACGAGTCGAGAATATATGCAGGATCGATCTGAATGCAATCTACACGCGCTTCCCTTTAACAGGGATGTTGACCCGTTTCAAAATTGCTAGCATGTCTGCGTGTTCTTCGAATTGTGTAAATGCTATGTAGAGCGTGAAACAATATTCGCGCGCGTCAGTATTATGTATTCCATCTGTTATAATTATTACTGCTTTTGTATTGGAAAATACACTTTTTGCGTACCTCCTTATTCAAAGTGGAATTATTCAAGTAGAAACTTTGAATGAAACGCTGATACGAAGTTTCAACGCGTATGTCACTTTCATCATCATTATCAATTCATAGAAATATTTTAGAGCCGATGTTATGTCATATTGAAATCAAAGATTAAAAACTGTACAGTTCCAAGTTTTTTCTGTATAACTAGCATACTGGAAATTTTCCACTTTCACACGAGACCAGCATATATATATCATGATTGAACTTATTAAACGAAAACGTTTGGTTGAAATTTGCTTGTCCAATAATAAATAACAGACGAATATTTATATTGGTCTGTTTTGTTTGGAATTTGCAATCGCTAATTTCACTGAGAGAATGATTTTCTTGAAACTGTACGACGCGTAGAAAATCACATTGAAAAGCGTGTCTAACAATGAACTTGAACCGTAAGGCTATTTACACGACTGTCTGACAACCGAAGGCAATTTCATTGCGAGTACATGTCGTTCTTCTGATCCTGTATCTTTCTTGCACTTGCTTAAAATTATTCGCCTTACAGTTGTAACATAGACGCCTCGTCAGTTTAAAGACGTAACTTGTGGTTGCTAGTAACACTAGAATTAAAGTGTGTATAATTTTTCATGTTCAGAGTGTGTATATATATATAATTTATTATATCACTGCACTCGGTGAGTGAGAATAAAGCAACGCTCCTGCGTCATGCGAACGTTTCTCTCAGTCACCGAGTGTCTCTCGCTTTGTAAAATATCTTATAGCTGCTCATATATAGATGTAACTTTTGTAATAACTTTAACTGGACCCCGACGGTAGTCAAAACGTACATGCCTGTATGCTGAGGAAAGCTTTCCCGGTATTTAAAAAAGTCACCGATATTCCCTTGGACTAGAGACAGTGAATTTTTTTTTATATTGCAACAACGATATCTCCTTATAAAAAAGTAAATATATCGAGTTCTCGTATTTCTCTATTACTTTCATACAACGTTTCCCCACTTCAGTGTAGATGTATTTTTCTCTTCTTTTGCAATTTGCAAATGGCTCTAAAGCATAAAATGAGTTCTAAATGATCGTTCTAAGAAAATACATACTATTTAAAAATGTCGAGAATGAAAAGGTATCTCGGCACACAGGCACGAAAGATTTTTGTAACTGCATAAGTATAAATACTACAGTGTAAATAGATAATTTAGATATCGGTTGCTCGAAAGACACATCTAGTTCGCAATAATGTTTGCGTTTACGAGATTATTAAAGACGCTCCCAACGGATTTTATATTTGTTGAAAACTCTTCTCGAAAAAATAACATCGAGGTGTGAGGTGCAGGTGCTGGAGAGATCTTATTTGGTAACACATAGATATTTATAGCGACTCTCTCAGTGATCCTCATTTTGATCAATGCCAATATATGTATATCCATATCCACCTTCTTATTTCTCGCGTCAATCCTCACTTCAATTTGTACGGATGGTCCGAACAAATCGGAGTGTATATACAAGGACTTTTGGAAAAAACGTGATTTAAATAGCTTGTATACATATATAAAGATAAGTGTATAGACTAAACGCAAGCTAACATCGCGTTTTCCATATTTTCACCCAATACAAAATCGAACTCTTATGAAGGAAGCTATCTTATCTTTTCAGCTCATCGAACATTGTTGCTTTGCATTCGTATTTAATCTGCATTTTATAAGAATTTTGTAATGTAGTAAAAATGGAAAACGCCACGATAGCTCGGGTCAATTGATACTTTAAACTACCGTGTCTGCCCTTTTAAGCAGCTATGCTACATTTTCGAGCTATGCCTCAATTAATATCTATACCAGTAATCGTGAACACCAATTCGAGGTACTGAAACGTTTTAGAATGTCTTAAGAAGTTCATTTCACGGAAGAAAGAAACTCTTTCGACGATCCAAGAGACGCATCGGCGCGGAATTAAATCAATCTAACATTTTTCGCTTCTTTTTTCATCTCAGGTATACGTATAAAAGAACCCGTAAGTCGCAGATTAGTAAAAGTTAAAAATTAAGGGATTTCCTTCCTGCCATTGTAAAACATTACAATTGATGTGAACGCCTAATTGGTCGAGACAAAAATCTTGTCGGACATGAATAATGAGACATTCGCAAAAATGAACCTAAGATCTTGCTCTCTTGTCGCACTTAAAATAATTTAATGCTTCTAGCTTCTTTACTCTGGTTTCTTAATAGGCCCTGTATATGCCAAATTTGTACCAAGGCGGAATTTTTCCCATGTAAGACGGACTTTATAACGATTTCGAGACGGTTTGTCTTTTGCGAAGCTAACGCAAAGAACACGGAGCTCTTGGGAGCAAAATGTACGAAGATCTTTCATGCTATTTCAATATTTCTTATTCAATAACTGAATTACTGTTAATTCAGCAGCGGAAACTGTATTAACTTTCATGAATAATAGATGACACATTAAAGCTGATAAATTATACGATTTTCGTTAATAACTATTATCCAATGGGACAAAACGAAATGGTTGTGCTCTACAATTGATTTTAAGGCTCTTCTTATATCAAGGCCAGTTATATACGCAAAAACTTAGATGTTGCAACTTTTAAGCGAGTTCTTTTCGAAAACTGTGCTAAAGGAAACGGAAAGGACTGTTACTAAAATCAAATTCCATTTCAGAAATACACTTTGAAAACTCAGCCGATAGTTATTCGGAGACTATGTCTCATTCTTTTCTAATCTGCTGCTATAATCAGCATTTCTATCCTGATTAATGTGTGACGCGATAGATTGTGCTACATATGAAATTTGCAATATTATATACTATGTATATCCGTTGCTATGATAATATACTGTGTACTATGTACGCTAAGTATGCCGGTAATAATATCTTTCTTAATTCTTAATTATGACAGATTTTCCTTACTGCCTAATTGCTAACCGCTTCTACTTTACGACCTGCAGCGAAAAGTTTCTAGAGTTTCAGAAATCCAAAGATCTTTTATACTGTATAAATACTGACATTAATCGAGTTAGACGGGTTCGCTAGTGTAAGAGCATACTTACATAATATATTTTTATATTTTTCAAAACTGAACATTTTAGTATCCAAACCGGACGCGTTGCTTATTGTACGACGATGGCGACATATCGAAGTGTATCACTGAAATACAATCTGATCACTCTATCCTAGGCCACTTTTTAAAATTTCCACGGGTCTAAATATTTGTTAAATGTTACATTATCCTAGTTGCATGATTATAACATGATTTTCACAGCTGCGCGAATAGAAGACGAAGAATCTTTAAAAGCTAGAGATAAAGATAGTATTGAAAAAGACACACTGAGCAGAACGAGGGAAAAAGACAGAGAGATAGAAGAGAATAATCGTAGACCTAATTAAACTCATTAGGAATTGTGTTTCGCAGATTGGCACATAAAACCACACTTAATATACGACCTATTCAAAATTCCCACTACCAAAACGCGAATAATTTTACTAAAACAGTTTCATGCTGTTTATTTTCCTTCGTCTCGCTGTTGCACCGGTCTTCCACCTAGCCTTGGTACAACCCTTAATTAAAAGCGTAGATTTGCCAACGGGATGCTTATTTTCGCATGAATTTTATCATAAACATAATTAAAGTTTCATCTGCTGTTAGTTGATTCCTATATTTGGAAAACTTTCTTTTGTCGCATCTGACGTACGCTCGATGCATGTGACACATTGTTCTTAGAAGGCATTCTTTAGATTTTGCAAAGAAGTAATTAGTCTTATATAGTGATAACGAACTGTGGTTTTGTATACGGGATGTTCGACAGTGCTCAGCACGCCAACGATCCTTTCTTTTCAATAGGGAACAGTAAGAAAATTGTTATTGCTAATTCATGCTATTCTTATAGTTCTAAAGCTCCAAATGGAATTTTTGCACTTTGACCTCAATTCCGTAACTTCGGACTTTCTGGCATAAATATAAATGGAAACAAACAAATATCGAATATCTTTCCATTTGATTGCTCACGGTAAATCGAAACTTTGAAACCATTTTAATAGAAGAATCTTATTAGACGCGTGTACTCATTATACTGTCTTCTATCAATATCGATGACAATGGCAGCCATTGTAATGTACCAAGATAATCATCTGACAAATTCATGAATCGCGTTTCCAATCACTAACAATAAGAAATTTGCATTAGCAAATAAGTTATAATCGGATTCTATAAACTTCACGATACCGAACTTAGTTAGACAGTTATTTCGAACATCCAGTAGACAAGATAGCAAAGTGCACTTTCCTCAGCGGCACGACAGCCTGCTGAGTACATACACGGTACCCGTACACACAAACGATATATGCATATAATCTGTATATTATGTATAAATACACGTACATATTATATATGTATATATCTATGCATACATACTGTGTTTGTATAAACATATACATATACATGTATATATCGGTATGTATATATAGTATATATAGAAAGTTACAAAAGATAAAAGAATCAAGTACAATATACATGTGCAGAGTGTCGAAAAGAAATGAGCTTCGGCAGAATCACTTTTAGTCATGATATTCTGCCAGAGCTATGTGTTTATGTATGTGTGTATCTGTATTTGTGTGGGTAAGTGTAACTGCGTAATAGCTTCCATCGTTTCTACAATTTTTTGCCCATATCTTCGTCCGAATTTTCAACTTTCCTTCTTGATCCGCTTCGTGCGGAGCATCAGCCGGTTCTCTTCTTTTAGTAGAGCGCGAGAATGTTGACCTGTAGCGCTCTTCTTTCGCCCCCTCGCAGCGAAAATGGGTTTCGCGCGAGGATTAGGCTTCGTCGGAGTGGGAACCTTGGGAGCTGCGCTTCTTCTTGTGATTGCTGTGGTGATGGTGATGGTGATGGTGGTGATGAGGCTGATGGTGCTCAGCGTGCATGAGGGCATCGGTCTCTGGCTGGTTCTGGTGACCCACCAAGAGATCGAGAGTACCCCGGGGAAGTCCAGCTGGATCGCTCGTTGGTGGGGGTAAGGGTGTCGCGGCGGGCGACTCCGTGGGAAGGGGTACGCAGTGCAGAACATAGCAGCGTACGCCTGCGAGTATGATACCTAGAATAGATATAGTCTAGGTTTTAGTTTATTTTATAGTGCAAGGCTCGCTTACCAGTAATACCAATTTTTCGATTTATTCTAAACCTTACAGGTTTGTAGTGCGCCTCAATAGAACTCGGCCGGTGAGTAGAATATAAAAAGAATATAAAATCTTTTAAGCTCTTACGAAATTTTACTTGGCATTTCTCAAAAGAGCTTGGAAAGAAGTAGTATACTGCATTTTGTATTCACTGACTGAATACGAAGTATTTGAATGTTAATGGACACATAAAATTTACTACTCTACATCTTTTCATTAAAAAAGCTTTAGTTGAGAGATTCAATAAATATCATAATAGACAACTGCGATTTTAACGTAAAATAATTGAACATCTTTACCGTGTCCTTAATCTAGTTACCTATGCAAATGCCTTCGTTCTTCTAATATTGAAAAAATCAAGACCTTCGGGTCCATTTACGGTTTTTGTCTTATTTAACTTTATACAGAGCGAAAAAGGAAATAAGAAATAGTTGTGAAAAGAATGTGAAATGACATTCATCTTTGCCTGTCGGACGCTCGACCCACAATCCAGAAGATACGAGGTCTCGCCAAGAGGCACGAGAGAAAAAAGATCCTGACCAAATTCCCATTTCCCAACGCAGCTGTATCCCAGTTCCGCGAGATGTAAAGTAAGCTCACCGACTAAGAGGAGAGTGCCACCAACGATGAGCAGCGCAAGCCTGTGGTCGGTGGTCGTTGCACCCGGGACCAGCTGGACCAGGCCAACCACCAGCAGCACCGCGCCCAACAACAGGCATACTACCACCGCGTGCAGTACCGATATCTGTAAAATAGAAAGCTAAGCTCAATCATCAATCCCCCGAGAATTCACTCCGCTCCAGACACTTTTCCATTCTGATTTTCTACCGGCCTGATTTTCGGGGAAACTGTGCCAGCAAACCTGCTAATGATGCCGCGAACCCTCGCGAAATTGCGGGCAAAGCGCGCTACCGGAATTGATTTTTCTTTGACCGGCTGACCTCTTTATTTTTCGTGCACACACCGTATGCCAACGCAGTGGATCTTGACTATTCGTTAATGCCGCGCGTGTGCTCCTGTTAGTTAATCATGCTAATGCATCGGACTAGCGCGAATTTCTCTTGATAAAGCTTCGCTGTGAATTGGTACTACCACTGAGCTCTCTTTGCTAGGTTTATCGGCTAATCCCGGGGTTATACCGCGCGAAACATTTCAGATACGTCGCGCAGGAAGCATGGATCGTTATATTTTGGGTTAGTGATTCCGCATGCAACAATTGTTCTAAATATATCACAAGCGCACAACATTCCTACGTCTAATGTCATTAGCGAGTTTAACAAAGTTAGGAAGCTTCACAAGTCTTTTAAGTTTAACAATCGCATTAGCATCGTGAATTTGAAGTGTTGTTCAATCAGTCCATACCTTTTAGGAATACTGAAGGTCTTAGAAGAACTATCAGTAGTGTTAATTCGTTAAAAGCCGAAAATTTCCGAATAAATGTACAATCCAGTTTTGTTGGGAGCGACTTGTTCTCTGGAGAAACTCTGCCTACAATCAATTCCATTAAATACCGGGTGACTTTGGCACACAATGGAAGAGCAAACACGCGAAATGTAACGTGTAAATCTAATTAATTCGGATAACTTCACAAGTAAAGTGTCGTCGTATATCGTGGGCGGAGATTTATAATCAGCAGGGACAACACTAACTTCTTATGTTTCTTACGCCGAGAGTTAAGTCGTATGAGGCGTAAATACATGAACATACCTTGCCACAGAGGTAAAGCTCTGGTAAGGGCTCGATGTGGCTGTTGTACCCATGAGGGCTCGGTGTGGGCGGTGAGCCCTGGGACGGTGGCATCCATTGCCCACCTAAGTAGAGTTGACTTGGACGTTTCCTTTTCTCCTGTCTTCTACGTTCGTGGCGCACTGCCACTGCTGGCATTGCACCAATCATCCTATGGACATCGATAATGTTAAAGCTATTTCCAACTTATCAGGAATATAAAAATGCTCTAACCCTCTAACGAACACTTTACAAGTTTTCTATTTGTTTCAATTAAGTCATATCTTAATCGTGAATATCTATTATGAAATTGCATTACTCCCTAAAGAATTATGGACAATTACAATTAATGAAAACTTTGCGAATTGGTTGAAAAATGTAAATGTAAATAATAATGGCAACTAGTCTCTTAAGATTTTTGGATCTACTGATTTTTCTCGCACAAATCTGTTAAGCGTCATCGTAAATGCTACGGAGCCTGAGTAACAGTAAGCAACAAGTGTAACTTGTTGGTCACAAAACTAGCCTACTGTTATTAATAATAAGTGTTACCTGATAACTGATATATTGTTTTTGATATTAAGTGTTCATTACTGATATTACAGTATTCTCATTTTGCTACATTTCTATTGCAAGGTAGTTTTCAATTCATTGATTGCGAGCTTATACATATATAGGTCATGTGTGCTACTTCTTTCTTCCGCCAACATCCCCTAGCTAACATACGTTAATTAGTCCACCGTCAATCCTAAATTTGTTAATAGTTAATTCCTAATTAGTCATAAATCCTACACGTACTCAGACAAATTATTTAAAAGAGCCACGATTGTTTGACCTAATTGGTACTAAACTAACATCGTTCCAATATGGAATACAAAATTATATAAACCACAAGCGAAACATAAAACGAAGAGTACAACGAGAAGTAAAATAGACAAATTTTTCGTGATTTTGTTTCCTGGGGCCATCGTTTCTAACGCAGACACATAAGATATTGTTGTTAATTTAATAGAGTGCAGTACAAAAATTCGAAGCAAAAGATATACTACAATACAATACTCCTGATTGAAAACATACAAATTGTTGCTCTTTTTCGTCAAGACGACTGTTCAGAGACTGCGAACATAAATTAACTGTCAATAAAGAGTGTTAGACAAAACCCATTGAGAAATACGCGAGATTTCCACTGGATTTACTGGATTTTCACCTAACAATACAAAATGGCGAACGCGCACTTTCGACGGGGTACGTGCACCAGGAGAAGCTATGAACTTTGGTGACCTCAAGTGACCCCGGCGGTCGATACGTCACTACACCCACCCCCTACCAGGGAGCTGGTTTCTCGACGGGCTCCCCTGGAAAATCGAATGCACCCGGGTTTCATGGGGTTGCGGGAATTGAGGGTAAAAGCAGCTTTACGATGTTTTAATCGATGCTGGGCATCATACCATTACGCAAGACGAAGGATTTCTAGGAAGCAGTGCTCCTTAGCGATTGGTATATTCAGCTCCTTGATGGCCCTTTTACTACTACACTGGATTCCTCTTTTTGTCGCAATTTATCTGAGGACTTATGCAATTTCAGTGATTTCAGTGATTTTAGTGAACAATCATCACTATCTACAACAAAAGTGTACATAATTACGGTAGAGGTCAATTATTTGAATTAAATGGAAGTCAGTTTGATAAGTGGTTTATTAGATAGTCGGGCTAAAAGAATTAAATTCTTACTGAAATTATAAGTCGGTTGGATATTTAATAATTTTTAAATGTAAATGGTTTTTAGGTGCAAGAAAACATATTTGATACGAAAATGAAGGATTTGAACGGTTTTATTTCTCTCATAATTTCATCTTGATCCTTTCTTTGAATTGACCTCATATTCGTACATTCTAGAGCTTCGATTTTCCAAGATGGACTTGTACATTACGCGACCTAATCTACCATCACTTGTTGTTTCTAAGCGCTTACGAAAACAAAAATTGGTTTCAATCTCTAATTTCCCTTTAAAGTTTTGAGTTCAATGGTTTCAGCTCACTATCTTTAATTTTGCCGAACACAAATCTTCCAAGTTATACGCTTCCGCTAAACTATAAGAAACCTTACGTTTATTCAAACATTCAGCTTTGGCTGGTGAAACCGATCGATATGATATCTACCATACGCAATAGGACTATCAGATTTATTCCCGGTTATAATACATAAAAATCACCGGTTTTCTTATTTCAATGGAGCACAGCTCCGTCGAGAATACCATATATCTGCAAGACCACTTAAAACACTGGTAATTATATTTGTCCTCTTTAGCTGGCTTCTTGGAAAAATGTTTTATAAGGCTCTCGGTTAACTTACTCCGAAAATTTAAAAGATTGCCGGCACAAAAGAGATTTTCCACATAGGTGGCTTCTTTGTCTGTGGTCAAAGGAAAAGCGCTTAAACTCGGTCGTACTTATCTTTTCATATTCTACGCAGTAATAGCTGCCTCATTGCTCCCTCGATATTATACTCGTGGATGTACACTATACTGCGAATGTTAGAATTTCTTAAGCTTTTATGCTCGAAAGAAGAATAACAGTCTGTTGCTGACTGTGTGTCGCAAAACGGAAAATTAAGCGGATAACTTTACGTTCTATCTGAAATATCTGAAATATACAGAGACAGAAACTATATGAATTTTTCATTTGCGTCTCCAACGATAGAAGAACATGCACTATGAAGTTGCCATTGGCTTATTCCACTTTAAAACTTGCATCGTCGTCTATCGCTCTCAGTTACTAGTCATTTCTGGGAAATATATGTATATTACTCACAACACTACTACACTAATACAACTACAAACATTTCTCTCAACAAAAGTGACTTCTGATAAAAATGTTTATTTTATAAATTACAAGCCAACAAATTGGAAATGTTATTAGAAACTGCGCGATTTGAAGCACGTGTGAAATGTTTCATGCGGATAATTTAAATAAATTAGTACTGAATGTGATATCATATAATGTACTCAAGATTGTTAAAATATAGATAATTCTCCCTAATTGTTACAAATCTTTTGTATTAATATCACTTACTAAAACTACACAAAGACTCATTGCGGTTCTGTTAGGGATGTTGAATGATGCATCACAAAATTCGAAAGCACTTAACTCAAGCTGTCTGTTTTTGCTAAGAATTTGCAGATTTTCCGAACTATCAGACCAACTAGCTATAGACAGATCTGAAAGGAAGAGAGTTATATGACTCTCCTGCCCTCGTTCCTCGGCTTAGAACTTGCCAGAACGCCAATTCTAAAGTTTACCAGTCTGCTGCTGGAACCTGAAGGAAGCTTTAATTACAATTTTTTATCAAAGGGTTTCTAATTCCTATTCAGTAAATTACGTTTCTTAAGGATATAAATGAACCAGTTTTCTGCCACCTTACCAAAGTTATAATTGATCAAGGTGTCTCTCTTCGCTTCGAAGCATTTATCAGTCGCAAAAAGAGAAACATATTTTCCAGTTCATTGATTTGTCCACTTCGCAAAGGAAGAGCGAGATGGAATTGGAAGCCGGCAAATGATTTTTCTGGAACTTACCGAGGGCAAATTACATTTCCGATAATACTGGTCTCATTTGATATATTCAGAGTAGATAGTGTTCTGTTAGACGCAGTATGCTGACGAGGCGTGAAATAGTAAACGCAAAGAACGTCAAGTTAATATGACGAATATTCCCCGACGAATAGTTCTCAAATGAACTTGTCCGAATGCCTCCATGCACAGCTTAGTATATATTGGCATAATATATGTATGTATGTATGTGAGAACGATAAATGGAGGTCAGACCATTTCTTGACACGATTTTGTGAATCTGCATTCACTTTAGTCACTATTTTATCGATTTTACTAGAATCGACGCCACGAAATGAATAAAACTTTATTTCGTCTTCCTCTACGTGCGACTAAACTTAAATTTAAAGCTAGCAACATCCAATTGAATTTTCTTGAAGTGACTAGACACGATCAACGAAGAAGAAATTTCACAAAATATTTATACACATTCCTCGACAGTTTTCTCATTCGTAAAGTGCACTGTGTTAGCCCTTTCATAATTAACGTCTAGTTTAAAATGTAAAATAGAATCAGTGATATGTTTCAGTAGCATTGTGACCCTTGGCTTCTGTTCCTAATGCTTTGGTAATCACACTAAAAGGTTACTCTTATGACATGCATACTTGAGTAAAAGCACCTCATGTGAAAGTTAATACGGGTAGTGTAACGTATCAGATTGTGGACTAAAATATCTAGAAGCAAGTTTTTCTTCTTTTATTAATTACTCGGTAGTTAGGACATTGCTAGTTCTTCCACACGTGTTACGATCATTCACATGTAAGATTCTTGATTGGATAATACAAAAAGGAGTATTTGGACTTTTAATGTTAGACGAATTCAGAATGTTATGTGGATCACGCGTTAACTAACAAGTTCAATGACTTTTGATGCAATGGGCGCAGTCGAATGCAGTGGGACAGTTTATTTAAAGATAACTTGAACCTCCATCGCCATTGTTTTGCAGTGGTTGTGACGTGGAGCTGTTTTTTTAGACGAGGACTATCGATTATTATAATACACTGTTGGTACTTGTCCCGTTAATCTCGTGCATGTGCATCTGCCCTGATTCAATATGCAATCACTTGCAAGTGGATGAACAAGCCGAGAATTAATTCAGGTCGCTGAATATGTCCCGTCGTGTAAATTCGCGCATAGGCAAATTTTTTGTCACCTGCTTCAAAAAACGTCGGTTTTGCTAAGAGCTTATCGACGAACGATCCGTTTGGATTCTTCTCGCTTATGGCATTTCCACTGTTTCTGACACAAAGTCAATACGAACAGATATTGGTTTTGAAATCGGAACGAATCTATAGCAAGTTTATGGCAAAATTCACTCAAGTTATACAATCGTTACAGACTCACGACGTGAATCAACAATAACTTTTGGAGCCATTTTATTCTCTACATCGAGGTCATCCTCACCGAAGTCAGCCAAATCGTTTCCTCTTACAAGAGACACTATTCAATTGATGCCAGACTTGCAAACTTTTTCTGCGATTTTCAAAAGCTTTAGAGACAATAGCGATAAAAAGTGCTATTAGGACCTGACCTAATCGTGATCCCAGTAGTACTTTTAATCGGCATTTTCGTTAATCTTACCACTAATGCTTTCGATAAAACGTAGAAAAAGTTTGCCACTCTGGCATCAAGTGAATAGCGTTCCTTGTTAGACGGTAGTCTGTATATTGTCATTAGTATCTCGATCATCTCAAAGGCGAGTCCAGGAAGTGACAAAAGGATGGCAAAGTATGCGAGGCGGAGTATCGAATTTATCCTCAGTACATAAACAACAATTAACTTGCCATTAAGCTTCTAAACAGTCTCAAATTATATGTACTACGGTAATGTAATTACAGGAAGGCTTGACCGATCGATGAATAAATTCATCTTGTCTATTCGCTTATACAATCGAACATACATAACGAGGTTTTCTTCTTCCAAAACTGGCGTGAATTTTGTTATCCATTGAGCATAAGAGCGAATGGGATTTCAACAAATTTTTCATAAAGATTAATAAAAGACTCTGTTACTTCCCTGTCACAGAAAACTATAATTCCACTGCCATTTCATTGAGAAACCGTTCAAAGAATATTATAACTTTTTTGTATTATGTTTTCGTAATTTTCCGGTTTCCATTAGCCCAGTTTCGATTAGCTATCGAAAGGTACAACGAATTATTCATATATAAAATCTGGCACTATTTCGGTCAAACGGTTGACATTCTTTAGAAAATTATCGTCAAGGAACGCATTTAAAATAGAGCAATGATCGTATTGTTTCATAAATCGCAAAGATTATCTCTTGATGAATTTAGTGACACGCTTCTAATTTGAAAATCTATTAAAACTTAGGCCAATCTAAATAGTACCATTTACGTTATTTCTTTTAGCAAACATCAAAGTAATGCTGCACGGTAATCACGTAACCGAAATATCTCAAGTATTTCTCGGCTATCATAAAACCGAATTAGCTCACTTTTCGCGTGCGTACTACCGACCCTACGTTCCTGCATAAACCAATGTAGTAATCCCAAAGAGCACATTCGTATGACTTACCCAATAAGACTTTAGGAAAAGAACTTATCCATAAAATACTAGATGAAGGCAATTATCGCATTTCAGCCAAAATTTTTTACCTAAATCAGGAGTTCTGTCGCTCCATCACTACCTTATAGATTTAAAATAAAACTGTAAAAAACTGCGAAAAAGACTGTATGTACTTTTGCAATTTATTCTTTATATTTCCGTCGCACGTTTCTCTTAAACGAAGCCATGTCAATCAATTGCGTTTAATTGCTAATTGCTCGTCATTCTTCGACAGGTGATTTCACTCGCCCCTTTATATCAGGAACTGGTGTTTGGACAACAGACGAACTAATGGGAAAATAGCGAATTCTAATTCACTATTGGCACGTTATATAATAGAAGGTTCTGTTTATAGCTTGTTTATAAGTCGTGTTACCCTTGGGTACTCTAGGAAAACTAGTGTTGTGAAGCTGGTGTGATTGCACCCTTCGAAACGCCAAGGTTTGCACTTAAAACGACAAGACGATCACTTGAGACCGCTTGAAGGTGCTTTCCAGACACGTGCACATTGGGTATAAGGAAATTCGATATCGTTGAAGCGCTTCAATGCACTTAATCCCCTATCGAAAATTCACACTACTGTTTTTTACTACAGCCACTTGGTAATATTGTCAACGTCAAACTACTGCTAATTTTTAGTAAAGATAGCCCGATATGGCAAATTACTGTTGAATCTCATGTTACTCGAAAAGGTACCCAACAATAATTCCAGTTCAATCAATCAATGTCCTTGATTGTCCGAACTAGAAACCAGTACTAACTGTAATCCATATTCTCCGTAAAATTAAATAAAATGAAATTGTTAAAATACCTTGAAACATGTGGGAATTTTCCTACAAAATAGAGAAATTATTGAAGTATCAGTGTATTTACAAGGGAAATACACAATGGTGAAGAAGAACATCCAAATTACAAAGACTGGAGCGTTTCATAAAGATTTATTCTCGAAAAGTCGTGCATCAGGTGTATATGTATAAGTGGTACAATAGAGAAATGGCATAAGAAAGCTTATTAACCCCTATTTGTATTATAATAGTAGCAATAGTAATAAGTAATAAGATTCGCAATAGTGTAATAGCCACAATCGTAATAATGGTAAAGTTCATTATCGACTTAACGTTCAGTTCCCTTGGAATTGCGTCTTAACCGTGTTACCTTAAACCGTATTGAATTTTCGCATTTACATAAAGAATCTTAAATTACTCTTTCAAGCGTCATTGCATTTCGGACCTTTTTGGCGACAAGTTTCGCAAAAAGGCAAACCGTCCCGATCACGAAGAACGACGCCCATCAACGACATTACGCCTCTCTCATTATCGCTAATTAAACCAACCTTCTCGACGAACCATAGCGCTCGGCACAAAAGAGCAGAATAATCGTACGGTTCGTCGAGTCAAATTTGCTTCATCGTTCGTGAAACGCGCGTCGTCAGAATTATCCTCCAATGAAAACAGGATCAAAACGTAACGATGCAGCTTATTTTGCTTTACGATCACGAGATTCCAGTTCCGCGATTACGAATCCTCCTTTGTGCTATTACTCCAACTCTCTTAAACAAGGTGCGTTGTTTTTCACGCCAACTATAGCAATGAGTTTTCGAAGTTTAACCGCAAAGAAT
Organism: Trypoxylon attenuatum; assembly: GCA_963989405.1. Classification (NCBI taxonomy): domain Eukaryota; kingdom Metazoa; phylum Arthropoda; class Insecta; order Hymenoptera; family Crabronidae; genus Trypoxylon; species Trypoxylon attenuatum. The sequence goes on along the minus strand of OZ022489.1, from coordinate 12,108,510 downwards.
ATTTCGTAATTTATCGAAGGACTTTCCCTCTGTCTTGAGGTTCCTGAATCAGTCCGTGATGATTCGTTCGAATGGTATTACTTGTCCTTAGGGAATGCCAAAGGCAATTCGGGGAATTCGATTAAGTTCGCCTGCTTTCCAACTTAATCGAATTCCTCTCTAGTGACGATTTACTGCTATTTACTATTTAATGTGTTCCACCTGATAATATTAGGTACATTACTTTAACTTCTTTTTGCCTCGTTATTGACAATCTTTCTTTATAAGTTGAAAATTCCTCCGATATTAATGGAAATTGTTGCTGTCAAAATTGAGATGTTAAACATTTGCCGAAGCAGTAAATTGAACTTCCGATGACGACTATGCAGACATATAGCAATAGGTATGACGCATTTCAAACTTTTCTCCTACGCGAAACATTCTGTATGATTCACGATCAAAATTTTCCATGATACTGTTCGCTGTGTTTTTCATATACCATAAATGTACGAATAACTCGAATGTTTGTTAATTAACGTTGGAATATGAAATTTCGCTGTGTCGGAGTCGTAATCGTGGAAATGTGCTTTTGGTTCTCACAAATGTTATTATAACATTTCTCTTACAACATACTCATCAGGTATAAGCTTACTGAAATAATGCTACGATTAACAATTCTTGACTTTAGTTGTGTTTTAAAAAATAGCAGCTTGTAGAATCAAGCCAACTTAAAGGTCTGGCTCCTGGATACAATCTCTGTATCATTATGTATTTCAGTTCTATCAATACTTAAACTTTTGTCAGCCTTCAAAAGTTAACTGAATAAATAATAGAAAAGCGTGTATTGACCGATTAACATTAGCATTATTCCAGAGAGTTTCCTCATCGTGGCTCCAATTTGTTAAAGCTTAAAGCCTCGCACTTTAAGAGTGCGCCGAAAGTACTACGTGATATAATTGTACCACTTATTTTAGGATATTACTACACCGCATATCGGTGCATCGCTCGGCTGCGTTTGGTCGAGCGATCAGTGCAGGCATACGCTTGACAGGAGAATTGTTGTGCATTAAAAATTCATTATAATATACAGCAATAGAAAAAAAAAAAAAAATTACAAGTTTGATTGAACTTGAAGTAAGTATGTCTTATTCGTGAAGATAAGAAGAACTTAACGCAGGTGAAGTACATAAGTGGATGCACACGTTTAGAGTTTTAATTTGCAACTTCAGCCTTTTGAATTCGAAAGTTTAGAGGAGCCAAAATCAATTTCATTAAGAAATGTGCGCGACGTTACGACGTACGTTTCCTTTAATAATAGTTTCTCCTCTGTCGTTAATAGAATAAATACTAATAACAATATATAATTTTCATTCTTATGAGTAGCAAAATAACGAACGCAAGATTTAAACTTGAACTTTTATTAATGACAGACCTGCGGAAATCCGTTTGCGGAAAAATCGATTAGGAATGATTCGTCTGACAATTGTCAGTAATTGTATCGCGGGTAGGAAAAAGTCGCGCATAATAAGTGTAGAAACAAAACCGATGAGTACCGCGTCCGTGCTCAAAGAAAGAGCTTCTTTCTCCGTCCGACGTCGAAAAGCTATATGAAATACGAAACACATTGTAAAAGGCACTTTCACTCAGCATTCAATCGAATTGAGTCTCTCCAGTTCGAACCGTCACCGCGTAGTTGTCTCGAGTCGTCTCGCTTGCTCTTCGACACATCGTTTCTCGTATTCTCACACTATCTCACTGGCAACCGACAAATTTACTAGATACGCAAGTACGAACATACATTCACACAGAATCATGTACACATTCTCTCACACACTTTTTATCCTCATACCACCTTCTTTCTTCTCTTTTATTCTCTTTTATTCTCACGAATGTCAATTTCTCTCTTGCTATCTCTCGCGCTCTTTCCCTTTCGTTCTCGCGGTCTTTTTCCGATCAGAATTGCAAGAGCGTACAAAAAGTTGGAGTTGCGCGGAATGCAAAAAGTAGAGACACGCCTTACTAGTAAATACACAGTGTCCCAATTAAAAAAGGTAAGAGATGTATAATAATACAATATGTATGTATGTATGTATGTATGTATGTATGTATGTACAGAGTAAGAATCTCCGAAGGAGCGCGGTACATATGTACCACGTTTCCCCGTTACGAGATTAACTAATTTTCTTTTCGTTGGATCACAGAATGGTAGCGCCCGAGCGTGGCAATTTCTTGGTGGAAATCCTCGAAAAATAATCGCGAGCCAGATATCAAGAAGATTGGTTGCATTATTTTCGATGCCGCAATGGGACAGTAATTTACGATAGCCGCAGATTTTATTACTCCGATTTGCTTCGCTTCGCGGAGATTATGTATAATAATGCGTTGATCGTAAAGATTCGTTTTCGAGGATCCCGCTGACTAAAGCTAGCGTACGTATATTATGTAATTAAATACCAAAGGTATTATAAAATGGAATATAGCATATTAAAATTACTAGCTACCTTAAATAGTAATGCGCTATCAGTCACTGGACGTCCGAGCGTTCCAAAGAAACGACGTAGCACACCGCATTCACGATCGACGAGTCGTATATGAATTCGAATGTCTGTACGCTTCCCTTCGACTCCATCTATTGTAGAATAGTCGATAGTAAGTAGTACTATCGCTTATAACGTAAGAAGCACCTAAGTACACGGGACTGATCGATGCTCTCGATTGTCGAAGCATTCAGCCGAGTAGTGGAAATGTAATAAAACCGTACAAATGTACAAAGTTCGCGGAATAGGGAAGAAGAGTTAAAACGAACAACTCTCGAACCATTAACGAAAGCACGTCAGGCAACGAAACCTTGCACTAAGTGTTGGTAATTAAAGCAAAGATGTGCAAAATGCAAAAGTTTTTTCCTAAATGCTGTATAATACGCGTTGTGTTCCTAACAAGCATAATCGCGTGCATATTCCAGATTAATTTCGAGTAAAATAGTGGTACTTGCCTAGAAGCTACGAATAACAATCTTAGTTGAAAGACTAAATATTCGTGGAATCGAAATCGTACACGTTAGTCAGCAGCCGATTTTCTGCCCATATAATCTATTAAATATATTTATATGTATATCTATATGTATATCTATATGTATATCTATATGTATATATTATATTATATTATATTATATCGTATGTATAACCATGAGACAGGTTCCATAAGTCGAAGATAAATGCAAGTAGAATGATTGATATCGACGAACCTGCATCATCAATACCGCGGCCGTACAAGCGTAAGAACATTTAACCAGATATATTGTGCCTCTCTCGGAGGACTCTCGGTGCGGATGAGAGGTTCGCCTCTTACGATTATCAATAGATCAATAATGAGTATGTTGGCGTTGCAAACTTACATTTCAGATTCTTAAATGCTGCTATATCGATTCTTCGACCATTGATATTTTCGAGTGGGAATGGACATCAGACGCGCGCTACTGTCTCGATGAATCGTCGTTTTCTCTCGGATCGAGCCATAAAATCCTTATCGCTTCCCTCGAACTAATTAATCTTGGTCCTTGAGTTCGTTTTTTAATGTCGCCTACCGATTCTAATCGACCTTCCGATCACGTCACCCGATTACTCCCTTACTTTCACGCTTCGCGGGAAATTGGATTTTCCGTCGTTGATTGCATTTTTCCCTCCCCCCCAACAACTTCACTCGCAAATCTCCTCCCTCGGGAATCCGCATAACATCTCTTTAAGAATATTCGTGATAATCGCTGAATCCCACGAGCGCGTCCTATACGGCAGCAATTGGTCCGCATCGCTGAACATTCACTTGATCGGGACTTTCGACTCGCACACACATTACTTTTCTAAATTTGAGAAACGTTCGCTCGGTGAAAGCTTCAATGGACGAAAGGTTCGAATTGATCCGCGTTGAACCACTCGGTCGAGGATGATTCTTTTATGACTGACTCCGTTCCAGTGTCATTCGCGATACTTGAATAGATAACAACGAACTAATTCAAAGTATAGTCGGTCAGACTCGGTGACGAACGACAGGATGAATGAGTGATTAAGTAAAAACTCTTCTTCTACAATAGAAAGACTGCAAACTGTTCGTTATCCAGTATCAAAAACGACTGTATGCGAAACTCCTTTGGTGATTCTTGACCGTAATAAGAAACACCAAATGGAAAATCACGGGCTGGAAACCTTGATAGATTGCAGGCTCGATGAGTCTGCAATGCGATAGCATCCAAGGCAACTAAGAGATATAATTTGAATCCTGAGATCGAGCATGATAATAGGTAATCGTCGCATTTTCCTATCATTCGCGATATTCGCGCGGAAAATTACTCCAGTCGCGAATTGCATTGCCGAAGATGAAAATTCGTTCCACTTCGCGCACGCTTGAAATCCGATTTCTCAGGTGTCAGGCCTCAATGGAAGTAGCTTCTATGGCTCCTAATCGAAATCGACTTTTGCTCAACTTATCGGCTTCCTGACAAAATTCCTCGCCCACTAGCCGAGCAACTGATCCGCTCTCATTTGCGGTCCCGCTTTATCCGCTTAATTACAAACCACCGGTGGTTCTTCCATTTGGCGAACGTTTAGGTGGGTGGTATTCGCGCGCGAATTCTGCGTGAGGTAAATATTCTTTGAAACGAATAATTATGCGTGTGAATTAAATTCATTTGGACTGTACCAACGTTGGAATGTCCGGGTTAAATTGCTTTCTACAAAAAATTGCTGATTTCTTTTTTGCTCTATTAAAACAGTATAATTAAAATCCTTGCTGAATTATACCTCTGCTCCGCATGAAACTGAACTTTTCATCTAATCCATTACCAGATTTATACCGAGTCTAATTAAAAAGCCCTTATCAGCCCATAATTAATTCAACAGCCGGACGAAGCACTTTGTCGATTCAGCACATAGGTTTTTGCAGAATAATCTGCATCGCATCACCATCGGGAGATTAATCTGTTATTCGATGTTATATGTCGGTTACAATAATTTTGTTTACCGACTTGCATCTTTGAGGAACTGATATAACCTTTGGCTAGTAAGTTTGGCTCGTATAAAGACAGACACTGACACTGTTCGAATTCATTTCGGACCTCAAGCGACGAATTCTTTTCTTGAAACTTTCGAAACGAAACAAGACGTCGACGATTGGGCAAACGATATTTATAATCATTGTTTATCAGCTCACTCAGAATTCAATTTTCTACATAAATCCAACAGACTTCCGTGATAAAGTGACGTTCAAGAAAACTCGCGACAGTTCGCGTAGTGCGCGACTTAACACGGAAAGAATCTCACGCGAAGTAAAACTTCGCTAAAAAGAGATTAAAGCTCAACATCCTTGAAATCAATGATATCGAGCTCCATGGATTGTACGCGCGGCAAACACTTCGGCCCTCCGATAATTCTGATAAGTACTAATCCCTTCAGAGCAATATTTCTCGGGAGTGATCCCACGACTCAACACTCTATTCCAAGTCCTACTATATGGACACACGCTCCAAAAGGAGCTAGTGGATCTTCGATCGTACGAAGAACAAGGGCGGAAAGGCATGAACTTTCGGGACATCCACTATCCTCGAGTTTCAATGTATCCGATGGTGCCCAGAGTTCGCCGTGGTACTTAAATTCTGGAGACGTAGAGCGGCCGATGGGTCTGAGGATTGCCGTTCTGCTTGGAATAACGAGGGTTTTGTAGTAATTCCCTGGTTTCGCTTGGCGAGCCTGGACTAAGACTATTGGTGGTTGAAGTTTCGACCCGATCGCTAATAATTTCTTCTTCAGTGATCTGTTCGAGAAACAGAGCCGATTGTACAGCCTGCTGATCAGTGTTGATCACGGGAGGCGGTGAATACGCTGGCGGAGGGCTTCTCGGTGGAGATTCCGTATCCTTTTCATCTTGGCTCTCAATGGATGCCGAGGATGCAGCAGCTTGCATTTGTCGTGCTCTTCTGGTATGTCTGGTGGTCAATCCACCAGTTTCTACGTCTCTCTCAAGTCTATGTCCCGAACGCGATCTAGTTAATTGCCTCTGAACATACTCCTCCAAATCATTCTCTTCTTTCTTCGCGATGACTCGATTGAGCACGATCAAAAAGATTCCGAGGATGATAGCGAACAAACCTATAGCTACCAACTCGTTCCACCATCCCCCTGAGGCTTTTGTGCCCCAATTGGCAATGTCTCCAGGCAGCAAGCCACTCATAAGTAGGAACCCTCCGAGGACGAGGAAGACCACACCAATGTGGAGCATCCCAATGGAGGTGACGACCTTTGTATCGAGCATGCCTTGACCGGCCGATCGAGACGAGTGAGATGCCTTGTGATGTCTGGGATGTTGGTCCAGGGAGCCGGTCGAAGCCCTTGGCGACGTCAGCCCACTCTCGCCCGATTGCGTGCTAAAGCGACGCTCGCGGGCGCGACGCTGCTCATCCCGGCGCTTTCTTTGACGCTTGATGGCCAGCGCCGAATGCAATCCAACCGCGTGCATCCTGCAACACCGGAAACACAACCCTCGCTCAGTCAGTCCTCGTCTATACAGAACTTTGAAGCTCTCTATCTCGCTAGGATCCTCACCCACCCCCCCGTACATTTGCATATCCACGCGTAAATACACACTTCCCTCTCTTTCTCTCTTCTTCTTCTTCGCTCTCGCTGAATCTCTCATACACGCAGACACACATCCTCTTTAGTATTCTGCACCTACTACTATCTCAAGTCCCGTTCTTTCTACTGCAATTGTCCATCATGCTTGTACTCTTTCACTCTCACGCAACCTTTTTTTTCTACCGTATCCCTCATCCCTCGAGATGAACCGTGCTGAGCCGGGCACCGCTTCCAACGTGTCTCACGTGTCTCTATGTGTGGTTGCGTAATGTACAGTCATTAAGTCAGTCTTTGACGATGGAATGAGCTTTGCACCGAGTGTGCTACTGTTCAACCCGAGTATCCGTGAGTGAAATTGAGATGCATTTTACGTCAGGCCCGTATAAAGCGCGCTTGGTATGCTTGGTAGCAAGCGGTACTCGGCTCTACAGTGACTGCTATTCTATTACTTTTATACTCTCTACGCTTTGGCGATTCTGCCTCTGTTCGTTTGAACATCGCTCAACTGACTATTGTTCGATCGACAAACGCATGTAAGGCCTACCCCAGATTTCGTTCGCGAGGTGTACAGGATGCACTGCGATGGAATGACGCATAAGTACGTAGTATGTTAATGCATTACCAAACTGTCCAAATGGCGTCCCTGGACCACTGGCAACGTCTCTCCAAGCGTTGCGCTTAATTGTCTCCACGCCAGCAATGGAAGTCCGCCGACGAATAGGAAAGAGGAAACAAGGTGGCATACCGTAGTTGAGGACGTTTTTTGGGGGTTTTTTTGATAGGTGCTGTGAATTCTTCTCTGTTACATTCTTGTACGAAAAGTGATGTGTAGTGATATGTCTAAAGTTTTTCTAATTACAATACTCGAGATTAATAACGCGACGTTTCCGTTCATTTTTCTGTTATTTCTACGATATAATCTATTGCCCACGTAGCCTTTTTCCACGGTAACTACTTCAGGATCTCCAAGTTTTAAAAAACAATGAATAAATTGCGAGCTAAAGTACTATTCGAGACGGTAAAACTTTTGATTTCTACGTTTAGATTAGAAGAATCTTGCTTAAAACTTTATTAATCGAGAACTCTATTTCGAATCATTTGCGTAACTACCAATGAAAGAAAATTGCGAAACTCGTAGTCACCAAATACTATTTCACTATCTGCAGCGTCTCTGTGAAATATTAGCTTCGATTGTCGAGTCAGAAAGTTTCAGAAGTGGATGTCGGAAAAATATGTTCTGACACAATCGTCATGGACAAATATGAGCAAGTTCAGATTAAAGGAAACGTCTCAAACTAGTGTTACTACTTTGTCGTTTCGAAAAGAGTGCGTGTAAATTGAAAATCTGATGCATCTGATGTAAGAAAGGTGTATAAAATTGAAGGTAAAGTTGCGATAATGTTGCAGAAATTTTTAAGCAGACAGTACGTTCTATTAGATTGCGAAGCTACTAGGAATAATACTCGTACAGCTTAGTGCTGGTAAACTTATTTAGTGCAATAGAGTTAGCGTATAGTGTTGATAAATAAAAATTAAATTGAAAATATTAAATAGGAATTTTAAAAAGCCTAATTGTTTTCGGCAGAATATAAGTAATCAACAGGAACTAGTGTTTGCATACATATGAGAACTGTGGAGTCAGAATAACGAATAGAAGGTCGCAGCTGACTAGTCACGCTACGTGTTGCGCTTCAAGTCTTGATCAGTAAACAAGTAAACATGTTGTATCTAGGTTCACTGTCGCTCTTACACTTGTTTTTCAAAAACTATTTGCTTCGATATACCTGTAGAAAAAATAGATTCCAGAAAAATTTCAATCCCCCTCATTTGGTAGCTTGTACTGTTATACCAACATATACCATATATATTCAGTAATTTTCTAAAAAAGCTTGTCTTTGTGAAAGAAATGTAGCAGTTCTATTCTAACCCTTTCGGTACTCCTAACTATTAAGGCTCCTTTCTAAATCGAGCCAATTCGATCCTCTTGCACGGAGTGAAGCCAGAAGCATTGTGCAAACGAGAAACTTGGACAATTTCCACTCCACCCGGATATATCTTTCTCAACTTCCATTTTTGACCTCGATACCGTATTTTTCTCCTTGTCTTTGCAATTACCGCTCAGTAGTTACTTTCTGTACTTTTACATTTTCCATTCACAGTTTCCGTAGAGTTACCGAGTCAATGGAAGAACTTTAATTACACGCTCAGAACAATAGCTTAAACTTTCGAAGCTTGCCTTTTTTTTTTAGTAAGAATATACATTTTTACTTCCAATTCTCTGCAGCCTAGTATCCCCAAAAAAATGATGGACAAATTTACAAATATTCCTCTCATCTTCCAATTACAGTCGCTTTGGAAATCAAATCACTTGCAAACTTCTACTCTAACCGATGTCATTATCTCATCCAGAGTGTAATGATGGGGCTTTACTGTCCAAGCTACCTATTAACCTTGATCCACATAATTTCATTAGGCCTGAGCTTCCCTTTCCGTTGAGTTTAATTAATTTCCTCAAGATGAAGAATATTGTCACTATGGTTTTTCTATCCTACGACTATCAATATCTTTGCTATTTTGCAGAGTATGCGCAGCATGTAAGGGCATACATTTTCTTGACATGTGAGAAAAGTGTAATCAAAAAAATGTCTGAGTTACTCTAAAATACACTTTCTTTTTTCTGAGATAAGACATTTTTTCCTAGATAAATAACGATATTCTATCCTGCCAGTATAAGGCCCTTATCCTACACACATATACATACATGTATATGCTCTTAGGTGTGGCAGCAGTTGCACAGTGGCCTTCTCTTAAAAGAAGCAATCTACATGCGCAATCGAAACACAAGCCTAGAAGCTGTTAAATCGATCCACGTCCACGTGTGTCCAGCAGTGTTGCAATCCCGAGAGTACTAGCCACTATGTGTGTAAATTTCATTTGTAATTCCGAAGAAGTACAAAATACACGATAGTAGTAAAAAACTTGCACTTTGTCTCTGCAATCGACAGTGCTACAAATATTGATTTATAATTATACGTAGAATCAAAACTTTAACTGGTGCAACAGAAAAATGACTCGGCGTTAAATACAGTCTACGCGTTGAAACGATGTAATCTAAAACTAGCAGCTGTACAGTTGACACTATCAACATTTTATCTTAAATGTGTGAGAAAATGGAACAAAAGAAATAGCAGGTATCGCGTGAACTGGTGGTAGTATCAACTCGTTTGTGGTACAGGGTACATCATTAATTTATACTTTTAAAAGCTTGTAACTGAAGAGATAAATTTGTTTGATTGCATCTCGAGATACACTTTATACGGATAATCAAGAGATGCGAATGGGGTGACTTATTTATACGGCTAATTGTAAGTTCGCTTCAGTTCACGTATAGAATTTAAAGCGGGCTAAAGGGATAGAATTGCAGCTCGAAACATTCGTTATCGCAAACGACGCACTAGAAGAGTGCTCCAAAGTGAACAGGGGTTTATATTTACAACGGCAATCAGTGTAACCAAATGTAGGTCGTGGGGCGATAGTGAAAGGTGGGATTTACCCTATCGCCGACAAGAACTTCCAATTGAGATAAGATTTTCATCATCCATCCCTTGTACTCTCCGATGAACAGTAACTAGTTTATCGCGATTTTCCTAAGCTATTCGTTTATATTGCTAACGAACAGAGATCCTACCATATTTATCTACTTGCTCATACTTTCTTTGCTTTTTGGCCGTTTTAATAGCTTTCTCAATTATCTTAAGCGTAACTCAGTCACTTGACTTCCAGGTAACCTCGTAGCTGTGATTTAGAAATTTGCTTAAATTCAACCAGGTTTCCAACCCAGTTGCTAGGAAACTATCCAACACAATTCGCTGCATGTAGTCTGAATGCCTTTACCATATCTTAAAACTTGCAAAATTATACCTGCCCTCATTGACAATAGTACTAACGCGCCTTTCCAACCCCTATTGCAAAATTTTCCAGAAGTTAGGTTTTGGAATAATTTAAATAGACTCTACATAAATATAGGTGAAATATACAAATCTGTATATGCTTCGTACCATGTAAAACTGCATCAAGATTATTTAAGTATGCAAATATTGGATCAAATAACTCAAGTAAAGCGGAAAATTTTGACTTAAAGACTTCTTGTAATAGTTGACCACCGAAACTACTGTTAATCACGAAAGTCTCAACCAACTGTTTCCATTGTTGCGACTCTACTTTTGTTCTAATTATCCGTGAGAAGCCTTAAGCAGGAGATTTGCATGCGTTCGTGAGCGTAGCTGTAGGCAATTGTCTACGGTCTTGCACGTGACAGGGCTATTAAGATTCCTTGTTTCAGAGAACTAGTTGCAAAAAAGAAATCCCTTTTTCTTAAACATAACGATGCAGTAATTGAATTATAGGCAAGCTATTTAACAGTTCTCTTAGAATTAAGTAAAGATCAAATTTCTATGAGTTATTCAGCAAACGTTTATCCTATCGGTCATTGACATTTTAATTGCGAGATATGAAATCTGTACAATTGTATCTGTGATTTCAGCAAAGCGTTAACTTGCCGACAATCAACCTGTATAAAGACTGACGCAACCCTTATTACAGTATCGGTCATCCGGGATAACGTAACTCTTTACCCACCTAATTATATCCTACACAGTCCAGTGAGTTATGGTATACGCTGCCTTCAAATTAGTTACGTATACGATTCCTAATGGTGTGTCATAGAGAACAATGGATGTACCAATCAAATCTTTTCAAATCATTACACCTATGTATTCTCATACAGAAATTCACTTTATCGTTCGCTTGAAAAGTATCCATGTATTTTTAATACGCCAAAACACCATACAAACACGGTTCAACTTTTCACAATTTGTGCTACAGAGGAATTTTCATTTAGTGAGCATGTGACTATTTTGCTAACACAACGATTCACTGAACTTTGGGGAGAAACAATTGCACGAGGATGTTCGAAAAACCAATATCCAAACAAAGCGAAGCGTCAGTCAAAAAAAAAAGTCTTTGCTTCGATACCATTAATGTTTTATGGATGTTACCATCTCTTGACCTAAAAATTAATCACTCGGGCTCTTTTCGAGGGAAGAATTTCGATACAAGCGGCTGGCTTCTTCGAACCGCAATAAAGTCAATGCGAACCCGAGAAAGCTTTAGGACTGCTTCTGCGCTCCATGAATATTCTATGAATGTTTCCTTTTCTTAACCCAGAAATCCAACCTTCTATTTTATTTAATAGAATATTGACATTTCTGTCTTTGGGTCTTGTCTCGCAAAATGTACTTTCTACAATGCAAGCCCTCATTCTTTCAAAGTACATTCTTTGTACCCAAACGAATTATAGTCAACGATTCAAGTTTTTGTCTCTATCACCATGAACCTCTTCTTTGTACAACTCTCGAAACCCGCCAAGAGACATTACCCTTTTTTTCCTCTCGCCGCAATTCCAGCGATAAGATCAAAGAAAAACAGAGATTGTCCACCGACTGGGATCGCGCAACCCTTCGTAGACAATCTGGATGCCCAATCCCGTGGGACAAGAGAAACCAGCCGGTACTAAAGTTCCTCTAGCTCAGACAATGTCGAGCATACTGAAGAAAGAAGTTTGCCTGTAAAAAAGCAAACTATCGATACGATATACGCAAGACAAGAAAGGACACAGGTGCGATCCGAAGACCGAGTTCTGGTTTGCGGCTACTCCCTGATGTCCGCGATCCAAAGGCGCGCGACGGTCGCAGAACCGTTTCCTCCCAGTCGATCAATAAACCACCTCATCCCCTGTTTCAGAACGCAAACGCAAAGTACAGCACGCTGGTGCGGATAGTGCGCTTCGTACACGTATGGGAAGCTAGACATACACACAAGTATACGCGTAATCTTCTCCCTGTGGAGATAAGACACTAGTGGTGCATGCTGCACGTGTAAAGACGCGAGGCACCCCGGCTAACTTTGCGAATCTCTCGGACGAATTAACGACTATCGGTTGACTGCAATGACCTTAATCACCATGCGGAAGTTAAATCCATCGCTCCATTGACAAATCGCCTGGGATAACCAATCGTTCATTGGTCGAATGGCGAGGTAGAAATATGTGTGTATTGTTAGGGGATGATCGACCTTGCTTTATGAAGCGTGGTCACGGTTCGTTAGGGAACAAGCTACATTTTGATAGGCGTGCGTAACGTACGTAACCAGACGGAAAAGTATAGTCTTAATTGTGGCCACGTTTCTTCTTCATACTTACTAGTTAAATGCGGGGTCAATCTTCTTAAATAGTTTAACACGAATTTTTGGTAACTCGATCACTCCGTATTTTGGATCACTGGATTGATTAGCGTGATTATATTGTATTCGAAGATTCATTGCAATGGAAGGTTAAAAGTTTGCAAGATAGGAATAAGCGGTACGGTTACAAGCTTAATTAAAACTAATAAGATCCTTTTTTTAAAATACTTCTGACAGTTAACGAACGTAATTCAATGCAATTCTATTGGATTTTCTTGCTTAGTGAGTAAAATGGTTTGTTTGCATAGAAAATGGAATCATAGAAACATCTATCTTTCAGAATTAGTTGTTATAATTTAAATAGATTGATAACTTATATCGGAAGCTGGCATAAAACATCATTATCGCTAATGCAATTTTTAACGGAATTTTTAATAACGTTCTGAGTGAAGACATTTCACAATACACGTTTCTTTTCTTCTGCTTGCTGGGCGTGTCCCGAGGGTAGCATGGCAATATTCATTCTCTAATCAGATCGTAAAGCAATTTCAATTAGTGCGTGTGCAAAACCAATTCTTTTCGATTTTTCAAAAATGCATTTTCCCTTCTATCAATGGATATACACGTAATTCCATTGTTCTTATTCTTATCTCTATACTACAGCAATTAGTGATTTTGACCTCGTACTTCATTCGTATACTTTGCCGTTTTAATCGCATCGATTTTTGGAGTAGTTCGCATAAATTATTCATGAAAGCTTTTTACAAAATTGCACACTTCACTCGGGATTGAAGTGTAAGAAATATATATTTGATATTTAATGATCCGATGAGAAAGTGACCGTACTCTGATTCATATAGCGTAAAGTTACCCTAGATTCCGGATGACCCTGAATTCGAACTGATTAACTATCGTCTAATAACAAGTTGATAACCGTAATTATCATGCCCTACGGTAATTCTCTAATGTGCCAATGCCTGGACACTGAGCTAATCATTAATAAATACGTTCAATAATAGAAGCCGGCGTTTTCCCTCTAAAAGCTCAGATTCATAAAAGCAAAGTTCTGGGTTTGACATCTAAAAATATAAAGACCTGCCCCCAAAGGTTTTCCGATTCAGTGGTGTTGATAAAAAGAAAACATTATATTACAAACAAATGTGCGCGTACCAGTTACGTTGCTTGACGCCAATTTAATTATACGTAGGTGATTAATTGGAAACTACGAATCTAATTTATAATATAATTATTTTTCTATCCGAATATTTCGTGTTACAACATTTTAAGGATACAAGGGAACACGAGTGGTAGATTATAAATGTGGATTATCGAGAGACAGTAAATGGATAATTGACTTGTGTCGATTTTAATAAATTTTCCATAGCACCAGCTCGTTTAATACCGGCAAAGTAACATAAAAGATGAAATTGAATTTCGACCATAAATGGAAGATTTTATTGGAGGGTACGCGACACAGAATTTCCAAATCGTTTGATTATGTAAAAAAAAACCGCGCAAAGTGGAGAAAATGGGAGAATAAAAGTCGTTTCACGTCTAACGTGCAAAATTCTATCACATCGAATAATCGTGACACCCAAGAAATAAAAAGTAAAAATCTGATAATATCTCTGTTGTCAGTAATGTCATACTTTATGGCTGACATTAACCGAAGGTTAGAGAGACAAGATAGTATCTGGGAAAAACTGCAAATATCTAGGGAATTAAACTAATTTAAAGAAAATTTTCTTTCAAAGATCAAACAAAAAAAATCGAGTAATAAATAGAAATACTGCATGCAGTAATTCCCCGGTATTTCCGCTAAACGACTCGTTAGAGAAAAGATTTAATCGAAGCGTTAGGCAAGAGCTAGCGAATCTTGACAAGAATTACATGTTGTTTTCTGTTTTCACAAGATAAAGTACTCGGTTTAAAAGTTTTTGTGCTAGCGAGGTATTCATGATTTAAAAACAGTTTCACGTACACATAAGGCTTCTTAAATACTTTTAACACGGACACGTGAGTTGCGTGACTATAAAAAAAGTCAGTCCATCGCAAAAATGTAGTATTGCATGCATACGTATTTTCTACTTCATACTACATTTTTTGGACGCGTATTAAAAATAGATATTTCACTACATTGCAAATTTGTTTTTACTACTCTGAATACATATCATAACCGCAGTTCAAAAATGGCACAATAAATAAATCACAATATTTGAGTTGTCGTTTTTATCATCTATAAAACAAAACCTCGTTTTCTTTCTGCGAAAACTCGGAATCTTTATACAGTTTATGAATTTATACATTCTTATGAATGGAGAGATTTGAATTGTAACTGTATCATGCAAAGTCTTCATTATATTTTCTCTTTGAACCTGAGTTGTCGGAATCCAAGGTAACGGTAATAATCTTCCCTGAGCAGAAAAACTGCCAACAGAGACCGAACAAAGCACAAGCCGAACTGGATTGATAACTGTATCTGACTAACCATCGAAAAAGGATCGATGCGTTTCTTTCAAGCGGAAAATTCCGATAAGGGCCCAGAAAGAACTAGTTAACAAATCGATGGTACGTCAATTGTGGTTAAAATATTCTTCCATTATATTCTTTAATTTCAGCACAAGAACTTTATTATTTAGTTTTATATTTTCAAAATTTTAGTCTCCGTTATTGTAAAATGAATATATGTTTGAACATTATTCTCTTGGATTCCTACCTATGAAGAATAAAGTTAGCGCATGCAGGAATGAGTCAACGAGCAATATATATAGAAAAGTTCATAGTTGAAGATCGATTTTAATGTTACTGTTTTGTATGAAAACACGAGTGTAAAAAGTAATCTAACGGTATCGTTTCGACTGCTTCGATAATACTGTACATCACACAGTCATAGGACCAGTGAAAACTTTGGCTACCTCGATCGATGCATGTCACCAGTCAAAACTCAATTTTTCTTGTCACGCCCGTTATTCAGGTCATCTTCAGTCAAATTGATAGGATTACACGATTGGTTCGTTAGGCAGATGCTATCCAACCATTCTCCGTAGTCATGTATAAACATTATCTAAACTCAACACTTTTAAAACTGAGTACAATTTTATACGTTTAGAGGAATATAATTAGTGTTATAGAAATATCATTTTCTCTTTAACAATGTTAAAACATATGTGATGGAGCTCCAATTATCCAGATTGAATCAGAGATAAATTCGTTTCAAATTTTTAATCGTTTCATAAATTTTTTGTGAAAGAATGCATACTAAGGATGAGATGGAATTGAACGTTCTTAAATACTAAAAAATTGTAAATTGACTCACTTCAATCCTTTTCCTGAATTAAGAAATTCGTTATTCCAGTGCTTTGGTTTAATAAGATCCACTAGTACATTGCATAATTTATTTCATCATCACTCGCTGTCCTTGAATTTTCATCAGAACGGAAATTGCTTCCGATATGTGACTTCTCTTCAAAGTTCAAAGATTTCAGTTCACTGTTTTTAATCTGACTAATCGTGGATCTTTCAACGTTATAATACGATTTCCCTAAATTACAAGTATTTTCAACTTACTGTCTAATTTCAATTTTACTATTATTTTTTTTTTTTAACAATTCAGTCGAAGAACATAATGTATATGTGTCAAGTAATCCTCGATTATTATTAAAGCATTGTGACATTATTTAGTTATTGCATCTCTAGTGCTGTTACTTTCAAAAGTAGAAACTTTGAGAAACCTTTTCGAAATTGAATAGTGCGGCCAATGTCGATATCGCAAAGGGCAAAGTGAAAGAAAACAGGCAGTACTAGAGTCAGTATAGGATCAGACGAAGAATTTCTCGCTTCGTTCAACTTGTCGGGCTTGGCTTCCAGGTTAAGCACCACTCGAAGCGAGCCCGATTAATGTGGATTTTACATTTCAAAAAGTAGACACGCTCGCACCGAGTCTGAGCAAACAAGCTGTGGTCTCTCCTCTCGGGTTTAATTCATTCAACCTGGATTTTCATTCCCTGAGAGCAAAATCTACATGTATACGTCCACTTACGTATTAGATCGCAAACGCGACGAATCCCTTCTGTGGTTGCTTACGACGAATCAGCAGCATCTGGGCTTTGAGTTAGGAGTTATTGGCGAACTTTCTGCCAAATTTTCACCGATCACCAAAACCGGGTCAAACGCGATAACTTCTCGCAATATGATTTCAACATGTTCTAACATAGTTTCACTTTCGTTAGACTATCCAGGGACTATAGCATACGATAAGCTGATTTTTAATCTCTCGCCATATGTAAATGCATCGAAAATAGAATTACAATTTTGAAGTTACTAATGAAATTAGACCGTGAAGGCTTGTCGAAATGAAAGTTCCATTTTGAATATTGCACAGCGTATTAAGCCGTTATGTGCAGTTGCCATTCAGAGACACTCCCGGTCTCACTAATGCAATTAACGGTTAAACCTAACTTGCAGAATAGAGCTTACCGACCTTATTTAACCATGAAGCCAATTTAGTGGCCAGCAAGCGAACCCATTCAGTAGAAGCATCGGTCGGAAGTAAACAGAGATCGCCCAAACCAAAGCAATTTAGTACACAACAGCTGTGTGCCCGAAATACCAAATTCACTTTCCATTGTAAATCTCATAGAGTGCCAGGCATAGATCGCCGAAAGTTTCTTCAAAATTCTTACTTTCAAAGAAAACCAAATACTTAGCATCTGATAAAAGACAACGAAACTTATTCATATGGATCATGACCGTTTATTAAACAATAAATTATTGTCTCAAACTTTCTTAAAAGCGACAGAAAGTTCTAAAATGATTAAATCACACCACATTATTTTTGATGTACTCTGCTATAGTTTTGACAAGTTTTATCACAAGTCACGGAACTTTTGTCATCCGTTTCCGCCAACAAAACGATTCGCACAAACGAAGTTCGCCGAGAAAATTTTATTTTAACAACAGAGGGAAATAGTCGTACGACAAAATTTCCATGCAGCAGTAGCAGCCAATCTGGCGTCGTCGAAACCTCGCAACAAGCAATTCCAAGTTGGATGCGAGCGTGTATGGTTCGTCTGCTACGAATTGAATTCAACAGCAATATCACCGGGTGACTCAACACGCAAATACATTCTTATGTTGATTAGCATCGCATTCACTCCAGTAGTTTTACCCACGAATTTCTGTATACTATACGATAACAGTGAAAGAATTGAACAAATAGTTTTATTCTAAAAAACGATATGACTAAAACATTTGAATTATTCTTAATTCTTCACCTACCGAATTACTGAGTTCGTATTAAATTCTTTTAGATTCTCTTTGCTATCTCATCAACATACTCTTTCCGACGAGAGTTCATATTTGCTCTTCTCGTAATTACTTCGTTTACATTTGCATGAAATAATGCTAATGTAATGCGGAAGATTTTTTCTCGTCTGAACCCAACCAATTTTCTTTCAAAGTTTCAGGATTCTAACGATGAAGAATAATTCAAAGAAGTTTCGATTGATATTTGAATAAATGACAATGGAGATTTTCTTGTCAATTGATTATGAAATGTCTACTACAAGTTGGTGAACATATTATTATGACGACAAGACGACTCTAAACATATTGTTGAAAGGAACTTACGTTACACTGTTCAGATTACAATATATTCACCGAAATATTCTAAGGGTATAGATTCGATGATCTACGTAATTCCTCTGGATAAAATGAAAGCGGTATTTCGTTTTGATGGGGCGAGGCACAAAGCCAAATCCAGGGTCTGTCATAATGAACTTAAAATAGTTATCTCTTGGCACTCGCGAGTGACGCTCCTGCGGTAGCCCATTAAGTGCCGCGGATAATGAAATTTCGAGGAGCAAAAAATTCAATTGCTAACAGCGTCAGTCAGCCGAACTTCGGATAGAAGACGAAGAAGGATATATGTTCAACATTGATAATGCAAATTTATGTACACTCGTATAACGTAAAATCTGGTAATATTGCTCACAGTAAGGTAATTAAGTTTACTAATTAACAAGCAAGAGATTTAATTAGTAATTAAACATACCGAAAATTTGATTTAAATTTAATGTTATTTTTAATTAGGGTTTAAATCTTGTAAAATATGTGGCAAGAATTTGCGTTATTTTGCTTGAATAAGTTGAGTGAAGAACTGGAGCACGTGAAACAATTGTGAAAGAAAATCACTATCTTCGCGTACTAGCATTCAAACAAGTTGATACAGCACGCGTCGTGCTATATAAAATTTACGCCTTAGGCGCAACAAGCGGTAGCAACCCGGCTTCGTGTCCATTGATTTCGCTTGTGTCTTGGCAAGCGAAAGGATTACCCATCTGCCAGCCTAGTTTTCTGAGGCTTTCGTAAGAAACGGTTTCAGTGAAGTTGATGGAACCCACTACTACCTAGTTACGCGAAAGAAACTTTCCTGTTTCAATATGTTCTTTTAAATGTATATTCACATATACACATGCGCTGAGCCACAAGAATATTTCACCTTTTCACCATTTTCACTTTTTCTAATCAATATGTTATTGAAGAAGATAACATATTACGCGAACTAAATATTTATATATATTCACTGTACAGATTGTTTCTTGCGACTACGGCTTGCAAAAAAAGTTAGTAGAATGTTAGTAGCTGCAAGAATAAAACCATGAAATTCATTTTATGCGGTTATCACCGAAATATGCCACCTTCCATCGATCACTTCAATACGTGTCTAAAAGTCTGTCGACAATGGTACAAATTGGTAGAGATGATCCGAATGCATAAAAACCAGAACAAGAACTCTGAAGTAAGATATTGAAACTGCTATCAAATCCTGAAGTACCATTTCAAACCAAGTAGAACTTTCGCCAGTAAAATATAAATCAAAATCGTCTGGCATGTACGTCAGAAACGAGTATTGATCGCGAAAGTCTCGCAAGACAAAGAACAGCCTATAATCAAAAATTTGAAACTTGAATCCATCTTGAATATCAGTGATTAAATTCTGAAAGCGCGAGTAATGAGAAATAGGTCTAAAGGATAATTTTCGAATGGCAAGGGTTGCTTCTGCTTCTGCGTTCATCTCTTCAAAGGCCGACATTAATTACTGCCTCATTATTAGATTTTTGAGCGGACGCCACTAATTAACTAGGTTAATGCCGCGAGAATTTAGATTACGCTAATGCCTTGGCCAATAATAGAAAACTCTCTAACACAATAATGAAAATACAGATACATACAAATGTTGTATCTGATTCAAGTATGCAATAAAATGAATTTACTTATATGCTTTTTGAAAGTACGTTCTATAAACGTATAGATGCAACTGCCGGTAAAATATTGTATAGATACCAGTAGATATTGGAAAAGTTTAGTCAACAGAATATCTAAAAAAAAAAATCAATAACAAACTTCTATTCTTCCGATTCGGATAAACTTTTTGAATTCACATATATAGTACACGGATGTGCATATGTGGCATGATTTGGTAATCATCTGTACTTTATTTAATATCTCGATCGCTTTTTAATACATGGTCATTTTTAAACGCTTTGCAATTACAAATTAAGTTGAAACGAAAATATAGGAATTGCACGATCCTCATTTATTAACTATAAAAGCAGAGAAAAAACGTAGATGAATTTCAATCTCTGCTGAAAGGCTATTTTTCCACGGTGCGATAAGGGAAAGAATAATAGTGGTCTTATCGTACGTCCATAAAGAATCGCCTAAACCCAAGAATCTCAATGAATACATGTTTCGCCTTTGACCACCTGATAAAGTGGTGGTTTTAAGGAGAGAAATTCGGTGAATTTTACTACTGTGTTTAGTAGACAATATTCGTCGCCATTATGAAATCTCTAATTTTGATAAATGTATAAATATGTTCTACTCGATTCACCCGAATATTCCACACATATTTAATATTTTTTTAGAACATGTCTTTGTACCGTGACTTGTACTACTTCTACTGTCATGTGTAACGCGATTACTTGTTATGATATTAATATTTCGTGCTGCTGTTCGTCATTAGGTCTTCTAATCTCATTATTATCAGCATTGAAGTCGTTTATCGTCATTTACTGCTTTTAAACTTTAACAGGAACAAAAATTGCTCTCAGTATCTAAATTTTATTTTAAAAAAAAGTTTAACCACGTTCATTCACTTTCTTTAATGTTACTAATCGTGGATCTTCCAAAGTTATATGCTTTCGCCAATTTAGAAGCAATTTCACACTTCTTTACTAATGGGATCCTTCGAATCAAACTCAAAGTGAAAAAGAAAAAAATAAGAAAAATCAATGACTTTGCGAAATACCCTTAAGCTGGATATAAGTAAGTACGTGGAAGAAGAGGAACGTGTTCGAGTCACGTTTGTTGAATAACCCAAGGGTTCTTCGGCTATAACGATGGAATTTCTAGATAGCAGAATTTTCTCCCGAGACCCTCTTTCCCATATCAGAAATCCATGGATGCCCCATAAACGAAAATTCATGAAACGGAAAGAAGCACACAACCAAAGAATTAACACTTGTGTTTTCACGCAGAATTCTAATTCTAAATCAGAAATAAATTGAAAATACGTGAAAAGAATATGAACAAATAAAGCGTTCGATTATTGTAAGATTCAGAAAAGTTGAACAAATTATTGATATTTTATACTATGTCCATTAGAATACCATATTATATCTGAAAAAGTAGTGACATTTAAAAATATGGATTTATCAAGAATAAACTGTCAGTAGATTCGAGTTCTTATCTTGCGTTGTATTAACTATATCCATCGATATCTATCTCGAATACATATATGTACGTAGATTCACAACTATAACCGAGAGTATAATTTATCTACAATGCAAATCCACCTTGGTTCTACGAACACGAGCAGCATTCTTGTCCACATCCTTAATACAAAGGATGTATCGTTAGCAACAACTGCACGGAAAACATTACAAAAACCAATCCTCGGGGAAAAGAGAGCAAATAATCCATGAAAATCTCAGTATGAAAGAAATTCCATTCTTGCAGCATTTTGAAACTGTAAATTAATTCGATTAATTTCTACGGTCAGCTACTATTCGCAATGATCAAATTAAAGTAAAAATAAATAGTAGAAACTAACAATAAGAAATACTTAACAATCCATTTTAAACGATGATAACGAATAAATAATTTCCACATCCAAATTAGTTAGCATTGAATATGTCGAATGTTGTAACTATATTTTTTATTTTTAAACACACCAATCTTTTTCTGCAATTCCGCCGAGACGCTGGTCAGTATTGAGGCATATCCTCACGTAGAAAGAAATCGATGCTATGCAGAGACCGCTGCACGTAGGAACTCGCAGAGTGGAATCCACTTTTAGTGAGAGATAATAAACTGCTGCATTTTGCGCGCACCGTCTCGCCTATTTTTCCCACAGGTTCGCACCTGCCAGATATAATTTCACGGACTTCTTCCTTCGAGTTTCTATTTTCTCTACATTTTTGCGGATTAGATAAACATGTTTTTTGGTATATGCTAACGCAAGTCAACAAACTATTACAGTAATGTGATCGTTAATTACCATCTGATTATTTATCAATTCTAATTATTCCGTTCATTTGGACGCAGTTTTGCTAATAATTTGATTTTTTGATAGTCTCGACACAATATATTTATCAGCCAATGACATTTCATTGTTCAAAGTGTATAGCCAAACAAAATATTGTATACCGTGTCACCATAAAATTACAAAAAAATCAGATTCCTGGGTATTTCCTGATATTTCGAGTTTGGCGCAATGCCAAATATGTACCAAACCTTCTGTTTGCCGTTATTATAGTCCGAAGGAAACTGTGTAACATTGTCCTTGTCTGACGACCGCGAAACCGCGTTACACCTCTGGACAGTTTGTTCGCTGAGAAACCGTAAATCCAGCGAGTAACACAACTAAAATTAAACAATGGTCGGGAATGCCAATGAGTAATGCCAAAAGGTCGCACGTGTTACATTTTGAGAGAAATGACACCGTGGAAATCTGGGAAAAACTAAGTATTATCAACGGTCAGTTGAAACCGGTGATCATAGGGACCATTAGTGAACAATTAAAAATAATTAAACTATCTCCTAGAGTTCCGCAATTCCCAAGACAGGTCACCACTAGCTCACTTAAGACCAACATCCATCTTGTTAAACTACGCGAGCACCTTTATCATCGGTGTCCCATGTCCTCCATTAATAATCTTGTCACTTTTAGTCCGGTTATCCAAACTCAGCATTCGACGATGATAAAACCACATCCATCATTATTAGGCTCATTTCGATAATTAAACCCGACTGAAGTTACGATATAAAAAATTCATCGGAAAAACATACTTGTGTTGGCGAATATAAAAGTGGCCTAAGGTTTTATGAAATCAAGTTTACCATTAAAAATACATGATAATGTTTTTCAGAAACCACAATTCTCCAAATGAGAAACATACGACTTACAATTAGACTACTTTCATAATTACCGATATATTTATGGAAAAACAGAATTCTCGTCAAGCCCAGTCATTACTGCACGATGTTCCATTTACGCACAAATTGAGGGTGCGTTGAACAAGAACGCATATCAATTAGTGACGGGGTGCTGATTATTCCAGCAGTCATGCTTTAGCGTTAGTTCACTGGTATTGATGTACTCTACGAATGATTAACACGTTCGTCAAGATGAATATAGCTTCCGGCATCTAGCTTGAATATGGGTCGTACCGGTCACCACACATTCATTCAACGCTAATTTTTCCCCCGCACCGATGTAAATTTCAGCAATTTGGTTGATATCGATCAGAAATGTAACTGGTAGTTGAATGATACGAGGGAACACTGCCGTTACGATATGTAACTGCATAATGATAATCATGTGAATACTTGACATACGTGGAACATAATTATCATGCATTACAATGACTGACAGAAACCCTGGTAAAATTGCAGAATATTGCTTCTCCTCTGTCGAGGCCAATATATACATACATACGTATGTGCATCAAGTAGAGCAATTAATCTTTACACCGAACCATGTTACATCTTATACATTTATCTCGCCATTTGTGCAAATAATTTAATTTCTATCAATTAACATAAAATATGCATTCAACAGGATTTAACAATGGGTCTCATTTACAAGTTCTAGGTCTAGATTTTTTTGTATGTATAAAACTAATTTAGTGCTTAATGTTTGTTCAGCATTGTTAACCTTTCCACAGAGAAACGTATGCCAAAGGTTATTAGTACCTTTGAATAGAATAAGAGAGATCCACCGTCACTATACGTCTACCTAGCTACTTTACGCCAAATCCTTTTGTTGATGTGAAAACGATGCATTAGTCCCTCTTGACCTGTAACGTCTGCATACACGGAAGCTAGTAGATCAGAGCATTGCGCGAAAGCTACTGTAAGGCCACTCAATGCGGGTTAATATCGCATTCAAGACGTTTGTCCGCTCTCGTTTTAATGGCTGAATACGTCGCGAACTTTCCTTTCTTTGTACTCGTAACAAGAAAGCTTAAAAGGTACACCCGGTCAAAACTTCCACAATCAAACAGAACGGATTGTAAAAGTTGAGCCTAATACTCTTCGTTAAAAGATTGCACGAGTTGTGTTGCCAGATATTTTTAACTTGTATGTACTTCGGACACATGAGTGCCAAGCACTCCTATGTCTACACTTCACGGATGTTTGATTTGGACGCGACCGCCAATTATATTATTCTTTCAATTCACTCTGGATTCGATTAAGCTGTGAATTCGGTGTTGCAACCAGGCTCTACTGTTGTCACTTGTTGACACTAGTATAGATATACTAACTGTTACGCCTTACATATCACAATTTGAATGTAAAAAATTAAAGTGATACTCTTACTTACAAATTGATAATACGATCATTGCCTTGATAAAACTTGGTTGAACCATCAATTTCTATACTGGCGACAGTAAATAGTGATTTTTTTCTATTCGTAACTGGGAATACAGCTCCACGCCATATGTTAATATATGTAGTTAAGTCCACATAGGTCGCCGAATATTTTCACGACAGATTGTGTGTCACGATATCAGACCAACTAAATGTGTACCCCTGTATTAAGGCCGCACAAATGTTTATGATACCCTTCTCTGTTAGTCTAGCATGTGCAGGAAAGTAGGATAGTGGAGTTGAGTGGCGTTTCGCTGATACGACAGAACGAGTAGAATAGATTGATATCTATCGCTACTCAAAGTTTCATTCAAAATTAGAGAGAAACGTAGAATTATTCCGCCAATTTAATTACAATCTTGGTACATAACATACACTCGCATTATTATATCTGCTTATTCTGGTTCACATGTATTTTTATTGTATCTCTAGGAATCATAAAGCTTCCGAAACTGAAAACACCTCCTGGTAGTTGTGACGAGTTTATAATCCGGTACAGTTTGCTTCATCGTAGACTAATTGTAAGTCGCAATAATTGTGCAGTGTGCAATTTTCCAGTTCCGTGCCATACAAACGCTTATGCACAGGATTCACGGAATGCACTCAACTCGTAATTATCCAACGTTCTCCGAATTGTACGGGCCGCTACGAAATTAGTACAAACCATCCAATCGAGAAAATTCAATTAAGTGACCCAACCTTATATCTGAGCTTCGATAAATTATTATCCATCGGGAAAATGATTAAAAGTTGTAATTCAATTTTGAGCAATTGTATTATATATGCATTTCTATATTCCGAGGGGCTACTTCTTAAGTAATCCAAAGACATATATTTTTCCTGATAATCAGTGACCGACGAAGCGTACGTAAATTGATATTGGCTCTCAAATCGTCAGAAATTGGTAAAGAGATAAACGTAATCGCGTTATGAGCAGCTGATTGCTTTCAGAACCAATTTTAATTGAGTTTTAGAGAGTAACGATACGGAAGGAAAACATCCTGAATCATCTCTTAGAATAATAATTATAACACATAAACTGTTCTCCATCCATGAAACAGTTAAAAACAAATCGTATCAAGTGTTTGAATTTACTCAAATGTTAACGATGAAAGTATGCACAAATTAAACTAAATGACAGATTTAAACCATGTCGTAATAAGAAAGCTACTATCCACGCTCTCCACCATTCCAAAGCGACAAACTCCATATACAGATGTAGGTCAGCTATAATATTTTTGGAAAAACGGACCAAAGATCGGTGAGTTTTGTTCCGCACAGTCATCGACCCATCCAGTGTTTACGTTCGCGCAAAGAAAGCCTCGTACCGTCGCGCATCGGAGGATCGACCGGCTTTTAACCCGCCTATTACACTTCTTTTGACCTTAAAAACGGCATAAAAGAAGATTGCAGGGGCCCGCGGCGATTCGATGCATTTTCGTGAGCCACTTCCGAAGACTTTGATGCACACAATAGCAAGAAACAATTGGCACGAATGACGCAGAACAAACGTTGCACGCATTTAATTTATCGATCATACCGCAGGCGTTCAACCTGCGACACGTTACCAATTCAACGTAGAGTTTATGTTTTATAGTGGAAAGAGAAAATTTCGATCCTAAATAATTCTTATCTCTGGGGAATGTATTTGACTGACACTCTTTGTCAGCCGGTTGACAATCATTGAGGTAATGAGAAGAAGCTATTAAAAGTTTCTCGAGCAATAACGGAAGCTATTATCAGTGTCTTTGATCTTTATCAAGTTAAATATCAGTAAATAACTAAATATAACCTGTTGCCAAATACTAGAGCTTACAGCTCATCTGTAGTGTTTGTGTAGGTAACATATTGTCATGAGAGCTTAGCGGAAAGCGAACACATACTTTTTAGGGCAACCTAATAGTCCTGATGGCATTTGACCTTTAGGAAGTAATATAAAAATTGGCTACACGCAACATGGTATCATTTGAGTAAAAGGTTGTATCTGCGATAGTTTTTCAAATATTGATGTTAATAAAATTCGATATTCGAATTTCAATGAAACTATGGGTCGTAGTTGCAGAGACGCAGTTGGCGAAAAGGGAGACTGACGAGAAACTACGTCAAGCTTCTGAAACCAAACGCCCAGAAGCGGAATCACCTTCTAAATATTGCATTCTAAACTGCACGGGAACACAAATAAAGCTATACGTAAAATAAACAAAGCGTAATGCTACTGAAACACACACCACCTCCCTTTTTGAAATCACCTTAATAACAGACATTAATTTCTAACTACCGAAAATTGAAACCAATTCACATAGTATAAAGACTAATTAACATGGAGCTGATCGCCCTAAATCAAATTTCAAAACAGACTACAATAGACACAATCAATTCGATTCTATGACTAAAAACACAGTAGACTTGAGGAGAGACTGAAGACACGGTTTACTACATGAGCATCCAAGCGCGCTAGACGCGACAACGCGACCCAATATAACCGCGCATCGAGTTTTAAGTAGCACGAAGAACCATCAAAAACAACAAGTTAATTTTCCGTTACCTGATCTATTTTGTGCGTCAAGCTTCCACGAAGAAAACTGCGGGATCCGCTTCGATTAGTCTGCTGACGCGTTCACGCCATGGAGCTTCTCTTTCCTGGGTGTTTCACTCGCGACTCGCGATCTGCGATTCGCCGCCTCGTGCAATCCAACGGCGAGGAATAGGAACTCTGAAGTAGCCGAAGTCGATCGTTACATTTTCACTCGGCGAATCTTTAAAGATCGCGCGATGAGATCGGCTGAGGTTGCAGCCTATATAGTTTGGCTGATAACTGACCCGTTGCGTTACACGACGACGCACTGTCTAGCGAACACGTACCCGCATGAAAGCTCGCCGACGAATAATGCCCCCGAGACTTGCTCAGCCGAGTCGGAACACCCCTTTCGAAAGCACCGCGCAAACTCCGTTGGCACCCTTATCGCATATACATACATGATTGTGCATCAGAGCTTCCAGTAGAATACAAACGATAAATATTGGGCAATATTGCTCCCTATTGTTTGAGAAATCAAACGATTCGTTTCCTCGAGACTGATATTTCTAGTAATAAATGCAATGAGAGTTTTGATAAGATGGGAGTATTGACCGTTCTAAGGTAGGAGTTCTGCAATGGGAATGAGAGGTAACAGCTGGACTCTGCTAATGGAATGAACTAAATATGCAAAAGCAGTGTAAGAACCCTAAGAACATGAGTAAAATGTGTTATAATATATTGAAGGGGCAATAGTGCAATTACTGTGCAGCACTGCCTTTGATCATGAAAACAAGGTTCTAGTTAATGAATGCAGTTTCATTTGACTCAAATGAAACTTCCTACCTTGTAATTCTATCGTAAATATGGGTCTAATTGGATACATGAAAGCAGTTATTAATATTTTATGCGAGACTAAGATTCTCAAGAAATTAAAATGTTCACTTATTGTGATTCTTGACGTCATACAGGCAATTTAATAATATTGAATACACAAAGGTGAAGAATTTCAATTTAGGATACGCATCGTAAGCAAATCCAATGTATGGAATTGTAGGTAGACATATGTATAATCGAGTTGTGCTATATTTGCTCCAGAAACCCTACCGTACAATCGGTGCACATTGACCCTTACGTTTAAATAAATTGAATATTTTATTGTAACGATGGTTTCCGAATAAAACAAAGCGAAATATACACATTGTGCAAGCTTATCCGTAAATAAAAAGGAAAATTGTGGTTTAATGCTAAAGACCAATTTATACATTTCATTGAAGCATGGTATGCATTATTATCCGAGATGATGCAAATTGTGGCTAATATTACAATAGCAGTACAGGATTTCGATAGATCCGAAAGTACTATATATTTCTCTGCGTTTACGAAATAATATTAAAGCTCGTAAACGAGTGTATCGAATAATTAGTAGCTACCTGCCCACACATAAGTGTATAGAAATGAAAATATAATTTAAACTTATGAAACCGTTTGTAAATTGCTTAACATGATATTTTTCTTTCTGATAAGATCGAACCAAAATTGCACTCTCAAATTTACTCTTCAAATTCACTCTCTAATAGTAATAGACTGAAATGTGCCACAAGTAATTGTGAATATTAACTAACGAGGTTTAAACAACGAGGTTTAAACAACGAGGTTTAAACAACGAGGTTTAATTTTTAAATAAATTTGAAACTGAACAGAATAAGTTCCGATAATTAAATACTGACGCTTTCGAAATCCGTGAAGTTCTTCTAAAGTCTCAAATCAGCATAGAAATATTGTGTTTTTCTTGAATACAATCTAGCAATATTTATATTTTACTGCTAGTATTCGAACACTGTAGCGAAAATTTTGAGTTATTTGGAGTTGGATTCGAATAGTATAATAACGTATCAAATTTCGCGCCACCATTACCCCCACTAACGACACTCGCATCTGAAATCGAGATTAACAATCGATTTTGAAAATGGACGAATCGATAATGATCGAAGTCGCAAATGAGATAGTATCGAAATTCGACATCAATTATCGATTACAAATTCTTACCGTGTGCTTTAGGTTTGAACTGTAAACAGTTTCCAACAGTTTCATTCGCGAATGTTAGTTAAAGTGTATAATATCTGACACCTCAAGATAGTCTACTAGAAGACTCCGAAGGTTAATGATGACTGAATTCGAGAATGCCCAGATAATAGTAAGTATTATAATATTGTTTAGCACAAGAAACTTAACCTCTGATGCGTTTGCTTCTATAATGTATTCCATTTAATTTATGAATCATTTTAGCAAAACTTGAAACATACAAATGTTCAGATTCATTTACTTTAAAAAAAATATTATCATATATGTAAATTATTACAGCCAATTCCAGATGATCTATGTAAAACTGCTGGTATTGCAGCAAGTTGGATCAGTACTAATAAACTAAGTGTATATGCCTACAAACATGTGAATGTTTACTCCAAAGGTTGTATAATTAATAAATTTGTATAGTGAGATATAAAATACTTGCCTAAAATAGTGACTGAAAAATATTTTATTTTCAGATGTCAAAAGTAACTTTGCACCTTGCAACGCAATGGTGCACATTTTAAGACCCGAGGTCATATTGTTTACTCCTCCTTTGAGAAAACTTGTTAACGAAAGCAACGGAGTATACTTGTCCATCCAAAAAATTAAGAAATCACCTTCCGGAGATGTTCGACCTGAATTATTGAAGCACAGTAAACAATACCGATCTATCTTAAGGGCATGCGTGGAAAGTCTGCAAGATATTGCCGAAAAATCTTTACCGGATGAGAAATCACAATTTGAAAATTTTTTAACAATTTTCTACCAAGTTGAATGCGTTTGGCATTTAACTGAGATTTTGTATCTGGATGTTATCCCTGGTAAACAAATAGTTTTTCCTTCTATATTATCTCGTTATATTATAAAAGTTGTCGTTATCACAAACAATATGGACTTAAATGTATTATTTTTAGGCGACGTTGTCCTGCCACAGTTATTAGAATGGATAAGATTTCACTTTCCATCAAGAGAACTTATGGCAGTGAAAATATTGGCGCAAAAGATAATTGGTGCAGATTTATCGTGTAATAATTACTGGGAAGCAGTCATAGGTTGCGCTTTACATGGAAAGTTAGATTTAGTGCGTGCTCTACTTACTTTGCATAGTAAAGTAGATCATCCTGCATTTGTGACAGCTGAAAATGTCATCCGAACTATGCCTGTCTATAACGTTTATGGTGGTTATTCTGTAAATGAGTTTACTATGCGCTGGAAACATTGGCAGTTAGATTTGACTTCAAATCTCGAGAGCAAAGTATTCTCAATTGACAATAACTTAGAAATGCTCATGCAAGTAAGTATTAAATTTTTGTAATTGCCTTTCAAATATTTTATTCACTGTTTTTTTTTAGTTAATCGTAGGAGAGGAAGAAGCATTATGGGAATTTTCAATGTATACAGAAGCTTGGTACGAATTGCTAGCAGCAAAACTCTTTTATTCAGCCGCTTGCTGCAAGCAGCCAGAACTGTCGCAACATGCGAATAATATTGCCGAAAGATGGCAAGCGAGCAAACCCTTAGATCACATTATACTCGCATTAATGGAAAGCAATTTGCATCAAGTTATCAATCAAATACAATACATGAACGACAATGGTTGGTTCGCTGCGCATTTGATTGATTTGTTATACAACTGTGGAAAATTGAATATTGTCGACAAACATCAGATTAAGTAAGAAATTTTTTATGGTACATTTAAAAGAATCTAATTTTGTACAGGAAATTTAAAGAAATATTTTTTAGTGTTACTTCTCAACTTCACGCATCGCTTATCTTAGAGTATGCTAATACATTGATGGAACATCATTCCCTATGGCAATGCGGAGCCAGTTACCTGATACATTGTCCTATTCAGGGCCTCGCTAGATTGGAGATCCTATTACAATCATTGCCTATGGGCACTGAAGCACGCGTCAACAAGATTATTGACATTGCACGCGATAATGATATGCATCATATTGGTAAGAACTACTGTTGAACGAATGGCTCTCGCGTACATCAAAGAAGAACAAATAATATCCTCAATAATTTTCAGTTACAAGCATATGTAAGATCCAGGGAATGAAATGCATCAAACAAGGACGCTTAGGAAATGCATTGGCATGGGCGTTAAAAGTACAAGACAGTGGTTTCACGACATATATCGCGGACGAATTTCTCAAACATTATGCCGAACACGGAGAGCTTGAATGCCGTGATTTATTAGAAAATTTGGGGTCTTGTATGTTGGCGAGCGATAGACTTACATTTTTAGGTATAATCTATTTGAATGATAGTAATAAAACAATCTTAATAATAAATCATATTAACAAAAACATATTTCTGTGCTTAGGAAAATATTGCGAGTTTCATCAAATGTATGGAATTGGTGAATTTAAAGAAGCAGCCCACTTACTTGTGTCTCTACTCGTTTCGAATTTAACACCAAAATAGTAAGCTTTGATAACAAGAAACACTCCAATCAACCGCGATAAATTTAATTGTTTGTAAAAATGTTGTTTTCCAGTTTTTGGTCAATACTCCTGACAGATGCTATTCCACTGTTGGAAGCAGAGGACGTAATTCTATCATCGAATGACTGTTATGAATTGTTACGTTGCGTAGAGGCACATGGAGATGATCCAAAATTTGAAGATAAGATTGACATCTTCCGATTAGCCGTCGCCAGAAACCTTGCTCGTGCCTTAAGTTTGGAAGGCTGTCAAGCGGATCATTAGAACATTTATTACAATTTGTACTTAGCATAATGAACGTAACAATAAGTCGTGTACATATATTCTGCTCATTAACTTATCCATCAAAAAGAGCCCAAGATTGTAAAACGTTTTATACGAAAACAAATTGAATAAGAAAGATTTTTTAAAAGAATTCTTCTAAATTGTAAGTTATTACAACTTGGATTATTCTGTAATGAACCTTACATTGTATATTCTCCGGAATCTATACGCAGATATTTATATTAACGAATTCAGTGTTATACGAAAAATGATTTACTTCCGCCTCGATTTCGCCTAAATATTATATGTACATACTGCTCAATTTAGCCTTGGAAATAGTAGAGGTTTAAATGTGTTTTAATTGATAATTGCGGTCACAGAGAAAAATTCGTTGGTTTGAAGTAGACCCGATATTCCGGCCAAGGTCTGCTATTTTATATACATTTACTGAACCTGCTAATATAAAGCAGAAAGTATAAGACAGTCTTGGTAGAATACTATACAGCATTTATAAACGGCATTCATTTGAATGAAGTGTAAAAGTGTTGTGTATGCTTCTGCCCGGTGTTACGAAACAATACGCGCGATCAGTGCTTCGGAACAATGTTTCAGTATGCTTTTTTATTCCTTTTTTTAAAACCATTTTTAATGTGTATTTTCTATAAGGGCAGATATTTCCAATCCTTTCACTCTATCACTCTCCAAAAAAAGTGTACATAAAATTCCTACGTTTCGTATCTACAAAAAAACTTGCTATTCTAAAAATCGTAAATTAAAAATCATGCGATGCTCCATTATATGTAGATAAGGAATACAATTGATGGTAATGTATTTCAGGTGCATTACAACAAAATGTACTATATGCTATTACCACTGTAGTTTGTGTGTATAACATGAGAATAGTGTGTGGGATGTAATTATTCCACATAAACCGATCTAAAGCTGCGTAAGTAATTGGATTCGGAAATTAAATGAAGCGTAGAGGGTTGGTCATTAATGTCGTAACAGGTGTATGTCGTGAACAATTCTCCAACACAGAAGACTGGAGCAATTATATTATGTAATGTCTTGTTCAATGTTGCTTCTTCAAATCGATTAGACCTAGCTAGTCACGCATGAAATTGTGTAGAAAGGTGCGTACTGTCGATAAAAGAGACTTGGCAAAATGGCGAAAGTGGAGTGTCACGATTAATCCCGCGTACGTCTTTCGTTCGCGACAAAATTTTCCTTCGTAAGATTATACTGCCGTTTCCGCATTGCCGTGACGCGGAAAGGCTAATCGAATATTTTGGAAATAATTAAGCTCGTGTGGTGACAAGCCGAAATATCAGGAAAAATATCATTTTATCAATGTTTCGGTACTCGTGTGACAGGCGAGAGAAGCCGAGACGCGCGAGACTTATATGTACATGATGCATTTTAAATACCCTCGGCTGACCATCCTTATCTATTCGCGCGATACTTTAGTGAAAGTCTCGGTGAAATTATCATAGCTATTCTCCAAGAGAAACTCTGAGCTCAGAACTAAGACGCATGTCGCTTGGAAAACACCTACGCGCAAATAAACAATCGAAATTTCACCAATGTACGTAGGAGGATTTAAGTACACTGAGACCAAATTCGAGTGTCAGAACATCAGTCTTTCCAATGAGATTCATTTGCTCAACCGAGTCAGTTATTATGTATGTAATAAAGCGAGCTTTCTTTATTCTGTGAAAGAAGAACTTCACGAGAAAAACAGCAGAAAATAGATGGACTGAGTTGCAGAAGATGTAAACGAAAATCGAATAGTCTCATAGATAGAACGTGTAAGTAATGCATCTTTCCGACAGCTTTGTATATCGTTTTAACGTGTACAAAAATTCCAGCTTACATCATGGAAGATTATACGCCAATCGAGGAAGATTTCCCTGGCCGATTGTTGCACCAAGCGGCTCTTTGGGATAATGCAGAATTACTGGAAGATCTGTTACACGGAGACCATGCGCAATATATAAATAGTCAAGATTCTTGGGGCAGAACGCCGATGCACGCAGCTGCGATTACAGAAAATTCTCGATGCCTAGACGTGCTGTTAAGAGCAGGGGCCAACCCGAATACAACGTGTGGACCAAGAGGATATTACAGAACGCCCTTGCACATCTCTGCGGAACATGGTCACAGTTCGAACATAGAAAAGCTTCTCGAGTTTCATGCTGACCTGATGATTCGCGATAATAATGGGTTAAAGCCACTGGATATTGCGGAACAGAGTAAGCACGAAGAATGTATTAATTTATTAAAGGCAGCAGCCAATAGGTACGAGTTAGCAAAGTTAGCTAAGCATGCCTCTCTCAGAGCAGCTTGTATTCAAGGCGACACAATGGCAGCTAAAAGTATTATTCAGGGATTAACGACAGACTTGGATTGCGTGGTTAATATGGCTCCAAATGGTGCGAACACCTTACTCTTTATCGCGTGTGAAATGGGCCATAAGGATATTGTTAAATTATTGCTCGATAATGGCGCTGATTGTAGAATACATCCGGTTACCAAATACTGTCCACTATATATAGCATGCTACAATGGGAAGGTAGAAATCGTAGAATTATTACTGCGTCACTTTCCAAAACAAGTGCAATCATTAACGGTCGAAAGGTGGTTGCCTATCCATGCGGCGGCCATAAATGGTCACTACCTCATTATCGATATGTTGTTGAAATTTGATTATCCGCAACAAACTTACCAACGCTACAAGGACTCGTCTGGAGAGTACGAGTATGAAATGCCGTTCGATATAAATACTCAAGATGTGACAGGACAAAATCCTCTATATATATCCAGTATGCTTGGGAATAACAAAATTGTCGAGTTATTATTGAATTATAAAGTGAAAGCAAGAAAAATCAAAGAAGAGGACGTTGGTGTAGCACAGCCTCTTCCAATGTCAAAGAGAAAAATCTCGAGTGGGATTCAAAGATTAATGTCGTCGTTAAATTTTAGGAGTAAGACGTTCGACAAGAAAGACGATAATATGATATGTCCATTGAATTTGGACTTATACTGCAATAATAATACAGAAACGTGTTTACATGCGGCGGTAAAAGGGAAACACACAGAAGTGGTAATGGCTTTGCTACTAGCCGGTGCTGACCCAAATTTGCCGGTTAAAGTTCCTTGCGAGCAGAATGATCCGGAAGGAAATAGTTCCAGTGCTCTGATCATCGCATGCCAGAATCGCGATATTAAAATTGCTGATCTTTTGTTGAAACATGGTGCTGTAGATAAAACTTGCAAAGCTGTAAGGATCGCTGCACAAAACCGCGATGAACCATTAACGGCAAAACTTTTATCTATAAAAGCGTATCCCGACTCAGAGTACAAAATTAATAAAAAAGCCATGACAGAGTGCACGCAAACGTCGCATTTCTCCGCCTTGTCGTCGTTTGGGAATGTCACTTATTCTACGCTCTTTCCTAATACACCGACAATGATAAATTGGCACAATCAACAATGTCATCTTTCACAGATTCGCTCTCAGTGGCTGATCGATGCTGTTCTAAATGTGAACAAAAAACTAAGTGCCAAGAACAATGACCTCGTGTTATATGCAATCACGAGAATTGATATTTCTCACAATTCAATCACATCTGCACCATCCACAATATTTTATTTGCAAAGTTTGCGGTATCTTAATATGGCTCAAAATAAAATAGATACTCTTACTGCAGAACCGAAGAACTCGAAGGATAAGCTGTGCCCAGTTTTAGAAGAAATGTACCTGCAAGACAATAGATTGGAACAATTGCCAGATTTTATAATGACCTTGCCAGCATTGGAAATTATGGACGTTTCAAATAATAAATTGCAATGTCTTCCAGAAAATTTGTGGCGGGCGCCGAAATTGAAAGAATTGAACGCATCCTTCAATTTATTAAAGGATTTACCTAGTCAAATGTCTCAAAATATGTCGAGGAAGTCACGCGATGATTCATTGAACAGCAGTCCGAGCAGTCGCAGTTTAGCATCGCAAATTGCAATTTCGCGCGAAGACTCCATGGAATTTGAGCCATTTACCAAAATAGCAAACGCACAAATTATCGAAATGGAACGACCTCATGTATGGATGACCTCCGTACAAGTTTCGGAAAAAGTCGCAGATGACAATGAACCGGGGGTACGATCTGTACTTGCGTCGTTGAATCTGGCACATAATCTTTTCACCAGTATACCAGTCGCATTGCCGTGTTTGGCAGTCAGTTTGGTACGCTTAAATATGGCATACAATTCGCTGAGATCTATGAGCCACATCACTTCGTATCCTGCGAGTTTAAAACAACTCGACCTCTCGAATAATCAGATATCACGATGGCCAAGCTTGCCGCAGGTCGATGGTGCCGACTCAATGGAACAAGCAAACACAGCATGCTATTGTCCTGCTACCAATGTGCAATCGCCAATAGTGCCGAATAATCGACAAACAGCTACATCATTGCGCGACGTTGTTCTAATGTCAGTTTGTTCGCATCGACGTCACTTGCGTTTAGAAAATCTGAGAACGCTAATTCTCGCGAACAATCAATTGAACAGGATACAGCTGACGTCAGTGGACGATGGAGAGATGCCAAATTTCGAGGAGGAAAATACGGATAAAGACTCGAAGATGATGTACTCTGCTTCGAAACTTTATCTTCTTTTTCCAAATGTCAGTATGTTAGACGTGAGCAATAATAGACTGAAAGAAATTCCACAAAACATTTATGAACTTAATAATCTATCGGTACTGAACATAAGTGGCAATATCGATATTGTTGA
Organism: Trypoxylon attenuatum; assembly: GCA_963989405.1. Classification (NCBI taxonomy): domain Eukaryota; kingdom Metazoa; phylum Arthropoda; class Insecta; order Hymenoptera; family Crabronidae; genus Trypoxylon; species Trypoxylon attenuatum. The sequence continues at coordinate 12,071,635 of OZ022489.1, read as the reverse complement.
ATTGCCACCGCAAATGGGTTTATTATCACGCTTATGGAATTTGAATACTCAAGGTTGTCGACTTCAAGAACCTCTAAAATCCATGATCGAATCAAAAAAATATAAAACCATGGACGTTATCGGCTATTTGAAATCTATTTTGGAAGATGCAAAACCATATGCGCGCATGAAGCTCATGATCGTTGGTATCCAAGGCATTGGAAAGACAAGTTTACTTGAACAATTGCGTCAAGAAGGTGAAGTACCAAATAAGAAGAAAGCTTCGGAGCATTGGGCAAAAAGAATGGGCAACAAAAATATAAATGCAAAAACTGCGAGAGGAACAACGATATCGACCGTTGGGGTTGATATTGGCGATTGGCTTTACGAAAAGAAAGTGAGAGGACAGTCATCTCACGGGCCAGTATATTTCAGAACCTGGGATTTTGGTGGACAAAAAGAATACTATGCGACTCATCAATATTTTTTATCAAAGCGCAGTTTATATTTGGTAGTATGGCGAATCACCGATGGCTTTAAAGGTGTCTCAGAGATATTTCAATGGTTGGTTAATATCCAAAGTCGGGCACCAAATTCACCAGTAATAATTGTTGGAACTCACTACGATATATCCTTCGAACACAGTGAAACGCTTCAGCAATATATCCGCGATAAATTCATCAACGTCGTCGATGCTGAAAAATGCGGTTTACCGAAAGTCATGGAAACTATAGAAGTTAGCTGCAGAACCCGTCACAACATCAAAATGTTGTGTAATTTGATATATGACGTTGTCTTCAGCCTTCGATCACCGGGAAGTAAGGAGCTTTTGCTAGAACAGAAAGTACCTGCCAGTTACTTAGCTCTAGAGGACGTAGTCATACAATTAGCACATGACAGAAAACTGTCTGGTGGTGATCCAGTATTGAAGGCTGACCAGTATTACGCAGCTGTAAGCAATGAATTGCAAAAGCTGCACAGATCGTTTCGAGATCCCGCAGAACTTCATCAAGCGACGCTCTTCTTACACGAAAATGGAATTATTTTACATTACGACGATGCCACGCTCAAAGATTTATATTTTCTCGATCCGCAGTGGCTTTGCGATATGCTTGCACATGTCGTTACTATCCGTGAAATTAATCCATTTGCTAGATCTGGAATCATGAAACTGGACGATATTCAACATGTATTTAAATCATCGACTATTTCCTCTATGGACACACAAGGATACATAGTTAGCTTGCTAAACAAGTTTGAAGTTGCACTGACTTGGGATTACCGGACATTGTTAATACCGTCGTTACTGCCGACGGAGGATGATATATTAAGGAATAATCAGATTATTAAAATTCCTGTGAAAAATAGAGGCTGGCACGTACGAACCAAGAAAATTACTTCTCCAATGTGTAGCTTCCTCAATACTTCGGGTGAAAGGTCAAGTACGGAATGTGTGTTAACGTCCAGGGCACAGCCCGACTGTTCAGTAACAAGATTGCTCTTAATGTCATATTTTCCGAGTGGTTTTTGGTCGAGACTTATAACGCGAATCTTGGCGGATGATGCCATAGTTGAAATTGTAATGTCGTTCGTCGAACCATTCAAAGACTTCGTCGATGATAATATTTTCATGAGTTTACTCGATACTCAGGCAGAATGGGTTCTCTGGCAAACAGGTATAGAACTCAAGTATGCAGGTATAACACTATTGCGTCTGAAAGAAGTGAATTATAACTTGAAGAATTCACCGTACGACTATAGACAATTCAAATTCAAGTTGAAACAAGATGGAGTATGGTGCACGGTAGATTTGAAGAATTCCGCGATATTAGAAATCTGGTTTCCCGTGGATACTCTTGTGATTAAACAACCGATATTATCGGATAATGCTGATGATGAACCAATGGGATACCAAGCTATCGTGGTAGAGCCAAGACCAGAAAGTATGCCGCAACTTCTGGCATTAATAGTAGACCATATAGATATTTTACTTGAAGATTGGTATCCTACATTGGGTACACGTTTTGTACATACTTCGGAGGGGAAATTATTAGTTACAAGGCTAATTCCATGTCAACGCTGTCTTTTGAGCAACAATGGCGACAGTGACAATGATCTTAACGATCATGAACGTTTGTCCGAAGATATTCAAAAATATTACGTAAACAGAGAGAGGCAGAGTCAAGACAGCTATAAATCGGATGGTGACAGTGGGGTCGGTTATGATAGTTTGACATCTAGCAGAATGCCATCACTGGAAGGTCATCCAGACATTGCAAAGCAATCGTCTCATTTTGAGGGAATATTGGCATATTCTTGGATGGTCGAAGAATGCATTCTAGCTGCTTACAGTAACAAAGCTATTAGCTGTCCGAAACATTCGGATATACCATTGTCACACGTAGCACCAGATATTATTTTTATGGATCTTGGAATGAAACATTTGATCAAATCGGAAGATCTCAAACGAGGAAAGTTATTAGGACGTGGTGCATTTGGATTTGTCTTTAAAGGTGTTTGCCGATTACCAGGCACGTATCAAAAAGCGGATGTTGCTATTAAAATGCTACAACCAGTACCACCAGGTCCCAATTCGAAACAGTCTGCAATTGTTGCGTATAAAGCAGCGCAAAGCAAATGGGACAGGGATCCTTTGCAGTATGCCTGTAAAGCATATTGCACCGCACGACAAGAACTGAATATTCTATTAACTTTGAGGCATGCGAACATTGTGCCGTTAATTGGAATTGTTGTCAGTCCTTTGGCGCTAGTATTAGATTTAGCGCCAGAAGGTGCATTGGACAGCGTGTTAAAAAATTATAGACGCTCGGGAGCAAAATTAGATCCCCACACGTTACAAGCAATAATACTACAAGTTGCAAAAGCTGTAGAATATCTTCATCAACAACATGTGATTTATAGAGATTTGAAATCGGAAAATGTTCTGGTTTGGCAAATGCCTTTACCGTTTCAAGAATATCCCAAGCAACCTGTTCACGTGAAAGTGGCTGATTATGGTATATCTAGATTAACATTACCCACCGGCGCTAAAGGTTTCGGTGGGACTGAAGGATTTATGGCACCTGAGATTATCAGATATAACGGCGAAGAGGAATACACGGAGAAAGTTGACTCGTTCTCATTTGGAATGTTCATATACGAATTAATTACATTAAGACAACCGTTCGAAGGACACGAAGCTGTCAAAGAATGTATCTTAGAAGGCGGAAGACCACCGCTAACGTACAGAGAAACCTTACATCCGTGTTATGCCCTTGATCTAATGGTGATATGCTGGGCACAAAATCCGAAAGATCGTCCAACAGCTAGTCAAATCGTTTCAATCGCATCCGCACCAGAATTCACACATTTAATAGACGTAACTCTACTCACTGAACGAACTCAGGTAACGGCTATTACTATGACGAATAGGACCTTAGAGGACAATATCAATGGGGATGAAATTTGGTTTGGCCATAATAATGGCGAAGTCGATATGTTGCTTGGAACTGAAAAAGGCTGGTTACATCACGTAAGAATTGGAACACCTGTAATCCCTTATGCGATGTGCGGAGTGGATGGATACATTTGGATCGGTGATAACGTTGGCCAGGTACACGTTTATTTAGGTAGCAATTTCGGTTGTGTTGCTAGTTTTAGTCTGGAAGCAGATCTCACGAAAGAATCGAAGGTAGTAGGCTTAACGTATTTAGAGCAATTGAAGCAATTTGCAGTAACGTTGCATAACGGAAAAACTTTTCTGTTATCCAATTCGTTTACCCAAATGAAGAAAACCGAAGTTACTACCGATACACAGGATAATTTGAAAACTTATTCATTAGCAGCTGTATGTAAAAAGAAGAGGATATTAGAATTGTGGGTCGGACAAAGTTACGGCAGGATTACAATTTATATTTTAAAAGACGGAAGTGTAATCGATACCGTACAAACTTCTCATGCATCTGAGGAAGCAGCTGGGAAAAAATTATTTGCAACCTATTTGCTGAGTGCAGATAATTGTGTTTTATCGTACACTTATCCCGGTTGTATTGTCTACCAATGGGACATAGACACTAGGCAAATAATTAATAAGCTAGATATGTCCAAGCTAGTACCGTGCTCGGAAAGTCTCAAGTCCATTTCGATAGAAGAAAATCTAACAACAGAGAAGTGCCAAGTAACTGCTTTGGAGGCCTGTACAAATCAGTTATATATTGGAACCACTTGGGGATGTATCGTTGTAGCTGAATGCAATTCTCTAAGGCCGATTACGGTATTTAGACCCTTCGAAGGTAAGGTGTGTCAAATCATTTCGTTTAAATCATCCGATAAGAAAAAAATTGTTATGGCAACAGTCGGACAAGGCTACAGAAGTTTAATTTCCCGATATACGGATTTTCCTATTGATAGTTTGGAAGCGGAAGATTTGCGGCATAGTATGTATACTCTTTTATGGAGGTCCGAGCATTGGTCCGCCGCTTAAATTTTTGGAAAAAAAAGAAAAACCGCCTGTTCGAAGGGTTGTGATATTATTTCAATCTAAGTACGGAAAGTAACGCAATAGATTGCGACGAGGAGAGTGCTTTAAGGTGCAGAGACTAATTGTAAGTGATATAATTGGTTGACAAACTCTATACGTCCACGATATAAAATAGTCAATAGATTTTAAGCTTTTCATCATGCCTCGTTTATACATACATAAGATCTCTTGCACTGAAGCTAAAAATATTTATCCCATAATAATAATCTGTCCAAGTTGTAAGGTGCTTGAATATATTTCTTCGGTAAAGTGATCCATTCAAAACAAAGGGTAGCTTAAGCAGGATATTTTTATCTCGACATAACACAACATGATATAGTTTTTTCAAATTATTTCGCTACCAAAAAAAATGCCAACTATTACGGCGTATCGAACAATAAGGGAAATCGTAAATTCGTAAAAATAATAGGTGGAAAAGTTGACCTCGCAATACATACTTTGTAAACTCATTTAATGATCTCGGAAATAGTACTAATAGTAATAATCATTTTATACGCGTGATACTGTCTGGGATGTGCGCTTTCACTTGATTTAGAATTATGCCTAGTTATAATGGTACCATAACGGTGATGCAGTGCGATCTTTTATCACTGCTTCAAGATCCTCTTTTAGCATCATGCGAACAAGTGAGAATGATAATTATAGAAGAGAAGGTTGATACCAAAACAGTTTTACTATTAGAAAGATTAATGTGGCTTAGTTTAAGGCTGAATTTATTCACGTACTACAAAATGGTAAAAGTGCATTTTTTGATATGGTTAACATAGAAAACGTATGTATGAAAAAGCAGATAAATAAGTATGGAAAATGAGTGTTATGGGTCATGCTCTAAAGGTAGTTCTTCCATAGGTTGAATATTATGCTTAAGAATTAGGTCCTGACCTCGGTACAAAAAATATCCCTTGAACAATTGCCCTTTTAGCATGTAGGGAAACCAATATTCATCATCCGGCCACATTTGCTTGAATGGAATATCTTTCAGATTATACCACTTTGGTCTCATTTCTAGAGAAATAAAAAAAAAAAATTAACACATATTTCTTCCATTTTTAGTCAAATAATATTACGCAGGATCACAAATAGCAATTTAGGTTTTACGTCTGCTTTATTCTCTTCTGCTTAACTATATTGGTAAACTGTGTGATTTGTCTATGCTGGTCTTGATTTTAATCAAACATATTGTTGTTTCTTTTGATCATAAGCCTAATATACGTTTTATGCGATTACAAAGAAAGCATGCAATTTATATAATTTACTTTGTAAGATATTGAAGTATCGAACACTATATATTTCTAACTTAAATTCGCAAAAATGCTCACCTTCCGATTCTATAAGTTCCCCAAAATATTTGAATGTCTCAAAAACATGAACTTCTAAGATTGTACTATCATTCTCAAATTCAAATTCTAAGATTCCAATTTTGTTTAATTTCTTCGTGGATAAACCACATTCTTCTTTTAGCTCGCTATAAATAATAAAGAAAGATTTTTTAATAAGTTTCTTAGCCTTTAGCGTGTCCGCAACAGTGAGAATGCAACAGACTATTTTGTAATATTTCATATTGTGAATATTGTATTTTAAGTTTTATTTTTATGTTAATATTTTTATACACCAATGTGCTAGTGTTGATTCCACGGATACATTTTATACTTATTTGACTGTCCGATGTTGTGCCTGCGTATACAAAGCTATTTAATTGGAACTTATTTAACAGCCCCTTTGATCGTACACTGAGTTACACATAAATATTTATCGAAAGGAAATCACATAGAACAATAATATATTTACCAAAGTTTCTACTGTACTCCACAGAAAGGACTATCGTTTTAAAGTAAATCTTTCATTCTGTTCAACTCGAATCAACAAGCTTTGCATACCGGTGCACAAAGTTAAACACCTTTGTTGGGATCCATTGTTATTCAATGTATCAATTACTACGAAATATAAAACGTTGTTGAACAAATTCGCGGCATAAAAATTTCACTTTGTTTCCAATCCTTAGATAAATGAATGTGCGATAATCCATTGAGCAATTTCGAGGTACTGACACGTAAAGAAAAATGCAAAAAAATGTGTATTATACCGAATAGCCGCCTGACCAATTGTTTCCCCAGGTTCGACTTTGCCGCCGAAGCCATTCCATTTTCCTTCTCCAAACCCACGTTTTTTTAAGCCAAGCAAAACTTCTGTTGGTTTTCGAATGAACACCAAAGAAAACAGTTTTCTTGCAGTCATTTTTTACACTTCGGTTTTCGATTGATTACTCAACGTGGTATATCGCGGTAGAAAGAATGTAAACAACGTACAACTCGTAACAGCCTGTGTGTGCGAAGTGGAAAAAAACACTATCGTACATGCGTACACTGTCGTACTATTTCAAACCCAACAATAACGGTTTCCTGTTCCATTGACATGTAAAATGTCGATTTGTAATACGTAATTCTGCAGCTTTACTATGAAAGGTTATACCAGTAATATGTGTGTTGCATTAGAATTGTTTTCAAAATTTTTATACTATTAAGTTGAGTTTCGAAAAGCTTAACAAACATAAATATAAAGTATAACGTCAAACGACACGTGGCGCGGCGACTTATATATGTTTCGGAAGTATATATAAAATATGAATTAAATAATTCAGTAAAATAGGCAAAATATAAGTTAAACTCAAGAATGTGCCTTAAATAACATCGAGTGTCTCATGATTTTTGTATTTATTTTACAATTTGTACAAAGTATCTATTTACATGAAATACTCAAAATCTGAACACGCATGAACAGAATACAATTGATGATCCTAATTCAAGCTACTTACACCCTCGGTATACTGATTATAGATAGGAAATTAACTGTTATTAGCTTGTGGGGTTTCTTCAGTTTCTGTTGAGGTTGCTTCGGTTTCTATCGATACTTCATTGTCTGGAACCATTGGCTTTGGCCTTTCGGGAAATAGAATATTTTTGGCTTCTGACACTGCGTAAGCGCAAGCACTTTCTTTACTTTCACCATTCTAAAATAATAAGAAACGTCCTTACGTACAAATCTTACAAGAATCAGTTGTGTGCTGAATTAAGTTTAAAAACACTAATTTAATACATGAACCCTTGCATGTATTATGCTTTGAACTAGGTACATTACCTTCAGTTTATCAAAGTACGTTTCATAAATAGGCCAGCAATTTTTGCTTTCTTTTAAACTCCATGTACTTTTTGACATTAACTCTGAATGCAATTTTCTGTAACATGGTTTGACGTCAGTATCAAAGTAAGAATTATGTACTCATTTTCAGAAAAATTTATTGATTTTGCATCGATAATAGACTTACGCCCTGATAACATCCTCTTGGTATAAAATTTGTCTTACTTTAATCTTTGGTAATGATGGAGCGTAAGTAGGCTCATATTTTGGTGGAAATGCCTTATATATGTCATACCAAAGTGGTCGATTTTTATATTTTATAGCACCGGTACGAACAAGTCCATCTATTCTAAAATGTTAGTGTGTGCAAATTTGTTAAAATTCAAAATTCTGCTTGTATTCATAGAGCAGAAAACAATTGGTTTATTAAAAACATGAATTATAACCTAAATGAAAAGAAATCGGTAAAGTCTAAGAGATAAACTGATGTTGACTGTACCTTGAAAAAATTGATCCGATTTTATACAGTCTACTTGATGCCATTATATTTTTTTAAATGACCACTTGATAAGTTCAATATGAGTTATTATACAATTTGGTCACAAGTGTATAACAGACACTAAACTGCACTGAACGCGGCAGCCATATGTAAATATAGAATTTACCGACCCACCACGAAATCGACTGAGTCGAGTCTACTTTATCGATTCAGTCTGTCTGTGCTCTACTTTACCAGTTTTACAAAGTCGGTCTGAAATATCGACCGAGTACAATATCACGGAAGTTCTATTCGCTCGTTTTGAACGGGCAATAAGCGCGCTCGTCGGGCGCCATCTTTTCTCTTGTGGGGGAGGGTGAGTTGAACGTTTCTGCATTAGTGCTCCTAAAAAAACGTTATAAAAGTGGTAAAAAGTAGTGTTTCGGGTCGCGAGTGGTATTAAAAGTGTTGTGAGGACCTCTTGTACTCGGGAGACATGGATTCAGAGCGGCGGTCATCGTCATGGGCAATTATCTTCCAATTCCTACATCGGGGCGGCAGTGGGGACGATGTCACTCGGCGAACTTCTTCCTCGGTAAGTTTTATATCCAGTACCTCAATACTAGTCTGTGAATTTTCATAAATTCGATACGTAAATTTGAAATCGTAGGTCCTAAAATATATGAATCATATAATATGACTAAAGCAATCGGTCCCCAAACGCAAAAATGTTCGTCAAATAACATTGCATTCCCGCGTACATACGTAGAACCATAACTCATTTTCGATTTCAATTTATTCGTCACATTGGGTTTCGGAGGATTTTGATTCTATTGAGGGAAACAGCTAGTGTTGTTGTATTATTACATCGTGCTGGGCTTGTCGATCTAACAGCCGTTGTTTAATTCTTAGAATTTCCGACTCGCTTTGTTCTTGCAATTTCTTGTCGACAGACTTTCTATTTCCTTTCGTGCTATCGCTGAACGGAAGACAAAGGCGAATACACTGGTAGGAAATGCTTGCGAGAGTAACAAAAAATTATAAATAAATTGCTATAAACAATTGCGAGAATGATCTGATCTGTGGTGTTTGTGGGACGGGCGTCGGTGACGTCAGCCTGATGTCGTCAGGTTGGCTGTGATTGGCAGGCGTTTCCACGCGTGCTTTGCTTTACTCTTAGGACAATAATCAACAAAGTTGTGTGCATTTGTACAATTTAAAAAATAATTGAAGCCGGTAAAATAATTTGCGACTCGTGGTGTTGATCATTTCTGACTTAGATTGCTTCAAATATCTACCAAGTCTATTCCAAATTGTTGATCTACTATACTAAATTAATGCCGGTTAACCTATGACATATATAGTTATTGAAGAATTATGCACACGAATAAACACTACTGAACATCTGTATACATTCAACGTAGACTAGAAAATACGTCGAATAAAAAATGGGTTAGTAAAGATATAGCGATAAGCTTTTATTAACTAAATTTTATAATTAGAAGAATGGTGCATCTGTACATTATTCAGAATCGTTTTACTTATTTTCGACTCTAGACATAGAAGTTCGGGTATGCCCAGGGAAAGATATTTTTGAACGTATGAATTACCTTTATCAGGTAATTATATTTGTTCCTATTGTTCAATATTATCCTTACGAGGACGTAACTCTTTTACTTTTTATAATTAGGCTGGGCATATAATGGCACTTAAAAACAGAGTTGCGGCATCATATTATGGTAACATTATGATGGGTTGTGCGAAAAAGGCAGTATTAAGAATGTGAGTTAACGAATAATTTGTTCTATTATTCCTGAAATATGCGTATTTCTAATATCATGCCAATAAGCTCGATACATTATTTCAATAGCGATAAAGACTTACAATTGCATTCGTTGATCATTGCGTACGATATTCCAATGTTTTGCACTTTAAAGTGTAAGTAATATGTGGCTCTTTACAGTAGTCCAAATATAAAAAGGTCAATTTGCAAATCTTGTCAGACACCTTTAATACCTGGGAAAACTGCAAGAGTTAGACTAATTTCAAAGCCTGAAAAGAAAATTAAATGGACGTGTTTGACTTGCTTAGAAAGTAAAAAGTATCCGACAAAAAGAGCATACAAATTGTGGGCAGATCAACCGGAATCTGTTGTGCAAACATTTGATTATACGCCAAAGGTTAAAGAGAATAAAGAACACAGTGCAAAAATGGAAATAGAAAACTGTGATAATATAAATGAGGAAAATAGTAAAGTAGATTGAACGTTCCTTAATATTGTTATAAAATAATATTGATCAGGCATAAACACTTTTCGTCGTAAGTATGAGTATGAATATTTTTTATTAATGATTTACGTAAAATATGTTACAATGTCATAATAAATTTGTAATTAATAAACAGACAGTTTTGCTAACTGGAATATTTATAACCATCTAGTAATATATGATCTCGATAATAGTTTTACATTAAATGTTCTTAGAAATAACTTGCTCATAATTAAGTTACTATTCTTGAGTACACGATATAATGTGTGGTGAAAGCCGTTCGCAGTAAAGTTCCTTGACCCCAATGTGTTCGCATTGACAATAGTCGGATGAGTTTAAACTTAACTCTTCGAAGATGACAGAGTCTGGTTCCAATGAAAGTGAACATCCAATGGAAGTGATGCGAACGTCTTTATTAACTAACTATGATATGACTATATCCGCCCATCGCCAGTGAGACGTATGAAATATCAAACCGCAAATTAACAATCGTACGAACATGCGACCGTAATCAAATCACAGATTTATCGATTTAAAATCAGTCATTAAATGCTAACTTAAATAAATATCATTGTAAATGTGTGAAACACGGTGCGCAAGCAAGAAGTGTACCTCCTTGACCCTACGTTAGTGCCTGGTAGACGAACACTGAACGTCTTTCTTAATATCTAGTCAGTTATGTCGATGTTACGCTCGTGTCATTACGCGTAGTGAGCTTATTGTTAATATGACGCATCATGGTTTGGAGGGGCCATGGAATGGCAGTGTTAATTATACGGGGATATAACGCTATAAAATAATGGTAGACGGTATAAGTACGTCCTTTTCCGCGTAAACGTACACAAGTCATATAAATACTAAACTAGTGAGGAAGTAATGAAAAACTGGGTTTGGACGGAATTCTACACATCCACTTATATACATATATCTGTCGTGCCAAGCTTCGGTCGTTTCACAATGTCTATTACCTAATCTTTTTTGATTTTCCTAGTAGTAAGTCTAACAATAAGTTAGATAGGACCACAGGTTGGCAACGCACACATATATACATGCACACACCAGCTACAAAGGGTTGAGGGTTGAGGGGGGGAGGATATTTTACTCCAGTAATATTGACTGTAGTTCGTCGTTACTCTGCACCTTGTGTCCTTTGCATGCTGTTCAGGAAGAGTTCGAACTGAAATTGCAAAAGTGTACGGTCAGTGCAGATGTTTACTGTTTGTTCTTTGCTGTGCGATAATACGTATAGAAAAAAAGAAAAAAAAAGAAAGAAAGAAACTCATGCTCTTCTCTTGCACACGCGTTTACTCGCAGACAGACCTAACAATACTATCCGGTTATTGTCCAAGAGGTGTGTGCATGCGAGTGTTGTATTTTGGAAAGGCGCGTGCAGCGGATAGAGTCATGGACAGAGAGGTACAATGCACAATCATGAAGATACATTCAGATAGAAAAGGGTTTGTATAAGGGTTCATTTATACTAGCCCTGAAACAAATTGAGGTTGGCCATCGCAATCGAGTGTAAGCTGAGGCATTACATTCTGGGAGGGTTGAAACGTTGATCCTTGGAAACCCATCGCTGACTCGTACAGCTGTTGTTAAAATCATATACATCAGCCTTACAACTGTTAGCAGCTTTCAATACCGTTAAATAGCTTGGTTTGAATCTTTAACGATTTACGGGAAAATATCTTACGTTATGGTTGCCTGGAAGTGTTGTGTAATCAGGTGTAGATGGACAGTGCCTGTTTGTGGGGAAAGGTCTTTGTATAGTAGCATAAGTATTATCCTGGGACGTGTCGCCCATACCGACACTCACACCACTTCCTCGCCTTTCAGTATTAAAACCACCTTCCGGTTCACTAAATACTTGCATTGTCAGTTCTTGCTCTTCGTACAATTTTAGTTTTCTGAAAAATTCGATTTGTTTTTTGTAAATCACATCGTATTATCTAATTCTTAATCGTATTGGAATCGCTTACTGTTCAATCCAAAGCGGATTCTCAGTTGTATTTAACTCGTCGATAATTTGTTTCTTAATCAGTCCATCCTTTTTCCGTATATCATTTGGCACAGTTATTACCCTATAATGATTTTCTCAGTACATATTTGCATTTTTCTCTTACGGATTATTCAAACCGTGTTTGATTAGATTTATTGACTTACCAATGGCGTAAACAGCAACATACTACTGTAACAGTGACAGCACCAACTAATAACACAACTAACAGAGCAATCAACGCAGCCAGTGCTGGATCAAAAGATTCTTCTTGCACTCCCGCATAAGCCGGCTAAAAACCACAGTGAAAGTCGATTAGGAATTATAATAAATTGCGAGTTTATTATTCCCGATAGAGCATAATAGAAGCAATATAATATCGTACCACAACGTTTTCAATCGCGAAACCAGCATAATAGTCCTTCAAGAAGTCATACTTCGCATCAATAACTTTCAAAACATGCGGAATAGGTGCAATTGTTTGCGTTTTTGGTTCAACAACGTGTAAATACATATCGCACCTAAAACCATTTTAATTACATGTTAGACAAACGTATTCGAATAATTACTACCTCGAATAATTTAAAAATATATACAATAATTACCATTCTCTTCGGATATGGCCTGATGCATCCACATGGTACCGGATGTCATCAACAACAACTCTACTCTGCGTTGCATTTGACAATTCAGATACGATTTCATCGCGTTCGCGGTTTACTTCCTCGGGTGGTCTTGATAAAATGACTCTTACTAATTGCGACGGTTCGAAAACCCATACCTTAATTCCAAGAAAAAAATGTATAAAATTATTGCAGTTGTGAAATATTGAAATTAACCAGGAAAGGAACACTTACGTGAACTCGCGTCCTAGCGTATCGCTCGGGGATAGCGGTCTCTTTAGCTATCACTTCGACGATAAATCTATCTTGATTGTATTCGGCCATGTATCCACTAGTTACTAGTTTTCCGTCTTGCGTAACATTAAAAGGACTCGGTACAATTGAACCGCTAGGTTTCTCCGAACCGTATTTATAAAGATTGGCACTGGCTACGTAGTAATGAAGTGTTCCATTATCACCCACATCCAGATCGGACGCAGTCACCTTCGTCACGAAATCATTTACGTTTGCCATTGAATTCACACCAGCGTAGTAATCGTTGCGTTCGAAAATCGGTGGATTGTCATTTTCGTCTAAGATCGTTATAGTCACATTCGTTTGTCCGTGATCTCTACTTTGTAGAAAGGGTTGTATGGCTTGCGTAGGATTAATATAAACATCAGGATCATTAGATGCGAGAACCGTTATAATGTATTTATCTCGTATCTCTCGGTCAAAGGATTTATTTGCATAAATGCTACCATCGGTTTTGTCCATGTAAAAAGCGTAGCCTTCGTTTCCTACAATATACATTTCGGATAAGTGTATCAAATTTCTCAGAGTTCTCTAGTATTTTTTGTTAGAAGTTATACATCTTTTTTTTACCTGCTTCGATGTAATAATACACTTTGGCATGTCTGCCTTCGTCTTTGTCATCGGCAGTTACTTTTCCTACAAAGTAATCCTTTGGTCGGTTTTCTGATATTTGGAAGTGGTATTTATCATCGAATTGAGGCATGTTATCATTTGTGTCGACTAATTGTACAGTTAGTAAGCGTAAAGTTTCATAGGCAGTGGGAGTACCATGATCAGTAGCCACGAGTACCAGCTAAAACGAGTTAATTCGGCATCAGCAAAATATATCGACTATATCTACATGTTTAAAGAAATGTGCAATCGTGTGTGCACTCAAAATTACCTCAAATTTACTCTTAATCTCACGATCGAGTATTATTTTAGATCGTAATTCACCGGTTTCTTGATCGATAGAAAATTCCTCGGTCTCTTGGATATTTCTATTTCCAACTTTTAAATGGTAGCTTATGCGCCCGTTTTCACCAGGGTCGCGATCAACGGCCTTTACGGTTAATATCAAGTAATTTGGGACACCAGCGTTCTAGAGATTCAATTCACTTATTGTTAGAACATTTGTCGAATAGGCTGTAATGGATAATTATGTAATTGCTACGATAATACAATGACGTACTTCTGGAACTTCGACAGTCGCGTTCGTTAGTTCTGGCATAACGAATTGTGGTTTATGTTGATTCACTGGCGTTACTCTTATATCAACGTAACATTTGTCCGAATGAGGTCCTTCACCTGCGCCATCCCTTGCTTCTACTTCGATCCTATACGATCCAGCTCTTCCCAAAAGAGCTGCGCCTGGATATAAAATACCAGTCTCTCGGTTCAATGAGAAGGATTCATTCTCATTGCCTCGAATTATGGTATACCAAACTTCTCCATTAATTCCTTCGTCATGATCCACGGCTCTCACCTTTCAACGAATAACACACTCCCGTAAATTCATCAGCTCTGTCTCAAGTGGGAAAATGAATTATATGTATATTGTATTAGCACGTACTTGCAAGATTGGCGCTGGTGGATTCACTGGGAGATTTTCCGCGACAGAAGCTCGATAACTGTGTTGTGAGAATATAGGTCTATTATCATTAACGTCGATGAGTCTTATTAGTACGGGAACCGTAGTACTTCGCCGGGTATTTAGGTGAGCACCATCACTGGCCATCACTCGGATAGTAATTTCTGGTGTAATTTCTCTGTCGAGAACAGTAGCACCGCCAACAGTAATTTCACCAGTTTCATGGCCTAGAAATAATGATGAAATGGAATATCTATAGCGTCTAGCTTGTAAAACAGCAGTGTAGCGCGAGGAGAAGGGTCCGGAACTCACCGATATTAAAGTCTGCAGCATGGTCTCCGATCAGACTGTAGCTTACTTCTCCGTACATTCCTTCGTCTCCATCCGTAGCCGTTACAGTTGTAATATGCGTACCTGGTGGTGAATTTTCTTCTACTGACGCATTATAATATTCTTTCTCGAACTTAGGATCTTGATCATTCACGTTTATCACAGTTACAGTAACTTTAGCCGTTGCTGATAGTTGAGGTACACCAGAATCGTAAGCTACCACTGTGAATTCTAATTGTTTCGTTTCTTCGTAATCGATGGTTTGACTGATCCTTACGATGCCTGCAAACAGTGGTTTCGAATAAAAGAGAAAAATTGAAAATTAAATACGGGAGGATTTGCGATATTTTTATATCGAGTGTAACACACCAGTAATGTTATCGATGTTAAAATAGGGACTGGGTGGTTCAATCGCGTAACCCGCAATATTACTGTCGCTATCTATCGCGGTAAAAGCACCGACGACCGCACCCGCTGGTTGCTCTTCTTGCATTTCGATTAAATATTTTGGATTTTCTCTTGTCCAAGGCTTCAAAAATTCTGGTGCCATGTGGTTGACATCGATAATCGTGACAACTAGGGTACCTGACAAAATGAATCGTAATTAATAGAATAATCTTTCGGCAGACTTTAGATTTATTAGTTATTTAAAGTACCTCTTCCTTGCTGTAACGTAGGCGCCGTCGTATCGCTCACTACAATAGTAATGCTCACAGTCGCTGCAACGTCACGATCCAATGGTCTCACTACGGATACTTGACCCGTAGCACGGTCAACAGCGAAAAAGTCCTATATATAAATTGTAAATTTAATAAAACTATATCGAAGCACTACAAGTAAGATACATTCAAAATATAATTTTCAACTTGAGATGCAAAGAAGTATACCTTGAAAGATAGACTATGATTGACTTTCTGACCATTTCGATCGATCGCTGTAATTGGTTCCGATATCGCAAAATTCAAAGCTTTTAGGTTTGTACTGTCTGGATCGGTAGCTTTTAACGTCGTAAATACGGTGCCAATGGGGGTATCTTCAGTGACTTCGGCTCTTTGAGTTTCAGGTGTAAAGTACGGTGATTTGTCATTGCTGTTCTCTACCTTGATCATTAGGGTCGTTGTACCCGTTAAACTCGGTGTTCCTATGGTGATAGATTATATACATTTCACATATAAGTTTATTATGGATAGTGAATATACAACGGCTAATTGATCGAGTGCAATAACTTCACACCTTTATCGAGTGCAATAACTTCAACGTGATATGTGTTTTTGTTATCGTAATCTAATTTTCGAAATACTGTCACTACTCCTGTCGTTTCATTGATAACGAAATCATCAAATGCGCCCTTTTGTATTGCATAAATGAGTTCGGCGTTAATTCC
Organism: Trypoxylon attenuatum; assembly: GCA_963989405.1. Taxonomy (NCBI): domain Eukaryota; kingdom Metazoa; phylum Arthropoda; class Insecta; order Hymenoptera; family Crabronidae; genus Trypoxylon; species Trypoxylon attenuatum. The sequence continues at coordinate 12,055,036 of OZ022489.1, read as the reverse complement.
AGTATCAGCGTCGGTCGCCGTGACTTCTTCCACAACAGTTCCTATAGATAAATTCGGATGTGATTAGGCCTGTAGGGAAAAGGGTCGATATTTCGAAGAGAAAAATCGTGGGAAATAAGTGTTTCGTACCAATAGGAGATATTTCTGGTAGACTAGCAGTATAGAGGTCTTGCGAAAAAACTGGTGCATTATTGTTAACATCACGAATAGTTATATTCACCACGGTGGAATCAACGAATATACCATCGTTCGCTTGCACGACAAGTGCAATCCAATCATGGGTCGAGTTTGTTAAATCAACGGGACCTTTGTTCTTAATAGTAATCTCTCCAGTATCTTCGTCAATCGCGAAAAACTCCAACTCTTTTCCACCGACCAAAGAATAAGTAATTTTGGACGTTTTGTCTTTATCTCGAGCTTGGACTCGAAGCTCCGGTTCAAACTTTTCTGCCCCTTCGTCAATGACCGCGCGATATTTGTCTTGCAAAAAACGAGGCGCACTGTCATTAGCATCCATTAAACTAATTCGCAATGATACACTTGTCGTTTGACCTTCCCCGTTATCGTCAGTTGCCTGTGAAAACAGAGCATATTAACACATAGATATTGTCCAAACAAACGCTTTATTTCTGTTCGCTTTTGGTGGCTTCATTAAATAATACCTTATAGGTGAGAAAGTACTCTGTTTGTTGTTCAAAGTCTAAACAAGGCGATGTTCCAGGTGTAGGACACGGGGCTACCATGATAATTCCACCTCTCTTGCTTACTACAAAGTGCTCCGAACCCTGACCTAACAATTGGTAAACTATTCCAGCTGTACCAAATCTAAAACAGAAATCGATTTTTCTAACGTTTCTTCTCTCTTAACACTTATCGTACGAATAACATTTCTACACATGAGCGTATTAAATTCGGAAAAGATGAATGAACTTTTGAACCGTCATTTATGGAAGATTATATCTTACCGTCCACTGTCACGATCTTTAGCCTTAATGGTCATAATTGGAGTTCCTGGTGCTGCAGTTTCTGGAACCATAGCAGTGTAGGTAGGACTACTGAAGGAAGGGGCATTATCATTTGCATCCGTAATCGCAACCGTTACTGTAGCAGTCGATGAAAGCTTCGGGCTTGTATGAACTTCTTCCGCCACAACCTAAACAGTAGTACATAGTAACATAGAACCACTAGTGGCTGGCATCACGTAGTCGCATACGAGAAAAGCATCAATTGCACCTAAATTGTACACGAGTTACTTACGAGAATGATGAATTTTCGTTGATTTGGGTTTTCGTAGTCCAGAGAGCCATTCGCGACTCGAATATTCACTGAGGTACTTCCTGTAGCTAAGACTGGCTCAATAGTAAACGCACCATCAGTTATGTCTTCCAGACGCAATGAAAATACGGAATTCCGGCCCTATAGTTATAACAATTATAATTTTATTTCAATATCGTATGATTATGTATGTCGTGTCACATAATTCAAGAGTCGGACTTTTATGATTTACGCGACAATTTTCCCTTTAATAATAAATTATGGGGCAATGATCATCACTGAAGTATCGCAATTTTAGAGGCAGGTTACATTTCAATCTGAAGACGCGATATTAACTTCAGTAAATTAACAATGTTATACAGCGAAATATGCATCAGGCGTAAAAGTCGTCAATTAAATAGAATCACTTTACTTACTACGTCTGGATCCTTGACCGTCATATCCAGATGTGGTAATGGTGTGCCGTCTGGCACATTTTCTGGTATTTCAATATTATATTCACGACGATTAAAACTGGGCGGTTCGTCGTTAACATCTTTAATCGTGACGGTTGCATTGGCAGTTGAAACTGTCAGCTTGTCATTTCCTGGTATTCCATCAATTAGTTCGCGTGCTTTCACAGTTAAGGTCAGCACTCCGGTCGAGTCCTTTAAAGCTTCTCGGTCTAATGGTTTAGCTGTTCTCAGTTCACCAGTTTCGTCGTCCAATAAGAAATAATCGAATGGATCTAATAAGTAAAATATTCATTTTATTATTAGTGTACTATAAAAACACTTCAATTTTCATATCTGTTATTATTTCGGTTTAAAATACTTTACAACAATTATCGTTTTGTTTTTTTGCTGTTGATCGAACCGTTATCAATTGTTTTATTCGTATCGATTTGAGTTTTAGTGCTGGCAATTTATTGCATAATACAATAACTTTATTTCTATTTTTCATATTTACTAACCACATTGTAATCAATTCTTTCGTCATTATTTATTTTCATTTTATAGCATATATGCACTTTCTCTGCTTTTCTTGAGTATACTCGTTGCAGTTTAAAAATAAATAAGCACACAAGTGCTCGTTTTCGAAGCGAAATGAAAGACTTAAAAGGGCAAAAGATTTGCTTGTTAAACCGGATGTAAACTGGAGCACGTGTGTAAACGATGTGAACCAACAAATTAATTATGTCGCGTATAATATTTACGGTACTTGTCAAAAACGTAGAAAACGAACTTACTCGTGACTAGTTCGTAGATCATTTTTCTGGGCATTCCACGATCCCCGTCCCTGGCTTTCACTGTCATGACTAGAGTTCCAATGGGGTCATCCTCGCGAACCACACCCGTCAAAGAGTCCAGAAATTCCGGGGGACTATTTTGAATATCTGCCACCTTTATTTCCACCCCTGTAGTTCCATTATTAAGTCCATCCTATAAGTAAAACTCACTATTGTAAAGAATCTTTTAAAATAAATCGTTCAGAATAATTATATCGACGATCGATTTGAATCTAAATATTCCTGAACTATAATCCGCTTTTGCAACGTCTGTAATTTTTTTTTTTTGTGACATTGGGTATTGTTTAAATTTCAATCAAAACAATTGCAAATTTTAAATTTTAAATTTTAAATTCGATTTCTAGACGATTGTAACGCGAACAAATTTTCTCGTTCAATGAAACATTAAAAACTGCTGAAATTAATGCGTGGTAAAAAATAATACAAAGGAATAAAAGAGCATGAACAATAGCCCTATGCAGATAATCAAGAAGCTGGTTATTTATTCATGTCACAAATGAGGCAGAGCCTTATCTTATGAGAAGCACGTCAGCCGGATTCAGGATAAGTGTGGCGTATTATGGTTTCGGAGGTCTTGTCATGAATAGATTTATTCACAGCATTACTAGAGGATGCCGGGATGCTCCTCGTGGCAGCATAATTAAAATCAATTCCGAGGCTATACTCACGCTTGCCCTGAGCAGTAGCTGGTAGAAGGGCCTCTCCCTGTAGTCGAGCGGTTGCCGCAACACCAATGCACCTACGTACGTGTTCTGGCTCTTCTCTACGTTAACGATGCCGAATTTTTCGCAAGCATCGAGAAACTGAAAGGGATAATGCATTCTGTTATTTTACAGTTTTATTTTTTACCCATATGCGTCTACAATGAGTTTTTCCTTTTTCGTGTTTGCCATTTCACTTTTAGGAAGATTGAGATTGAAAGCATTTGTCCCTTTTGCGAAAAAGTGAATGCATTTTTTCATTTTTTAAGCGAAGGCTCGTATAAGTATACCTCTTATGAAAAGACAGATTTCTTTTTAATGAATCGATGAGATTGTTATTTATCGTTAATTATATTTAACGATAATGCAACGCACTAATACAATTTCCTAATAAATATTTCTAACAAAAAACTGATGTTGAAAAAGTGGTAGAAAAATTTTTATTCGAATTTATCTCAATTTTATAGCAAATGCTCCTATTCTACTTTTGTCACGTATACTCGTTGAAAATTGAAAATAATTAAGCACACAAGTGATCGTTCCCAAATTTAAATGCAACACTTGAAAGCTTCATTATTTTGCGCATTCGTTAATTGATATATATAATGAATAAAATTCATGTACTCGCAGTTGTTTTTTAATTTCAAAGATTGCATGACAGTTTAGGATTCACTTATCCTGTATAAGAGGAAAATCGATTGTTTGGGAAATGATTCGCAAGGGAGGCCATTGGAGGCATTAGTTAGGCTAAATTTAATGACCGAGCAATGTGCGTTCGAGTGGTGGCCATGTATAACGAAAGAGGCCATTAAAGTTTGTCGCCGCCGTAAAGCCCGTGGGTCATCAGTTAAAAGGTTTTACAGTTTTATTGGTGGACCAATGGTCCCTCTGAATTTATTGAGCAGATATGACAGAGGGTCTATGCGGTTATACAGCTGCTAATACTTTCCTAAAAGCTTCTTTCTTGGATGCTTAATAATTTTAATTAACGCCAGTGACAGAAGTATTGAGTTTTTTTCAAGAGAAATATCTAGGTATCTTTCGCACTTTTTAGCATAGTACTCAGCGCTGGAAATGTTGCTCGAGTTGTTCCATTCGTAGAAATATGTAAGAACTCGAAGAAATCAAGATTCCTGAGATTTTTGGGAACATCGAGAAAATCAAGTTTCCGGAAACTTTTCGCATTGTTGTGAACTATAGAATTACAAAAAGTAAACTGTCTAATGGTGCTTGGTCTCTTCTTTTAATTAAACGATTCAAAGAGATTAATTTTCTAGTTGAGAATAAATGTTTTTGAAACTATTGTTAAGGGACAAAGCTCCCATGGTTTTCCGAATGGAGAGGGATATCAATTTATAATTACCAAGGTGGAACTCGTTAAACTGAAAAACCTGGTTATATAAACTCTTTAAATATGCGAAATAAAAAATAGTTCAATCAAACGTTTTGCAATTTTTATGAAAAATATCTTGGAAATAAAAAATGTATACCCTTTTCCGTCTAAAAAGAAGGTAAAGCCACTCTTCCTTCTAGAAGTCACCACAAAAAATGTGTTATATGTATACTAGCAGGTTACCCTCTTTGATCCGGTTAATTTAAAAAAAAGAGAAAAGTGTGTGTGGCTCAAAAATCAGATAAAATATGTAGAATGTGTCGCGTTGAAATTATAAATTATAATTGAGTAATAAATATGCATTAAATAATATTATATTATTACTATTCAAGTTAATATACGTTCATTATGTTATTAATTCTGTCAGTGGCCTTAAATAATTGATCGTTCTTAAGTGCAAGCCATTTTGCAACAAAAGGTTTTTTTTTTAAAATACCATAATTGTTTAATCCCTTAACATTTTTAATTCAGGAGCCGTCCTGCGTGTAATAAAGTACCAGGCAAGCAACAAAGCACGTCGATCTTTCTCACGAACTTTTAACTTTATTTTTTTACGAACTTGGTTCCTCCAGAAGCGAAGCGTTTTTCAATAGGGCGCATTACAGGCGCGGCGATTTTATTACAGCAGAAACTTTTCACAAAGCAGAGCTATAGTCGAATTGGACAAGACTTATTATAGGGAATGTCATTACCAATTCTGAAAAAAAAGTTCTACGAACTCGAGACCCGGCAATCGATGCTATACGTAACAGTTTGCATCATTAATATCTTCCAGCTGCAAAAGGATTATCGCGTAACTAGAAGCGAGTATCGTCACGGTAAAATCGCACTGGACTTTCTCTTCTTTCACCTGCCTTACGGGAAGTTTGCAGATCACGAAATTCGCTATTGATTTTTTTCGCGGGAAAGAATAGTTGTAGCGCAGAGCTTGCTGATTTTGTAATGTAAAGTGAAACTTATTCTAGATAATAATTGGTAGAAAAAAGTTATAGTTAAAGATTCAATACTCATGAATGCTAATAATTTTGCATATTACTTCTTCTACACATTTTGTATTCTTTCTAGTAACCGTGTAACGAAGGTTCAATAAATGGTGTTCATTAGTAGAAGATTAAATTAAATTAAATTAAATTACTCGCTAATTATTATAATATTCTACATTATGTTTCCCTTTACTAGTATTGAATCCTATTATTAATGTCTATTATGGGTGCTTATGATCGGATAATTAGCTAAGCTTGAAATTATTACTGATTCATATTTTACAGTATATAATTATTATAGTATTTCAGTTATTTTATTAGTAAATTTTTTATAGAAATTACGTTCTACTGCTCGAGTTACTGTGTTTATACGAGTCTCTTCCTTTAAATTATCTATCGTATTTAAGATTCGTGTTACAATTGCGCACTAATTACAGTGAGTTTTATGCAAGCGAAAATCTTAGTAAGTTCGTTTGCAAAAGGAGCTCAAGTAAGAGAAGAAAGTTCATTGACCGTGCTGTCGAGTGATACATTTCCTTGGAATATTAGTGGTCCAAGGGCTCTAAGGAATATTAATGGCTCACCTGTGGCTGTGGCAAGCAGCTCAGATCTATGGTGTCACCAAGAAGGTCAGGATCCACAACCCTGATGCCTGGAAGAATAGTGGAGCCAACTGGCGTGTCCTCTTCGGCCACTGCCTCGTAAGGAACGCCCAGGAAGTGCGGTGGGTTGTCATTTTCGTCGAGGATGATCACGTATGCATCCACACCGACAATATTTGGCTGCTGACCCGCTGGAACTTCATCCTCCAGTGTGACTCGAAATCGTATTGTGTCATTTTCCTGGAACATAAAATAAAGCATATTCTTGTTTTAGTCTTATCCGGACTATTAGTCGATTATAAATATTGAAAGATAGTAGAAAGTCCTACTATCATACATAGTTTTGTGGAGAAAGTATCGCAGCTTGGATAAAATAGTGACACAACTCCACAATCGTTATTTTTAAATTTTCACTATAAAAGTTATAGAGAAACATTGGCCGATCGGTCATAAAAATTTCATTCATTCGGTTTCACGAGTAAATATTTTAAATAGATTCAAATACGTTTAAAGACGTATTTTCAAAATTCATATCGGTGGACGATGTACTCTAATAGATTTGAAAGTTACTGCAGTGTACTTTCAAAAGCCAACGAGTCTTCCATGAAATTCCTGTATATGATATACACCCAACTTGATTTTACATAAGTGAAATCTCTTAAAATTCAGTGAAACTATTAGTATTTCTAACAACGAAACTTACGGATACTGTTATTCCATTACATACTCTCCGAGTTTCGTAGCTGAGTATCCGTTTTCCGCGTTTCAGTAACATGACCAGTAACACGACTCGAACGTAGAATACGGTAGCGTGAAAATCCCCTCGTTATCCAGTGTTACATCGATCCTTTTGTTTTTTTTTTAACTTTTTCCCGTAAAATTACCCTCTACCGGGATGTACTCAATTTCCACTTGGTATTGTATTAATAACGAGCGGAGAAAATACAACTTTAAGTAGAACAAAATTGAAGAATTCTTTTGCTAGATCCTTTAACTTCTGTCGGAAGTGTAAAAGAGAAAGAATAGTCCTGCGTGAGTATTACTGAAACTCAGCCAAGACAAATCCCAAGAGGTGCCAACCTAATTGTCTCGGATCACATGCGCGCAAGGCAGAAAAATAACGAGGCAGCAGAGGCACCTGCTGTGACAGGCTGGCGAGCAGTAGGAAATAAAAGGAAAATATCGCTGAGAACGTAACTGATAAAAAACCGAGTGCAGATCCAAGTGGATGAGCAAAATTCGCCAGGATATCAAGAGAGCGGGGTTCTGTGCAGACTCGAAGTACACAGAGAGGAGGCTCTTGACGTGGAGATCAGCGTGGTACTCGTAGCCAGACGATCCAGTACAACGACTCACAAACACGATAATTTTCGTGCTCGCGAACCGGGAGAACTGTCTTTCTCCAGTTTTCACGTCCGCTGAAAGCCATGCAAGTGTTTCTGTCCTTCGTCGTATGGCCAACCTTGACGGCTTGCCTTTTCTGACCCGCCGGAAGTGACAGTCACGCGATGCTTCTCCCCCATTGTGTTTTCCTTTTCGTCTTTCGTATTCATAGCAGGAATCTACGCCATACAAAGCTATAGAAGGTTCTTTTCAAATCGGTTGCACAAATCGTTATCAAGTGAACTATTCGTTCAGAGACATATTTTACTACGTCAGAACACTATTTATTATATAGATATAATTTATTCTATAGAAATGTTGTAAATTGTATGTTTTTTATTTAATTTCGTTTAGTACAACAGCATATCAAAACTGTGCAGTTTACAGCTCTAAAAAAAAAGATAAAAATAATACTATTTATAAAAATTGGAAGTTTGTGTAACGCATAACATGCTCACATTTGTTTTGCTCTGGTATTTTGACCTGTATCATACCCAATTCAGTTTTCATTTATTTGTAAAAAATCACAATATCTGGTTTAACAAGTTTTTTTGTATTAGTCCAATTAAAAGTTTTTACTGTAAAGAAATAGTTTTTTTTCGGATAAATTTTTTTTACAGAAAACCGTGTGTTACAGAGTTGATTGCTAGTGGAAATAGACTCAAAATGCCGGTTATTAATATCGCGTGTCGAGTTGCGCATACTCGTTAGTTTTTGGAAATTCCATATTGACAAATTCAACATTTTAATAACCGCGTTGCAAAAGAGACAAAAGCTGTGATCGACTGGCATATTGTCATAGGTGCACGGTTTAATCATTTTCTACTACAATACGTCTCTGACGTGCATAAATATATTATAGTCGACAAAAGAAAGTTCAAAATTTCTTGATACCTTTGAATTTTTACTAAAGTTACCAATATCTTGCACGCGAACACTGACAGTACATTTTCCAGCTCATTTAAACATACACGCAGTATTCATCTTGTAATGTATTTATTTAAACAAATTCATATATCGTTTTAATATTAAATTTCATCGAATGTATAAATACAATTTCACTTAGAGCTTAAGATAAAGTTATCCTTTAATATTTTAGATGACGAAAACTGTCGCTTTTCGCGTCACAGTCTAATTCGAGTATGTACATATATCTGGTTTGTTCAGAGTGCTCCGAAATGGAAAAAGCATACTATCGAACCCGAATGGTAATATTACCTTCGATTTTTGTCTACTTCGAAGGATACCGCATTGCGAACGTTGCATCGCGCAGCACCGTCCAAAAATACCAAAACCCAATTGCTCTGGATTTTTCCTAACCGCGACAATTGGTTCTAATATTGAATTCTATGTTTAGATTAATGTATAAACCTTCATATATCGTATATCGAACGTATATTATACGCTGGCAATTTTTTAAACTCACAAATCATTTATGAGCAAAAACCGCAGCAAACGTATAATTGATATTAGGCCATTAGTTGGTGAATAATTATTATGGTATTCCTGCGTCAAAGAAGTTATATGCGGCCAGCCCGTATTAGTGGCTTATCCTATATCACAGTTATACGAGAGTATGTCAGGTCATTAACGTTTGCTATAATGAACGCGTCATAAATGATTCGTTTTCGAATTACGCGGCGATACATAATGGAACTGTGAGCCGTTTAAATGTGAGGTGAACGGGTGTGAGCAAATGACCGAATGGATAATGAGATTGTACTTTAAAGAGTATTCGTGATTTTGCCGAAAATCGAAGAGATTGTCCGACGTGCAAACTCTTTTAACCCTAATCTGCTTGGTATCAGCTATATATTTTTTAATTAAGTTGAAATTAATAATAATTACATAATTATTACAAGAAATTTTATTAATATTTGGTTACATTGACAAGAGAGATATTAGTGCGTAAATGTAATACAAGATTTTTTTAAATCCATACCAAAGAAGAACTCTTATAACCAAGCTAAGGTACAGCTTGTCTCGCATACACACAAATGTTCTCGTAGGAAAAGGCTGTCGGAAAGATATGCCCTGAGCGATTATTTCCGGTTGAAGAGCAGCCACGTTTTTATCGGGCAGTTCTGTTTGACAATGCGCATCGCCAATTCTTTTTAAATACCCGAGGAACCACCCTCCTACAAAAATTCATTGACAGAGGAATACCGTTGAATTGATAACAAATCGAGTTAATATTTCTTACGGTGAAATGACATTCGCCAGTCTCCTGTCTGGAACAGATTGATGTACCGTTGTCGTGCTTTGACATATTTCTCTGAGAAAGAGCTAAAATATGCGCTCAGGATTAATGATAAAGGAGAAAAGCTTCTAGACAATTTCTGACTTTTGATAGATACTCATAGATCATGCAAGTTATTTGAGCCAAATAATATTGTCAATTATCGTAAATATTATATATCAGGTTTTCACTATATTCAAGTAGACGGTTAATAGCCAATTTTCTAGTAAGTCGAATGCTGCACGGGAATCAATATTGGCAGTTACAATTCAAAGTACCCCATTTAATACAAATTCGATGTGATATTAATAATAAATATCGGTAGAGTCGCGAAACATTCTACAATTACTAATTACTAATTTATCAGCGTTAGCAATAAAAATCCCACATATATTTATACATCAATGAAAACTTTTCTTTTAAAAATTCTCTCTAAAATTTCTCTACATTTATCCTGCGACTATATTGGGGAATATTGACGAATATATTAATATCAAAATGGGACAAACTACCTTCATGATTAAATACAGATACGCGAAACGATTAAATTGGAAGTAAATATTAGAATTGAATTCGATTGAATTGTGCAATAATGCGAATCGCTTGGTAAATGAAGTTCTGGATATTCTAGCTCACAAATCGCTAGTTGGCCACACTTTGTTGCTACCGCCTTCCGGAGAGATAATTTAGATTACCAGCCGATATTGACACCCTCTGACAATCTAGACGCGTAGCGCAATATTGAGTTGCACTGTGGCAATATTATTTAACGGTCAGCCGGCTTTATTCACCCTTATGTAAACAATACTTGGCAACTCGCCTAGCAATCTATTCAACAAAGGCCGACCTATACTGTCGGCTTACACTATTCTGTTACGCTTTTATTGCGAATTCGCAGACACCAGGTGACCATCCAATCTGAACAAACCGCCTCTTTCCGGTTCTCTTTGAGTTTCCTCACTCTTGCACAAAATAAATTACCAATATCGCGATTTAATGTGGTTTCATTACGTAGAGAACTGCTTCACGTAGCATATGAAGACTACTTACGGGAATTCATTCGATCTGTATAATATATCTAATGCAATTTTGGTGAAATTTATATTTATATACTGAAGGGATGGAAGAAGCTTTTAGCAAGACTCTCATAGTATGTGTCTTGGATAGATAATTTCATAGTACAACGAATTGAAAAAGAATTTGCTTCAACAACATCATATATTTCAATTTAAAAAAGAAACATTGCTAAAATCCCATTATCCGAGTCATCCACTCTTCCCTTCTCAAGAATCAAGTGTATTGAGTGTATCGTTCAAACTGATAATCGATGACTGGCCATTGTAACATAGTTTTTCCCCGAGAACCACGGAAATCTCGAGCTCGTTTCAACGATGTCAGGTTATTAGCGGTTGATTTTACCGTGAAAATCCAGGGGTAAGAGCGGCAAGCGGTGTAGTTAATTCCAGGTTCGAATCCCTTTTATGTAACAAGCCACCGAGCGCGAATTTCCACGTGTTGACCTATCTGGGCCAATCGCCATTTTGATTTAATCCAGGAAAATAGGCTTATCCTGGCAGTTGCTTTGCCCCTAGGGTGCCTGCCCTCGTCAGTTAGCTGAACAACGCAACAATATTGCGAGACCGCTTATTTGACGTTCTTTGACACCATACGAGCCATGCTTTTCCCGTTTCAAATTAGATAATAGTGTTTCTAGTGTCGCATCATGGGAACTTCGTTAAGAGGCTACTATTAGCAGTGGGGTATGTACTGGTGGCTGGAGTGCAAAAGCTACGATTTTCTATCTCTGGGTCGATGATGGAGTGCCACAAAGATTCCATAAAAATATAATAGAGTATATAATACGTACATTGTCATTTTTTTGCCGGTTTTCATTTATTTCGAAATTCTTGGTAAAATTCGCGTAACTATTATTTTCATTTGTAATGCGACTCCAATATCCTCGAGATTCAATCATTTTTTATAAAGGTAATACTACAGGAAAATATACGTCGCGGGTAGCAGGATTATTTTCCACTCTGTTGGCTCTATCAGTCTGCCACAAATAGGTTGCAAAAGATTTTGCGTGCAGCAAATGAAACACACCGGGCTGATTTGTCGTATCCACCGCGGATCAAGCTATAATCTGGTCAATTAATTTATGCCATTTGCAACTACTCACTGCGGGATATTTATGATTAGGCGAAATGCAAATGCGAAGATTTAAAGCAAAATCCTGTAAATTAGTGCAGCATGCTCGGCTTTTCATTCATGGCGGTTCGCCAATGGGAATGGATCAATGTTCATCGGCTGTACTGGGGATTTTCTGATTCGTCCGATATACGTCCGATGTAGATGTGTATAAGCTTTCTCGGTACAAAAGGTTGTTGCAAGTCATCCTGTATGATATTAGCGTTTACTTCAAAGTTCGTGATATTGGTTAGCAAGATACGGATTTTTATGAAAATATGAATTTCATTCGTAATGCAAAATTGTATGAATTTCCACTATTTATTGACCATTACATAAAATTTAATGTATCTTTTAAAACCAGTTTGTTATCCTATTTCAATGATTCTGCTTTGGCGATTTTACTTTTAGCGCGAAATAGTTAAATATATAGTTAAGTAATATACGTATTTTCCAAATTGGAAATTGAATGTTGCATCATCCGCTGCGAAACATGGACCGGAAACGATTTAATAATGTTTAAGATGAAAATCATATTCGAAATTGCGTTGATGAACTGTAAGAGGTCTCATTTAACGAATAACGAAAGATAGCGCATGAATACGTAACAAAGCACTCTGGTTTTAGTCAGTAGATTGTGGTACAGTGTCGAGAGGTGTCACAAGTTTAGTTAGCCTCATAATTATTAAATATCTGATACCGTTAGCATCAGAATTAATGCCATTACATTAACCGATGAGTAGCTAAATTATTATTCATTTAGGATTATCACATTAACTAGCGAAAATAATCAAATTTAAATCGTATTTCCGAATGGCACGTTGAACATCTGTTCTTTCTTCCAAATGAACTTTCTATTCAAATGCTCCTTCTATATTATTACTACTCATTTATGTCATTTATATATAAATAACACGAGCAAACAATCAATACCGCTTACAAATATCTCATAAATGTAGTCTCATTAATTCTCACAAATAATATATCACACGTAGATTGCTATATTAATATCAGCAGAATTTTAACAATCAATTTCTGGCATTTCGATAACTAAGAAAATTTCCAAAATAAATAAGATCAAATAAAATCAAATGAAAGTTGATCTTATAGAATTTATGATTTAAAGAGTTTCTCACTGTAAAGTTAACCAATGCCTTGGAGGACAAATACCCTAGAGCCAAATGAGTAAAAAGGCATTGTAGGTTGCAGAATTATGTCTGAACACTCAGTGCTTACGTGTGCCATCGAAGTAAAAGAAACAAGTAATGTGCGAAAAATAGAGAAATATTTACCTCACGATTGAGAGGTTTCGCCAGGGTGATGACTCCTGTACGTGGGTTTACGACAAAGTGGTCCGTGAGCTGTATCCCATACTTCACTGGTGATCCTTCGGGATCGTGACCCTTGAGGACAAAGACTTTCGTGCCGACTTTGATTGATTCAGAGAGCGGCAAGCCCGTGGGGTATCCTCCAGCATCTAAGATAGGTGGCTCGTTTACATTGTTACCACCTGAAACAACAGAACACTAGTCTTGCTTTCAGAACTTCCTACGTAATTTCGTCAACCACCCTCTACAGGCTACTCTTCCAGTCCTGTTTTTGTTACGTTTTTCCGTCTGGTCAAATAATGATTTTCTCGTGACCTGTGCGCAAGATTATTAGTTTAAGAGTTTTAAACTCTTAACGAATGTATGAAAAACGTGGTGAAAGAATTAAGTAACTATGAGATTAATATAAAACTCGAATTGAGCTAAAGGAATTAATGATCAAATGTTTTATTCAACGAACGTATGAAACAGAATAGTGATCCGTTAAAACCGTGCAAATGATGAGTAAAACGTGTAAAAGTGAGTCGTATAAAAAAATATGATATAGGAAGAGTCCTACGTTTACTCCGTAACTCGTTATTATGCAATATTGCTGTTGCTAAAGTTTCGGAATTAAAATATGTTCTAGTTGTTTAAATGTGTAATGAGTGCTCGAGTATTATTATAGTACTATAATACTGTATTATCACAATTATAATGTATCAAGGTGCAGTTGCATTAAAATAATCCATCGCACGTTGTACAATATGTAATACGGTTTCATTGAATGAATCTTTTAATACACAAAGCGCATGGAATCATTACGAAATGATGAAACAGTGGACCAGCTATCGATAGCTCAATTCCTATTCAAACATAGAAAGTTCTGTATCGGTTTTGCGGTTTCAGTAATAGTTACTTTGGTAGCCGATCCTACTAAATGCGAGCGGCCTATTCGAAATACACGTTGAATGAAGATTTAACTTTCTATAACACACAGGATGTTAATTAATTTACAAGAAACAGAATTCATCGGAAGAGTTTCAAGTTTTTGAAATCTGAAGATTTCAAAATAATACAAAAATCTGTATTATCTGTTTGACATACAGTAATTAAATCGTCCTGTTTCACCGTAAGACAACTATTAATTGCACTTGAAATGCTTCACTTTCGAAAGATTAAATTGACTCGCAAAGGAGTTGAATTTTGCATGTCCAGCACAAACTAATAATACCAGAAGAATTCTGGAAGCCAGAGAAGTAATAACCGCCAAGAAATAAAAGTGGCAAGTAAATATTGATGTTGGGATCCACTAAACGCTCTTTGCCAAACAGGAAAAGATTAAACCGTAAAACTGAGTCGTGCAATTTCCCTCGAAATAGAATGGCTATTGACCTATGCGCCCGAGATCTAATATCCGAGAGGATGTAAAGATTTTAGTTAAAAAGTATAACAGCGGAAATAGTTTTCTTTGCGAGGCTGTTACGCGGTTGCGACTAATTCGAGGAAAGGCCGAAACAAAGCAAAACTTTCGGCGCTCAAGATTCCCGAGCCGCTAATTCGACAGGCACCAGACTGCCTCGTAAGTCCGAAAAGTCATAAAACTATTAAAAAGTTGGCAAAGTGGCTTCTAGAAGTTTTGAAAGCTCCCAGAAACTGTACCAAACTTAATAGATACGGTAGGTTTTAATGCCGAGGTCGCCAGCTCATTTCTAAGGGCTCATCTCTATTTCTTTAACTAAAGTCGCGCCAAAGGTACCGTGTTTTTCATACTTGACGTTTTTTCCAAAGTGTCTTTAAAAAAGATAACGGATTTGCGAAAGTAACGCAAAGACGAAATAGAGAAACTAATAATTAAATGACAGATCCAAGTAGATTAGTTTCGTAAAAAACAATTCTCAATATAAATGATCAACATTATTAAGCCTTTGTACTCAGGAATATCCTTCGGAATAAAAACTACTTACTTGTGAAATAGTGAGTTATTGGTAGAATGATGAATAATATTCCAGTAATTCGCGGCAAATGTTTTTTTGCAAACACACCTTTGAAATCACATCAGAATTTAACTTTGCAGATCCCTTTGCCAAAATCTCAAAGTTCCAAAAGCTCCTAAAAATAGACACATACGATAAGGAGTATTTTTCACGGGCTGACTTATCGCACTGCTTGCCATTTAGAAAGCGTATTTTGTAAAAGGTAGCAAACCACAGCTAGTTTCCCGCAAACGTTCATCATTAAGGTTTGCTTCGCGTACTCGTAAAAAGGTTCCCTCTTATGTTCAATTCTGAGGAGCGTACAAGTTTTCTCTGCTATCATCTGCTTTGATGGTACAGCCCGAAATTTTATGCTACATTACGAAAGATTGCACGAGTTTGAAAGAGACTCAACTTTATGGCATGCGTAGGAAATTTTGGTACCTATCAAGATCACACGGTTTCTTATGCACTTCGAACGACATACTTTTGCAAAAGGGTTTAGAGATACAGTTTTGTCTCGAAATAACCAATTGAGCAATTAACTTTTTATCCACCGAAATCCACAGCAATGAAAGACTTCAATGATCATTTAAAGTGTCAACAAAGCATGTGCATAAATGCGAATTCCTGGGTAAAAGAATCGTAGTATTTATAAATCGCAGGGAAGTATTGTAGAAAAGGTACACATAAGGCAGGATCTAGTATATAATCTGTATATAAACATTTCCTCTGGATCTAATCGGATTGTCTCCAGCTAACTGTTTTTCACTGCAGGTATTTTCGTTGTGCAAATAAAATTCTCTGTATTCTTTCTCTTGTGAGGATTTTCTTGAATAATAGCTGGATGTAAAATAACTAACAATAAGCTTCAGTAATAACTCAAAAATAGTACATGTCCTCTTCTGCATATGTATATTTGATAAAGATTTTAAGAAATATAATAACGTAAAATAGTAATATCAGATTAATAAGTGTACGTTACACAGTAACGACAGGTCAATATATTTTGGAACACTATAAGTTCGTCTTTTAAGATTGTTAACAAATTCCTATGTTAATCTAATTCATTCGTTAGTAGGGATCATTATTATGAATTAAAGCGTTCTGCTAAAGAAGGCGGAAGGCGAAGTCGGCTTGGAACAAAGATAGAGGTACAGCTAGCTGAGCCAAGGAACCCCAGAGTAGAGCGAATAAAAGCGAATGAAAGAAAAAGGGCCGCAGAAAGTTAAGAGGAAAAGGGCGTACGAGCCCATCACCAGCCTCGCAAAGAAGCTCGTTGGTTGAACATAATTTCCGCTTTGCAGAATCGTGTTGTTCGTTTTGGTGGAATTTTTTTCTCAACAATGTGCGTCTGGCGTGTTTTCGCGTAGCTATCCTCATCAAGTAAGGAGGTCTTTTGCGTCGCGACGGAATTAATTATTTCGTGCGACGATGCGGAATGGTGGAGATAAAAAAATTGCGGAGAAACTACAGTTTATGCAGTAATTGAGGGTCGTAAGTAGATCAGAGCATAAGTCGCAGTTGTAAACATGATCTGATCTTCGTTCCAGCATTTGCAATGGTCGAGGTAAAAAACTCATTTCTTTAGTATCGTGTTTAAAATTGTATCTGTAATTATTACACGGGTTTAATTCAATAATAAATTCCACAAATTTGAATATTTTTATTACGCAATTAAATAACCAAACGATGTTAAAATAATGAAACTTTAATTGCTATCAGATGAGTTCGGTAATATTTGAAAAAAAAAAAAACTATCGAATAAATGACCAAATAATTATAACGCACGGAAACTTAGATTGGAACTCATTAAAACTAAAGAACTATCAAGATTCGATAAATTGGAGTAAGTAAACTTTTTCGAAAATCGAATATCAGGTCGACAAGAAATCAGGCATCGAAGGCTCCTCGGAAATAAAAGTTTACGCTTTCTCCTCTGGTGCCCCTTCGGTTATCTGAAAATCTTGACTTACAGGCCCATCTGTCAGCATCCGGAAATTGAATCTCCCGATCGGCGAAAGTGTAAAAATAAATTTCCAATGCGAAATTCCGAGGTAATTGCATCGCACAAAAGGCAAAAAGAGGGTGGGAGAGAATAGATGGAGGATTCTTTTAAGGGTGCTGAGAGATCTCGTCCCAGTTATAAAAAGAAAAACTAGGAAGAATTGATTTTCTTCTTCGACAGTAGGAGACTGTTAGAAAGGTTTACCAATGAAAGAATATAGAAAGGAAGAGATAATTCAAAGGTAGACAGAAGAAGGCATCATCATTAGCTGTAATGAGTTAAATGTACTAAGAATCTCTGTGATAGGATATCAATCGACACGACAGAGTGACACACAGGTGTATCAAGAGAAATCCTTCTATTGACTTTTCTTTAGATTACTCATTCTGCTAGATTTGCCCTAACAATGATTTTACAACCCGTGACGCCTTTCCGTATTTACATGAATGGATCGTCACCATAACCAGAATTCACTCAATAATATGGTAAAGATAGTTAAGTCACTGTTACTTGCTCAGTGCACACCTAGCTAATAATGTCATGAACCATAAATTCTTTCCACCCCATTTGATCGGCATTTAAGCATTGGACGATTTAACTGCCGGGTATAAAAACGTTTGACATTGGTAAAGTTCCTGCTAGAGAGTGAAAACTTCGTAGATACTGGATAATCCAATTGTTCTTGGCTAACAATAAACGGAAATTAATTCGGTAGTTTATGGCGTCTCATTCTCAACTAGTGTCTAGTAAAATATTTTGATATGAGAGAACGAGCTACTTTAACACGATATAAGTATCCTGCGAGTTCAGTCGAATATTAAATAAATTAAAAATAATAATAATATTCGAAAGTTCAGTCCGTTGGTCTGTTTAATTTGTTCACACTCTAAATTCAATTAATCGATATTCCGAGCTCTTTGAGAAACACACTTAACTAAAATTACTTATAGCAGTATGGAACGTCTGACTAATGGTTGACTCGGATCACTGTATGCGGTAGAAAAATAAGCAGAGATCCTGAGTTTTACGCTCGAAAACTTTAGCATTAATTATAGAGAAATCATTTTCCTAAGTTTAAATCTATTTGAATATTGATCTTAGGTCCAAGTCTAAATCGGTATTGAGGAACATTAAGTACAACGCCAGATGGTGGAGATATATCCCCGAAAGTTGAAAGTGGACGACACATCACATCGACGACTCGATATACAGCTCCAGCTTTTAAAGAAATTGCATTAACAAGTCTAAAATAATGCTCGAATGGGCAGGATCGAATGCGAAGTGGGAGTCGGAGACTTGCGCAAAGTCCAACGGTTTTGCTTCAACACTGGCGTCCCTGTTCCTCGCGTTAGGGTTTTTTCAGGTCGATTCTTATAGGTCATTCCCGTTGGAGCACTTTGCTTGATGGGGAGATACCGCTTTGGGGCTGGCTATCGGAAAATCCAATTCTATCCGTGGTTAAATTTTTTTCGAATGACATGTTGTTCTCTTACGTAGTTCCTACATTTCTGTTCATTCCTCGTCGATAAAATCCTCTTACCGCAGGTTGCATGAAACACAAACATTCTAATACATTGCGATACAAACGATTGTAAACGATCTGAAAAATGAAAATATTGAAAACAAATGAAAAAATGTTCAGAATGACAAACGAAGAATATTATTATTATTATTATTCTTATTGATATTTATGTTTCTATCAAAAGTGAAATGAGTAGGAAAGGAAAATGAATAGTAGCATGAACTATTTTGCAGTAAGCTCTTCCTCTTAAGCGATTAATTGTGTGCACGACTATCTACAGAAAAGACTACTCCAATGGAATGAGCGATTGGATCGAATAATTAGCTGTGCCGGTTGAACTGATAATAGCCCTCGGGCTAATGAAACTCGACTGGTATTCCAGCTTACTATACATACACAGGTCTAACAGCGAGTGAATTAAACGCTCAGAGAAAACCCTCCTGAAAGGGTGGTTTGCATGTCACTACCAATAACAGCAACTAGTCGTTGAAAGGTCGTTAAAAATAAATTAAGTGTCAGTTCTGTTAATTGAATCGCCGCATGTCGCAAAACATTTATACATTTTTCGTTATGAATCACTCGTGACTTTTAATTAAACGTGTCACAGAGATTTCAGTGTCTTTAGTTTTAAAATACTCAAATATCTTCGTACTATTGTTGAATAACAATTTGTTGTGAGGCCTGTTTTCGACACTTCTAAATTAATCATTTTTTTATGTCATACTGAAATTTACTGCGTTCAGAAAGATGCAATTTTCATTTGAAGATTAAGATCTCGTGTTTAGTATATATATAGTAAACAGGATACAAAGAAGAATCGCAATTTTGATGAAGGTCCGAGCATAGGACTGCAAAACGAAAAAGCAATTGTCGCACGGTCTCGCGGGCTATTTTGTATCCGTCGCATCGAACAGCGTCCCAAAGGAATTGGTCCAGGTTCGGGGACAAACGTGCACTTTAGAAGCATCGAGAAATTGTATTCGCTATTGACAAGCTTTATACGACATGTGAAAAGTTTCAGAGAGTACCAGTAAAAACTAGTTTTTTTAATAGTAAGAGTCTAAGTGTAATTACTTAATTGTTCGATTTTTAAGAATATAAAACTTTCGATTGTTGGTTCATTGCAACTCCTACTGGGTTTGAACAATAAATTGAACGGGGGGACGAAGATCAGCTCTTCGTCTCCTCTTGTGTCAATCTCCTTTTACCGGAACGAATAAGAGATTACGTGAGTAACTTTGCACTAGACAGGAGAATGCATCACGGATTGCCTTTGTTCCATTTTACCGATTCTCCATTATCAAGTCTAATTGATTTAATATTATTCGACAATGGATCTTACGATTCACTGTTCGACTTGTGGTCATCAAAGTTCCCTCTGAAAGCTTCGCTCGCGGATCGGTTAATCTACTAAAAAATTCCCATTACTGGCTACTTGCAGGAGAGCAAGCTAATAGTAGAATTCTATTGTTCAGTATTAATCGAGAGATTGAAAGAGGATTTGAAAAAAAAAAACATTTTTTCATCAAACCAGTTAGCCATGAAAAGCACTATGTATATTGAAAAACAAAATCAATTTCTGCTAGAAAAAACTGTGTGAAAGAGTTTTGTATTAAAAATACATTTCGGTCTATTTTCAATTTTACTTAAAAGTTAAAGATCTATAGATAGATAGTTGACATTAATTTTATTAAATATTTTCGAATAAAACATACGTAGATTACTTTCGAAGAATTTCAATTATACAGAATTTATCTTCTGAATAACTTTTATGACATGTGTTCCAGTTTGAGTGCGCACGTTTCTATTGATCCAATCAACAATTGACCTAGTTTTATTCGCGTATCTTAAAAATTAAGAATTTAGAGTCCTATCTTTATGCAGTTCTGAATCAAATAGTTTCGTACCTCCAGAAAATAATGATGACTTTTAGAGCTAAAAACAAACATTATTAACAATTAGAATTGGAAAACAACATAATAAACAAGATTTGTAGTGAACAGAGTCACAGAAACGTATAATTTTGTAATTAGCCAATTTACGTAATTACCTTGATTCCAAAGCAATACAAACTGGAACAGCAGTAAATAGTATTATTTGATCGGATGACTTTGACTTAAATCCTGGGGGAATGGGTTGCATACTACCTATATGTAGGGATATATGGCAATTGATATATACATGCCTCAACACAGGGGAACGCGTGACCCAGAACCGAGTCGTAAAAGAATGTATTAGACAATATGTCTATTTGATATCTTGCCGGTGCTAGAAGGAAAATAAATACTAGACGCAGATCCTATTCATATTAGAACAGTTGGGACTCGGAAGAAATATAGCTGGGTTAACGTTAAAAAAAAAAAGAAAAAAAAAGAATGAAGAGCGAACGAGAGGAGAATAGTGGAAACAAATGAACCTGAGGTACAGATGAACGAGTCCGTGGCTTAATGGAAATCCTGGTGCATGGATTTGCATAGCGAAGGGGGTTTTCAGGCCGAGGGTGATCCCAGTGGGGTAATGATGGGCGAATAGAGTCTCAAAGGTAACGTTCCACGGAATTAATCGTGCTCGCTTACAAAAGAACTTCCGTTTTTCGGCTAGCCAGTCATAGACTACTCCAGGATCAAAAATAATAATTAGTCTACCCGTCGGATTCTTTCAAAGCATTTGCGTCTGCTAGTGACGGATATACTCTAAAAGCTTCATGCTTGTCAGTTTCAGCTTTTACTTCGTATAAGTCCTCTTAAAATCGTCGGGTAATGAATTGCGACAGACAGAGTTCTCTCCGTATAAAGCTAGATGGTACAATAACATTTAAACTCATAAATCCGTCAGAAAGCACGTTTCTATTTGTTAAAATATTCTTAATTGACTATGAGTAGAATTTAAAAAGAAAAGAAACTAGCCGTGATTTCTCGTCTTGGGTAGTTTTTCAAAATACAGCTTTTATAACTATTAAGCTTCATTTCGGTTGTGTAAAATTTTTTCTTGAGTTCTTTGTGATCTTGGGCAATAAAGTACCTCGTCCAGATGGATTAACTAACTATTGAGTCCAGGAGAGGTGATCTTGTAATCGAATTAAACGCAAACTGTTCGAATTGTTAATAAGACAATACAGTTATTGTATTACAATTAATTCCAGCCCGAATCTCTTTTACAATATCGTATTACTTGATTACGATTTTTCTACAATTTTCTTGCAATTGCATCAGTGGGATCTATCAGTATACAATTTGTAGCGAAATAATAAATCAGGAGTACAGTCTGGGTTCACGGAACACTGGATACCTCATTGGCTTTTGCTCCGCTTGATTACTTGCCAAGAATGGGCAGGAATGCAGTGCCAAGAAAGAACTGTTTCTACTAAAGCACTACGCGTGTAATTAGTAAACACATATCTCTGTAAATTACAGAGAATGTCAGAGATAAAACTAGAATGTACAGAATTTTTCTACTGTACACAGGGTTTTACCCTAACTTGACCACCTTAAATATCTTGCTCAAATTTTTTAAGATACTCAAGCCTACATAAGTAAACAAAAGTATTGATATTTATACCATCGCGAAATTCATAAAAATTATAGAGAGAAGGTAATTAGTGAAATAAGTACAAGGCAGAAAATCATAGAAAATTATTTATTCAGACACTTTTATAAGCGAATAATCAATGATTTCCTGGCTCGGTTAATGAGTTGCTCGCTGACATTAATATAAGCGACATGTTTCAGTTGCTTTAGTGAAGTCGAGCACCCTGTATACTTCGTAACAAGCTTCAAGCTTATTACGAAAAGCCTCGGCACATTAATCAGCCTTAAAATTCCTGTATTTTCTGGAATGCATTCCTGACTATGAGCCCTGATTAATTCCGAGTTTTTTTTTAATTTGAACGCATTCGTAGACTTTTTATTTGATTTAAGATTGAAGCACGTTTTAGTTACATTTGCCAATGCGTATAAAAATATGCTTTCTACTGAAAGACGTGCATATACAGAAGAGCTCCTGATTCAGCGTTTCGACAAGAAAACATTCGTTGATGTTTTATTCGAAAATATTCTGTTATTCGAATTGGTTCAATGGTTCTAATGACCCTTGCAATTAACTTAATCATTATAATGAACAACGGAATATGGGATAATGTAAATGAATCGGAAAATGCAACGTGGACAGAAAAATTATTTCGCTCTTCCTGAATTGGTATTGTTCTAAAATGACAATAGGGTGAGTGAAGAGCTCATATTTTAGCGAGTAAATGAATCCATAAACCAACGCTACATTTAACTACATATTACGCAGAATAGATTAAATTATACCTCGCATTCGTTACGCTGTCTCACAAAATGACTGGTATTCATTAGTCCTACAATTCATTAGTCCTAATAAAACGGCCGGTTTCATTCTGTGCTCTTGGTAATGTGCTATATTGCTGGCAATTAACTTATTAGCTAAATACAGTGAGCAATAATACTTCGAGACAGCAATATGTATTGTATATGACAAATGCAAAATAAACATTTCACAGTCACACTTTTCGCCCCTCACATTAAAAGAAGAAAAAATTGTTTAAAAAATGTAATTAAATATGAAATTTTACTAACCCGTGCTTAACACAAAATCAATTACACTTTAACGAAATACATAATCGGAAGTATTAAATAACAATGTTATAAAACAATGCGTGTGACGTTTAGTAAACTTTCGTGACATATAACGTAAATAACCTACAGTAATTTTTTTATAAAAATATTGAAATGGAATATAAGGCTCCCATTTATTTAAAACTCGATAGATAATTTCTATGACACCTGCAGTTGTGAGTTACCAGAAATCAGGTTTACTTTCAGTTCTTTTGAAAGATTAATATTTATTAGAATTGTAACGTGTATTTTCCTATATGAAAGGGTTGCTGTTTCCAGAGCATCATAATTAATATAATGGGGGTTGTAGTGAAAAATGGAAATCATAGGAGCACTTTGACGACGACAGCAGTAGTATGAGCTTAGGAATTGCACTTACACGCAAAGGCACGTCCCTGGAATTTATAGACGGTGATGCCCGCACCTGCATAATTTGCAAAAACATTAGTTAGTCTAACGAACCCCAGAGCATGATGCTCGTATCACGTATCCACTGAAAATATTTCACTTCTACTGAGGATTTAAATGAAACAAACAAGAAGCTTAGATAAATATCCATAACATAACTGAATACATTCATTAAAATAACTGAAAACTCGAAATCGAAAGAGAGTAATTAATTAGATTGTATAATAAGGAAACATTAATTTTATCTAGGACCAGTGCGTGAAAATACAATTACACAATTTGGTGCATTATTTAAAAATGACAAAAGCTAACAAGACTAATCATGATTAGTATACAGGTATATTCTTGTAGTATTTATTTGAAATTTATAGCGTTATTTACTCTTGTTATTATAATTATTACTGATAATTCAAATTCACCATGTTGTTGTGCCGCGAAAACTATTGCGCAGTGTCTGTTCTATTCTACGCGTATCCACTCGAATTCGCTCGATTCCGCCCACATTCGTTCGTATTAAAGTATAATCCTTCTGGTCCGACCAGAAACCATCATTTCCATGAAGAGTAGGACTTAGAAATAGTTCCTTTAAATTTTAATATTTCATGACACACGAGGCAAACTAACGCAGTAGTATGCAAAGATTAAAGTATATCCTCATCGTTACTGTAAACTAGAAACAAATTGGGAAGCTCCATATGGACCAGTGTCACAGTATGTAGTAGCTTCGAAACAACAAGGTAACTTCAATCTAAAGTCGCGTCGCATGAGCGCATTGAAATTAATCCGACACATTGTTTCGGTCCTCGAAAAAGACTAATGAGATGGCGTGGTTGGTGGCCGTAGCACGCTTTACCGTATTCATACGTGTCCATGTGGTACAGAGGGTAGCGCGCCAGCAGAGATCTCATTGTCAGTCTACCAGTAGAGTCAGGTCGTTGGTATACGTCCGCCAGGGAAGTTATTAATTCTGACGACAGAACTACACAGTAGTCTAGGTAGCCTCAAGCTGTGGTGCACGCCGCCAACTCAACTGGTGCTTGGCGAGCGTGCATTTTTTAAGAAGCAACATCCCTGTCACGGGTCAAGTGACACTACACTCTTGCGCTGGGAATGATTTTGACACCAGTCCTATTTTACACTGCCGCTGGAATTATTCCAGCTTTTCTACTACCTTCAAGTTACATCGTTTGTTGGTGAGCATGCTTTTACGTTGCACAGTAAAATTTCAAAGTAGAATTGGAGGCTACGCGACTCATAGAATACCTCAAAAATATCTGCACACCGGTCAGGGGTCAAGGAGTTGCCAAGAACCTACTACAGTAGAGTAGAATGTCGATTGTACGAAACGATGATGAACTATATTTTAACGTACCTATGCGTATTTGTAGATATTCCCCTTCGCAAAAGTTAAGGAATTAATTCATTTTTGGAAATATGTAGCAATATTGCTTTAGTCGAGTATTATTTAATTAATGCAATTATTATGTTCCATATTGTATCATTCTACTTAAAGCAGGATATTTCTCAGTATTAATCACAATTTTCTGAATAATTCAACATTCGGTGAATAATCAGTATCTGGTTTCGAAAAAAGCCCAAATGTACAGTAGCCGAGTTAACAGTGGTTGTTGGTAAATACTGAAATTGCTAATTGGTAAACTCAGTAACTTTTAATTTAATTATATGCATCTAGTACTCGACTTGATACAATATTTGAAAACGTCTGCACTTCTTGAAGTTATTCTAAAAACGATTTCCGTTAAGCTGAGTACGCGCAATAATCGTCGAATGGATTTCAGCAGACGGCGTGAAAACAAGAATTCTATAAGAGTACGGCAGTTTAATTAAGAAAGGAATTGGCCCGCGAATTGGACATTTTCAGTTTGAATTCCCGTCGAAAGACTCTTTGCAAGCTACTTTTTCCCCCATAAATAATTGGCACACCACTCGGCTGTCTTGATCGGAAAGAAGATCGAAAGCTCGGGTGGTAGAGCTTAAGAACAATATTGCAATGTCAGCGTTCGAACGCAAACAAATTGAAATAACTGTGCAATTCGTGGAACGTGCCGATCTCACATTATTTGCCTTTTCCATATTATATTACTGCAATTACCTGGGGCAATTTCGAAAGCGTGCAGAATATTCGAATATTCGAATGCTTCATGAGAAAGAGTAAATTTTAACGCTCAGCAATGGTTAATAAGCAAACTGCTTATTAAACAACTAAAATTAAAAAGTCATAAAATCAAGATTAAAATTATTGAACGGCACATAACAATTATCAATACCTTGTTACCGTAATAATTTTAATGTTTATGAACTTTATGAATTATATCTAAATCACTTGGATTTAGCGTATGCACAACTTCAAAAAGTAAATGTGAGCTTATGTGGTTTCTCGGTCGCTTTATATTCTCTCTTATGTTCTAAAGAACAATATAAAATATTTATATTAATAATAACATAATACATTTTCCAAACCGTATTATTTAATACGGTTATTAATACCCAATAATTTGACTTATTGCAAGTTTATATAAAGCGTGTTTGTAACTGTTCGTTGAAATATGAATTAACATTACGAATACTTGTATTCTGGAAATTCCAGCTATCGATGGTAACAACCCGACTGTAAAAAGAAACATATGTATTATAAACGGACAGGACAAAAAGACTATCAGACAGCAACGACGCATCATTTCCCCTATTTGGAGGTTGCTTGTTCTTTTGTTGAAAAATCGACTGGCTCCCTACGGGATTCGATTTGGTTGGTTGAACCAGTAATCCTTAACCCTCGGGAGGTCGCAGATGCATCCGAGAGATAGCTACATGCAAAATGTTTTTGTAAATATCGTTGTGTAGCAGTCGATCTTTGGGACAAACACCAGTTGTTATTCATATAATTTACGAATTACTATAATTCGAATTTTAGGTGTTCTGTATCCATATGTACAAAGATGCAGTTTCGATTTTTCGTCTCTCTAAACCACTGACAAAATTCAACTTGACGCATAGTACTTAAAAAAAAGAAATAGGATAAATGAGAATGATTTTTTAAAGAATAATAGACATGTTTCTTGTGCTCCTTGGTGTTTTGAAATACGTTGACCTTCCTCAAAGTTAGTTTTAGGATCGCGACTTCCTGAGGGTTAATTGCCTTCTGGCAAATGGTTTCCACGTTACCTCACTTCTTTCGTCGGAAGCGATGATGTCTGCGTTTCTGGGCAGCTCAAGATTGGATCACATGGTTTATTATCGCCAAAGGAAATTGCTGGGTTTGCCATTTCACGGCTGTAGCTTATTCTCTTCCGATTGTTTGACCATGACGTTCTAATGGAAGTCACTAACAGTTCCAGCTGTTTCAATAAGCGACGGAAGCTCTTGCGGAAGTTTCAAACGAATAATAGGAAAAGTAATTTGCAGTGATCTCGAAGGACTTTTCCGTTGAAATTAATTCTCCTTGCACAGTGAAGGATTGGATCCTTCTATCAAAAATATTAAACTACTCGATAGGTGTATCTGCGATTTCAGGATTGTATGATTCAAACTTCGTGAAATTGAAATAGTTCGATAAGTGGCAATTGGTAAATGTATATTAAACATTTATAAAAGAATATGGATAGAAATTTGTATTGTAAGAGGAAAATTTCAGTGACACTTTGATCTCGAATTCGCGAACCTATGTCGATGCAAGTGTCAAAAGCCAAGGATATTCGCTTAGGGGCATACTGTCGTGGAAAACTTTCGTACAAAAGAGCTGAAGAAACGGACTAGAAAAATTTCTACGGGTCTTTGAGAGCTTCATGGAGAGAAAGCGCGATGCAGACAACTGAGGAAGAAGTTAACGCCACTCACGAGTGGAGGAAACGAGCAACGACTACATATAGAGTGCTGAAACAATGTTAAATGAGAACGAAAATTGAATCGAGTGAAGTGTTTCCGCGTCTTTTCCGTAATGTACGTAGGAACTTCAAACCTCCAGATTTTCCTTAATTTTGAGCTCTATCTACAATCTTATTATTTCTAGAACCGAACTAGCAAAACAGAATATTAAACAAATGGCTAATTTTGGAGCTCGCTAACAGCGGATGCTGTTCCCAAAGAACGTTTTACATAATATTTTTTTCCAAGAAATCATGAGAAACCTATAAAAAATAAATGCAAACTTTAGGATCCACATCATTATTAGATTTCGCTAGTATTTTTTTTAACGTCAGTATAATAGCAAAAGAGTGATTTAGAAAAATGGAAAAAGTCCAGTGCGAGAAATACGATGAACAGGGAGCGTCGAAAATTTAGAAATACAAGAAACTCGAAGAAGCACATATTTACCTCTGTTACGATATCTAACATGGAGGATTTAGCGTGCGATGTTACCGAAAACCCTCGTCTGGATAAGAGCGTCGTCAGAGTTATCTTGGAAGCGAACGGCAACGGACTACTAGAGAGTTTAACAAAAGAATAGAATTTCGATGGATTCATCTTTTCTCGAGCATAAAAACGAACGGTCATTTGCTTTCCGTCTAAATTCAAATTTTTCGATGTCACCAACTGGGTGATTCAAATTGAAATACATACTTCTATTGTCGATAACTAAAATTAATTTTTCCTATTTCTGAGAAAAGTCATACCGATAAAAGGTTTTGCACTTTCGATGCTAATTATTCATCTCTAAATGCTAAAGTACCTGTCACTACTCTGTGTCAGTATCGATCGAATACCGTCTACCGAAACTACACAAACCACACTAGTGACAAACTACAGTAACTATACACCAAACACTGTTTTGCTTTTGTCCTAATAGGGAGCTAAGTCCAGGTGAAAAATAAGATCAGACTGAACAGGGAAAAACACTGGAGAAGTAGAAAGCTTGCGAAGGAAAAAGGGAAAAAATAAAAAGCTGAAATCTTTAGAAAATACAACATATAATAAATATATTTAAATAGGAAAGTAAAAATCATCAAATTAATCTGTAGGAATAGTAGGAGAATTTTAAAAAGTTAATCTGCAAAAGTCCTGCTATCATTTTTGATATTTCATGCTAGTTGCTCATCGTTTAGACATCTTAACTTAAACTGAAAGTAATGCAGAGAGTGGCAGTTGAACACGATCAAGCTTGCATCTGTTGAAATGCGAATCGGAATCTAAGGGTGCGAAAACGAGTAGGAAAAAGGGCGAGAAACAAATGGCTCGTAAAAACGAGTTTCAAAACTCACTGCTTGGGACTGCAGAGGAGGCTGTAAAGTATTCGAAGCGAGACAGAGACTTCGACTGTACAGTCGACACCCTAGAGGCTTGTAAAATAAGGGTAACGAGGCTTGTAACCGAATTCCAAATCGGCAGCTCTTGACAATTCTTTTCGCGCATCTTGGAATTCCTGTCTCGTAAAGTGGAGCAGAGGATTGTGTATTGGGATTTCAATTATGGCTGTTAGATTCCTGATTTTTTGTTATTGGAAACTCTGAACGGATCAAGGCACTCACAAATAAGTTGAATCTTAACTAAAACTAATATGTTGTGCTCAATTATCAAACAGTAAACAATGACGATGTAATTTTGTAAATGTTCTAATTTTTGATTTTGGTCTTAAACGAACGTCGTTTTTGTGGCTATTGATCGAAATACTTCAGTACCTGATACTACAGGTGCACTGAAATGTCCGTGAAAACAAATATTTTAAATATTCATTGAAAACCAAAATCAACGTTTGCCCTACAGGACGTTTGCGGTTTCTATAAATTGTCAGAATTTATTAACCATTTTTTATCTTCCATGCATCCGTACACTTCTGGTCTAGCAATCAAATACACGGCTTAAGTCGTGTACTTTGATTTTTCTGTACCGAGCGAAAAGTTGGATATTTGTAGTTTTCCTTGTATTTTCTCGTTATCCAACGTATCGAAAATCGAAACAATTTAAATGATTAAAAAATACAGTTTTTCAGCGGTTTCTTAAAATAAAAAAAGAAAAAAAAACCATGTGCCAAGTATCGTTAGAAATATTCCTCTAACTAGGAGATAAAAATTTGTAGATTAATTTGAATGCGTCGAGCACACGTATTGAACTTGGTTCTTTTGGAGCTCGGCGAACTGGCAAAACGAAGAACCGCTGCTGATTGCTTCGGTTTTGCAGGCAGCTCGTGATCGGATTAGCGGGACAGAGCCTTCCTAATTGCCTTTCCGATTTCTCGCTGCTATTCATAGTCGCTCTTTTGGATTTGCAAGCTAACTAGATTGGCAGCTTCCAGGTGGGACTAACAACCGCACCGAAGAAAAGGCTACGCTTCGAGTTGCTAGTGATTGATAACACAAAAGTAATAACGTTTTTGCCGATTAATTCACAATAAGAGATTGCGAGGCTGAAATCGTGTCACGCATTGTTTTACCGTACCTGACATCTTCATTAAACTACTTTTGCGATTCGGAACACAGATATAATCACGATGTGGTTATCTTGATGCGATCGATGGTACGTTCTGATTCGGAAAAAGCCAGTCTTCTTGAATCGTTACTCAGTAACGGAAGTGCGCTTGCGGTTAACAAAAGATTGCAAGGAACGTTCATTTTGACAGAATTTCCTTATGAATCGAACTTCTTGACGTTCTCCTTTTTACTCGATTTAAATTTGAATAACGTTGCGGAAGAAACTATAAAGTTCATCGATATGATTTTCACAAAAGTGAAACAATTTTGATAATCACAAAAGTGTTCGTATAATAAAATATCTGGACGAATGAAAAATCTGTATTCAGGAGTCTGCTGTAGTTCTACAGCTGTGGTTCAAATATACTCGTTCTGATCATATTCTAAAGGCGCGTCGATTAAAATTAGATTCGATGCTGGGAACTTTCCTGTAACATTAAGAAACATTCTGGAACATCGTACTATCAGTTCCTTATACATACGTATGTGCTCCTTCAGCATGTTGGAAACTCACCCTTCAAACTTCCATTCGTTGTTCCTGACTTCGCCACAGGATTATATCCGCGAATTCGGGGCGAAGATTTACGGCACTCGAGTCCGGCATCACGAGGTGGTTTAAAATTACATTTGTACCAGCTGGTCTATCAAGATATATGGTGGTCCAAAACGTACACATAGAAGGCAGCATCTGCCGTCAGTGAGTCTGAATCCAAATATTATTTTGAAGCTCGAGTGAAAAAAAAGTTTAATCAACCCCACCAGGCTTTTATGGGCGTCCATAAATTTAAAAGGCAGAACACGCAACAAAATATTTCCGTGCTGTTTCGAAATCAAGATATATTTTTGGCAACGAATTTTGGTTGCATTTAACGAAACTTCATTTCGCTTTATATTCCTAGTTTGATTATACAAGCATTTAGTACAAAATTTTACAAGTATGATATAATAAGTTTTTAAAGCGTATTTAGCAAGATATTTTTAATCAAACATATCTGATATACTGTATGGCTTTATCCATTCGTTAGCGTATGTGTCGTTAAATTCAAAGATTTGAAAACTAAAAAATTATCAGGTTGTAGTAAAAGAATGATTATACATAATTCCCATTAATTTGATCAAATATTATTGGAATTGTCATTTGAATTCATATCTCTGATACTCATATCATAATTTCTGCTATTGGGCCCAGTATTGCGTATTACAATTAAAATTGTTTTTTTTTGTTTCACGGATGGAATAATATCAGTAATTATATACATCGACAGAAAAAATTAGAATTTCCTTGAAATTCCAAATTTTTGTTAAATTCAGTCTTTCGATGGTTTTCATCCGAACCAAATTGCTACGTCGAGTATCATCTGCTTTTTTCTGCGTGCACTATTGGAATGGTGCTCGAATGATCCTGCGATAGCATAGTAAATAGGGGCTGCGATCGTCGAAATGGGTTAGCCTCTGGTTGTAAGAGTCCAATATACAGACGCGGTTTGCAGACGAAGTTTGCATCGCGGCAAACTTGCCAAGGCCTTTGAAGCCACAATCAGACGCACACCGCAATACCAGCTTTGGCGCTCCTTGTTGGCATTTAATGCTTTTTTCGCGTACAAAAATAAACTGCGAAAATACATTTGACCGTATTCAAGACAGCTATTGTCACAATCCGGTCTCGTTCCAGAAGCTAATTTAAAAAAAATTATGAAACAATAAAATTTTTCGATTGCACAGTCTTGAAAATTACATGAAATTAACGTAGTTTTTATCTTCCGTCCCAGATTACGCTTACTTCTTTCAATCCTCCTCTATTGCATTTCCTGTGTGCTCCAGAGAAATGGAGAACACAACGTAGAGAACAAAAATTTATTTCAGTTTAATATTTTCTAATACAAATTTGATATAAATTTAGCTTCCAAAAATTTACTGAGTTTAATTCAAATCGTACATCTGCTCATTCGGTTATGTTAACATGATTATACAGATCACATTTGATTTTCTAAATTATAAAACAATAATAATGGAGATGAAAACTCAAGAACTTGAAGGATTTGTTGATTCGTAGTTACAGAGTTCAAGTTAAATATTTTATAATGAGCATTATCCTTCGACAATAGTATCGCCTGAATTGAGTGCATAATTAGTACCCAGAAAATTCGTATTGTACTCACTGTTATAACACTAATTGCACATACTACAATACAAGTTCACGATTTCATAAGTACCAAACCTTAAATAAATACTTGTTTAACTTTTTCTTCAATTCACATTGATTACGACGGTGTATTGTTTCGAAGCACATTGATCGAAAAAATTTTAAAAGTACTACAATATAAACTTCTCAATAAACTATGAATTGAAAGATTATTGTACCTTCTATGGCAACTTACGAGAGCATAAAATAATTAAACTTTTTCTTGGTCCTTGTGATCGAGCTTACTTTTTTCACGCAACAGATATGCTTGCTGACGCGTGACGTTGATTATGAATACCACTTGTCTAATCTATGCCCCTTTTCACGCTACGCGAAGTGAATCATTTCCGACAAGTCGTCGCAACGTTAAGCTCCAATTAACACGTAACCGTGAGGAATCACGTGTAGTGTGCAAACGCACGTGCATTTAACTTCGAAATCGAGTGAAAAATCACTATTCAGCCTAAAGTGTTAAACAGGTCGGAATTTCAGTATAAAAATATAATGACCAAATGTTTCTCTACCGCTAAAAACCATTTTTATTGCTATATTACAAAGAATTTGGGAAAAATGTTCACTGCGCAAATATCACCGCTCAGCTACTCGAACATTATTCATCGAACTATCATATTTTACTTTTGTTAATTATATTATTTGCGACTGACGTAAATAATTGAGTATTTCGCACTATTCTGAAATAATCAATAGCTCAATAAATATCCATGAATACGTTTACTAATTTAAATCCTAATTCAAATCATGACATTTACAAACGTCTAATTTGGGAATTTCTAAGCTATCAAATATCGATTTAGATTCATTGTCGAGGCTTCGAAATATATTAGTCTGGAATCGATCGTGGCATTCACGAATGGCGTTCTGCTTTCTCTGAAAGTTAATTAATCACAGATCCCGCACGTAACTCATTAAAACCCATCGAGAATATTCCTAGCGCTTTGACAAAAACACCTTTAATTCATAGTGAACGATTCAATCGTTTTGCTCGGTAGTGTAAAAAGCGCCACCGATGATATTTGTTCTGCTCGTATATGTATGTATGTGTATGTGTGTACCTGGTGCATGCCGTTGCAAATTAACATGAAATTTGATGAATTTAATTGGACTGTGCTGGCTATCGATCCATGGCCCTAACCGTGCAAATTGAACTGCCTGGTCAAACCTTCCTGTCTCTATCGACTATCGCTACCTCGATAAATGCGGATGTTCGACAAGCGCCACTGGCAGAGTGCACGAATTTCAGGTAACCTCGCCTATATGGTATGCTGCAAGATAACTGCTGTTTCATTAGTTCCAATATGCAGCAGAAAGTTACCAAGGCTCTCTTGATGGATTTCCAATTGAGATTTTAAAAGACAGATTTAATTATCAACTAAAGTATCGAATAAATCTCTACTCTATCCTGAAAGGTTTAAAATATCACGATGAGACGTTTGACGAAACTTACTCTTTTACGTAACTTTTATAAATTTTTAATTTGATTCATTCCTTTTCAAATATTCGAAATATATAAGTGAGAAAAAGTAGATCTTGTGTTTTGGATGAGATTTCTGATTGATATTGTATCCAGAAGCTTGATTGTTTATGCAAATGAAACTGTTTTCCAGTATTTAACAACGAAATTCAAGCCACAGTTACGCGAATGTCATTAATAACTAACCAGGTTCGAATATTATGATTTCACGGTACGTACTTCGCATCCTCCGTTATTTCGACACTTTGCATCGTTGATGAACTTGGACGTGCAAGTGCTTTCCGGTGGCTCGCTGCTGTCGAATTATTAAAATCAGCCGTTTTGACTGGCGATATTGTTGACCAATACACGTATTGGTGTTTCTAATTTTTAAAGCCGAAAGGAACACTACTATTTATACGTGCCACACTCACAATTAACAACTTATTTGTTTAATTGGTGTCGTGTATGGAATTTATTATTGCCGTAGAGAAATTTTTAAAACGAGGCGTTTTCGAGGAGTATATTCCCGAGAATATTGCGATTCCTCGCACGAAAACCACTGCAAGATACTCAGGAAGAAGAGTCGAACAAATCGACTGGATATCACCAATTGTCCACTTAGAAAGCAATCGAAGCCTTGCGATTGCCGACCGAGACCAAAAAGCAACGATAGATACCGATTGAAACAAAAAAGAACCGGAGGAGAAAAGCACTGAAAAAGAAACAAGTAGTAAAGGTATTTTACGATTTCGTCAGGAACCTCGACGATTTTACGCTATCGGCAATGTAATTCCAAGAGGCTATCTTTCCTGGCCAATACTTTATTTTCGCGTATCTTCGATGTTCCTATTTATTTAACACTAGCGGACAGAGGTTCCAACGTGAAATCCACTAAATGTTTCTTTCTATGTACGTTGGTCCGTTGCTTTCTTTATTAGAAATAAAAGTTTCGACATGGACAATTTTCATAATTTAAAGCATCTGGAATTCTTTTTCAAGAAGGAAGTTTGTAACACGTTAAAAAATTGTATGAAATGTAGTTAATTTAGAATTTAAAAAAAACATACAGAGATTTACAGTTTGGTTAAAAATTCAGACAATTCTTTAATAAATTTTGTTGAAATCATTATTTCCTATTAAAACATTTCACATTCAGAGAGGTGCCTTTGTTAGCTCTGCTTACTGGCCCATTAGATTTCACAAATATTAAAAGTCCACTTCTACATATTTCTTTATTCTCTAAAAACGAGGAAGAGCATTTGAGAGAATTCAAACGAGAATGCAGTAGTGTTTGAGCTGTTCATGCCGGATTATTTTACTTGAAAAAACCATCCTTAAAGCCCACTATACTCTCGAATAAATTCACGTTGTAAAAGGAAATGATCCTGCAAATATTATTCCAGAGTATCGTCATTTCATATTGTGACACAAGAGACTTCGTCCTGCACACTAACTAAATAAATTAATACACATACATGTATGTATATCACGGAATATGATTCATCCCCCAAATCCTCTTAACACGCCAATATTATGCATATGCAAGAATGTAAATTTCAATTTATCCATATTGTGAAATTGATTGATTCACTGTTAAAAAGTATCAATGGTATCTTCACTATTTCGCAGGTTCGCAAAGTATTTAATCAAATATTTTCTACCGTTCGAAATGAACTTTCGAAAGGAAGGCAACCGAAGAAAATATGTATCAATTAATTTCAGTTGACACTTTACGGTAAGGTCGGGACAGATGAAATTTGATAGATTAAATCGAAAAATCAACAACCTGGCCGCTGTGCTGTTTATAGGAAAATATTTGTGTTAATTGATGGCGGTGTTGCCAGTATTTACAAAGTGAATTTTGGAGTTGCACGATCTCTGGTTTGCCAACTCTACAGGGTTCCAGCTTTATTCCAAAATTGCTTCATAGCGATATTGAACCGGAGTAAGTCTCATAGAAGTAATGTACGGGGTCAACGTACGAGGGGTGTTTTTTAATAGTTTCAAATATTAAAGATGAAAGAGAATGCGAATGATATATGAACTAATTTTTGAACATTAAGCAAGACACAAGTATAAGCAAGTGTATTTGTTATTTATTCTATTATCAGGGATAAAGTTCCAACTTCTTATTTCACTTTTTTATATACTGGCCAATCACCACAGTGCTCGACCGATTTCCCGTTTTAAAAACGAATCGAGATTCAAAGCTAAACTAATGGAACATGCTCGTTAAATTTTTTTTACATTTACTGGAGACTGTGCTGATCCCTGGTAGCAGCAAATCACGCTGGATAATTGAAATACGCATGAGTTTGGTCCAATCAAGCGGTTCTCTGTTTTTTTCGAATTTTTTAACGCCTCATCCACGGTTCATGGAATATTTTCGATGTTCCAGTGTGTAATCTACACACGGCTGATCGTTGCTCTCATGTTCTTCGTACCTTCCAATTGCTATTCCAATTAACTACCATTTCAAGTTGTCACATCTAATTCTATACACAATAAAAATGTATTCCTATTATCCAAATATGATTCGAATACAACTGAAAAAAAGAAACTGCAGACCGATGCACAAATTCTTCTGGAAAGTGGTCTTTTAACATTTGTTGGCAAATATAGTTAATTCATTGTTGATCCAAGCTGAATATTTGGCAGATAATGTGGTAAAAATTGCAGAGAGGATAAAAAATTGAGATAGCAAATTTTGCGAGATATTCGAAATTAAGGAATACATAATAAATTCAGTGAACATAGTATGCAAATTTAAATGAGGAAAAATCGTTGTTAAAATGTAGAAATTATGGAATATTTTAAACATGAACAATCAGTAATTGCAGTCTCTACAATTATATTTCATTCTTCATTCTGCTACTTGAGAAAATGATGGCAGAAATGGATTTAATTGCAGCAGTTGAAAAGGAAGGGAGAGCGAGTGCCATTACTAGAAGTGAGTACTCGAAAAAAAAACTGGAACGCGTACCTGCGCGTACGACAATTGACAAATACGCGTGGTTGCTAAAGTTATCGCAAAAATTGGATAAAAATCACCTGACAACCGTTAAATATTCCTCAATACTTTTGAAAGAATCTGAGCTTTCGATTCATCGATCTGCGAGTTCTCTACTCAATGTAGCACAGAGATCATTAAAGTTCATTATTGCAGCATTCTTATACGAAAATAATTACACTAATCATTTATCAGGAATTATTAGGAACCTAGAAATTATTCCCCACAAATTACATCTCTAAAAGAGAATTTAACAGACTCTACTGGCAGTAGCACTAATTAATAACTTTCGGAACGATAATGTAACTATCGTCAAGCCTAAGCTTAATTGGCTCGGTGATACATGGGTTTATCGAATGACGGTAAAATATTTGCAGCCACAGAGACTGATTGGCGAACTGAGCTATCCCTAGAGAGAGCTGCCTGGTTACCACTTGCCACTAATCCTAATTGACTGTATATCCCGGCCAAACAAAGCGATCAATGATTCGGAAGCTTTCCTGTCACGTACTTGTCCCAATCTCTAGATGAGTTATTAGTATTAAACTGCAGAGCTTTATGCAAAATATTCAAATCATTATATTCGGAATTTGAGAAACTTATTCCTCTTTAAAGTTACTGTTTAAAACTTTATACAGATAACAAAAATCATACTTGACGTTATTTCAAAATGAAAAATCTAAATCGAAAATTCAGTAGGAAATTCTGCTACCGTTTCAAGACGTTCGCAAGAGATATTATTTCTCAAAAATCGAGAAAGCCTTCGTGGATTGACGAGATCAGAGAAAAGAGTCAGGGGGAATACATAGCGCTTACACTGGTGGGAATTCAGCGCTGGTTTCCGTCATCTACGACGTTATTATCCGATAAGCTCCGATAAGTATTTGGATCGATTTTCGAACGTCAGCGTGATCGACAAGACAGCTCAGCAAACGAGACGACAGAAGGTATTCTCCCCTAGGTTTTCTATGAAGACGGAATGTACCTCTCAATTTTGATCGATGACCCTTGAAATCAGTTGCTAATTTCCATATTCATCGGATAATATTCTTAAAATAGTGCAGTAAATTAAAAAGCATATTATACTAGAAATATGTTGCAAGTTGTTGTATACATTGATATTCTTTGTTATTGTACAATGACGCGACTGAATTTTACGTCAAGAATTTATTCATCTTTCGTCTAATATAATTTCACAAATAGAAATCATACCGTGTTGATATAAACTGTTCTGTTGAATTCTAGCAACTATTTCATGATTACTTATCTTATTAGAATTGGGAATAGGAATAGAAGTCGAGATTAAATTCACTCGATAATGGAACTTTCGATAACAGAATTAAATTACTTGTAATTGGCAGAATAATCACAAATCTATAATATGAACAATTAAAAGCGAAAGCCAATCGATTAGAAAAAGGTTCCTAGAGAAAGTTGGGTATTTGAGAAAGTTTACCGTGAAACGAATACAACTTTTTATCTAAATCGAATCCTTGCTACTTTTGTCCGAAACCTGAGTTTAAATTTAAATTCAGATTGAAATTGGACTCGCTGATTTGAATGTTCGAGTACAATGCGCTCGAAGGAAATCAAATATCAGGTGTCGATGAAAAGTTACGTATTACAGGCATCAAGTAACGGGAAAGATGCATCACGAAAAGTTTTCTTGTATATTTCTGGGTGATCGGCCAAACGTAAGTGAAATTGTAGACATTTCCTGGGAGAATCGAATCTACCGTGCAAACGTAACACCGTTTCTCTTGTGGCTTGAGGAAAAGGACAGTTACAGAAATGTGATTCTTTATAGGAATAGCTTAGTTTACCAAACATTCACTTTTGTGGAATATCTTGCATCCTAACATTTGTGAAGCACAAATTAAACGAATCTAACAAAACTAATCGCGTTTGCGTGAATAATGTAGCAATTCTACAATATTTATTCATCGTTCAAAACTACAATAGCGTCGAGCAGGAAATATCATTGATAACATTTGGCACTGAGTTTCACACCATTCAGCTTTGTTTTGAAACGTTTTATTGCGTTTTCAAAGCGAATGGAATTCTTTCAGGTCATAATGTTAGCTAACACAGTACTCTATATAAATAATCACGATGGCACCTATTCAAATACCGAGCACGCAATTTATTTGAGAGAAAACCATTTCATACTACAAATAGCGAAAAGTGATCATAGTCAAGGTTCGGTACGATTGTTGTATAATAATAATAAAAAAAAATGATATTTCAGCTTCAGATTTCATATCGTGCACATGTTGGATACCTAGAAATTCTACAGTATCGTAATAATATTTACTTTTACCAATTTACATTTCAATGTCGTGGTTTATTGTTTCAGTTTTGGCTATAAATGTGGATCCAGCAAATACGATTACGAATAAGGCTCTTATTCTTGATATTATTCGAGAGTCTTTTCTGTGTTGAGCAAGTGCCGTTGATTTGCATACTAAAATGAAAATTTAGGCTTGTGGCTTAAATTCCTACCCAAAGTATTCAAAGTTTCCCAACGAGTAATATTTGTATTAAATTTCCTACTATTTATAACGCTATTTCTATCTTCTTCTTTCACGGCAATTTAATTTCCGCACTGTTCATAATCTTTCACGATTAAGTCTTCTCGATTAAATTTTATTTCGTTCTGACTCTTATCTTATG
This sequence comes from Trypoxylon attenuatum, assembly GCA_963989405.1. NCBI lineage: Eukaryota > Metazoa > Arthropoda > Insecta > Hymenoptera > Crabronidae > Trypoxylon > Trypoxylon attenuatum. The sequence goes on along the minus strand of OZ022489.1, from coordinate 12,015,369 downwards.
TTACTCGTGTTCGATTTTGCGTGGAATTTACTATGGGCGAATGACGTGGGAGTATGCAATAAATGTTTTTGGACAAATAGCTTCCGCGATGTCGCGTTTCCTGTCGGTAGAGTGCAACGACCTAATAACAATCAGGCGGAGGAACGCTTGGCATGCAGATCCTCTCCTGAAGCATGCGCTTCCGGAGGTCTATGATAAATGAAAATCTTTAGAATTTTCGTGGGTATTGAAAAATCCTTGGCCACGTGATGTATAAGATTCAAGGTATGTTCGAAAGATAAAAGCATTTGTTGACAGAAATTTTGTACCAAACAGTTGAATCATTTGTCGATTTATAATCTACCTGACCACAATACGCTTAGACATCAGTGTCCAGTTCGATACTGGTTAGCGTTCAACAGCATATTCTCTGCTACTGAACCTTATTGAAGCTGCTACATCCACGATGTTCTCAGTGCCAGCCTAGATACAGTATGCGTGCGTATGTCCTACCACTGTCAATTAGACCGCATTGAGCGTATTCCTGCAACTGTTTGGTTGGTATGTAACCACGCGAAGGGCACAGATGGAAGGCATTCCCCGTCAAAGGTGACCACGACTATGCGGTTTAGAGACATCTAATTCCCATGGACGCTGAACTAACTTGGATACCGGCCATACCTAGACACCACCTTGGATATCGTATAAATTCTAAATCATTATTTCCCTAATCTATTCCCAAATGTATTGTGTATTATTATTCATTGTGTACCTTGCTGAGACATTATACAAGTGTTTACAGTGTATATTATTACACGGTAGACACAAGATTTTCGATGCGAAAGTATACCAAGTCATTCATCGATCATTGCTCCAAGCATGGATGTCTGACTTTGAATGCAAGCACGATACGAGCCTCCTTACAGTTTAGAATACGTTCCACTTCAGCCAGCCAATTCTGCAGAAAATCCTTCGTATGACCCAAGTTGAAAGATAGGTACATAGCTTCAGATTCCCGAGAGTCAAGAAATAGCGCCAGTCTACGGGGCAGAACACCAACTCAGTTAACCCGAGTGCGAAGCTCAGAGGAACAGGATCAGACAAGGATCAAGGAAGAACAGGCAAAAGAGACTACGGGGTGATATCCCAAGGCAGACTAAGTCCAGAACAGAGGTAAAATCACAGTAGACGACAGAAACGAAATCCAACCGAAGGACTCGATTAAAGCTCGAATGCGACCACAGTACTGGATGACTTCGAACAACAAGAGTCAGACGAGATACGCGGACTATTCTACTTGTATACTAGTTAAGGTGCGAACTGCTACTCACTTCTGCTTCGTTCACGGTTCTTCTTAATTACTGTGATTTTTGTGAAAATTGTTGTAAGAATTATTGTAAAAATTGCACATATGAAAATTGATGTATTCAGTATTACATTTGATATACGCGTGTTTAATTAATTCAAAGCTATTAAGAAACATATGTTTCAATTTTAAACTGTCTTTTATTCGCTACTATACATATGTATGTGTTCATAGACCATGCAGATTGCTTTCATCGAACGCATATATGCGTCCATAGCGGTCAGAGGGCTAGTACATACGTATATAGGTGTGGCTAGTGCTAGATCTGCCAATAGACGAGAGTGAAAGTGTGTGCGGGAGTAATCGTAGGGAAATGCACGGAAAGGCAGAGAGCTGGAGAGTTCGGTGCAAATTACTTGAGGTTTCCGGCAACTGGCGCTAATTGAATTCCCCGATGAATCGAACTCTGCATCGCGCAGCCGAGCGGATTATTGCCTCTTTTCAGCGGCGTTTTCAATGGACTCGCTGGCAAAGGCCAGTGTGGATGCCGTCGCTGGACCATCCGATCGTCCTGACTCGATAGTACGGTCTTTTCACTACGCTCGGACAAGCACAGCTACCCACACCTGCACACCTATACGCTCGACCCAACACAATTGGGACTTCGAGACTGGGTTTCTATGTTGACTGATTTTCTACTTCTTTTTCACCTTCCCCCAAATTCTTCGCTTGCGACCTTTCGCTACCGCCGTTCCGCTAAATTGCTGTGGAACAACCGATACGACGAGATTTCTACTACTTTTCAATGAAGTACCACGAAACTGATACAAGAATAGATAAGTTATTTATAACAAATCATTCTATTCAAAATCATCTGTTAATTTACTTATTTCCTACGGTGTTTATCTAATAATAACGTTTACGAGTGGCTAACATGATCGAAACAATGTAGCAATTAAAGTTCGGTCAATTTAAATTTAATTACGGTCTCCGAATGAAGCGAGCAGTATTTCTATATTTATATAGCAAATCTGCTTTCAAGAGTATTTATATGAGAATATTTTCGTATAGCAATATCTTGTGAGACCGTCATGCATTTATGGTAAAATTGTTGGAGATTGTGGTCCGAGACTTGCAAGTGTCGCAAACATGTCACACGCTCGCGTCTGCGGTCACGGAGATAAAGGCTCGACAGCAGATAATTACCCAGAGCTTGCAGCCACCAACAACGGGCAGGTAGTGGCGGTCAAGGGGTAACGGGTAGCAGGGCGCGTAATCGTTATCAGTAGCCAGAAGTATGCGAGGGTGAACGAGCCCGTCGGTCTGTGTTCCCGTGAGATACGAACCCACTTCTCTCCGCCCTATATAGTCCGTTGCTTGGTTACTTCAGGTTTCGTTCTTGTCCAGGCTTCAACAGCCTATGTCCACTCTCCGCATCTAGTTTCCGGCTTTCGGTCTCAGCAATTCCAACAGACACGCCTTCATTCTCCCTTGAATCATCCGGTGACCCTTTCTGCCAGTTCTGGCGTTCCCGCTGCGTTTAGGGTTCACTATGGGTTTCGTGAAATTAAATGAACGTGCCTGTCGACTCCAGAGTCACTCTAATCTTTGACTCTGTTCTACGGCACCCGTAACTTCAACTTCCCCTGTATCTTTTGATCACGTGCGTTTGACGTAGTAATTTAGAGTATAGTATAGTGGTCGTGGTAGTTTTAATACTAACTTTTAGATTCTATCTAGTTTCTTGAATATGTTACAAGATTTCTAATTTCATTTTATCCCTCATACACGTGTTCATTAAATCATTAGTTATTTTCAAACAATAATGCACAAGATAATTTGTATTATACAATGGAACAATTCGCATGTGTTCCACATTATAAAACTGACCGCAATGATGTCTCGAACTGGAGAAAACGAATGCAATACTAATTGCATGAGTTTATTTTTTATCACAACGCGTGCGAAGCACACGCAACGAAACGTTCCTAATATTAAAAACAATAGGAGCATCGTGCCTTTTAAAAATGTGTAAATAGCAAGCTATACACTGTTTTGTAAATTGCAACAGAGGCTATAAAGTTATACGAGCTCATTAACACTTTACACAGCTATTGAACATAATAGCCGACGTGAGTTGAGCTTTCTCTGCTATTCGAGTGCAGCTAACAATAAGTTCAGTCGACTGCAACAGACTTGTTGAAAGGGGGAATATACTACGGCGTAGGATAAAATTCGCGTCCTTTTTGTAGATTATCTTTGACTGTATTAAATAACCAACTAACCATTTGTCGCGAAGAATTCCTAATAACGCTGAATTTTCATACGATATCAAGCTGCCTTATATTTGGCTAATTTAGTAGGATGTTTCTTTTCGCAAATATAGATTTCCGATTTCCGGGAATAGCTTAACGCAATGTAAACACAAGTAAAGTCAATAGATAACTATACAAATATTTATGCGTAATTTGGTGTGAATTCGAGATTCGCGGCTATCATGGAACATTTGTTTGATTCGATGCAAATAGTTTCAGATATTTAGTATCGCCTCACTGTACATACGTGTAACCAATGATATGGCTGGACTATAGGCGGCGGACCTAAACTGCGTACTAACAATTCGCATCTGTCCTGCTAGTAAAACGGACTCTGCTAACCAAAATCGTGAATACATTGCGAATATCCCAGCGTACGCGTCCTAATTGCGGTCGTTCCCACAGCTGCAAGTATTACCCTTTGAACGTAATACACGCTTTGACGAATTCAAGCAAGAGGATTGGTGGATCCTCCCCCCCCCCCCCCTTTTTTAACTGGAACGCATTATTACTTTGTAAAAAAGACTAAAGCCCTTGAACAAATTTGCGAAAAAGTGAGGGACAATTGCGCGCAATTTCAGGGATACTTTTTATGATATTTCACGAACTTTTGATTGACATAAGGTTTTGTTGAAAACGAGTAATAATTTGCGAAACAATTTTACTTAACTGTCAGAAAATTTAAAATGTTTAACGATAATAGTTTATATTCCAACTTGAGTGTAATTCAACATCATAGTATATTATATATTATTGTACTACGGTTAATAATATGTTCGAGGTATAGTTTTTTAAAATTTATCTTGTTAAAAGATTTCTGAAAATTAGCCGTTTCTTTCCGTCAATTCTTAAGCTCGCAGTACGTTGAACAGCTCCGTTCCAGTAGCCAAGAATTCAATTATGCGATATAAATCAGAAATAATGGGTGGATGGAGAGAAATGTGAGACTGGATACGATGTAACGTGGAGAGGGAAAGAAAGAGAGAGAGAAATCGATAGAAATGCCTCTCGGAAGAGATGGGAGAAAGCAAAAGGAGGCTTTCCATGCGATCAAATATGATCGAATAGGAGTGAACGGGCACGTATTACTAAACGAGCAACGCATTATCCAAGTAATATGCTCAGCTGCATCCGGCATTATCGGAAACTCGTTGCTCCGCTTTTGATTGTGAGTGGGGGTGGGAGGAGGGGGGAGGGGGCTGGTTGTATTTAGCGTGCACGTGAATAGACCCCCTGCCGCGTGAGGAAATGGCGGGCTCTTCAGTCGTGACCACCAATGAAAATTCGAAAATATGGCTCATGAATCTTCCGTCAGAATATTCATATCACACTCTCAGGTTAAAAGTGTCAATATGAAAGCCGTAACATTTGAGTTATCGTTATAAGAATAATGCAGAACTCATGTTGAATTTATAGATATCTCAGAAGATCATTGAAAGTATCACAATTTAACGAGAAGCTGGTTTTCAATATTAAACATTAGAGACTAGAAAATTATGGGAATCGGATTTATTTTCGTGATTAAATAATTAGCAAATAAACGTTACAAAAAAGTGGTTAACGCAATTGCCGGTTAAGTGAGATGCCGATCCTTACACCTTTGCTACGCGTCCTTTACTTCAACACAGTACAGTTTCGTCGAAAATAGTTAGCATTTCACAGCAGTTTCAAAGTGCACGTAAGCAAAAGGCAAATGCTGTGAAATCATGCTGTCGACAGGGACAAAGTTAAACTAGCAGGTGGCACTGTCCATTCTATGCCATTGTAATTGCATACTTCCCGAACTTAGTTATTTTATAGCTCTAAAACTAACATAGAATTTAACACGAATCTTAATGAAGATAAATGTCCATTGAATCTTCCCTTCCTCAAAGAGATATTTGTATAAGGCTACCCTTAACAATATAATCCATTTAAGGAGTCCGGCCACCGACTATGTACATACGTACGTGTCAAATATCGTAATATTTTCTCTCGAAAATTTCCAGTATAAATATAGTTTCTGTCGATTTTTTGCTGGTGGTTCTAATTTTATCACTGTACTGTATAATTATTCGTTCAGTAAGTACGAGCGCATATAAGAATGCAGATAAAAAAACACAAAAAGCACAAAATAAACAAGAAAACACGAAAGTCATAAATCCGTGACTGAGATTCACAATTAACTACTTTACAATACACGTACCAGCCTTGTAAATAAGTACTTAAGATACGTATTTTCGTTAACGGTATTCAAGGAATTATTTTAAATTCAAATTAATTAGAAAATCTCCGTTTCTCAAAGAGCATTGAAAGCATAATTGAATCGTTCCCTTTCAATTTAAATTATCAGTAATAAATCACAGCAATATGAAAGATTTACCATCATTTTATGACAGGAAACACGTAACATATATTCTCGTTAATTTTATGAAACGACAAAAATGAATGAATTCTCCATTTACGACTCAATATCGATATTATCAATAACTAATAAAAACAGATCAAACATAATAATAATGATATCGTTAAAGTAGGAACTTCATTAAAAATAGTACATGCCGAGCTTGCAACTTTTCTGTTGCTTTATCTTTTGTGTATCATGCACTGTCTCTAATGAAATTTCTGCATTACTGCAACAACATTATTATTTGTTCATAGTACTGATAATATTGGAGCGATATAAATGAAAGTGTAATCAGTCCGTTAATCTTCACGATTTTTGTAAACGAGAGTGTCATGTCTGCGGTATAAGCCGTGCACGTGCACAAATCCACATGGACCAGATGTAAGTGTCTCGCATGGGAGAATGGATAGTTGCATTTGCAGAGAGACTTTCAACAAGAGTTTGAAAGACACTCTTCCACCTAGCTTGACCAAATGAACTTGCTATCAGCCCTGCGGCCCCGGAAAACAGAAGGAAAACGTCCATTTGCGGAAATCACTCACCGGTACAAGTGGCCAGGAGACTAATCGCCAGCACCATCACCAGCTTCCTGGGAAACCTGCAAAGAAAATACGGGCTTAGTATTGATCCACTCGTTTCCTAGTTTTAACTTCTTTCATAGTAGCAAGAAGACTCAATTTCGTAAATCAATATGTTTGAATTGAAATTAAAACCAATATATTGTATTCAGTTTTTAATAATATGACCACAATATTATCAATATTTGGCTAGGATTTAATAATAATTACGAGAAGTAGATGTCACGTTAAAAGAACGATATCTACTTTTCGCTTAAAAAATTCATTTAACAATTGTGTTAAGCGATTCGTATTCATTCGGTTATCCATAATTCATGGCCACGAGCCTCGCGATCAAGGACAGTTATCCAGGGAAACAGTAAATCACTGTAACACTGTTTTTAATGACACATGAATAATTTTGTGTATGATTATAGAAGCATATTGGAAAAACTGCAATAAACCTAGCGCGTTAAACCCTGTTCTCTTGACACAAAATAAACCCGATGATTTTCACCTAGTCTCATTTCATCTGAAATTCGGATTCTCATAGAAAGTAATATTTTTCCAAGAATTTTTGTACTGCATTTTGATATCGATGAGTTGCTGCAGAATCAGTAAAATTGCATGATGGATTAAAAAAGTTGTGTAAAAAGTCAAAAATCTACTTTGATGCAATACAGTAGCAGGTTCATTAAAAATAGCAAAGCATTAACTATACGGCACCCTTGGCTCCAATTTTCATAAATGCGCCTTGAGAATAATAGTTTTACCACCGACAAAATGACTTGATGAGTCGTGATACAATTTCACAAGAATTTATTAAATTTTTCAAATTATCCTTCCACATGTATGTAGAAGAAAAAAATATGTTAATCGCAACAGGAAATTCCCAGACCAATTTTAATCTTGCCCTCGCTGCCATTTTCCACGTGATGTGCGACTGGCATTGCAATCAGCTACAGCTAGATGGTGCAAAATCACTGGCGCACACACGCACCACAGCTTCGACTGGGTAAAATGAAGAAAAGCTCAATTGTGTCACATATTTTATTCATCGTGTGATCAGGAGACAATTGCGGGTGCGTGAACGATGTACCGATGTGCGTATATTCATGTAGGTTGTAGACTAAAAGCGAGAATTTTGTATTTCCTCTTCAAAGCTCAGCAATATTGCTAAATGTTGAAATAGCTGACACCAAGCGTGTAAAATAAACTAAAATTGCATCGTAACAAAAAGCAATTGCAACCGTTCGTCTAATGTTTTTTTTTGTCTCTCCTAGAAAAAACCTCCCGCGTGTTAATTGGTATCATGGAAAATAGCGAAAATAACGTGACACTACATACGAGTAGCTACGTCTAACATAAAATATTTTCCCTCGCATCGTTTTTAACGAAAAAGCTTCAATTCCAAAATCCACAATGTTACGTATCATTACGTAATAAATATGACGCATTAAATATATTATTGACAAAGTTAAATACAGATAGAAGAGGCAAGCATAGGTTGCCACCATGGATAATTCACGTGTTACAACCAATATTCTATACTTCCACAGCTTGGTGTCATTCGCAAAATCATCAATTTAGTGTCACAGCAAGTAATAATATCTGTTGACATTTCGTAGAGGTGACACTAGGTACAGGACACGGACTGTTTACTATTAACTCGTACGTGAAGCTTAACGTCTCTCTACGCACATGTGAATACGTGTCACGCGACATTTGCCTGAATTGGCTGACGTTGAACATAATGGACAAACGTAGCAGTCGGTAAATTCGAGAAACTTACTGATGCATTTGTCTCCAACAGTATTCTAAGGCGAACTACGAATCTCCATCATCTTCTAATAACACTGACACAATGAGAATATGATCTTCCACAGATCCCAACCCCTGCTGAGTTAGTAAAGATAAGCCATTAGCCCTGTATCTGTCAGAGCGTGTATCTGTGGATCGGCAACAGTAAGGATTACTCTGTTACAAAACCATGATTGAGAGTATTATCTTATAACTCGAAATCTCACAAACTTCTTTTTACAGAGCTAATATTATTAAATTACTCAATTTTTCAAATTCGTATGTTGTTATAAAAAACAAATAAGTTTCTTTGTCATAAAATTGTGCTTCCTATATTATTTATGTGTAAAATTATTATTAAGTGTTCGATAAATGTGATTATCACATCGATATTAAAATATTGTTTTCTTTTTCTTTTTTCTGTAAAGCCTGGTTTTTTGCGAATATCCGACTATACCTCTTTACCGCGTTGAATGATGATTTAAAAGAATTCCACTGCGTTATTGGATGCCTCTATTGATTTTTCTGTAAGCTGCGAATAACTGTGGTGTCATAAAATAGCCATTGTGGCATTTGCAGTTCACGCATCAAGCAGTCATATTGAAACGTTGGAGGACAAGAATTCCAGGATGGTCGAAGTCATTCCATACCGAATAAATTACTCATTCCAGGGTGACTTAATGAAATTGCATTTCTAGGTGCCATAAAACTAGTTGCGTTTAGAACTGAGCACGCATAGCTTCTACCAGTGTCTTTATCACGACTGTCGTAAGAGCAGGAAATAAATTCGGCAAGTAAACTAAATTCGAATGTGTTACCACAAAATTCCTCGCGATAAATCCTGTATTATTTTATTTTCCAACGTTAGCAATTTGTTTCGGCGTTTCTCGTTATGATGTAGATTTATAGCCGTATTTTCAAACCTACTGTTCAAAACAGTTTATTGAGCAGTTTATCTGATATTGATAAATATTTGTCTTTTCCATCTTTTTCAATCTGTTTATTTATAGTAGACTTCAGACTAATCGAAAATATGTATTTTTATGACGATTAATATGCTATAAACAAGTAAGCTTGTCTCCATAGTACACGCTAAATACAGTGAGTAAATTGATTAAGCCGATATATTATTAACAATGTTGTAACAGTAATGCAAGAGGTTCGAAAATTCGTATAACAGTTGATACTCATTTATTAACTAACACAACCCAAAGTTATTATCGTCGATATATTCGACATGCGCCTGGTCAGGTTATACAGGAAGTACCAGAATGAGAGAAACCTTACTGCAGTATGATTAAACTAACTTCTACTTTAGTTAGGTATGTTTAATGAGGCTTCAACTAATTACATCAACAGTTGGAACAGTATATACCGTTACACCAACACACGCAATATTAATACCCTAGGTACATTTACCGACAATAGTTAGTACTGCTAGCTACAATATCCTAATCGCGGGTTGTTGTATGAAAATTCTCTTATGTAGATACATTGATCCTGGAAATAGTTCATACAACGAGGAGTTAATTTTACTACACTTTCCTTTTTGCAGAAATGTTCGGCACGATTTTCGGTTAATATCTCACAAATTAGATTTGAGAGAGTATATTTTAGGTGTGCGTTGCTTCTGAAGTATAAACGTAGCGAACAGTTGGCTCTTAATTAGTTGACACTAGACATTATAAGTGGATTATCCTGGGACTGTACATAGCAGCCTTCATCCGGAAGGGGTTGAGCGAGATGGCAGGAGGTGAGAGATACGAGATGGGAAGGGTTTCTCTATTGAGGTTGCCGCTGCAAGCAAGTGCAGGGCTGCACTAGTAGCGTCTATTATCGTGGAGATAAGTTCTACGGTGAAGTGGACACGCTTATTAGAACTTCACCTTAGTGCCCGCAGCTATTGACGCCCATAAGGCTTGCATAAAGAGAATTATGTTTGTGACTTTAATGCTTCTACTAGCGCAAGAGATAAGATATGAAATTGGGCATATATTGTATATTTATCGGATATTGCTAGCGCACATTTTATGCCGCTTTAACGCTTCACGGATTAAATATGCATATGTTTTCGACTACCTACCTATAGAATAATTATTCTGTTGATTTTTAAGCAAAATAAGGGAAACTTTAGATTAGAAATCTGAACTGAGCATAAATGATAATTGAAAATATTGAAAAAATATTTTTCCATTATTCCTCTAACATATAAAAATGAAACAGATATGTTATATGTTAAAACAAGTAAGAAAGAGAAAATGTATTTTTTGCATAAAGAATTGTAATTAGTTATCACGAAAAGGAAGAAAAGTCAAGGAAATGAAGAATTGTTGAAAAATTCAAATAACTTGAATTTTTGAAATAATCACATTGCAGAGGATTATTTGGAAATTTTGGTTTAACCGTTATTAATAATCTGCTGTCGTTTATGCAAAGAGTATTGATATCACTAACCAGAAACTATAGAATGCATCTAAAGATATACGAGTCTACAAAATTCATTCTTGTATTCGGGTGAGCCGAAGGATCAACATAATAGGAGCTTATGTTAAGCATGTTACAGGGTGATCATAAACATGCAAGAACGATCTTGCTAGACTAGCTACTACAGATTATCCGACATCATAACTCAGCTACGGTGGTACACACACATTTAATAAAGCCAAGCACAGACATGTATAGATACACAATTGCAGTTACAGCTGCTCGAGGATCACGTTTCTCATTAGCAACGCGTTTATTCACCCAAGGAAACCAGGATTTAGCTAAATCTGATAACTAATATTACTACCAAAACATGAAATATTAATTACGTGATACAATCAACGCCTGCAATTACTCACTCAGATCTAGAAATCTTGTTTTCACTGACAATTACTGATATTAGTTTATTATGACGTGTACAAAGGTTTATTTTCCTTGATTAATGTATTAAATAAATAACCAGTCACTTGGACTAGTCTGGTAGAAATAAGTAGATAAATTGGTTGTCGGTAGTTCTAGTGTTAGAATCCATAGAGAAGGCTACTGCATATTACGGCTGCTTCTAGCAGCTCGAAAACTATTAATTGCTGTACTAATTACGCTAAACTACCGCTATGCGCGGGTACCCAGTAGGTATCAGACAGATGGAAGTAAGGACCCAGCCTTCATACTGACATTACTGCACCATCGGTGAACCGATCTCTTATCGCATTATACACAAATGTAAACGGATATGTGTCTACAGTGACATAATAATCGCTATAATAATGTCAGAACTATACTATCACTGACATCAATCAAGAATAAAGGTTTTACCTACTAGTATCTTTATTATTCGAATTAATGAAAGCTAGAAGATTTTTAGAAAATATTCTTATACAATACAATCTATTCGTTAGTTCAACTTTTTCGTTGAATTTGGAAAACAGTTCTGCTAAAATTAAAAATGCACTATTAATCATCGTTATTAAAGTTCTAGTTTGTGCTATGAATAACCTTGGTCTAAAGTGAATTAAATTTTCAATTATAAACATTACTCTAGAACATATTACCAGTGTATTTCGCTCGTGGAATTAACTTGAGACGTCAAGTATTGTTCCAGCTGCGGAGAACAGTAAGCGAGACTAATTGAGAATATGACTGTGGTTCGTTTCTAAATAAGTAAGAGTCAGGCGAAAATTAACGTGTTTAATCAAGTCCTTTCTGTGTAGTGTGCAATTGTTACCGGCACGAGATATTTGAGCTTACATCTTTCTCGATGGTAATCTTATTAAACGAACTCTTGAATATTGCACAGGACTTAAGAGATAAATCTAAGGAATAAATTTAGAGAATTATTATAGTAATAAATTTAAGGAATAAGCGTAAGCAATAAATTACTGACTTGTGGACTTCTGATAATAACTACGAATAATTAAAAATAATTACTTATGTCTGCATAGGAAAGTTTTGAATTAGAATTTTCTGCAAAACTTTTGCATTTATTATGACTTAATCCATTTGCGTAAAGTACGCTGTTTTAATCAACAGTTTCTGTAAATTGTCGGTGCGACAAACGAATGAAAAACTGCGAGAGAACGACGTAAGACTTTTTTTATTAGTTCGTACGTAAGTTGCCACGTGCACTAAGCTTTAGCAGTGAATTTCGCGAGTAAAGCGAGTTTCTTCAGCTGCTACGGTAAATGTTGATGATCCTTTTGAGACTTTCAGCAACTCTTCAAGGGGACTTGAGATAATTCAGGTGTCATTACAAGCTGTCCCATCTTTCCGAACGATACACGTACTATCTTCATGGTACTCTTGTGCTTTTACACGGGAAACACTTTATCTGTGTAAACCTGTCGGCTAAATTTTGTTGGTTTGCCATTTTCAGCCCTTCGTTGCAATTTTCTCTAAACAACTCTAAGCTCTTGAGAGTGAAATCTATTCGCGTGATTAACGATACGTGTAAATCTCTTATTCGAGTAAATATAAAGTGCATGTTTAACAAGAAATTTGTAATAATGAATTATGAACGTTACAAATTTTAAACAAATTATATACCATATTGTTATATTATATAACATATTATTTTAGAATTATTTTCCAAGAAAATTTCCAATAAATCACAGCTACATGAAAGTTTGAACATTGAAGCATTCATCAGCACTATCGAGCGTTCAATAAATTACTCTCACAAGAAAGCTAATTTATAAGTAAAATGCAGCAACAAGGAAGAGTAAGGAGATACGTGCGATTAATAAGCGGATTAGTATTTCAGCCAGAGAAATCTGTGGGTCGGTCCTTTTTGTTAGGGATAATTCATTGGCGTGGTAAGGAAACTGAAGCTGATTTCATTAATCAACGTCGAAATAAAGAACACTCGAGACTGGGAGGAGTTTATCAACGACTTTATCGGGATAATCGAATGGAGTCGAAAATGCGTCCTCCTGACGAAGTGGTCGAGCTATCGGGCGACATGCTTGACGAAGTGACTATTTCCGCCCTATGCATCGCCACCGTAAATCACAATCGACAGAACCACCAATTCAGCATTCGAAAAATTGTTCCTTTCATGCTGGATACCCGTATTGTTCGCACTTCGCACTGTGTTCTCCGTGATCAATAAAGCCTCTGCTCGGCTTTGGCTTCTGTATTGTATTAGAACAACGGACTTTTTACACTACGATCGTGGTAACATGAATTTTGTTTAGAGTGCCTTTTTTTTTTTGTTTTAAAGTTACCGTACTCTCTTTTCTGCGTCGTGTTTCGAATCACTATTGTATATTGTATCAGGTATACGTATAAATTGAGTGCAGAACTATTATTAGAGACATAAATCAAGTTATTATGACATAGATAATTATTTTGATTTGGATTTTATAAATCCAAAAATTCTATCCGGTTAAATATGATTTCATCGTAAGAAGTTTCCAGTAATTAAAGGACTCAGTAGTCTTCTGTCGTAGTATGTTCTCCTTACCCTTTATTCTCGTAATTGATTGCACGGTCGAATTACGTAATGAGATACATTCTCTCTCGGTTTCTCAGCTTTCCTGTATTACCACATGTAAATTAGAACGTGTGCATGCTGCGATTACATTTACTCAGCTTGCAGTATCTGAACTATACTGATGTACATGGACAAGCTGACCGTATTTGTTAATTACTGATATGTGTGAGATTGCGTTACACCAATCAAGAAGTGGTAAAACTGTTTTCCAATTTGGAGATCTCCTAATGTATGGATATTCGCTATAATCTGAGCGAAGCATTTTAAATTACCCTTTTTTTTATCATAGACCCCTGCCGTTTAACTCTGGATGGATAACTGTAAATTAAGCTCGAGGACAAAATAGCCGCAATTTTCTATCAAAATATATTTCCCATGGGGAATACAATTTACACCATAAGTATCAGTAAAAAACGAGAAAGGGAAAGATACAGTGTGGGAAATCGAGATAACAGGAGAGTCAGAAATCTCGACATAAATCTGTTTATAAATCACGGTGAATCTGCACCGAAATAAAGGGATTCTGTCAACTAGGTACAATATACGCGTGACACGCAGTAAAATCTGAATGACCTAGCATTTCTGCTGCAACCAGTGGTGGTTCAACAAAAAAAACAAGTATTTCAACGTAAAAAGGCAAACCTTCTCAAAAAGAGCCTCTGATTTATTCAGTTACCAATAAGTGTCACGCTGATCAGGATTCTACCTTTAGTTTTAACAAGGCTTTATACTTCATAGTTCTATATTTCATAAAATTTTCTTTGTATGTGTTGTATGTTTAACGGAAGACGCACTAGCATTTGAGACAGCAGTGTATCATGGCAGAGTTCATTTGGGACTTCCGGGCGAATTCGGTTGCAGCAACTCGCAGTAAGCTACACTGGCACTTCTTCTTCGTAAGAAAGCAAACATGGCAGGCAAAGGGAATTAGAAATTTGAAACGGAAGTCGAAATATAAAGCCGCTATATTTTCGAGTGATGATTTGTAAGGGCCATGAATATTCATCCTCTCCTATAATAAATTACTACTATGCAAATAAAACTAAATTTTAACGATATCGATTCACTACTAGAACTAAATTATATTAAAACGGAAATGACTGTAAAGATCGAAAATATATATTTCGATAAATCAAAACTTCTTTTTGGATTAACATTTTTCGTTAAAGTAGCTATGTTGATTAAAATCTAATGGATGAGGTTTAGATCTCGAATTTCTTATATTAGTTTTCATGTATCATAATTGTTATAAACAATTATTAATTATTGTACGGTAAAAGCAAGTCGATTATAAATTACGTTTTAGGAAATTCTCCCTTTTTAACCAACAATATTACGCACTATTATGTCACCGTTTAATACACAACAGTTCCTGATTTCCCCGTCTATTCAGTATACTTACAGTTTATCGAGCTCCACTAAAACTCGTGTGAAACTTGGCAATTATATCTCGCAATTTACAGTTCCAACACAGTTAATTCAAACCTCTGCTGTTCAAAAATGCAATCGGAGTAACGTTACTCGGTACTGGATCACAGTTATTATTGCGAGTACTGTGCGTCCTTGCCAATTCTGGTCAGTTTCATAGCAACTTTTTTGGAACTGCTTTTTATTTCAGGCGGATGCAGACGACAGAAATAATAAAAAAATTATAGAAAACAGCCAATTTTAAATCTAACAAACAATAAAAGTTCCTTTGTATCATATATTTTTATCAGACTCCTTGAAGTTTAAAATTTGAGGAACTATTAACAAAATAAATAATCAATACTTTTTTGGTAAAAAAAAAACGACTTAGATCAAACTTACTTATACTTTTCGTTAAATCCAACAACATTCTATATTCTCCAAAATTATGCTTTCAAATGTAAGATTCAATCGTCCAATGTAAATTAATTAGTTTAACGTAACTGTACTGTGTATAGTGAAATAGGTAAAATCTACTCTATAAATTATACTCTTGCTATCAGTTAAATTTACGCAAAGTACCGTTTAATTCTGACGATTAAAGTACACCATTACAATTTCGATGTTGTTATAATTTGGATTACGTGCATTATTTAAATACCTTTCTCTTCTACGAACAAAGACCAAGTCATTTGAATAGATGAAACAAAAATTCAAATAGAATGCAAATTTGGCCTCGGGACTTACAAACTATCGGTAAAGCGATCCGGCAGTAGGAGAAGTTGGTAAATCGCCTGTCGTAAAAAAAATCGTAAAAGTAATGTGGTTTAACTCGCAAAATAGTATCTCAGAGAATTATTAGATTTCCGGTTTTAGCATCGCATACTTTTATCGCTGTATATATATATATTTTGCTGACCGCATAACATCAATGTAAAATTAAAAAGTATTTTAGTAAGAATTACCTTAAAACCCTTTTAAAATAAATCAATTTGTTATTAAAAATTAAAGAAAAAAGTTTGTAGGTCCTCTTCGACTTACATAGCAATATTAAAATAGGAGCAGAATTTCTAGTGGAATTTGAAGAAATTTTGCATCGTGTTTGACTGTGTCCAACAGATGTGAAAGTAAATTGCTTGCTGGCGCAAGCTCTGAATTTCAATACAGTTGACATGACTGTTGGACCTATCTATGTAAATCCTGTCACTGCAATAGTAATTTTCATGATTCTCTTCTGTTAAAATTTTCTTGGCAGAGAAATCCGGTGTTACGTTTTCTGGCCAAATTTTAATTGGAATTTCGTTTCAATCATACAATACCGCGATATTGTCTGAATAATCGTGATCATGAATATTTTATGTTAAATTTATGGTTCGTTCAAAATACTCATTATTCATTTTATAATCTTCGTTTTTTCTGAAGTTCTTGTTACACATGTTACTGTTCTTTTATATACGTTTAATTTTGCACACGCTATTCGCATTAAATATTTCAAACTTAGACGATTTCATGAAGCTTTTTATTGACACACGTTTGTATTTTCAATTGTGATGAAGCTAGAATTGTATCTCTTTCAAATTCACCGCGTGAATAAACTCATACAATTAGCCCCAAAAGTAATCTACAATATTAATTCTCAATTTTTAATCGAAATGCAATAAAGGTACATTGAACTCAATTGGCGATTGAAACAACTATTAAAGCAACGATCTAATTACCCCCACCAGAGTACTGCAATCTCTAAAAGCTGCTGTTGCTCACGAACAGGGTTTTACGAAGATGCGATTGGATAATCAGTGGAAAAAACAATGCAATGGACTTCGTGTACAAGCGTACAGCGAATAGGAAGTGCTTGTTCAGTTACAGAACTCGTAGCATTGGTATAACAGTTTACGATTATTTCTTTTTGTCTCTGTGTTTCTTCTAATTAATGACCAAGTGGTTTAAAGCTCAACATGTTCAGTGAAAAAACTTGTTGCAAACCGTAGCCAACTCGGAAGTGTTAACGCAAAAGTATATAATTAACGGATACATTAAAATAAATAAAAGAAAAATGCGAAAAATAAATATATTCTCATTTTGGAAAAGTCATAATTTCATTCTCTATTAAACGATTCTTATTAAAAGTTTGTAAATGGACTGATTTTTCCCAAAAAAAGAAATTTCAAAATTTTGTATTTTAACATAGAAATATGAATTGCGGTGAAATACGGAATTTAATGCTTCTTCCGGATAACCGAGTAGTTGAATATTATTTTCACTGGCTGTATGCTGATGTTTCGATCAAGAACAGTTTGCAAACCAAGATTATCCAACAGGCATAATACCTGACAGAACTATAATTCCAGTGGCGACAAATAATTTTGTTAATGGTACTGCACTGACCCATTGTCAAGCGAGCTTTGTACAAGTGGAAAATGAAAACCAGCACTGGAGTCCAACTGAAAAATCCCTGAAAATTATTATCACCCAACGAGTGACAATCGATTCTCCCAAAATGTCTGGATAATCCAATAAAAGACCGTTCGCAGTGTCGTTGACTCTCGATTAACTTTTATTTTCGGGATTGTTCATTGCCAATTGCCATTGCTAACGGCGTGCGATTAATCGAGACTCCTCGCGTGAACAGTCGAATAAATCCTCTGTTCGAGATTAATTCAATCTGGAAAAGTTTGGGGAATATGCGCAAACGCTTTTCCCAATTGGAGAAGTATAGTACAAAATTCCTAACAGTGAGCAATTCCGCTCACGATTCAATTCTAAAGCTCAACGAAAAGTGAAACGCAATTTTGCATCAACTAAATGAAATTCTTTCAGAAGTATCATTTGCTACCTGGAAGTACACAACAAGATCTTTTTAAGTGAACTTTAAGGAATCAAAAATGTAAACGAGTCTCGTGCATAAAGTTAACATACTTTATCTATATAACGAGAACTTTTAAAAAGCTTCTATAGTACTATCAGTCCATAATTAAAATGAATTTCTTTTTTTTAGATCTTCTTAAATATTTTTGACGTTCGTTCGAAATCTTAAAACAAAGTTCATTTTAGTGAAATCCACGCGAATGTTAAGCGAACGAATTCATTAGATTCATGGCAATTTTTTTGATAGTGCTAAAGTATCTCATTGCTAGAAAGTCCCGAATTCTGGAGCAGTCTAAGAATGCGAAGCGACTCGCAAATCCGTGCAAACTCGTTAGCAGAGCGACCATTAAAACAGTTGGGGCATTCCATTCAACACGGAGTTTGAATGGCGCAGAGCTGCCATTATTAACGATCGCACGTGAGCAATCCAAGAGAAAGATGTGTCGAACAATCAGGACAATTGCCCAGAGGCTAATTTGCATGGGCGTCCCTATTATACAAGTGCAAGCACTGTCCGGACTTTGACGATGACACAGATACATGTACACGGAAGAAGGGGTTGTCATATTCGCGAGGTGAAATGCAAGCCCTTTACTCACCCACCACTGTTAACGGGATAGTCGGTTTCAAATGCTTCCGGCTACTTGACGGATGATGCATAACGCATAATTCACTTGGAAATGGAACACCCTTCTTTGGTGTATACGAATAGCGAAGAAGATTTATACTATCAAAGTACAATACAATTGAGCGTCGTAAAACCTTATTAAATTTTAATATGGAAATAAATTCGTCTCAACATTTAGTTTTTTCTAATATCTAATCGCAAAGTAGCAAATTTTGAATTGGATCATATGCAAAATTGCAAACTTAAGGAATTTCTAAATATAAATTTCTAACGAATGACGCAAGAACAATAATTTAATCATTGTTTTAGATCTAATCTGGAACGTCTTGAGTGTTCTTACGTCAGATAAAAAAGTTTCTTGTCTGCATTGACACAGTTTATGTGTACTTAAACTTTCGCTGTAATAAAGGGATTCGCGTTAACAATGTGTTCTTAAGGAAAGAGACAAAGAACTTGTGTCTCGTGTATGACGACGATCGATCGAGGCCTTCTGCAGCAAGTGAGCGATTTTGTTCGTACTACAAAGGTTTAACCCACCAAAGAAAGCGAAATAAAGGTACCTTTGGCAGTGAGACAGTGCTCAAGTTGACCTAAAAATTTGAAGCAACGATAGTCAACGTGTGAAGGACATTGGTGTACCTTAATTGTGGTAGTGTAAGAGGCGTTTATAAAAAAATTTGAATCATTATTAGAGTTTAAATAAAAACTTACTATAGATATTTTAAAAATGAAACCACGAGTTAACGAATATACGTATACGTTCTTATTTGAAACATTTCGACATCAGTGTACCTCTAACGTTTCTCCCTATCGATAAAATCAGAAATATCCTTTCCTAAAACAAAATCTTTTTAATATACGATCTCTCACTATTCGAATGAACTTTGAAATAGCAGCGCAAAAAAAAGCTCGATGAAAACGGAGGTATTGAATTTTTCGATAGAACATTTCTCTCGAGGAAACAGTTCAGGAAATTCAGATTTAGAATTCGCGCTCCGGGCACATAGAAATAGTAAAAATAACACGTACCGAAGAGAGGAAATATCATTAAATAAACCATGGAAACGGTTTGTTGCAGGGATTCGGTTTCCGTTTTGAAGAAAGCAATAGTGCCAACTTCCGTGTCAAACCAATGCAGCAAACACTTCACTCACCCACCCACACACACACATACATACATGTAGGACACAATCACGCGACAGAAGCGAATGTAGTGCTTATTAGATTTAATCCCAATCTCCATAATTACGTTCCACGAAAACGAAATCGTGTTTCGGGAAAATTGTATTTCCTATCCGCGCTTTTTTCACCAAGTTCTACGTGCACGCGCGCGAGATTGCGACGGGAATTTTGACGCGCATCCGATATCCGAGGATGCGAGGATCATCTGAAATATCAACGCGATCCAGACACATAGGGACGGGAACCGGAAGTACAGCCAGCGACTAGGAAACATTGGGAAAGTAGAGTGATGGGAAAATTGCGAAACGAATCTCGAAGTTTACATAGATGAATCCAATCCTGCGAGGAAGAATATTAAAAGTTACGGCACAACGGTTTGACATATCGGAAGTACCGTCACGTTTCCCTAGAACGGCTAGCGTTCAATTTAAAAACAGATGAATTTTGGCCAAGATTACTGTGTGGTGCTCAAACAGCTTTGCATTGACCGAAATTTCGTCTTGTTGCCTGGAAATCTGCCATTACGTAGAGATACAACGATCGAAATATCGCGAAATATTTTATGAAGAATATAAACATAAAAAGAAGCTTTTAATATTCTTCAATATTCTCGTGTTCTCTCTCGAATCTGTTAATTAAACTATTACCGCAAAAATTCGTGGAAATTTTTAAAACGAGCTTCGCAGACTCGTATCTGTCTTTAAGCGTGGTTTAATTAAATGGAGTAATCTGCATATGATTCCAGGATTCTTTTTTACCGTTTTAGAAGCTTGGCCATTTTTACTAGCTTAAATTTACGACTGTTACTCCAAAAACAGTTTGATTTTCCGTTTTACGTAGGTATTTTCGAAGTTCTCATTTGATAGACAATTCGACAGGAATAAAAAGAAATGATGATCGCGTGGAGATATGACGGGAACTGTAAAAAGAAGGAGATAAAACTTTCCAACCAGCATCCTTTATCTCTCATCGAATCGAAGAAGCAACGTGTGGTCATGCGTTGTCGTGAAACAAGAATTTATAGCTTTCTTAATAATGGCCACTGCCTTCATGTTTCTCAATTTCGAATAAACTTCTTTATTCTAATACATTCAGCATTGGCAAATAATTATGAACTAAAATAAAAGTATTACATAAATCAATATGAACTTATATTTACTATCTAAGACCAACATGAATTTTACTCTAACCGAGGTAACGAAAGGAAAATAGTGCTCATTATCACTACGGATTTCATTTTTATGGTTTTCGTGCAAAGTGAAATTATTCGCAACTCGCATTAAATCTCTCAAACGTCGCTCTGTATGTATTGTTTTCGAATAGCTCATTCCGCGAAAAAGAAAGAGCAAAGAAGATAAAGAGGAACAGAAAAGTACCATGTATGAAAGAGATCGCTCTAAAGCAGGCCGTCGTCATTAGGCTCTGTTTCTGTTGCTTTGGCAAGCTACCGACAGAACAAAATGACACTAAACTACATACATAATAAGGGGGATAGAGGAAGTACGTACGCAGGATGATCACAGTGTGTCTCAATGCAAGAGTTAAAAATGTCAAGGCAGCTACAGTCCAAGTTAGAAAATATGATTCTGCGAAATGAAAACCAGAGTACAGAATCCGCATGAACGACAACAAAAAGCCGCTGCGAACATTGTTCTGCTGAAATATTCTACCACACAATCATTTTTCGGTTGTAGTAAAAAGCCTCGCAAAGTTATTAGAATTCATTGCGATTTTATACTTTTCTGCCCTCGTGCAAATATGGAATCGTTTATACGTGCAAACAGTATTATTTAACCGAATCTCATTTAATTTTATGAAATATTGTCAATAACTTGAATATTTGAAATTAAATTAATTATAAATACAGATCTGAACCGACCTAGCGAGTAATTAATAAAATCTAATATTGGTATATTCAGCACACATGATCTTCAAATATCAACAGTTATACAAATTAAATACTAGTTACCGATTAACACTTGCTTAAACAATTCCATGGAATAATTTACTAAATATAAATATTGTATACTACAAATGTTACATAGAACTATGTATGTTAGGTTTTCTCAATACATAAGAATCTATAAAAAAATAAACCACACAATATGTGTAAGTTTACATATACAATATGTACTTGTATTAACAATAGAGATTTCCAATTTCTCGATGGACACCATACGTAGAGCGTAATACGCATTTAAAACCACGATCTCCAGTATCCATCCTTTGACGCCACCAGCTGGTCTCCGATTCATCCTTCCTCGAAATTCTCTCACAATCAGATCTAAACCTGGCCAATGTCATCGACAAGCCGACCGATTCCACACACACGAATTTAATCCGCAGGGAATTTCCGGGGTATGCTCGTACTACCCGCATTCCATGCATCGGTTGTTGGATCAGATATCGTGGGATGCACCTTTCAGCCATCCTACATACATACGTACACATAGTCAAACGATTATTGCGTTGGATAGACCCTTTGAACAAGGTTCGATCAAAATACGATTATCTGCCTCGCATTCGTCAATGCCACGACAAGAGGTTGCCAAGAGGAACGAGAGTGAAGCATTGCGGAAGTTTCTTTCCAAAGTGTCAATCTTCTGCACACTCTTGCACATAACAGCAACTGATAACCCACGATTTCTTTGATGTGAACTTTGTTCCATCGTGAAACAGAATTGGGAAAATCGAGTATAACAATTGTTTAGTTATTCGGTTTACTGTAATGGAAACCTACGATACACGTAGGAAATATAATATAGTTTCTGGTATAAAAGAGATTTGGATAGGATCAAACATTAGTCGAAGTATTATTGTATCTGTTAGTGCATGTGTACGATAATACGATAATACGATTATTAGATGAAAATATAATTTCAGTTATCAAAGGGATTATTAAAACATAGAACATCGGCTTCTCTCTTAATTCATAATTTCCAGTGCTTGGGATACATACCTCTTGCTAATCGTGTATGTCGAAATCTGCCTAATCCGCAGACGTACGGATTTCAGGAGTTTGTATCTCTCTCTGCGTTGCCGATACGCGAAGATAATTAAAATCGAATTTCTCATGTGCGCGAACCGTCACACGGAATTATGATCAATTGAATTATCTCAAAATTACGTAGTTTCAGGCAGATATCTGTGTAGAAAATAAATATCGTTCGAAACAAGTTTTCGTCTCTTATTGAAATGGAACAGACGAAGAGATTCGTGCATCGAGTTTTATTCGTATCGGTATTGGAACGATCACTCCAATAGAATATGGTTCTCAGTTTTAACAACGTCATATTCTAATTTATTCCAATAAATGCAATAGTGCATGTGTACGATCTAGTAAAGCAATTATTGACTCATCGTCTAATTCTAGAATTCTGCCTATTGAGAATATTTGTTTCGTGTAAGTTTAACAATCAATATAAAATAATGAAATATTAAAATTAATGGGATCTCTAATACAATATTAGCAGACGGTGCTGCTGATTGCATTTCTATTGATCAATGGCTTTCACCCGTCAGTATTGTTTTCGCGTAATATGATACCGTGAATAAAATGTCAATCAGAATGTCGCGTGCGTGAAGTTTGTTATTTGTTATTATTGTTCAATCCCATTTATTTGATTACTTTGCGTATAACCCCCGACACAAGTGTAATGGCTTTCGAGTGGCCATTCGGTGAATCCCTCCCGCAGAACCAATTTGTACACAGTTTCGGATACGTTGATAAGACAATACACAATTCCATTGGATATTGAAACCCAATTAACTTAATAAAGGCGTTAACATGTAGACATTTAGCAATTATAATAAATAATGTAAGTCACACAACGGATTAAATGATACTTGTACACGTTGGGTGATCGTTATTATTAAAATGAACATCCTTTTACTATAATATTCTCGTATTAGTATTTTAGATGTCATTAAATTGACAGTAATAAAATTTTTTCAATTTATACATTCGATGTATTAAATTAAATAATTAAAAAGATCAACACACTTCTGCGTATGTCTCCTTCGTGGTAATTTATATTGTTGCAAAAGAATATGATTGTAATTTTAATTAATAAACAAAAAATAGCAAATATCAGTCGCAATGTACAGTAGTGAAGTTATTTATAAATTGAGATTCACATTGAGATGATACGAAACCGTTTATACTTTCCACAGATAAGCTGTAGAGATTAAATTGCAATACAATTGTAGTGTTGTTGAATAGAGCCGAGAGTTAAACCGATTTCTCGGTTAATTCAATGATTTATACGGCGAACTAAATTATCTGAATTACTACATTTCACCGGATGGAATATGATAATAACTGAAAACTGGACTGTTTATCATGAATCGCATGATATGATACTCGAACTATCATAAATCTAGCATACTAGTAGTTAACATAAGTTAGTAGTTAACATAATAAGTATCTTACAAAGATCAAGTATAAACCGTTTCTTTGAACTATCCAAATGATTCATTTCTTTGACGCTGTATACAAAGTATCACTGTGACATGGTGATTTAATTTGAACTTTTTAATATAATTACGAATTCCTGACAGTGGTAATTTCAACGTCAAAAGTGGTTAACCATGTAACAATTTTAATATGTGGAATACATATAAGCTTTTATCATGATAAATTGGAAAAATTCCATCTCACGTGCAATATGCAAATATTTTAAATATATGAAAAGAATGAAAATGAAGTTTGAAGTGAAAAAAACCCTATTATCTCTTAAATGAGATATAAGGAGCAGACATTCGCAATCGTTTCAGAATATTACAATAAAAATGAATTCTTCAGTGTCCATCAAATGAATGTAAACATCATTGTCGAGATGAGTAATCTCATTGATCGGAAGTTTGTCACACCAATAGTTATGGTAGCACCAACGTCGAGGGAAGCAAGGATCAGCGGAGAAAAAAACAAGAAAGAAGAAAAAAAAATCAGAAGAAAAATGGGAGAAAAATGCAGCACCGTCGTATAACGTCACCGACAGTAACTACCAGAAGGAAAACGATAACGGGGATGATCACGTCCTATGTCGTGCTTGTGAGAAACAGCCATATCGATCGGGCAGTGCGCATGGAACCCGTGCGCGTTTCGAATCATCATTGAACGACCCAGACCATCTTTCTGTCTCCCGCTCACTCTCTTTGCCTCTCCAAAATTCAAAACCATCCGATGTACATCATTTCTCTCGTATGAACTGTAAAAATAACACGCCTCGATAAACCATAATATACAGTAACAACAGTTACTATATATATATATATATTTATTGATATACAATTATTAATGCGTATTATAAATCCCCGAAATTATTCCCTTAACGAAAATATATTTTGTTTAATAACTATAGTATAAAAAATCGTGATTTCGATGCTGTCTCGGTTCCCTTGTGACTTTTAACTTTATATAACACTGCATAGAAAATTCACAGATTTTTTTTTATTTATTATTCAACAAAACCACCATGATTATTTGATCATTTTTGTTGTGGGATTTTCCGCTTTCGACTCGGTCCGACTGATTTTCTTTTCGTCAGTCTGATAACAAAAGCAATCACAAGTCGTGAGAGGCTTAGTCGGCTAACAATACCGTGAAAGCTGTGCACGTATAGATATGCTACATTATTGCAAAAGTTCACTAACAACAGTAACCTCTTCTACCGCTCAGCTTGGCTCAAGTCCGTCTCACCAGCTCGATTCGATTTAACGACCTTACTCTTCCAGGTGCGGTTATTAGTATCTGGCTCCGCCAGGCGCGTCCGGCCTGTTTCGACTTATACTACTGGCAGCTGCCTTGTGGTTTGGCTCGTGCAACGTGACCACTCTGTACTTGAAGCCGAATGAAACTAACGAAAGAGATCGTTTTCTCGCGTACTCGTATACGCTAATTGTATGACTGTTCTATATCAAGCATCATTACATTATTATTATAAATTTCCGAAATTGAATAAATTATTCAACTAAGTACATATATCTATTTTAACATGTGAAATTAGTAAGTGATGCGGTTTGAAAGTGAAAAATATAATTCAAACTGTAAGATGAGTCATTAACTGTACGATTACAGTCTAAAATGTCCTCATTATAGCGCGGGTAAGTTTGAGAGTTCAAACTGTCTTGAGATGGTAATATGTGCTTTCAATAATATATCTCGCAAGCGGACACTGTTTTGATAGTCATTAATAACTAGAGTCCGTTTGCGAGAAATATCGTGAGAGAGGAACTTGCGATAGTTTTACTCTCAAGGGGACAGACACTATTATACAGGTAGTTATGTATGTATGTATGTATTGTGACAGTAATTTCGTCGGCTAGCTATGTCTAGCGTGAAATGAAAGATGCCAAGCCCAAGAATTTGGAAATTCCTGACATATTAGATAAATTATATAGAATCTAGAATTCCATATTAAGAGAAAATCCACTAGTTTGAAATTTAATAAAAGAATTAAAGATATGTATGACTATTGAAAAGGAAACCGTGATAAAAGACAGAATTTTTGTAACAGGATGATATAAGTTCTTCGTCAACAGAAATAGATTCTGAAGAGCGGAAGAAAGACAACAGTGGAAGAATCTGTACGAAACAAAGTAAAAGCAGTGTGGTGTGTAAATGGTGAAGGGTAAAGAATACTAGAACCTCAAGCGGTCTAAACACCCTTATCGGCAAGTAGTCAGAGGTTAACTCGTGGTTTCCAGATCGATGAGCTTTCGTTATTTGAAAGCCGCAATACTTGCCACTTCGACTTTGTTCCATTACTGCCCTCGTTTACGTGACTTGGCCTTCAGAGGCCTTTACTTAAAGCTTGCAACGGCACAAAAATAATTTTACCAGTCAATTTAAAAAATTCACACGATAGCATTAAAAATCAAGAATATTGGTATGTGTTAGGATTATCCGATCACGTATTTTGAAATTCAAAACAGTGATTCTTTGTTCATTTTCCAAAACCTCGACTAACAAAAACATTTATTAAATGCAATTAACTCTTACCTCACACGCGAAATTTTGTATTTTTATAACTCTATGCGATAAAAGGCATCATTAAATTGCTTAGAATTTAATAATGTGAAATATGCACTTTATAATTTGTAATGCGAGTTTCTGCTTATTTATCTCAGTCGTAAAAACGCCGGCAACACTCAAGCTTCGTTGCAGCAAAAACATTATCAACGCAAGTTGCATGAAACTATACTTCACTCGTACATTTTAAAGTGTATTCGTGCATACGAAAAACTATTAAACGTCCAGTTAACCAGAGAGAAGCAGTATCATTTCCTTCGGTTGTTCAAATTGGACTTTAATGGTTCCAAGAGACTAATTTCAGAAAGAATTTTTTAAATTGACTGTAGAACGCTCAATTATAATGATATAGTCATGAAAGGGGGGAAAAATACGGTATGTATTGAAGGATTCCTTGCAACGAATCGCAAAGAAGGCGAGTAAAAAACCAGTATAAGATGATAAACTAGCACTAGTGCACATAAGGAATCTGTCTCGTGCAATGGAAAAAATGTGAAAAATGTCCTCGTAGATGGAAGAGCAGCAGCCTTGGTGGGTAACGGTGCATCCAAGCAAAATGATATTTAGTAAGTAACCGCTCAACAGGCTGGAATAAGCGAGCCAAGAATTCATGGAAAAACCGCTGAAGAAGATGACACTTCGAGCGTATTATTGAAAGCAAACACGGAGAAATATTTTTGCGCTTCTACTTTACTGCGCTTGCTGTCGAAATACGATATGATTCAATGGAACATGTGCTGAGATATGCAGCAGCAGTCAGCCTTTTTTTAAATTTCTCGAGAAAGAAGCTTTACCGTTACGGAGATTCCGTGTACCGAGAAATATAGAATGGAATCAAAACTTTAACAGTGATTGAGAAATTAATCTTTACGTTCTATGAAAAAATTCTCTAGTGTATTTTTTTGTTATTTAAAATTATAGATATTTTAAAAAAAGAACCAAACATAAATAATAATGTTTCGAGTACAATAAACAGGGTGAACTGTTTAGAGGAGTGAGGAATTAGAAGAGGATAGAGTTGTACAACAGCGAAAGAATGAACGAAATTAGAATTTACATATCAAAAAGAATATGTACAATGCAAAAACGAGAGACATTGAAGGATCGTAAGCTTTTGTACTGGCAGGCACTTTATGTTAAAGGTTTGTGGAAACTGAACATCTACCACTCACACAAGTATTTCATTATTACGTCAAAGCCTGCTACACACAAGCACAGGTCATTGATCTTCTTTGACAGCTGTGAAACCGTGACTGTGAAACATTAGAGGAAGTTTACCTCTCACACAAAAGGCGACGCAAAACTTTTTTCATGAAAGACGGTATTAAACCCCTGAGAATACGGATGAGAATTTCATTTCGTTTATCGCGAGCGGACCGTGTGACACCTTAATACTGACATTTAATCAGAATCTCGCAATTTAATGCACACGCAACGTTTCGTATCATTTTCAATTTTGATTCCCCTACAGAACTCTATTACGCGTCGTGCATCAAACGTCGCGTTAGTTGATACGCGAGAAAATTAAATGGAAAATATTAATCGAAAAGCAAAAAGCAGATATTCTATGTTACGTGTGTGAGTTGTATAAAAATATAAATTAAAAATATACATTTTTATACTACAGTGAAGTTAGAAGAAATGTGTAAAATTTTGACTTGAAAAATAATACTTTTTGTTCTAAAGAATATAATTTTTGTTAATCCTAATGCCTGAAGAACAACCGAGTTTTTTTTTAAGTAATGAGTTTATGATGGTATCCGCTGCAGTTCATCCCCTCCACTTTTTATCGTGAACCTTCGATCTTATCTTGTCACGTTGTACCCATGGTATACTCTTCGGTTTCTAGTAACACAATTTAGTCTTATAACTTTAAAAATGGAGAATGTAGTATTGTACGTGATGATCTTGTCAGATATACAATTTGAAACAACATCTTGAAAGACGTAAAGCTGGATAACGTTGTATGCTGACGTTTTAAATATCTACATTGCGAATAATGTGATTGGAGTATTCAATGTTCATGACACGAACAACCTACAGAATACTTTGATACCACAAATAATCAAAACGTTTATTTCCAAGTAAAATGCATTGGATGAAATCGTATATCGCTTGTTAGCTAAAAACTAGAAGAGCTTCGTCAACGTTTCATCAGTTTCGCCAATTGAGAAATTGATACGACCTGTTGCAATTCTATATGTAGTGGATAGAGAAACACAAATACGTATTGTACTGTTTTTTTTGTAACCAAACTTTCTACTCGGATAGTCGAACTAGTTCGCGAATTGAGTTTCGATGAAGCTGTTGTTCGAAAGTACTCGAAATAAGCCACTGACAAACTCACTGTTAGGTTGACTGGATACACAGATCAATTTCCACATATTCTGGCGAGTTAAATTTATACCGGCACAGTTTGCAATAAATCGCTCTGTAATTTCAAGCTAATATGGCTAATACGCTACAACTGTGATTAAATCATTTAGAAACTAAAAAAAGGGAATTTCCGTGCAAAAACATAAACTATTGTTTTATATGGTATTTTAATACTTATTACTCGTTTCATATTTATGTTGAAAAACATCTGGAATAGTTTAACGGATTGAAAGTAACGAATTCTTTTATATTTGTGGTAAATTTCGAATTTAGAAGAAGTTTGTAAAATGATAACAATAATAGAGCTTAAAGCAACAAGGTAAGTTATTCTTCACTCGCTCTGCTTCGGTCCATTTTCATTTCGTTCGCGTTATGCAAATACCGTCGTTATGTAAACTGCAACATTTTTACATTTTCACCCGCAGCTTCAGCCTTCGACGTTGAACGAAGAAAAACGTCTTCGTGGGAATCGAATGCCGATACTATTTTACTTCCTTCGCCGCGTCGTTTCAATTTTCCATGGAAATGAGAGTGCTGAACTTTTAATTTCTCCAAGGAAACGCCCACGAAGGAATTTCACGCAGATTTGAAACGTTCTCGCCGAATCAATACTTCGGTTAAGTTTAACTTTTTAATGCACCATAAACTTTGTTACTACTGATAAAAATTAAAAGTGAAAAAGAATATATGCACATATTTGAAATAATTAATAGTAATTTCCTGAAAATTTCTTATTAGATAAATTGAATAAACGAAACATTTTCAATTATGTATTTTGTAAGGTTAAAAGCAGGCTTTGCGTGTAAAATTATTTATTTAAATTCTTGGCAAATAACTAAAACATGACTATTTGGATGAATGTCGAAGGAAACTGACTTCTATGTCAGCAGAAATCGTGCTTCCACGGCCATTAATTCTTTATTACTGTGAGATTCATATTACGTTTTCCTTCCAAGACCGAGGAACAGAAGTGACTGCATAACGTATAAGGTTCTGCTTTCGCCAGTACAATAAGATCAACAGCATGAAATAGTCAAAATATTAGATGTAAAACTGGAAAATAACGCAGTCCGAGATCAGAAATGTCAAAAAACAGATTAATTTTTTTTAAACAATTTTTGGATCACTTAATCCATGTATTGTTATAGGCATCAGAAAAAAGTTTATATCTAGAGTTAAACAAAACATTTCTAATTGTATGATAACTTTTGTAATGGATGAGAATTTCAAAATTGCACCAAAGACGAATTTTTCTCTTGTAATTCCTTTTGTATATGATCGGTACTTCCAAGTAATCGTCAAAATTGTCGTCGAAAGGAAATCTTCAAACTGACAACGAGAATAAGGGGAACTCAGAAGTTCCTTGGCAGCGAAATTCCGCGGGAAACGGAACAACGGATTCGGTCTTATGGAAACACTTTAGCTTTTCAGCATCTCTCGAGAGTCAGTGATAGAACATCTGCGAAGGATATGCGACTCGAGATTCAGCTAAACCACGAACGGCTGGATAGTGACATACCGACGAACAAATACTGTTAGGAACAAATTAACCGGAGGAGAGAGTCTAGCTAACTAAGTACCGATCCCAATATCTCATATTTTGCTGAAAAGGCATTCGACTATTGAAAGAGGATAGTGAGTCTTCATGGATATGGAAACACGAAACTTTGAATTTGAATTGAAAAGTAAATTATTGAGTAAATAAAGAAGATCTCTATTCTAAGAATGAGTTATCGCAATAAAGACACAAAATATGTATACCTAATAAAAATACCACATTTAATTTCTTCAGATTGAGATTCATGCTATTAGTTCCATTAAAACTACTCGGAAAAGAAATGAATTTCGTCTGAAATAAATGAGATTTTTAAAGTCCACAGAAAGAAGAAAAATTTAAGAAGGAAATCAAACAAAAGATTACGAAAGAAAGAGAAATTAAATACAACTATTGAATTTGTATTGAATTCTTTTCTTAGGAAAACTAAGCCAATGGATAACTGTATAAATATAATAACTTTTCTTTCGAATGAAAAGAAATATTGGAAAAAAGGTCAATAAACTTCGCACCAACTGCAGCAGAAGGTAAAAAACCTACGACTCGCATCTGTATTCTTCTGCGGGCATTGCACGTACCTCGCGAAAACAATAAAGTGCGAGATCCTATAAATCCTCTAGCGTTTTATTTACAGTACCTGCACTCAATCAGAAGCGACAATGAACAATGCGTGACAAAGCTATTCGCAAAATTTCGATAGAAGAATAACCCTTGCAATGTTCCCATATTGGTATTTGTCCTCTATTTTTGCAAACCTCAAATACAGGCAGCCGATTAAATCATTCGATTTTTACGGTTATCAAAGACGATGGCAATAAACTTCAAACCAAAAAAATTAGAATAAATGTTAAAAAAAGGAACGATTAACAAATGTAATAAATCTTTAAATTCACAATGAGATAATAGTGTTAAATAAATAAATTATGGATCTTATGTTTATTCAACAAAACTAATGCGTCCTAAGGAACCATCTGCCAATTAATTAATTCCACGATTAAGTCCTTCTATTTTTGGTAATCGTTCCGCCAGAGGAATAGTTCACGTTAGCGCTTTCGATTCGAAGCTTCGCAATCCAATTGACTGTGGGCAAACTTCCTCGTCAGCCTATGAAGTTTCAACCATCAGCGTCTCCCAGTAGATACGATTTAAATTAGATTTTGGCTCAGTTAATACCTATACTGTGGGCCATATCGTCTATAGTCTATGTCTATACTGTGATATAGACGTGAGTACACGCGAAAGATTTATGTATTGCAGTAGTCGCGCTGTCAATGAATGGAGTAGATCAATCTTCACGCGTTTGCCAAGAGAAATGGTGCAGCTACGAACGAAACAGCGGATCTTGCGGTAAAACTAATTTAAGTCTTGCTCTAATTCGAAATGGGTTTCAACTCTAACTTGAGTAATGAAAAAAATTCCTCACAAGCACTTTAAGAATTCTCTCCTTCACCATGTATATAATTGAAAATTCGAGATGCCAATTGGCAAAGTTATCAATTTTTCCAGATTTTTCGAAAATTTTTATTAGAATAGGAAAACACGAATAATCGTTCGCGTATACGTTGTATATACTATAGTTGTTAGTAAGTACAGAGTTCCACCTGTGATATAGTACTTTCATACGTCTATACTCCATCAGTACTTAGATTGGATTATGTGTGTAAACTAACCGACAGACTCACAAGTGGTACGTATTGCCAACATGACGTTCGTATCCGAGGAATGGGAGATTTTAACATTCGAGGCACGCGATAGAAGGCACGTGATACAACCCAGTAGGGATCCTTTCCGACATACGATTCGCAGAACGTACTGATTGTGAGTTCCACTTTCTCGGAAAAACACCCTGCGAGCAAAGCTGATAAGGCTACAGGAAGTCCTGGAAAAAGAAGACTACTAAAAGGAGCCAAATTCTCGGGTAATGATGATATAACTACTACATAGTAATAAGAAGAATCAAAAGCTACTAAAGCGACTTATACAGGTGTTCAAGGAAAATTGAAAGAAGAAATAGTAGCCATGACCAGCGCAAAATACATACTCGTATACTTAAAGCTGCAGTTTAGATATAATAGAGGTTTACGTAGAAGTTTGCTTATCAGAGACTATGTACCGTTATATACGTGAAATCTGACTCCATCTTAAGAGTGTGAGAACTACAGTTTGTCTCCAGAGTACTGGAGGAAACACGAAGCCATCCGATCCAGATTGAACGTTCTCAAAAGTAAAGTGATCCCAGGTTTCTAGACGGTAGAAAATACGGTTGAATCTTGCATTAAGCACAGTGCAGCACTAAAAGAGGTTCGCCAGTGAAAATTGTGCCCTTCAAAAGCCAACCGACAAGAAGACCGTGGTCGACGAGTAAAAGGCCGAAAATCCAAGTAGGGTGAAACGAAAAAAAGAGCGTCAGAAAGTGGAAAGCGAGAATTTACGATAGCCCATGCCAATAGCCGTTTGAAACCCTTGCTTACGATTCTCGTGAAATTGCGCAGGGTGCCAGTCTCTCTTCTCTCCCCTCCTACGATCTCTGTCTCTTTCTCTCACTCTAAACGGAGAAACGCTTATCGCTGAATTGCGAGTGCGACATGGGGCTAAATTCTCTCCGTTGGGCAAAGAGCCGATTCAAATTAAATGCTTGCCTTTTTCAGCCTTTTGGCTACCCCTTTTGCGTCATTCACAATGCTAGTGGTCCGATGTCCCTTTCTCCACTACTCAACCGTTTTCTTCGGCATCGCCAAATCCTTTTTCTGTTTTCTCAGTGCTGCTTCACTTACTTCGGTTACTGTATTCTTTTTCGTCAATGGCAAGCTTTCTTTGGACACGACGACGGGTCTACAATGACGTTTCGCACTTCGGAGTGGCGAAAAGCAATGCCATTAGACTCGGGGTAAAACGTTAATATGATTGCAAGACCGATATTCAATGTAAATCTCTTGGATATGGTAGAATTCTTCAATGAAATCACGAATGGAATTCAATGCAAATGTACAATTATCGAAATCAAACCAAGTTTGAATAAATAATGATATTGTAATAATTTGTAATATATTATTTGGTTTTAATATGTAGCAATCATTTGCAATTGAAGTAAAATAAAAACTGAATTTTCGTTGGGAATGAGTGTGACATAATACATACTGAATATTTTTATCAATAAAATTATTATAGATCTATTCTGTAAAATATCGCGAATACGACTTTCATAATAAAAACGTTATAATGATAGAAGTATGCAAATCCTGCAATTTAAGATCCAGCTAATTGGGATAATGACATTCCATTATTGAAGTACCCTAAATGTAAGATAGTAACTCAGCTAGATAATGAAAGAAAGGATAAGAGTTCAGTAAAGGATCTTCTTGCAAATTACTTCCCACCGAAAGAAATCTAGAGGCCAGGTATTGCAATTATATCCATGAACACTCTTCACTTGCTACAAAGCTCAGGAAACGATGGTTTCCTGACAAAGATTGAGCAAGTGGTTGTCCTAGAGTTTCATTAACAGAAATACGAGGGAGCAATTCACCAGCAGACACAGTTCTCATTTTCACAGAAAATGAAATCAGGAAAGCCATAAAATATAGTGGAAACCATAGTAAAAATTTATGACCGCTTTACTAACGTAAAATACCACATACATTCCCCATTTTACTTTCTTCAAACGTTCCAATTTCCAACTGTCTATTTCATATTTAGTTAGATCGTAGACCAAAACCCGTAAAAATTCACGCGTTAATAATATGAATTATAAACCAAATATTGCAAAAGAGTATTGTTAAGAAAAATTGTTACAATGCAGAATACATCAATTTAACATCGTGTTTATATATTTCCTAAGATTTATTAAAAGTAAATTATATATGACTATATATAATTACTACAGCAAAATGCTATTCAATTTTCAACAAATATGATAGATTACAATATACATTCAATACCAGTAGTTTCAATGCAAAGAAAACTTCAGCTTTGTCGAGTGTGAGATCGACCACGGGATTCGGATCAGTGGTTATTTACGACAAGAGGTCCCTCGGTTAACGGGTTTCGCTACTCTCTGCTGAACGGCAGCCCCAGAATTAGACGTGTTCGACCAATCGGAGTTGATATACCAATCGTCACAACGATGGACTTCTCCTAGCATTTCCAGTAACCTTTTTGAAAATACGACTTGGTAACATTGAATCTCACTTGAATAACACGAGTGACCAGTGAAAACTACTACCAACTCGATCTATTGACTATTTCACCGCAGGTGCCCTCTATATTCCTTAAAAGTAATTCTGATTGGATTCTAGCATGAAATTCGAATTAATGAGAATATTTGAACAACATTGATAACGCGTCTCAGACTTTGCATTTCTTTCTTTAAAATTGGCACAATTTGGATAACTATTTATTGATTTATTCTAATGAATCAAAGCAATAGAAATTCGAGTAGAAACAAATAGCGTTACTACTTGTCGGTTTAACAATGTTGAATAAATATTCTCAAGAAAGAAGAAATTTGATCCAAGTGCCCGCATATAAACTTCTTTGTCCTAGATTTTAGTCGGTCTTCCGAAAACTTTCTTCATCAATTGCATTCGGAAAACGTGTTGGTGCTTAGGGAATTGACACTATGAATTACTTCCTCCCCTTGCTAGGATAAAACTCGAAAGCTTCTAGTGGAAATAATCGGTTAGTCGCGTTGCATAGTAATGCAATCCACTTAACTACATTAGGCAGCTCCTTCCATGGCAGGAATTGTAAATCAGGTTTCGACAGAGGTATTCAGCTGAAATTCAAAAGTACCAAGCATTCGAGTTCGACGGTAGGTCAGGTTTCGATTAATCACTTTCGATATTCTGCAAAAAGTAAATTGGAAATAAAAATTCTCGCCTAAGACTTTATTCGATACCGCTGATCGATCGATTACCGTTTCACTACTTGCGCAAAGAACACTCCGCGTATGAGGAACTGCGAACTTCCCTTTATCGTTACATATTAATCTGTTATTTTTCTTAATTTTCTAGCCACAATATTCTACAATTTTTAAAGGAATTTTGACAAACTTACGTTTAGTAAATTGTTTTACAATTGTATTAATTATTTTCAGTAATACTTGAATATTAAACGTACTTTTAAATAACAGCGTTCTTACAATTCATAAGTAACAAAAGAATGAGAAGCGCAAGAGAAAAACAGAGAGTCAGATTTACTCCTTAATAAGGTACTGGCCATATTTCAAGCGTCTAGGGCGATTCGTTACTTGAAAAAGTGAGACTATTACACCGACAACTTTCAACAGGGGCCGTTTTCATCAACGTCTTACTCGTTCGTGAAAAAATGTGCTAACATTACCCGTAAAAAATAAATTGTAAATCGTGGAGTAGGCAGCTGGAGTATGATACATCAATTAGACTCTAATTGAATTAGAGCAAGTGTGGCCAAGCTAGATTGTATTATAAACTAAATAACTAATGGAGAAAGAGCAACCATACCACAGAATTTCATAATAAAATGTAAATAAGCAGTAATTTTTTCTACACAGCAAACCAAGTTACTTTTGCTATCTACGCACTACAGGAATGAGAAATTTAATTAATTAATATAACGAAAAAAAAGCTTCAAAATCCGCATGTGCCAGGCGTACGCAGAAGTTTTATCACGTTTTCTCAGTTTTCAAATAAAATTATTATTTAAAATAAAAATATCCTGATATTTCAGCAATCGACGTTATTTATGAATGGACAAATGTGAGTTTTCAACCTACACATAACAAATTAAAATGTAAAGGTAGAATTTCACGAAAAATATTTTGAGTTGAAAAATAAAAGTTAGTCACGTTTATACAAAAAAACAGCTCTGTAATCAAACTAGCATCAATTTCGCACTAACGCGACAGTGACTGCATCCTGCTTCAATTGATAAAGATTTATCTAGCAGACCTGACAAGCCCGGACAAACCAGTACAATTGCATAAGAAAACTTTAAAATTAAAAACGTCCTCTCAAATCCTACTACACACAGTTTTCCAATCAGCGCAGTCGTTTATTACACGTCGAGGAAATAGCTCGTCGAAACTTCAATTCGCTGACAACTTCACACTGAAAACATATCACACCCTGAGTAAAAAAAAAACGTGACACCGCTCGAAAATCGCGATATTTGACTTATGATTAGCAGAACAAGAAAATATTGAATCATTTATATTGACAATTCATATGTATATCTGAAATCTTATGAAAAATATCGCAACGTAGCGTAGCAATTTAAATTAAACTAATATAAACAGGAAATTAAATAGCATAAATTGATTCCAAAAGTCAATGTTATCATCTAATATACATATTGTACTGGACTTAAGTCCTGATTAGAACTATTGAAAACCGCGTTTTACAGTAGAAGATCACTGAGAGTAATAATTAACTTTCTAGACACATCCAAAGAAAAAAAACCAAAAAAACCTGGAATGACATCCAGCTTCTTGGACTGAAAAGTCGAAGAGTTTCAGGTTCCAGGCAAGGAAGCTGAGGGCTCGAAATCGACAGCTTGAACCTAATCGATAAAGCTAAGCCAGCAAAGCCGATCTACCATCGAATTCTCAGTCTCACCTTGGGTCCACTACACCGATTCTATTTCTCGAAAATCCGAGAATATTCGACGCAGGCTGCAAGGAAAGTAAGTTGGAGAATGAAGGAGGAAGACGAAACGCGGAGAAATCGGTGCAGTCGATAATAGAAGCTACAGGAGGATCGGGTATAATCCGAAGAGAATGGAGAAGCTGAGCGTGGGGTCATTACCCTTGACTGTGGCCGGATACGTGGACATGATATCCTATAACGACGGCTGCGTCATGAGATAAAGCTTGGAAAGCTTTTGGTTTGAAGCTCTTACCAATCGTCAGATTATAGGAAATTCGAATCGTAATTTGACCGTCGGCACGATGATTGAAAATTATACCTCAGTGAGAAATGTGAATCTGCGCAGGATTCGTAAGACTTGTATCATTATAAAATAACGATATAGAAAACTTAATTTTAATCAATTTTAATATAATCTTGGTTTCTATAAGACTATTTAAATTTCTGCATCTCCACATCTGCAAGTTATTTAACTCAATATAAAATTTTATTAAGTTGCTTGACTTTTAATAGTTAATACAAATTTAACATGAGTACAAATATCGAATTGTAACAATTCTCTTGCAGTTATTCGGATGAACAGTTAACTAAACAAGATCAATGAATTTTCGGAAAGAATTTAATAAATTTATAATTGAAATATTTGTATACTAAAATTAGCGTATACGTTTTAGTTTCGTCGATGCGCTGATCATATAGAAGTGTTACAGATCTGATCTATGTGAACTGCAAACGGAGAGCGTTCCCCTCTGAAAATGTTTAACCGTGCGAGCTCCTGATTATATTCGTGTTGACTTAATCAGGGTATTTGATGCGAATGTCACCCATGTATAATGGCCACTTTAACTTGTCAATGTTCATAAACTAATCATCAGATTGACCCTCCTTTCGTGTGAAACTCTGCTTCAACATCGGCATGGTCTTTGACAATCGCATATGTTCCGTTTCGTTGATGTAAATTGATCACTGCAACTCCAAATATTATCAAGAATTTTTTCACGTTACTATAAATAAGCATTGAAAAGTTATCTGACACTACGATTATGATACAAAAAAATTGTTAAAAATTTATTTACTGAAAACTATTGTTAAAATAAAAGAGCTTCTAAACTGTACTGTAAACTAAACGAACCAAGAAATCATACTAGGGATAAGTTTCTTCTCCTTATCTCGGTGCTCCTTTTCCACTGTGCTATTACAACCGTGCGATTAAACACATCTGCTGCAAAATTATGGGCTTAAGAAGGGAAACTATGAAAGCGGAAGTAACTTGAATTTACAGATACAGAATACGCCGATACCCCGTTACACACGATTACCTGTTCTAGCATATTCTGCAGAACTTGATAAAAATTTAAAACATGAGTAAATTTATTATTACATCACATTGCGAATTCTTTAAATTCCCCGTAAAACTGTGCAAAGATTGAAATATTATACGATCAAATATCTTATTACACAATCCTTCTTATTTCTGTCACGTATCATGTATGTATACATTATACATTACTTGTCATATATATATTATATTTATTTAATTCTTTGATGGATATTGTAAGTAAAAGTGAAATTATCAACAGAAAAAGCACCGTTTGCAAATTACAAACATTACTAAAAATTATGTGAAAGCGGAAGTATAAAAGTTGATGGTGAAACTAATCATTAAATGACGTCATGAAAGGTAAACAACGTGAGCTAGTTCAATGACGGCGGCTTATTCACAACAGCAGCATCTCCACCACGTAACAAAGAGATCGTCTCTTTTACGCTGCATCTCTGCTCTAAAGACTAGCTAGAAAAGATTCTATCGCGCCGTTCTGCTGCGATCCATAATGGAAGCTGGCTGCGTAGTACGAAGTAAGAACTTTTCACCGAGTCTTTCAACTACACGAGATGGAGACTATATACGTACCGCCAGTAGATATTTTGTAACGCTGAACGCATGTTGCGTCAAGTATTCTCTGCCTTTAAGAAATCTGTCTTAATGGCAACTGCGAATTTATGCAAACAAAACACCTGACTTTCCTACACAAACATACATTTAAATTTGTAGAATAAAGTTGATCAAAAATGCAACATTGAACAAAATATTCCACCTTGTTCTTTCTTGCAAAGTTTCAATCTTCCAATCTTTCCCTTTTCCTTTCATAGGTTTATGGTGCTTTTGATTATAGTCATCTACCGTTTGCAAAGTTTTCAATTATTAATTTTTTTTTTTGGAAAGGAACTCAATTGAAAGATTCCTAGACTATTTTGATTAATATCCGCTGGTCATGAAAGTGACCCAAGTACATAGTAGGTACATACTATACAACGTACTTTCGTCGGCTCTTGTTTCCGTGTACCATTCTACGAATATATATGCCTTTGTATGGAGTCCGAAACACGAATGATATCCACTGACTGCGAGGCATGCGTGGGCTTCTCACCATTGTAGCCCTCAGTCTTCCCCGAGGAGTACCTGACAGCCGTGTTTGTTCGTGTTTGTCTTCTGCTATGAACCAATTCAAATATGTACCCGAGGCATGTTGGCCTCGAAAAGTGACTCCTGCTGCATGTACAGACTTCAAGTGTGGACAACTGTTCCAAGCAACCAATTAAAATGTTTGATCATAGAACATAATAACGAGACTTCGGATCTTTATGCAAATATAAATTTTATTGTTAGTAGATTGTATGGATTTTAGATTCTATGTATAATTTAAAATAGTTTCTTTTTTATGATTAGCCGTATGTTATTGAAATTTATTATACAATAAGCGTAGACAAAAATAATTAGGGAGAGGGTAAAACGTTTTATTAAAATTTATCATAGCTTAGGAAATAATCTAGGGTAATGTTTCAAATAGGAAATTGTTTTATCTTTCACGATGGCGCAACTGTTCGAACTAATGCAAACACAAATATGATCCATTTAGGTAATTAATATGATTAGAGAATTTAGGTAAGATAATCCAGAGTAAGCCTTTCTCGGCTAAATGTGCTAGGTTTTAATCGATTAATCAGTCCTCGTATATCTGCCGTGACGTAAATGGGCTTTGAGCCATTTTCCAAAAGAGCCGTTCAGGCTGCCATTAGGTTTCTCACAGCCATCTAAATGGAGCGCACAGGTGCACGGAAATACTACCTGCGGTGTTGAATGAATCAAAGACGTATGAAGGTCCGTTTCTGACGGCTCCCGCACAAACGACGTCCGCAATCTATCGTCCGATGGACGGCAACTGATTATAGTGCAAGATCGTGCTTTTTCAGTATCCATCCCCCAACTTGGATCGATTTCGCACCTACACAGCTTTTTACGTCGAATTAAACACTGTGATATCCGGTGACAAAGAAAACGTTTACGACTCGAACCCTTTAGAATGTGACTTAAAAGTCTCCAAACAGATTTTTTAAAAAAGTAATGCATGACGGTTTTAATCATTTCTGAACAATTAACAATCGATAGAGAAGTTTATGTGTGGAAATATTTTTAGTGATAGAATTTTATTGATGCCCGGAAAACTACACGATAGAGTATAGAGTTAAGCAGATGTTATTTGGCCTGTTGTAAAGCATACAGTTAGCTTACAGGGTATTTATCGAAAACTTATTACGTTCCAGTAAAAATAAATTCAAGTATTATTATTAAAGTATTTCATCCTCTCAATGGGTTGGAATTTACTCTAAAATACTTGATGATAATATTTTTAATAAAGGCAACAAGTATTTTCAAGTATGGACTAAGTTTAAAGTACTCTAGAAACATATATCTCTTATAAATTTCAGTTACAATAAATCAACTAATTTTTCAGTGGTTTGCTTCACATTTTTACATGACGATTCGTAATTTCCTCTGCATTTCTACTACGGTTCATTCCGCGAATCCTCCGTTTTGCGCGCTTGCGGTTCTTTAACCCGAGACCGAATCATATTTAATGCAGTTGAAGCCAACTACTTTTCCTTTAGTGCTTTCATTTTCTCAGAATTCAAAAAATGGAATTTTTAAAAAGGTCAGACACAAGTATATACACACTGTTGCCAAATAGAAAACGATTTTAAACTGAAGGACATTGAGAATGCAAGTGAAAAACATTTTCAATAAAGTTTAGCAATTAATTTGAATTTCGAAAAATTTTTACTTTCTTCCACTTGATTTTAAGCGATTTTCGAGCGATGCTTACATTTCGTATCAGCCATAACACAACGCCTGAGATAAGTGAAAGAAAATATCCTAAAATATCAGGCTGAAGAATGTCCGGGAAACAAGGTGAACAACCAAAGATAACAGTGACGATACATTGAAGGTAGGATATGTTGGGAAAGGATGAAGTGACGTTATAAATTACGGATCCAAAAACAAGGTAGAGCGCACTATCGCATCCACCGGAACACGCTCAGGGAATTGAGAAGCTTTGTATTGGCTCATGAGTATAGGATGAGTATAGGAGGAAGTAGAGGATGAAGAAGAAAATGCATCCTTCAAAACTATATAATTGTACATCCAGAAACGAAGCACGCAAAACGAGATAAGGAACAGGACCTATTCTAGGAGGATATGAGGGTAGACGATGCCAGAAACCGTACATAATTCTCAACTTACGCGATGCCGCACATTTATAACACAACAACGTACAAATGGTGCTGCGACTGCATCTAGCGAACAAATGGAGGAAAAAATTTTAACAAATTGCCACAAAACTATGTCGCAGAGTAAAGAGCAAAGTAGAATTTGTGACTGCTAAACTTCGAACTAAAAAAAGTTACTAAATGCTACAATTTTTTAAATTTAACATATTTTATGTAATGCAATACACTAAGTTATTCTTCTGATAATAAAAATGTATCTTAACATATGCTAAACGTTTTATACATATGCTAAACGTATATTAAGCATTTACTATCTCAATTCTAACATATAGTACTCACAATAGTCCAAAATCAATATAAATCGCGATATAGATGTTCCTTTCCTAATCTTATACTTAATCGAACACGCGCATTTATTGTGATAGTAATAAATAAAACGCTGCAAACAATGTAAATAAATAATTCCTAGCACACTTTTCCCCAAAAATCTACATTATGCAGGAATAATAGAAGAGGTGCAACGATAAGTACTTTGATTGGTAAACACTTGGCTTCACATTCTTCCTATCTGGAATTTCAATTTCAACACCCTCGGCTCTCTCATTTCCATACTAGCGCGCACGATTATACGCCAGTGTCTCGATTACTGCCTGCGCCTCACGTCCAACAAGAAACAACGATCGCTACATTTGTCACGTTACCATTTCATTCAATTCACTACTTAAGAGAAATAACCCAACGCTAAACTAACAATAAACTACAATCATTTTTTTTATGAAAACCCTATTAGTTTCATATCAACCAATCACTCTTGAATATAAATTCTTTAACTTAAACCCTGTAAATTGCTTTGTGATCCTTCTAATGCATCTATAACATGTTTTCCTATCTTAAAATAAAACATCGTAATGGAGTTTTTGTAAAACCTATTCTTGAAAGTAGGGTTTCAATATTTCATTATACTTGATACATAGTATACGTCTATGCGAATGTAACGTGACTATGAGAGATCCTGAAATGTTCTCTCGAAACCTAATATCACTGTCTGCAGAGCAACAATCTGGTATTCAGGGTAAAGCTCAGGACACAGTCATCTCTGGTGGGTCTCGCTTACCTTGGTACCCGAAAAGCGGTCGTCTTTGTGGAAACGTATGCTCCAACTATCTCCATCTTCCTTTTCTCCATTCTTTGCTAGAGTTCTATCTACCACGGGCTTTCAGCTCGCGGAGACACGAAAATCGATCCGCCGGTTTCAGAGATGAGGAACAGAGAGAGAGAGGGTTAGAGAGGAAGAGGGAGAAAGACAGAAAGAGAGAGAGAGAGAGAGAGGTAGAGAAACCACCACGCTGCGCGGTGTCTCTCATCTTGGTGGAAGAGCGCACCTGCCGACTGCACCGAAAGTAAACGCGGTTGTTAACGGAAGCATACTGCGGGGATCACCCAAAATCCCAAGGTGATAATTCCGTTTGAATTCTTTCTCTCTCTTTCTTTCGTTCTATGTTTCTGTTTCGCCCCTCTTCTTCCTTCCACCATTAGAGTATAAATCGTGACGTAAAGCCATTACGCGTTTTAATTGCATCCATTAAAAC
This sequence comes from Trypoxylon attenuatum, assembly GCA_963989405.1. Lineage (NCBI taxonomy): Eukaryota > Metazoa > Arthropoda > Insecta > Hymenoptera > Crabronidae > Trypoxylon > Trypoxylon attenuatum. The sequence continues at coordinate 11,971,723 of OZ022489.1, read as the reverse complement.
TAGCCCTCATGGACTCGCCGCTTCCTGACTGCCGTTGGTTTCATTCTCTCAGCTTTCTCTTTTCTCTCGCGCTTTGCCGTTTCGTTCTCGTCTTCCTCTTTGCTGCTGGCTTTCCACTAGCACGGCTGTTGATCCCTTACGGCGGCGGCGTCGCATTTCTCCTGTGCGCAACGACACGAAGTACGTCTCAATGCACATCCCGTCTTGAATGTTCCTCCACGCCTCGCTCGTTTTACGTGAAAGCTCGCTCCATAGTCCTGCGATTTTTCTTTCGAGCTTGAAAAAAGTCCGTGACGCGAATCGCGTGCCACGCGCTTTTCTTCATTCGATTTATATAACTGGATCATTGACTGACAGTTTTTCGATTTTTCCTCCCCCCGAAATTCCTCGCGTTATGCATTTGGAGAGTACAAATAACGTAGACTAGTGTCTCAGTCACTTTGATCCTCTAGCAATTTCAGTAATATGTACGTTAGTGCACTTTGCAACAATTGCTTTTTGACGGGATTTCCTGTGTTACTGATAAAGCCGTACTTTTTTAAATTAAAACTTCAAATTACTTCGAAATCTCTCGTATTTTTCACATGGTTCGGATGAGAAAACAGGAGTACGAGTCTGCTTTTGCAGAAAAAGAATTCATTTATAACTTCTAGATTGGAAAAGGGTCCATACAGGAAAATTAAAAATATATTGATAAAACTTGATGTTTGCGATGCGAATGAAACATTTCTTCCATGAATCACGTCCAGCTACAAAAACTGCTTTCTCGTTACTTTTAACATATTTTAATTAGAGCGTATTTAAAGTACAAAGCTAATTGCCAACTTAACATACGAAATACAGAAGTATCAAACAAACTGTACGAACACCGTACTCCTTCGAAATAGCTTTGAACATTGATGATGATACGTTACACGTAGGATATGGGAAAAGGGACGTTCGAATAACCCCTGAACCGGGATTCGAACCCGGAAATTCCGCTTGCCGGCTAACTTGCTTGCTTTAACCAATTAAGTTATCCAGATCCTCCGGCGAAACCTCTCACCAATTGTTACCTATTGTCAAAATGAAAGGAGTTCCGACCCTACATAATTCACAAAAGTATTTTGCTATGTGTTCGACCTTAGTCACGAAAATTATATATGCTTTGTGATAAATTTCAGAAAAATTCCTAATAAGAAGATAACGCAGTCTTGTCCAAAAATAAATTTTATTAATTGTTTAAAATCGTGGGAATCAATTTATAGACATACAATTTAACCCCACAAATTTCATAGAGTGTAGAAATAATTTTAGAACGTTACATCATCCCAATATAACAAACACCTGAATAATAACAAGTATCTCAATACAAAAGCTATCATTGTTTGAAACCGCGCTACATTATACCACTCGAATGTATAATACTAGTACGAAATCCAATTCAATATTGATACATGATTTATCTTGCTTTTACAGCAAATATCTACAGTGATTCAGCGTTACCCATAGGCAGCATAACACATTAGGGGGGTCGAATACGATCCACAAATTGAAGTAACTTTATCCGCATGCCGATAATTATCTCATATTTAATGTACAGCGTACAATAGCATGAACAGGAGGTAGTCGTTTGTTTGAACAATAACGTTCCATCAGCAACATACCAAAACTCAGAGGCAGAGGTATTTAGCAAGTTAGCGCGCTAATTTCAATGCTTTCAATTCGAGGCGTGCACATTGAATAGCCACAAAACGTAATGAATGCATTGGTGCTGGAATTTCATAAAAATCTATGAAAAATATATTCATTAGCTCATTACCAGTCAGAAGAATTTCCTTCGACTGAATATTCATCGCATTGGTCGACAGTTTTGAATTTAATGGAAGAATCGAACTTCCGGTGGTTCGAAAGTGTACGTTATGAAAGTAAGAGTGTGAGTGAGTGCTCGAACAAAGTGGCAGCCAGCTATATCTACTATGTTCACCATTCAATATTCATGAGATTATTCGTTGAGTACTTTGGTTACGGCATGCCGCGCTAAGCTTAGAAATAATTTGTCGCCAACGGGTAAATCGCTCTCAAGAAAATTCCTCGACCATGCAAACGTTGTTATCAAACTGAGGAAAATGGGAAAATTTCCTGAAGCGATTTGGATAATATACGACATAATGAACAATATACTGTTTGGCTATTATACCGCGAGCTTATTCGTGATACATACTATATAGCGTGCATCACAGAACTATGTAATTATAAATGGTACGATCATAGAAAATCTAATATTGTTAAAATCAAATTGAATCATCATCCTACTATAATTATAAATAGGAAAAATAACACCGATTTCGAACTGATTTACTCTTAAACGACATCAATATGAAGCAAGATCAATAAAATAGAATTCTTACTTACCATGTACGTTTTATTTACTATAGAGAGTTCTTTAAATTTTCACTAAAATCGTAGAAGCACTCCTGAGTTAACGTAACTGTGCTCAATTAAGTAGATTTGATTAAATAGACTTTTGCAACAACGGAAGAATAATTTAGTTAAGATTTCGTTCTGTAAAAATAGTAGAATCAGATTCTTGCTGCTTTAACAATGAATGAAGTCTGATAACGATGCCCCTTTATAGATACGAACCAGATATCGTTAAATAAGTAAGTTGGAAAGATCGTTACTAATCAATAAGATCTCACGAATATCCAATGATCTACATCTCGCAGTGGTACCATTCCATCTTAAGATCAAACGAAAGATTAAACTCCTCGCTTGGAAAAGAGCAGAAAAATCGAAGAAGAAAAAAGAAAACAAAAGACTGAGACGAAAAGTTGGCCGAAAAAAGAACAGGAAGAAGTTAAAACAAGGGACTTGCAAGATGGAAGAAAATAGAGAAAAAAACAGGGATGAGAGTACAAGAAAGCGATTGGGCATGGCAAGAGAAAATCCAGACGTCAAAAGCAGTGAAAGACTAGAGGAGAAAGAGGAAGCCGAAAAAGACATGACAAAGACGGAAGATGAAAGACGAAACGAGCGATGGGAGAATCAGGGTGGGTAAGGTATCACAAAGAGCGAATTTCGCTTGCAATTCCTGTCACTTCTGCGTCCGAAGGAAAGTTCGAGGCAAACGTTCTCTCTTTAGTCGGATAGCAGATGTCTACGCGACTCACGAAGGACATTTAATTGGTACTAAGGCATTTTCTGTTGTGTATATTCCACGTATGAACAATTTATGCTATTTCACTATTTCTACTTAACAATTTATACTTCATTGAAAATCTCTCGACAACTAATTCCAGGATCAAGAAAAGAAATAAAATAATTGAAATAAAGAAAAGTTAATACCATCATGACAGTTTAATTAAATTCTTGACTATAATGTTTTGTATATACATGATTGCAATATCCAGCATTTTCGCCGACAAGCCGAGTCACTGTGCGACGTCTGGGTTATAGGGTGACACTAGCATCGCGAGGTCTTTTTGTCCGAAGGAAATGTGCTTAAATAGCTGTCGCCACTCTCTCAACGTTTCCGTTTCTTCTTTATTCTAAATAAAACTACCAATGGTGGAAAAACTATATAGTTGAAGCAGTAAAACATAGCTAATAGAGTTTCTTGAAAACGGTTCTTCGCAAAACCTACTTTTCTCTTATTTTTATCAGGCATTTATCTGAATATTCCTAGATGAACCATTCGCATTTCATTTCTATCGGAATACAATGTTTTGTACCAAGTTATGCAAATCAAGCAATCAATTTATCGACCATCACTCGAGATGTTTTCCTTCAAAAACTGCTCAGCTTCTCTCGATTTATTAGCATAGTATGTTCTCAAATATTTTCCTCCATGAAGACTCTTGATATTTAATGTCCTAAATGCACTAATAAGCTTTCGTTACATTGGGGAATGCATTAACGATTACTGATAATCGTGAAGTGATACGGAACGAAAAAGACGTGACCAATGAAGCTCAATATGTTCCAATAATCGGAAATCTGATTATTAGTTAGTGGGAAAAAATTCAGGTTTTATTCATCGTTAAAAGAAATTAATATAAACTCAGAATTCTAATGGAAATAAATTTAACAAATACCTTTATGATAGAAAAGAATAATAAAAGACAAATTATAGAGATAGAAAAAAGAAACTAAGAATATTTGATCGGTGCATCAGTTTGCAGTCGGCTGTCAGAGTAATATAGGGAAAAATTTGAGAAATGTGCGAAGATTTCCTAAGTGTTGAAACTCTGAAGTGTAGTATGAGCATGAACGAAACGTTTCGGTGTACGTGCTACAACGTTAGAGTTCGCAGTTACGGGGGTTATTCTCCCGGACATCCGCGTGACGAGAATTTCACGAGGCTCAAGGAAATGTGCTTTTAACTAACTGCCAACAGCCAATGTTACGAACAGCGCACCTGGGTTTCGTAACCACCGAACAAATGCACGAGACGACGCTAGCGAATGGTTCGCTGACTTTCTCGAGTTCGGTCATTATAAGCCTCAGTCTGCAGGTAATTAACAGTCGAACACTATTCAACGCAATTATTTGATTCTGTAGTAGCACAGCAGCTGCCACGTCTCATTTCGTTGACAATGAGTTACGTGTAACTCGCGTGGGAGCTCGAAACTTTCCCAAACGTTAAGGGATTCTCGAGACTAAAATTTCCCATTCAAGATGAAACAGGTTGGAAAAATCAACATTTTTAAAATGCATATATTACGATCTCGCACTAAAAAAAAAAAAAATGAGAATTTAAGAATTGTTAAATTGGGATTGACATTAATTGACATTAATAAAAATTGTCTCATTTTTCGACTTTTTGATTCCAAGCAGCGATCATTCCGAAATACCGTTATTCATTTGCAATGTGTTTTTCTTACTGATAATGATTGGGAATTGAATATCGAGAGTTTAGAGTGTTGCGAAGTTGTCGAAAGTTGGCGAATGTATCTTGCATACGTGGACTTCGCTTTTACACATAAGGGTAGTTCGCACCAAGTAGAACTGATCTTGAAGGCAGTCTTGCGGCACCGTAAACTTTAAGTTGGTTCGCTTCATCGCCCTGCTTTTTCGACCCTCCTCCCTTAATGGCGTACCTTAAACAAATGCTCTCCGCGGGCAACCTTTCTTTCCAGCTTAATCAAGTTTCCTCGTAACTAAAGGTTACGAGCACATACCTCGCTTCCCAAGAATTGGGGGCAGCTTTCAGCCAATCCCATTACCGAGCTTTTTCGCAACAACACTTCCCATGCGTTTAACTGGCACGAATGACACCCCCTGCGCTGATCGAACCTTCGTCTATGTCAATATGTACTTCAATATTGGCATCTTCGAAGAAATTCTCGAGTAAAAACTTTCTCCCATGGAACGTACAATTTTTCAACTTAAAACCATATTTGCGGAGAGCTGTGTTTTAGCCAATTGCCAACTTCTACGAATTCGCGGTAAGTCATTAAAATGTTTACTTTGCTACGATCGAATTAAGTTGCGACGCGTCCGCCGAAAGTTTAATAGCTTTTACCTCATTGCAAACCCTGTAAACTTCACTGACACCTTAGTAAAAATACTTCGCACTCGTTCTACAAATAAGGAAACCAATCTAAATGTGTTTCGGGTCGGAAAAACAAATAAAAAGGGGAAAAGGAAAATATGAGGAGACTACAATTATTACTAAAAACAAGTTTCACTCTGGTTTTCATTATATTATTTATAAAATTGTTAGAAAACGAATCTTGCTGTTTTTAAAGAAATTCTTGAAAACATGATAATTCTAAGTGAATGCCTTTCTCTTTTTTATCCTACATATTGTTATAATATATTCGACGTGGTAAACGCTTCAGTTAGATGAAAGTTCGTCTTAAATATTGATATCGTATTAAAAAAAAAAAAAAAACAAAGTTATAAATTCTCATTTTGAACCAAAACTAAGATGGTATAATAATAATAAAACAAGCTCAATCTATCTTCTTTTACTTTTGAAATATTCTCGACGAACTTTATACACGCAATATTTGTAGTGAGAGTTTTAAGCTTGCAGGAACTGTTAACTTTAATAAAACTGTCTACGTTCAATAAAAGTTTTATGCAAATTTGCCATTCCATAATTCTGCATCATCGATCTTCGTTATTGAGTCGTTTGATACAAATATCGTATATTTTCAAGATCTTCACGATGTATGTATAGTAGTCTATGATCGACTAATCAACTATTTCTCTGTATCTGAGTTATCTTTCCAACTTCGAACACCTACCTCAGCTTTCCTCAACCTATGAAAACGGCTGATAACATTATTGATCGAGCAAATTCTTCGCGTTCATCGCATCATGCGACTCAGTGAAATGAAACTTCCCCCGCGTTCACTTAATACTTTGCTGGAGAGTGGGTTTAACTTAAGATCCTACACTCGAAGCTGATTTTCTTCCTGACATGCGCGTCACTCGCGACGGCTGCCTTTTTTTTAGAACGAAATATAAAGATATTAATTAATTCGTTTTAAAATATGAGAACATGATAAATTGCGAATAACTTATTTCAAATATTATATCTTTATATTTTAAGAAATTCGATTTAACATAAACGGAAAAAAAAACTCTAAACCAAACACAAGTTACGAAATTGAATAATTAAGCCATAGTTTACTTCATTCGAATAATTAACAATTACGGTGATTTTGACAGCAGTGAACAATAAAATAGTTTCCTAATATAAAAAGAGAATATTGATCCACGTGCATCTGATACTTGAGTAAAATGAAAGAAGCAGATCTGAGTGGAATATTCTCGACAGTAAGGATATTAAACCATACGCATCTCTATAAAATCGAGTGACACGAATCTACAGACAGTTGGATGCAATCATCAAGGGAAATGAACTGAAATCAGGAGGAAGGAGCGAACGTATCAAGACTCTTGTGAGATCCGACGAGTCATGAGGAAAACGAGGAAGATCGTTCGTATCGACGACACGCTTTGCAAGCCGCAGCATCTAGCCGCGCAAGCCGAGGATCGGAGTGCCCTTTGCTGAATTTCCCCGGAGAAAATCACCTGATCCTCCTACCCCAATCCTTGTTCTTGCCAGCAAGAACGAAATATCTATTTGCATACCGGCCCACACCTTACCGCACTCTCTCCTCGGAAACACACATACACATCCCCACACACGCGCGCGCGAAGATAAGTGTCTGAGATTCTTGTTGGATACTAGGCGATGACAGAAATCTTATTCCACTTCTTTTTGTGGCCTCGCAACCCACTATGATGCTTCCATCTTAAATCGAGATCGTTAACTTTCGAAATCATCCAATTACAATTTACCTGTCGCGATAATAGTGTATTTCTACCCTTAATGTGCGTTGTGATACTGAACTAGAACTAAAAGCTGAATATAAAAAGAATACCATTCGTTATTTCTATTTGTAATTATTCTAATTATAGGAATCGATTTACGAGGATAAAACGCTAAATACAGAATTGAGTTAAAGAGGCTGTAGCAGAGAAATAACAAAAGATTAAGATTTGGGAGAAGTGTCACTGTCCCCTATGGTAAATGATCGATCCAGCTGGCCAATAGCTCGTCGGTTAATCAATTACTCAAGGAACAGTTGAATATTGTCAGAAATTCCCCAATGCGATCCAAAGACAAACTACCCACTGCGGGTAAATGGCTTGATCATGCAAGAAATAATATTGGCGAGACTGCAATATATTCAGTTAGCTTAATTATGACTTGATGCTAGTGAGTGATTTACGGCTTCGGCAGATCGAACTTGTGCTTGTAAATCTGGGCCCACAATTAGTGTCGACCCTACATTGCCGGTAGCCTCTAGCCGTCGGCTCTACTCCGTCCAATAGACCCTATAATCCGGTTAGCCGTTTAGTTGAACTTCCCATACCTCCAATCAAGCGCGTAAATAACGCACGTGCCTCTGCACAGTGCGAGTATGAAGTTACTTCCATAGAGCAAATCACCGCGGCCTTTAGTACCGCCGCCACACCGTGCACTACCGTAACTACTGTGAGTAATCAACAAACAGTAAAATCAAGCGTTGGAATAAGAATAGAGTAAAGCTTATTGTATATACAGGGTGAGTCAATGACCTTGCACCAAACTGAAACCACGTATTTTTGGGGTCAATAGAACCCTAAAAGTCCCGGAACACAAAGTTGAAATCTCAACCCTTTCGGAATTACAGGGGGTTGAAATTTTAAGTTTTAAAAAATCATATCTTCCGACAGGATAATACTAGAGTCACGGGTCTTTTTCTGGAATGTGTGGGAGGGCCCGAGGTACCTGGAAAAAAATATAAACGACGTGAAAATTATTATTAAGCCACATTATTATTGATTTTCTCTAAACGGGCAAATTTCACGTTCATAGAAGAACTACAAGAAAATCAATAATAATTAGGCTTAATAATAATTTTCACATCGTTTCTATTTTTTTCCAGGTACCCTGGGCCCTCCCACACATTCTAGAAAAAGACCCGTGACTCTAGTATTATCCTGTCGGAAGATATGATTTTTTAAAACTTAAAATTTCAACCCCCTGTAATTCCGAAAGGGTTGAGATTTCAACTTTGTGTTCCGGGACTTTTAGGCTTCTATTGACCCCCAAAATACGTGGTTTCAGTTTGGTGCAAGGTCACTGACTCACCCTGTATAATATTTCTATTATATTTAAATAATTTAAAAAATAATTCGTTTGATTTTAATAACGTTATATATTTTTATTGCTTATAACGTGTTCTTACATACAATTCTTACAATCAGATAGAAGTTGTATAAATAAAAGTAAGCAATTTGTAATTGAAGCTGAAATATTTTTTTTTTTTATTGTTATTATTAATATTAATACGTTACTATTTCTTGCTGTAATAAGGTGAAATGTATATTTTACAGTTTTAAATACAGTGTTAAATTTAGTTTGAGAAGTCTTGTTATAGGATCCAAGCGACGGAAAATTGAAAAGCTCTTTCCCTTAGGTTCTTTTGTAAGACGCCGTTTTACGCGAGATATAACGCTGTCATCCTTTACAACCACTGACCCCCTGTTTGTAGGAAAGTTTCTCTCGGTAAAGCGGAAAAGGAAGCTGAGTAATAACAACTGTGATCGCGAAAACACAGCAAATTCACACCAAGGTTCCTGCAAACTTGCAGAACATTTGTTTCGCGTAGTTACCATTGTACGCAGTCGCTTCTGTTATTTTCAATTCGTGTGCGATTTTATTTTTCTAAAAGACCACTATCTTTATGTTGAATGATTCTGAATTTTTATTAAAAAATTACTCAAGTTTGTGACTCTACGTTTCAGTCATTTTAAATGGTTCTTATCGTGATTCTTAAAGAACAAAAGTTATTAATTTGTTAATATGCTCGAAAATAGAGATTGAAAAATATAATTGATTTATAGATTTATAGATAGAGATTCCGTGATAAGATAACTTTCGTAAGATTGAATTAATTACACATTGTTTTCGACGCACAATTAGAAACCCTGAAATTTCGAAGAAAATATATTGCGATTGGAACATTATCGATAGCTCCTCAACATCGTGATTGCTCTGAAGCTTGCGTGGAACTCAATTAAATGAAAGTGCACGCTTTGGACGAGAAAACAGGCAGCATATTAATTACAGGTATTGCAATTCCTATACGCTTGATTTGTTTTTCCGCAACTCACCAAACGATTCTTTAGAAGTATTGGCAAATATTTCTACAGTGCGCTTAATATTTCATTGTGAAATTCGCGAACCACGCTGCGACAAAACAATCCCAGTATTTATGTGGTTAATTTTTTTTTTTTTTCCAAACTTGACAAATATATTGTACCAATTATTTCGGGAAAGTAAACGCCAACTGTATTGTCATTTAAAAGAATATCTACCTTCAAAATAAATTTATACGCTGGATCGCAGAAAATTTGTCACTGCTCAATGACGCAAATGCAAATGTAATTCTGAGTTGAACGTGAATTTGAAGTTTTGAAATGTTGGGTGCTCATGCAGTTTACATTGCGTGAAAATCAAGCGACACGTAATATGTAGGTAGCGTAAACAGATGTGACTAAAATATGAGGCCTCGAGCAGAGGAGAGTGAGTATTCCATTTTGAAAATTGTCTGTCCTAGAATATGTCGAGGTTCGGATAACTCTTATCACCCCAGTGACGTTTCAGTCAAAAACATCCAAACTATTTCTTTTTTTTTTTTTGCTGTATAAACTACAGTGATATTAAGTAATCTATAGAATTTTTAGCCAAATTTCATTTTACATATTGTCCACATATGTACTATAACACAAAATGAACATACATATATAGAATACAATGACAATGAACAAGTTTCTTGATAAGTCAACGCACGAGTTCAATCTTATCGAAATAAAAAAGAAAAAGAGTTGGTGGAAAAATGGCTGAAAAAGTTTTCCATGAATACCAAAAAATGTATATATATATATATACATATTTCGATTTCCGAAACATTGGAAACTGTGAAAATGCAATCTGATTGTGAGCCAAAAGCGTGTTACAAGGTTGATGCAGGCTGCTGTAAGCTATCGAAACAAAAGTTACAGTGTGACTTCTTGGAACAGTGAAGAATCATGCGCTACACAAGCAACTGTCATTAAAAAAGCTGTCTTAGTTAGAGGAGTCATTTTGGAGAATCATAATGGAGATTGCAACACAAGTAAACGCGAAAACAAAGAAGTGGTAGAAAGATGATTTTAGAACGTATGAAAAATTCAAGTGAACGGGAAAGACAAACCTATAGCCACACTGCTGAACAAAGCAAAAAATGTTTCTCGAATAAAGAGAAAGAAGAAAATGTAGCCTTGAAGCGTTCTTTTTATTCCGCTATGGAGAATAAGAGAATATTTATTGCGTTTATTGGAAGTGACAGAGGATTAATAAAGAAGAAATATTTTAAACATAATATTTATTAACAAAAGGTGACTCTTTTTTATACAATACTGCAGATTTACTTCCTTCGACAGTATCTATGTATTGTGTACTCCAAACAGAATATTTTGTTAAGAAACTGAAAGATCAAAGCTTTCAACATCACTGTCGAAGAATCAGACTGTTCTATTGTCAAAGAACCATTGGAAATTTTTTCTCCTGAACTTCCAATGCGATTTTATAAAATAAAGCTTAAAAGACAACTGGTAAAAAATGTAGCGTAATCTTCTTGAAAGTTTTTTCATTGGTTTATTAACTTCAGAAAAGTACGAACTGATCGCATTAAGCAGTTCATCCAGTTTCTCCTCTACACGGATAACTGAGTTACTGACAAAGAGTAGCGGTAACATTTCGAATCGAAAAGAAAGCTCGATAGTATAGTGGCAAATATACAGTTCCTACTGGAACATTCGTTTGGACAATAGCTACGTGAGTATCGAAACTTTGACAATGGAAAACAGTTTACTCATAGTCCAATTCTAACAGAAAGAGAAGAACGTTTGCGCAGCTGAAGAAAGATATTATTTCAGTTGAAGCTAACAGATTTAAAAAAAGTCAAAAAAGCTATTTAAAATTCTTTGATGTTAATATTCATCATTGCATCATTCCGAAATCCTTCAAAGTTTATATAAATTTCTAAATCCTCTAAAAAGGGATGATTAAGAATTTTGTGAATAACTATACCTTGTACGCCGCATACAGATCAGAGGACGACTGTTACGATTGTAGCACGACCTGAAACAAACAAGCAAACAATAAAACATTTTAATAATAATAAGAACATATTTCTATTAATAATTTTCAATTTTCTACCTTAGGATCGTTGATCTCAATTTTCCACTTAATTTGAAAAGTTTATCGGTAAGATTGAACCGTTAAGAATGTATCATACGAATATTCTTTTTACGATCCAGCAATTCGCGAGGGAAACCTATGCGAGTTAACAAAGAAATTTAACTTCTCTCTACTAATCCGTATTATTGTTGAATTTGGCCAAGGAGTTTCCTATCATCCACGCTCAGCGTTGGTAGCAGAGTCAGACTACCTCATTTAGGGCTTCGTAATTGGATGTTAATCTCAACGCAATACGTATATACAACTTTTATCCTTCTACGAGCGCGTAGGCATGCCGCGACCTGGTAGTAGTATCCTCTTTCAGAACTAATTAACGAGGCTTTGAGTAATGCGATACACGTAGGTACATTATCTCGCAATGGTTCTCGGGATAGGAGGATTCGAACTTCTTCGAATAACTCGCAAACTTTTGGAAACGTCTCAGCAAATACTTAATCGGTTTGAAAGCTTTTATTACTAAAGTTGGAAAATCCTATCGAAAAAATCTTGATCAATGCGAAAAGAAATGAGTCAATTATAAGATAAAATATTGATAAAGTATGAGGTGTTGTATCTAATGTGTTAAGAGAGAGAGAGAGAGAGACTGTACTGAAGGACTAAATGCATGATTTGGAATACACGTATACGTAGAACAAAGTTTCGTGGAATTATTGGCTGTGAATTATGATTAGAAAAATCAAAGTATTAAATCTGGGGAAACCTGGAGAAACTGCATCTTAAAGAAGACACAAAAGAAGAGAAGAAAGCGAAGTAAGTCAAAGGAAAACAGAGAAGAAGATTACGGAAGGAAAAAAAAGTTATGCGCATCCACTCAGAAGTTTTTAGAATTCTAGACAAAGGGATAAAAACTGGGAAACCTCAAATCGCACGGAGATAAAAAAAAAGGGTTAGAGAAGAATTAAGTGGAAACAAAGTTTTACATGGAAGAAATGAAGCAAATAAAGTTTTATGATTCGTGTAACACCACAATTTCTTTCTTGTTTATTCAACATTAATGGTTTCTACGTACATAGAAAATAAAAATGAAAATAAATTAGGTTTCTGTGTCAGAATATATTTTTTGACTTCTGCCGTAATTAACGTTCTATTTCACTGTCTTCTATAGAGATCGTAGAGCTAAAATAAAAAAGAAATACTTAGGCTAAAATAATATTTTTCATTAAACAAATGTATCCTAAAATTTGACTGATTTTGGGTTGTATTATTTGAGTGAGTCGGATAAAATAACGCATTAAGAGAGATACAGAAAACTGTTCGCAAGCAAAAACTTGTCTGCAACAATTTGAAAAAAATCTTGGTATATTTTTCTATACAAAGAACCTTATACCGATCGGAAGCATCAGTTAGAATCGTGCTCCCATCTTCCTTTAAATCGGAGATTTACCGTAAAAATGTATTCTATCCTCCACTATTCATGCTTTCCAGCAGTCAGAAAAAGAGACAGGCACAGCACAGCTGGTCTCTAAGGCAAAATGTTCGCGTCCCTCTGGCACAATAAAAAGATCAATCGAACCGATTCCCGATAAACTCGACGCCTCCAGTAACTATCCGCGATTCTAAACACCTTCGAGGCGACTGGAAAATAAAACCGTATACGGGTAAATAAGACCGTATAAAATTCCCAAAGGAATATTTGCCATCGCTTCAAAGCGTGGATTTGCTAGTCAATGAAACTGGATGCAGAGCTTCTGTACAAATAGTCAAAGCGTCGCACAAAAATAATACACTCACGGTGTTCTATAGTTAGTGGTCGAGTGAGATTTCGCTAATATGTTCAAAAGCAAAATATTTAGAAAAAAGTGTCATATGAACAATTCCATTTACCGAATAAAAAAGAAAAAAATATTCTTACCTTATCTTTATCACTTGAATTAAATCATAAGGATTCCGTTAGAGTCGAATATATATCTGTCGTTAAGATATCTAAATTATAATCTTATTTCTTTCTTTAAGGGTAATAAATTGAACCATTGTATTAATTGCTCCCTCTGCGAAAACGTATGCCGAACATTTCTTAACATGTGCGATGACCCTGTTGACTAGCAATGTTAGTGTACACCTATGTTGCATCGTTGAATGAGTTAAGTGGTGGCTAAACACGCTTCACGACGACAATTTACGGTCGCCTTATTCACTAATTAATGACGTAATGACGTATTTTTCGCAGACCTGCTCCTATATACCTCTTCAGTAAAGCACCATAATTGACTGGTTTAGCTATTATCTTGGTATTACAACGAAGCAAGCAACAGGTAATGCGATCACAATGTATCTCTTTTCGCCAAAAATTACGCATCTCGCTAACAAAGTGTTATAATCGTTTTCACTATTTCGAGGCATAATTGATTGATGTAATTTAATTACTATAATTGATAGTGAACTAGGATTATTTGTATTATTATAGCTCTTTTGTTAATACCTGTAAGATATAACACTGGATATTTTAAAACAGGACTGACATATTGGATACATTAATCTACTGTTATGAAATTAATTACCTTAGTAATTAGAATTCACTTACTTTACTAGCTTCATTGTTATCGCGTTAAAGTAATTAAATCTGTGGACTAATTGTAAGTAAATGTTGAACAGATGCTTCATAGCCACCGGAAAAATCTCAAGTTCGATGCCCTGGCGTTAACACTGTGGTGTGAAATGAATTCGGTGTCGGGAAGAGGAAAGCAGACAAGATCTCTAGATCCAAGAAGGATTTCTCCTAAGCTGTGTTTGCATCGAGGATTATCTAAACGCGCTATCACCAAGGCGCCCGAATCTACGATTTCTAAGATCGCATAACCGAATTCGGAACTCAAACAAGTATAACGCTACCCCGTAAATCGAGTAATTACTAGTAGCTATAAACACAAATTTCACATTGAATCCTTTCCAACTTTTTATATCTTACACAATTTTCTTTGAAATTACTCGGAAAAGAGTTGGACTTGATATTTTTTGAAAGGAAAAATGCTTCATTCGTATTAATGGTAATTTACATTAATAAAATAACGCGAAGCTAATTAAGCTTCGTTCTTTGAGATGTTGGGATCTAGAGATCCTTTCATACCGACATTAACGGATTACCCATGAAACGTGACATTGCTAGAGGAATCAGGTAAAGTGATATCAGAAAAAGTAGAATACCTCAATCGGACGGGAGTAAAAAGTTAGTACAATAACGGTAAAAGCGGTATTACATAAGAACCGGAGGTGAACAAAATGGAGCAGGAAATTTCAGGAATAGAAAAGTTAAACCAAAGAATAAATGAGCGCGAAGGATGATACGATGGATGGCATTACTCGAATGGCAAGATGCCAAGTGATGGAATGAATACTACTTGGCACTGATGGCTAATACAGTTGAATCTGGTGAAGCCTATCCTCTCTGGAGTAATTGTACCTAAGTGTACACGGGTGAACAATATTTCACAAAATCTCTACTATGCATGTGACAATACTTATTTTCTACGAAATATTACAAAAGCCATTTGTGGGAAATTTTGATTGTGAGAGAAATTAAAAAATTTCACATTCACAATAATTTGGCTGCATAGACTATAATTTTATCGTAGAAGTCAGACAAATTTTTATTCTACTATTAAACAGACGTTTAAATTTCAAATAAGATACAAAAATCATTAGCTACAAAACTGTGTAAGTGCTAACAACACACTTTTCTGCCGACTCAAATAAATCGGATCCTTTTACGAAATCCCTTTTACAATTCGACCAAATAATCATTATAAATTTACTCGTAAGTACCGCTTCCAATTAGATTAATGCATTAAAGCGGCCCTTCCGAAGTTCGAGTTAAATCCCGCTATACTAATGCAGCTGTCGCTTTGAATTACTAAAATGGACTTTCGCCAAGTTTTCGCGTCTTAAGGTAATTGGTAAATGTTTTAATCACTGCAACGGAGATAGAGCTATTAGAAATCCGTACCGAGGAGTGGATACTTTGTTCCAAAAGTAATCTTGCGTGAGAGCTTTCAAACAATACAATTACCAAAATGGATGTATATGTATAGTAACGTGTTTAATTAAAATAGTCAAATAAAGCAATCGGTTAGAACCATAGTTATTATCAAATTTTTTATCAACACTTAAATACGTACAATTTTAGTATATTTTTTATATTTCACAATGGGGAGATGTAATTTTATTTTATCCAGTTAAGATTGAACAGAAATGTTAGATACAGCATCTTTCTGTAATATTTTTAATGGATTGAATCCACAAATTGTACCCACGAATAGCACTAAACGTTAGTTTTTTACTCCTTGCAATTGAAGAATTGGAACATTCAATTCTTTTGAACTATACACAACTATCCACAAAGGTTTCAAAGAGTTTGTTACCAATAAGCTCACGTTGCACTAACGCGAATAGAAGTCAGAAAGAGGAGCAATAGAAGTAAGTGCGCAGCACATCGTCCTGTGCATTTTGGAGTGGTTGTTAAAGAGGTTTCTCATCGCGACTTCCAAACCAATAGCAGCATTCGCTTTGAGTCGTTACAGTTTGGCTGGTCAAAACCGTTTTACCATATTAAAAGACGTGCTCGTTACCGCAGATTTTGATTGAAACTTTTCTCCTTTATGTAAAGTCACAACTACTGGAAAAATTATTAGCAACTGCAGGAAAACATGTTGAACAAGTTACAAACTTGAAACATGTATGTGCTAATTCTTAAATTTAGTCCTATTTACTTATTTGATTTATCTAATGCTCCAATGCAGATAATTCTTACTTGTTCAATTCAATTTTCATTTTCCATTGTGTATTCCTATTTTAATAATTAATCTCCATATATTTATGAATTTATATCGTAATCGTTCCTCGCAGACTGTAATCCCCCAGCTTGATTGTGAGTATTGAAACGATGAAAATCAGTTGGCGATAAATCCACCGAATACAGAGGATTTTTTCCCCCAGTTTACCTTCGTAAACCGAAAAAAATATAGGTCCGGTATGACAAAACAAATGGCAAGCTTTACAACGATAACCATTCACGTATTCACGAAATCTTTTCCAAACAAAAACACGTCAGATAAATAATCGAAATAATATTTCTCACTAAACTATATAGGATACATATATTCTACATGTTGCTTATAAACAATATTCAATTATTTACTTCAATTCACTTTACTGAAAATATTATTCCTCTTGTTGGTTATTCCATTGGTTCTCGTTAAGCCATTGCTTTATCGTACAAAGATCGATGAGAATTTATCCGATTCGATTCTATTAAAAGGTATCGATTTCGATGAAAGGCCCAGAGTTGATCCAGTATGGGTTCTGTTGCAATCCGTGCTATCGTAACATTCCAACGCGATCTCCACAGAATATCGTATCCACGCGTGAAATTTACTTGGACGAGCACGAGGTGCTTATTCGATTGAATACCGCGCCTCAACTACAGACTATGCGAATATAGGGGGGGGGGGGGGGGGGGGGGCAGTACACGTACGTACGCATTACATTCAACCGATTCCCACAAAACCACGCTTAGAGACCGAACTGAGCTCTCGATTCACGCAATCCAGAAGCACTTCGAATTTCAGTCGATCGATTATATTATTACTGGTGAGGTGTAATCCACGAATAAGGAGGCATCTCTCGGCAGCTTGTTCTGCTGCAGCACCGACCACACCACTCACATTGCGCACAACCCCCCCCCCCCCCCCCCCCCCCCATTGGCTGCACCAACGTGCAACACCCAAGAATATATACTGGACCATGTGATATCACCAAACCAAGGATTATTTAGAATCGCGAGACCACAAGCTACCACAAATTCCAGCTACCAGAGTATAGTACAGTGCTAACTTACAAGAAGCACGCAGTTTGTACTTACGAAACCGATCTATGCACTCTGTGAAGAAAAACTTTTCGAATACGTTCGTTGGTTTTTTTTATTCCAAACCGGGTTGAATGACAGTTATATTCAGCGCAATTTAGATTAAAAAATGATACAATTTAAAAATCGCTCTAATTTTATATTGTAAATAATAATCCTTTATTAATTTCGATTGTAATGATTATTAGTTTTATTAAACTTTTCGCAAATAATGTAAGATACAATTTACTTCAAAATTAGTTTATTTTTTAATTTTCTGGAATAAAATACTATTTTGAAGTGTGTCACTTTTTACCTAAAGGTGAAAATGTGTACCTAACGTTTACGTAAATTTTTTACAAGCTACGGATCGCAATATAGCGATCTATGCATACATATATACATGTATATATATCCTAGTAACATGTTCCGTGGACTAGAAATTCCTGTTCGCTCATCTGTAAAGCGATATCCCTGGTGCAGCATTTCTTGTATTTCCCCTGCCATCTTTCTATAAGCAGTTTCACTCCGATCGAAATGTACGCACGATCGTGCTAAATCCAGGAATGCTTTGAACATCAAAGAATAACTTTGCATCGAAACAAGGGCATACCTATTTTCTTACTTTTGTCACATGTGGTACAACGCAATAATTGTATGTATCCTTTTCATCAAAAAGGTAACAAATTCAATTTTTTCCAGATTGCACTTTCTTGCTATAAGTTAGTCTTACAGTAAAGTTAGATGTTCAGAGTTATCGTGAACTCACGCAATGTATTCTCAAAGTAAGGCGTAAATTAACCATAATTGTATGAACTTGCGTGTCTTGATGCAAGACCCTACAGAAGCTCGTGGAGAGTACTATTCCACTAGAATCCACCAAAACTTGTCGAAGTACCATTCTCCTAAATTCCTCGTGATGTAGCTTAATTCTCGTTGAATCTTATTATTAGTTCTCTTTGAAGAAACGAATAATTGTCCTAATGATTCTCGCCAACAATCAACATCCCTATAAATATATTTATTATGAATTAACTATAAATCTCTATGCAAATATAACTCTTTTATTTCTATAAAAAAGAATCTCTAAGAAGTAACTCAAGAAATGTTTAAATTCTCAGAATCATTGCTTCGCAAGTAATCTTCAATTGTTTGTATACAATAGACACATTTATACGTAGAGACTGATACTGGTAACTGATCCTTAACTCTAACCGATCATTAACCTACGTGCTTCCGCTTACTCTACAATTGATCGTCACGCCTATATTTCAAATAACTAAGGTAGGAGACAGAATTACACGCAACCTGATCAAGAGTCGAGGATGACACTAATTACAAGTTTCCTAGACTCAAAGCTAAAGACTGATATGTGTTTCATTGAATCGTATTATAACATTAAAAGAAAACTCTGTGAATAATTCTTCTACAATACTTTCAATTGTGCCCTGTAAACTAATAATTGGAAAGTGTGCTTGGATTGTGCAAAAATGAGACTATATTCGTAAATAGCAAAAAAAAAAGTGAAAGATAAGTACAAGTCTGATATAACAAATCACAAGCTTTAGAATGACAGGCTAATAATTGAAAGGATCAGAAATGATCGTAAACCTTAGAATGTACTTTCCTTGCCAAGAAAGTACCTATAATCTTTCACGACTCTAAATTCTAAACACAGCAAAAGTATTTATTCAAGATTTATTTGAATTAGCCTATGTCTTCGAAATACGTATGAATAAAATATAGACTGAAGCTATAGACGAAAATCGCTCACGTTTTATTCTAAACAGTACTATTTCGGATAAGTCTTATACTTCTGACGCGACAAGCGGTCGCTGGGAATGAAGCTGGCGGATCGGAAACGTAACATATTGAAGTCACATTTCACTCGGCGCGTTTCATTTATCCTATGCAAGTTCGAGTAATAGTGGACCTGCCAGACCCTGACATTGACAGCGCTATACCGTTCAAAAGTTCAATGAGTCACATCACGCGAAGAATATCGAAAAATTACTTTGAATCCCCTATGACTGCTCTTCTCTTGCATTCACCGTATTTTTTAACGAGATTAAACTTTTGACGAATTAAAAAAAATGATATTTTCATTTTAGATATTCATGTTAAAAAATGTCCAATTGTTGCAGGAAATTCTATGACTTCTTGTAAATTGTATTGTGCAAATGACACTTGCAATTTCAATTGATAAATAGACTTAAATATTAATTAAAACCGGTGACATTCGTTTTTCACTTGATTTTTGGACAGTTTGCTTCCGTTTATAACGAAACGAAAACTCTGCCGCGAAATTCTATCCGTTAAATGTCATACAACTGCTGACATTTTCCAAGTGTCACCGATTTTAATCAATGTTTAAATGTATATTTGCAAATTCTAAAGGCAAATCGTATTTACGTCAGTTTGTTCGTGACGGTCTCGCCTTCCTTTTTCGAGCCAAGTACATTAAAATCTCGATTATTCTCATCTCATTTAATTGAAATTCTATTTTATCCAAGCTACTTTAAAGGATATTTCCTGCCTAAGAAATCTACATTATTTTTTCACGAGAATAAAAACCATTGTTTATTTCAATAATTATAAAAATGTTATTAATGGCAAGAATAGTTCTTTAAAACTCTTTTAAGGAATATACATGTGCGTAAGAATATAAAATATTGCCAAGTCTTCAAGTCACGACCTGATTCTCTGTCAAAAACACAACAGTGAAAGCGGATGCGTCGATTATATCATGAAGTCTCCTTTTAAATGCATAAGTTCTTGTTAGTTACATGTTCGAATACTGAACCGTGCCGAATCATGATAAAAAACCAGACAGCAACTTTCTATAGTTTCCAGAGATTTTCTATTTCTAGGTCTGAAGCTTCAATAATGTTACCATTGTAATAAAGGAAATTTCTCGCTGATACACTATACGATATAATCGGATTTTCCATAAAAACGGTATTCAAAAAAATACTAAAATATAGAAGATATACAAAAATACATGTATTGTAGATATTATACTAATGAATATTAAGATATATTATTGTGCATATAGTAAGTGACGCAATGATGCACTCAACAATACTGAAGAATGCTAATCTGCATAAATTCGAGTGCTATTACTTCGTCTCACGTAGCAGCCAGTAACGGTTAAATTCTGACTCTAACGATCCGTGCAATTAGAGTTATTTCACTAAACAATGAGAAAAAGATTTCTTCCTCGCGTGCACCTGAACCAGTCAGTTCAATCAACTTTTCAACCGCTATCGAAAGTGAAAACTGCGTTACATTCTTCTAACGGTATTTCTATAAAAACCGTAATTTCCAGTGTACTGTTTACCATAATTGCTAGGCTACTTTTTTTTATATAGAAAATACGCATTGCGTTAGATAAATGGATAAACGTTTCGTTAATTTTGTACAATTAAAAGCCAATAAAAGATTACAATGTAATATTATTATTATTAATCATTATTGATGGAATGAAAATGAGTTTGGAATATCCATTAAACTACAATAGAACAACGCGAGTGTTCTAGACTTGGTATGTATTCAGTTCGTAGTAGGAAGATCCGCACAGAAGAACGTGTTACTCTTGGTACTCTCGTAACACTAGCAATTTCCGCAGTTCTACTGTACATTTCGACAATCTCAACTCTCCCACACGAGTTTGAATAGGAGCGAAATCTTGCGTCTTGCATAATTGCGATCTCGAGGCGAGGCAACAACAGTGTCTTGCGGTAGAAGATAGGTTTAAAAAGGGAGAGCTAAAGTTAATGAGAAAAGTCAGCGGGTCTTTCCCAACACATCGCTAATTTCTTCTGATTACTCTACGCTTCTTCTACTTTTGTAGAAAACCCAGCTGGACTGATGCAAAGTATTGTGAATTTCTCTGCTTTTTATAAGAATCCTATTATTCAAAGTCCTATCACTAAAATTCATGCCTAAAAAGCTGCATGGAAATTTCGGTTTTTCGATAAAGTACCATAACCAGTTATAAATGCTGCTTGACTGGTTCTATAAGCGAAAATTAATACCTTTGCTATCGGCAATACGTCTACGGAACCATTGACATTCTCTTCACGACCCTGTACCATCTACGCTATTATATTCAGATCAATACATCGATCATTCCAAGCAACCAGCCCTGCATCCCTCAAACAATACTTAGATAAGGACGACGTATAGAATTCCATCCACGCGGTTCCTGAACCAATCAAAATCACTTTAGATTCTCGTAGGCTATGTACGATGGTCAATCAAAAACTGCTAACCACCATTTTGACAGGATAGAGACCAAATAAACTTTCGAATAGACAATAAAAGAGTTGATAATAATTTAATTAATTCCCTAAAGCAATTTCAATTATTCATTCACATACGCGTGCCTTACCGATGAAATACT
Organism: Trypoxylon attenuatum; assembly: GCA_963989405.1. Lineage (NCBI taxonomy): Eukaryota > Metazoa > Arthropoda > Insecta > Hymenoptera > Crabronidae > Trypoxylon > Trypoxylon attenuatum. The sequence continues at coordinate 11,949,688 of OZ022489.1, read as the reverse complement.
TTGCTGGATGCATGCACATGTACAGCTTATCTTGTGCATGCCTAGGCTAACAATATACCGTACGGCTAACGTCAGGTTGAAACCGTTACCCCGATGGACAGCTTGTGTCTATTGCAGAGGAAACTACTTTAGACAACTTAAACGTTTTCCCTTGACGATTCTTCGGTACTTACAATTAGTCTTTTCTATTTTCCAACGGTGTGCTTCTAGTAACCGATTAAATATATTAATGGTTTCTTTTAATATTTAATCAATGAAAATATAAATCGAAATTAAAATTAATGCGATAGTGACATACACCTTATTTGCTTGTACATAATTGTGTAAAAATCATTAAAGGTATTAGGACAATTATTTCTATTATTTGACAGTTCAAACACCAATTAGTCTTAAAGTCTTATAAGGTGTCTGATTAAGCTACTTGCAATTTATCAGAATTATGAAAAATGTGAATTTGTTGCAATTGTGATCGCTTAGAATTACGATCACACGTATTGTATACAGTTATACAGTATAACGGAGCGAGCTTGTTAGCCGTCTAGCAGTGTCGCGATAGATCGGTTATATCAAGGGGTAGGTAAATAGAGAGTAAAGTTAGAGCTAAACGAATTGGACTTTCTCAGACCTAGACCTAGACCTAGAGAAAGAGCAAGGAAATCGAATGAGTTAGGATAAATCCAACTACTACGCTGAGAATAAGAGAGACTTGCGGTCACACACAGAAACAGTACCACAGCTCTGTCATCCACAAGCTATCACACGGGCAGAATTTCTTCAAATTTCCCTTCTGAGAGTATGGGAAAATCGATAAGAGTGAGGAAAATAATACGATTATACAAAAATACACTATTATTACAGGTATGATATTACGTAGTGTGCTAATATTATTCCAAAACGCGTTTCGATATTAGCAACAAAGTAACCCTCACTCCTACTCCTTTTCCCATAAGAAAACTGTAAAAATTCTGATCCGACATTTCTCCCAAAGAGCCACTAGACCTCCCGATAACTCAAGAAAACAACTACCAAGAATTCTGCTAGGATAGCGCATCACAAGAAAGGCGAACAATGATGACCAGTAGAAAGGAAGTCCTGCGCAAGCGTACGTTATTGCGAGCAGTCGCAAATTGTGCGACTGCGTGACCAACATCGATCGTTGCCCGCATCTATCGATGGGGTTGGAAGCTTGTTAAGAAGAATCAGGAACTCTAAACGGCATCACGGACAACGGATCCCTAACAACGACTGGAAACCCCGATTTCGCCACCTGGTTTTCCACCCTTGGATATTATAAGTGTGAAATCAATAAACTCGAGATTTTAGTGCGAAATATTCTAAGTGTTAAATCAGAGATCTGATAAGTATGCGAATAATTGTGTCACATTGAAATATTATTTATGAAATGTATAAAATTCATTGGCAAAAGCTTCTCATTACAATCTTAATCGTGCAATCGGAATAAAATGGGAAAATTGGCAAATGAAACCTCTGTGGTAAACGTTACTACTGTAACTTTTGTATGATGCGACAAGAAATTCAACCAGGGACGTGAAATACTCTCTCCTTTTTCAAAACAACCTGCGAAAACCACGTCCAAACTTCAACGGCAGTGAGCGAAACGAGTAGCACATTGCGAGCGAGCGCGGATTAAAACGAGCGGCCGTTGCACAGCATAACTCAAGGACCTTGAAGTTCCCAACGCTCTAGTACAGTGATTTTCAACCATTGTGCCGAAACGGATCTTATGTCAGCAGCACCGCAAAAATGTTCAAAAATCATTTGTTAAATTGTTTTTGAAAAATAATTGAATTAAATTGGAACCACTTTGAAATTATTATATTAGTATTTCATTGTTTTAATAAAAGTAGATACAACAAAGTTAAAAATATAGATGAATAAGAAGAAATTGGTTTAAGATCAAAATTTAAAGAACTTGTCTAAGATTTTTCTATCTTTGATTGCAATTTATCGGCTTATTATACCGATAAAATATTTATGACCCTAGAAACTCCAACTCTTACTATTACTCCTACTATTTCCATATTTCTCCGACGTGTGACATAACAATTCACGGATTTCGCATGAAAATCCGCAGTCTACTTATATGCGTTACAGATAAATTATGTTTCACTGAAAACTTTAGAGTATAATGCCCGAAAGATTTTTCCGGTAAATGTGAATAAAGTTGTCGGCGTGCAGTCTGTTAAGCTGAAACTTCGAGTGAAGAGTAGCTTACTGTTTTCAAGTGAAATTCGCACATTGCAAACACTATAAAGCAGTTCCTGAGAGTATGTGTTCTCCTAGCAAGCACAAGCTATTTAAGATAAAATGAGTGTTCCAAATTTGGCGAAGCTTATTACGAAGTAAGGATCTACGAAATTACTTTAATACCCTTAATGCTTGAAACTTTGCTTCACACTTGCGAATTCAACTGTGCATTCCTCGTAATTAATGAGACTAACTTATGTCCATGTAACCTGATATACTTTCTAAATAAAAATAGAAACAGAGTGTCATGCCAGCAATAAACTCCAGGAAATTACTGGAAGCAGAGAGAAACGACCAAATCTTCTTGCAAGTGATTTAACAGTTATACATATATATGGTGGTAATAGCGAACTTTAAGTAGATAAATTATTGCCGTGGAAACATTAGTCAAAGGTTGCTGCTAATGTGTCCAACTGGAAAAAACTCCTACAAGAGTTAGTTGCATTACAATTTTATGTGATATTTATATCAAAATAGACAAAAAATACACTTAAAGTGTGTTTGAGTGTTTGAGAACAAACAAAATAGTTAGTGTAATGAACTTTAGTTTTACTCAAGCTTGTTGTGAATTGTTTTTCAATCCGTGTATTATAGGTCACGTAATTATTAATTACTAATTACTAAGCGTGTATAGGAAAAGAGAGCGATCTTTGGAAAATCTAGTGGATTCTTGGTTCGCAGTGCACGAACCACGGTCAGCGGCGGCTTCTACGCGAACGTGTGGTCGATGACCCGAAGGATGAGCTAACGGATCTCACCGTGCGTCTGAATCGAGAATCTGCAAAGACCACCTCCTATAAACGTTGTGGAAATGTATGTGATAAACTATAAATTATAAGTCTGTAGTTTCTTCGAATGTACATTACAATACGATAAATTAGAATTAAAATTTGAAAATAATCCTAAAGCTACCGAACTTCAATTGTAATGGATTCGTCAGTAATTTTACTAATGATTATTGTACTATCGGTATCCGTTTTCGCCAACCAAACTAGCTTGAACTGTTGAATAAGAGAGAGAAGTATCCGACAGCAAGCATTACTGAATCTGCAACTGACCCTTAATTGCAACAATCAAGTACGCATTCGAGCTGTACAATCGCGAGTAACACTTCGTTTCATTGAACTAACAAACGCTTTGACCTGATGAATGTCTTAATGGCCCTTGCAAACAGAGATAGATTGTTCAAACTAGGTCAAGCTCAAAGCTCTGAAGGCTTTACGTCCGTAACACCTAGAATAAGCTATCAGCATTGAGCAGATCAGCCGGTCTTCTGAAGACTTCTTGATACAAACAAACGTTAGTACACGATTCTAATTTACGTAAAGATCCTTATGTAGCAAGAATTTTCAAACTTTTAGATTTTTAGTGTTATTTCTTAGAGTTTACTAATATTGTATTTACCAATTTACTACAAATGTTCCAATTCAAAACGTATTATACGTTTAGCAATTGCGGTGTAATTCTAGATAAAAATCATGATAAATTCCTTTTCGTACAATTCTACGGATATCTATTTCATTAAGAGTTACACTAAAAGAGAAAAGAGATATATAAGAGATCACACAATTGTTTCTCAACAGAAGAAATTGTTTCTCTCCGTTCATCAGTCTTGTTTTGATCTAAGACGTGCATCCTGTAGAGTGTTTCCGACAGAATAGATTCCCTTCACAGAAAGTTACTTTTGTTGGACGTGCATCGTGCACAATTCGTCTCTGTGTCAGGAGGATGGACATGCCCTTGACGGGGTTCTCCCCTAAACGACTCTACAAGGACGTGCAAGGTCCTTCAACGTCTGAATCGCCCCTCGCATTAAAGTCACGGTATGCTAACTAATCTTACCGACACGATTGTTGACAATCTACTCTTACCGAATCTTTTCTAATCTTTGTATTATTGTATTAGCTCTTAAAGAGAACTCATTCATCATCTTTCATTTTAACTCTTACAAGATCAAAGATTAGTACCGAGAATCTGCACAATATTTCGGAAAAGTTAATAATGTTAAAACATAGTACAATTAGCAGATATGTATTGATTAACTTCTATTTTTACCAAGTGTACAAAGTATGTTTGGAGTAAAATATAGTTAAGATGATACGACAATACTACACGACAAAGATTCAGAATTTCATATACACGAAGATAATACATACAATATTCCTCAACGATATATTTATGTTATACTAAAAAACGGAAGGGTTAGAAATGTTTGTCTAAAAAAATTCCTAGAGATTTCAATGAAGATATGCAAAAATCCTATTGAGTTTAAATCTAGGAATTGAAGGAATTTGGTGGCAGCTACTAAACGTTCGTTTCTCAACCTGTACTAGCGGACTTTCGTTCTGAGAACGATTCCGTGTTCATTCCTCCGTGAACAAGACGTGTACCTACCTAGATCCCCACCACGCGGAATAAACTTTCACCGTACAGTATTCGCTGTCATCTGAATGACGCTGCTGATCAGCGGACCTTGTGCTCCCAGTACCGGTATTTAGATTGCAGTATACATACCACCTTATTCTTCACCTTATGACACTGCAATTCAACGTGTCGCAACCTCGCTCAAACAATCTTTCTTTTATCATATTCAAATTTCTTTTATCTTCGAAAGTTTTTTTAATATTATACGTTAAAGATAAAAATGATCAAGTTGAATTTGATTTATGATCTCCACTCTTTCTGGGAAACAGTTTTTTCCCTGCATACTTTTTCGCCGAGGATACGATATAAATCTTATTTTTTGCTCATAACTTCTGTGAGATGAGCCAATGCGGAAGGCAGGATTTAGTGACACGGAAACGCAAAAAATAACTACGTCCGAAGTCTGTTAATTCTGTTTCCAATGAAAAATAATTTATACCTTTCTTTCTAAGTTAAAATGGTAATACATACTGTGAAAATCCGGGATATAAATCGTCAATGCATAAAATAAGATCTACTTTCCTATGATACAGCGTACTTTTTTAATAAAATGATACTGAAAGAACACTGACATTCTAAAAAATATTTCACTGTAACAGGAATTACTATCCATCAAATTCGTGGAAGTATAAAAGGAAGGTGCATGACAAGCGTCAAGGTTGCGTGTTTAGTCAAAACTTGGTTGAAGCAACTAGTGATAGACTGCTACGTAGCTATAGGTGGGCACCATCAAGAAATCGAAGTTAATTACGCGGCATGCAACCAATTTAATATAGCCACAGAAGGAACACAGGCGTAAACGTAACCTACAGAGAAGAAGAGGAACAATTTTCTGTGCATCGAACTTGTAACAAATGCAAGATCAAAAAAACCGAGGAAGGCAAATGATCCTTTCACCAATGCCTGGTAGGAGAACAAGGTGACCGGCATCACGAGACACGTATATCACGATATTGCCACAGTCTAACATTCCCATTGCAATGAAGAAATACTTAAAGTACGATCTTAAAATTGAAGAATCTACTCACCGAGCTCGTTGAGCATATCTGCCACTCGGTGCCGTCATTCTTGAAGAATTTCAAAGACAAGTGTCCGTCTAACCAAATCACACCTTGCACGGCATGCCGTGCAGTAAAGTCACGAATGAAAAATCCGTAAACGGGTTTACGCAAAAACGATCGAGAATAGTAAAATTTAACCGGAAGGACACACTACACAGTAATTGTCGAGTCCGTGTTGGTTATTCCTATTGCGCGCCGAAAAACACAGGTCGCGTGGGCATAAACAGCAGAGGCAGACCGGAGTGCGGAGTGAGAAACGGGCGTAAGAAGGGCGAGAGACGGCAGGAATTTCCTTTCACGCCAATTAGTCGAGAGCGGGAGTGCTCGGATGATCCCGACGGTGAAGACACTTGAGTCTTGGAAAAAGACTCCTGTTCAACTGGCCACGCGTTCTGTCACTAGCGTGCACTGAATCCTGCGCGATGCCGCGACGACACGAATCCTCCTTGGGAATAAAAGAGATCCCTCGGAAAAGCCTAGCGAGCTGCGCCAACTCCACACAAGTTCACTTGCGATGATTCTTTTGATTATTCGCTTTTTAGAGCCAGATAACTTATGCACGCGTTTCAACGACGAACAGCTACAGCTACGCCAGGCAACAACCGGCCAACCGGGCGAACTTGTGAAAGGCGACTGTGTATGGCTTTTACCGGCTAGCTAGTACATGCTAGTATACATGCTAGTAGTGTATACGTGCTAGTGTGGAATTCTTCCTTGCCGTTGCCGCTCCATTAGTGCATCCCGCTACCACTCACGCACAACCCGCTGGTCCCGCTACCCGCTCTACCACTGTGCCCAACCGTGCCCAACCGTGGCGGACTGTGTCGGAGCGTACCCCACTCTTCCCCACTACGACGTGAGAAATCCTCGAAAAAGCCGCAAGGTTTTGAACGAGCTACGCGATTGGTCGCGGTGGTGGGAAAACCGGATTGATATAGTCGACCGCTCCCTGTGGTGGCAGCACCAGGCACGTTGCCCAGGCTAAGACGGTATTTGCCTCGATGTTTAAATCGTTTAACGTCACATTTTACATTTTAGTCACATACCACTTAACGCCAACACTTTAATACCCCTCTGATCACTAGGAGAACCATGTAGATCGGTATGGTATCTTCGATTTAACTGAATTCACTGTAAATCCGCGACACTGGTTTCTGGGAACTAAAATATTCAATCTGTTGTATCGAGTATTTTGGAGTTTTATAACGAAAATTACAGTACAATGCAAATTTTAAGAGGCAAATGACTATTGCAGATACTCACATTTACGTATATTTATGTTGCATTATCACACGAGTTTTCTTAAACTTATATCAATATCATAAGGTTCGACTTAGTGTCTGTACCGCAATAGCTACTCTTGTGAATCGAGTGGAATTATAATCTTGCTAAATATGAAACTACGACAATCTAGAAATTATTATTTGGTTTATAAATAAAGTTCTAGAAAATTGAATGTTCAGTATTGTTCTGTATGCATGGTAAATTTGTACAATTGAAGTAAGAGTGTGCGAAGTATGTTTCCGTATTAAGAATCTTCGTTCATACGAAGAAAACTGCTAATTGTAAGTACATGACACATATGTGTATAGTCTGACATGTTTTGGCTCGTACAATATATTCAACTTTTGTACAGTAATAATAATGAAATTTTTACTTTTCTAGACACGTGACAGAAGGCACCGTTACGAAAGAGTACATATTTATACCAAAAATCTTTTGTCACTCTTTTTACTAACACTTTCGAATACGTTTTATTGGCTTAATAGTAAAATTTTATCTTTATTATGAAAATGAATGTTTTACATATGGCTGGTATTGATTATACGGTTAATTACCGTATGTACAGTGAAAATTACGCTAAATTACGCAAAAGTAATTCTTCCATAAATAATAAAATGAAAAATGGTTGAAACAAAACTAAAACATTAGCAGATTTCGCATATACTATACGATAAGCTATTTCGATACTGCATGTACAACTGATTTAGTAGATTTTTACAACACCCGAATCCACGACCAATGAAATTTACAAAGGTTTTGTTTTTACCGGGAAACGTATCAATTTTATTTCCCGAGAGTTAGAAGCTTATCGATTTTAAAGATTCCAGTCTCATTGGTTACATCCTTAGTTGAATAAACGTGTAGCGTATAATGGTGGTAGCAATTTTACAAACATACTATAATACAATGAGTTTTATTACCTAAACAGAATGAAATTTAACTTAGAACTTTTCTTCTCAAATGAACAAAATAAGAAATTGCTTATTCTAGTCTATATTCCAATGTTTCGATTAAAAGTTTGGAGACTGAAAGCTTCAAAGAATTTTGAGAAAACATATTTTGACGAAGCGAACTTTCAGAATAGATACTGTCCATAAGTAAAAATGTTCGAGGACATTTATCCCCGCATTATCTAATTACCTACAATGATAGCCAAGAGTATTTAATAACAAGAATGATTTTCATATTTGAGTACTGTTGTTCTAATAAGCAGAATCTTACAAAAATGCGGGTCTTTTAATGATTAATGTATGTGTGTGGTGTGTGTGTGTATGTGTGTGAGTGCAAAATTTTTATAGAGTCAATTTAACTCAACTGCCAATTTTCGAAGAGAGAGACAACTCCGTTCGGTAATACTTCCACGTATGACTTCAGAATGATCATGCTATATTTAAATAGCAATTTTATGAAAACAGCTTTAGCAACGCGTACAGTCGAAGAAAGGGACAAAGTTAAACATTATGGAATTCAGTAAGAGAATGAGATCGATTTATAGTAACCGTGAAATGACTAATCACGGTGCTCCATACCTCTGATACGTTACCCCATCTCCTCAAGTATCAACAATCTGAAAACTGTACCAAAGTTTGCTTAGAAATTTGAGCGGACCAATGCTATAACGCATCGCTCGTCAAATTATTGCAAGTATACCGTACATTTAAATTTCTCACTTTAGTTTCGTCCGTATCTTCTTTCCCTTCCTAAATACCAATGGCATGTTAAACATTTGTCCTTTCCTAAACGCTCATTACCTATATTAAATTATATCAATATTTGTTTTATCTATATATCTATATATTTATATATCTATATATCACGCCAGTCTCGCCATCAATTTAGTAACGTAGGTACACTTTGTCAACAATCACTCTCTGCCGCTTTGCATCGGTCTTCTTCCCTATTATCTCGAAATGTTCTTCAATCAACCACTAAATTATGCTGGCTTCTGCGAACCCTTCTTTCCAATCAACGATTTGTGGATATGTGGAATAACACCTGTAAAGTAATAAGGGTTTTGTAAGAACACAAGTTATCTAAACGTTTGACGATTGTACACATTTTTAGAATTCTCAATAGTTTTTTTAAAAAAATTGAATATCTCGAACGTTAATTTTCGAGATCCGTCAAAAAGGTAAGTTAATAAACGGAACATAGTGTTAGAATCATTCGCGACTACACAATGGAACTCTAAAGACGTGGACGACATATTAGCTTCGTGTAGTTCGTGTTTCTACCAATACGTTATAGCCAGAACGCAGGCTTGCGAACACAAAAATAAGGATCAAGAAAATATGAACGAGAAACAAATAACGAAACGTACCTCCTCCAGCAATTGTTGCCTTAATAAGACTATCTAATTCTTCGTCCCCTCGAATGGCAAGTTGTAAATGTCTTGGAGTTATACGCTTTACTTTAAGATCTTTGGATGCATTTCCTGCCAACTCAAGAACCTGGACAAAAGAAAATTCAATTGAACTTTATACAATAACAATATTCAATTACAATGACACTCAGAACTTTTAGGTGACAAAGCACACAGTGAGAGGTAAGGATAATAATAACTTTCCGTAATACACTTTTTATATACACTTGGATATTTTTGAACTTGAATTTTTTTCAAGTAACTATCTCTTTTTCTAATCTGACAGAAAAATTGGATAAAAGAAAAAGAGGGAATTGGAAATAACACTCATGCAAATTGATTTTCACATTAGGTATGCTCAACTAAAAAGGCGGGAAACATCCGCCATACCTCGCTGAGCGCCAACGACGCCACCCGTCACTATGATGCCAACGAATGCGCTCTCGGTTGTGTGCTATATCTTGTGTGCTTGTTCACCTTCTTTTCTGTTGCGTGTGTCATTCTATCTTTGTTGCTCTTCACCGCTGGCACACTCTATCTCACTCACTCCTGCCACCAAATCCCCCTCTACCTCTCACAGTTTCCCTTTGCCTAACGAATTTCTTGTTTCGTAGATATGCTCACTCACCTCAGCAGTGAGGTACTCCAAGATAGCCGCGCTGTAAACCGCCGCCGTAGCACCAACCCGACCGTGACTTGTGGTTCTGTTTTTCAAATGCCTATGAATCCTGCCAACGGGAAACTGAAACGACACAATGCAAACGGTCAAAACACGTATTAGTGCGTGATAGTTACCACATCGCGAGATAATATCGCTGTCGTGGCAAGGTAAATATTTTCAGCTTTGGCCGCATAGTATGTAATATCCATCTAAATAACATACGGTCACGTAGCGTCAGCAGCTTTTTCGCACAAGAAATATCGAACGACAAGAGAATGACACAATTTTTCGTAATATTCCATAATTTGAACAACCAATTGACTATGATTTCTTTGTTCGATTATACACTCGTGTAGTCGCTTGTCATGAAACACTCGAATACAGTCTCGCGTGGGTTAGCATTCCTCTCTTCGGTTCAGTTCGGTTTTAATGCAATGGATATCGAACGGTCGACGACGATTCTCTTTTCCCCGAGCTTTCCATTTTTTCACCTTTACAGCTTAGCTACAAGCTTTCGTTATTCACCGGTGCACGCCCTATATTTTGTTTACAAATTACAAATGATTCATACACGAAAAGATCGATCATACGGAATTTGCATAATCGGTTCAATTGATCACCATATGCATTGCACCTTCTGTCACTTTAAATAACTTTGCGAAATATTAATTATCGTAGCGCGAGTTTCAATAAACGATTGCTAGCGAAGATTATAGGAAAATCTGTTCTCTCAGTGCAACCAATTAATTTAGCTGAAACTACTGTTCGAGTAACGAATTAATAATTACACAATATAATGCGTAATTAATTCGTATAGCAGTATGAAAATAATATTTCCAAATAGCACTACTCGTTATATCTCGAGAAACGTTCATGTTGACAGGCTCTAGTAACTAAATATGAAAACGACAATACAATTCAAGTCACATTCACTGTCATTTCAAATGGTCACGTATAACCGGCGCAGGAAAATCAATAAAACGTTAAAAAGTATTTGGAGATCCGAAACTGTTAATATTTATTCGTATTTCCCGAAAGAAAACACTACGATGCAAGCGATTAGGGGTTGACTTGAAATATACAAAAAAAAGGAAGAGGAGAGGGGAGTTATACAAACGGACCCATCCAACTCGTTTGAAAACGTCCGAACACCATACTGGATACTCAGACTTCAATACTAAAAATAATGCATATTTTTCGTGTAATGAAAAAGAATCGAAGCTTACATCGATAAAATAAACCTTATTCAATCGTATGGACAAGGTTTCATTGCGGAAAATATTTGAAATATTTATAAAAACGAGAGATTTATCAACCATGTAAAACGGATCAGATTTTTCGCGCCAATCGTGATGATTTAACCTACACTACAGCAATACAATAGTAAATAATGACTTAGGTGTTGATTGTCGGATAATAATCGCGGTAGAATTATATTCTGGGTGACAGAACGGGTTGAGAAGCGCGTAATAAACTCACCTGCAAACCGGCCCTCGCCGAGCGAGAGACAGCCTTTGCCTTCGCTTTACCAGAGTCCTTGCCCGCCTTTCCGCCAGCCTATTCAGACATGAAAATCACGGTTAATTTGCAAGATCCAGCCACGAAACCTCACCAGTAAGTAGTGTGAAGACCGTAGATCACGTTAGTGGTGTCATTGGACTCGGATGGCTAAAGGATCCGCCAAAAACTCGCGGATACTCACCATTATGCGAGAAGAGCCTTTGCGGTTCACTACACGACAGACCTACGGGGAGCACAGACGCCGCCGTCTAACCACGATCCCGCCAAATACGCTTGGCGCTGTCGGCGCATCCCGCGGTAGTACCACGTGACTCTCCTTCACCAATTGTGTCACATCAATCAAACGATTCTTCGCCATCTGTCGGATTACTGATGTCATTACAAAACAGTCAGGAACAGCCAGGAAAGCAGCGTCTCTCCCTCTTTGTCTCTCGAATGCTACTTCAATACGGTTATATATCTGGGTACTTTTCCATTCTGCGTAACGCAGTAAAACAGTGGAGCTCGCTTCAGTCCACTTGACGTTCGAGCTAGTCTTTCTTGTTTTCCAGTATCAAAAATATAGACAACCCATTGATAGCTTGACGTTTTTGCAGCTCATGAATCTTGTACAATGGTAAACCAACCTCCAGAAATGTACATATGTACCTAATTGTTGCATTTGGCTATCGGACAGTCTAAACATAATGATAAACTGTTTGCTTATCCGCTCGTTTGCTAAATATATGTATTGCAAAAGCATCGATATGGCTAAGTTATGTGAGCATTCAGTTATATATAATTTGATTTATTGTTAAACATTAGTGATCAATCTTGTAGGATAAGCTTCAATGTATGTAGCTGGAAATTCTCATACATTGTTATTCTTATCTGGTCTTCAGCTTTCTTCTCCCGAAGAACGTGTGTATATTTATTTGAAATACTTAGTACGAAATATTTGAGTATAAATTATCGACGCTTCGTATCGTCAATTGTTTACTGTATACGAAAGTATACTCGTGATATTTGATTTATACTATGAAATTTTCCATTTACTAGTTTCCGTGGATGCAGAAGGGAAAGCTACGTTTACATTAAATATCAAATAGATCAAATTATATTTTATTTTATTGACATGAAGGCAGTTGTGTTATAAATTTATACAAAAAGTATGTGCCTCGAACGTACGTGGGTTGTTGCTACGGGATAATCTCGAAAATTATTTTGTCGAGGGAGTGCACAACCGAAGGGATCATATATATCTTAATTATATTCTAATAAGACAGGTGATCTTTAGGTCATGGAAAAATGTAAACTAAAAAGAATCGTGAATTTTACTGATTATCTGCGTACAGAATACGAAAGAGCATTGTCCAAAATTGCGTTTGGCACGACCATCGCGATGGGTAGCAATATCGACAAGGCGGTGTGCAGACCTGCGCGTTGTCGAGTGCGCAACGGTTTACTTGTAATTTTTCCCGCCTTTCTTCTCGGTGTTCACCCTTTCTGCCCCTCTAGCGTGCTATCGCTTCTTGTTTCTTATCCTTTCCTCCGGGTACTTCCAATCGTAGCCACTACCGCGTGTCATTGTTAGCAGTCTTTCCATTACTGATCATTGGCAGCTTCAGCCAACTCGTCGCACTTATCATCCAAGTCGTCCTGCAATCATCAAAATTCAGCATCGTATCAAACGATACATTGATTTCTCACGACTCGAATGAAACCAGCTTAAAACAGATATATACGAAGAACGGAATACGAACTGCTATTTCGTATTCATTTACGGTTCGTCGCGAGCAGTTAAGACATTACGATCTTTCGTAATCTAAATACATAGTATTATTTAAATTTGAATTTGATACCTCGTCTAGTTCGAGACATTTGCCCCATTCGTGGAGGGTAATCTTGTGATCGTTATTCGTGTCGCAAGAATCGAGGAATGGGGCTATGCAATGCTCGAGTGCCATTAATGGTGCTCGAATAGGGAAAAGCTCGTGTCTGGATACAGCTCTGTCATGTGGATGTCCGTCCAAATCACACCATTTCCATACAGCTGCGTTTGTCCAACGCAAAGTATGATTTGTTTCTGCTTCGCGTTGCATCTTCAAATAGTACGATGGCAGTTCTTGACGATCGGCAAGATCTCTCATGATATTGAAGAGCCAGTCACGCATACGTCTTGGGAAATCGGCCATATCTTCTTCTTTGCACATCTATTCCGTCGTAATTAAAAATCAACAATTGTAAAACGAATGAAATAGAAATGTAAAATTATAATAATAATTAACTAGTAGCTACAGCTGTCTGCTTTTTTTTAGAAACAGAAGAATAGAAAATAATTGCAGTTATAGTTAAACACCCAAACAGTTATATTTAAACGCAAATTTACTATGTATAGAAGAACGCTTATAATTAATGCATTTAATCAATAATTTAACGCAGCCGTGGATTTAAATAGTGTATTTATTCCTCTGGATGTGGATTTAAAGAACTCGAGTAAAAAGGAAATACACTGTCAATGAAGAGGTCTAAACCTATAGAAGCGTAATGAAAAGTGTATTATACTTGATAATAAATAGTTACATCGGAACGTATGAATTCAACAAAAACTGAACTAAGTATAACGGTTCTAAAAGTTTTTTGAAATGCTGCACAAAGTTCTAATAAAACATGTTTATCCTCCTTAGGAAGTATTGATTCGTCACACGAAATAATCATCCCGTCAGTTTTTTATACATATATTATATTTACAACTTGCGGATAAGCAAATTGACTTTCATAATAATAATGCCAAAATTTTATTTAATACTTGGAAAAGTTTTGTTATTTTCTGTTGACCAATTTCGTCTGTTAATATGTTATTCATATCTTCCTCGTAAAAACTGATAAGTAAACATGGAATATTTTACAATAATTTGATATGTAGTTTTTTCAAAAGCGGATGCTGTTTAAATGATTTACGGAGGGTGGAGAAAGATGCTTACCGGCATCTGCCGACACTCGCCATAGTACTCAATGTGTACATGTTGATAGTCTGAGCCTTTGCACCTGGCGTCACCCGTAGCACAGAAGCAGCGTGCTTGGTATACTTCGCAGTCACTGCCAAACGTTTCATTGTAATTTGTGCACACTTTGCGCCTAGGATCAACTTCTTCACCACATACTTCTACACATACACACTCAGCTTCACCGTCCTCTGTAGCCTAACAGTAAAAAAATATGTCGAATAATTTTAATCATTCGCAAATATAAATCTTGGAATTAGAATAATTTAATATCAGTTGAACATTCAATCTTAGTGCAAAATATGTTCATTTGCAAAATTAAAACGAACAAGTAACGATGTATAGTGTTATTAAGTATCAAATTCGAAAGATAAACTTGAACAATATTTAATCAATAAATTATGAATCCAAGATTGTAAGCAAGGGTTTTAAAGCTTTGAAAAAGAGCTTTTTTCAAATACAGTATTCAAAGCTCTCTAGAAAGGGCTTTCCATCGAAATACTCGAACTCAAAGCTTGAGATGTGCTATTTTTTGCATAGAAACACAAGCTCGTGAATCTTCATAATTAAAGGGGAATCTTTTGACGATAACAAACCTTGCAAACGCGGCCTGCGCCGCAGTGTTTGTCTATGCATGGGTCCATACGGAGCAAACGCTGACGCTTCGATCCAACCTCGTTTCTGCCATCTTCGTCGGTGACCTCAGCGTCCTCCGCAGCCTCTTCGGCTATTTCGTCAGCTTCCAGCATGTTCATGACCTCATCTTGGGTCGAAGGTTCCGTCGTGGTCGTAGTACGACGACGGTGTTTCAATCGACGCTAAACAATTGATAATCATAATAATTGTAACAACTATTATGCGTCCGATATACTCTATGTAGTTAGAAAAATGAAACTATTTGACGCGGGAATCATAAAGTTGCCAGTGCTACTGTTTCCAACTTTAAATTCATCTTTATTTGGAGTTTCATTTTTGCAAATAGAAAGATTCAAAGATATGCAATAAAAGGATTCAGCGTTTAATTGATACGTCAGTCAGACTTGTTAAATGTTTCTGATACGTTAACAGACTCGCTAATGATTAGACGCTAGTTTAGTTCCTGTTTCTATTGTAACAATTATACTGAGCGTGCTCAAGTTCGATGACTTCTATAGAACCGGCAATACCGGAAGTGGTATATATACGGATACATGCCTGGACAATTAGAAGCTTCCGTACAGTGGTATAAAGTACAATGGAATTGTCATTCTTAGGGCAATTTCATTAACTTCTCTTCAAGATTTACCTTGCAAACTAACATACCTGTTGTGATGAAGCATCCGTCAGAAGGGCCACCAAGAGCAACGTAAATACCAGCAGCTGCAATTTCGTCCGCATTGCGATCTCTACGGCAGAGAATCAATCGGTTAGCGCATGTGTGCCTACCCGTGTGTGGGTATGAGCATTCGATGTCTGTTTCATGCAGTCTTGATCTCCGTCTTTGAAGACGAGAAGCGAAAAAAGGAACCCTACGTATGTATCTAGCTTATTTCCCTTATCACCGTCGTTACTCAATCGACTTCCTTTTGCCTTAGGGTTCAATAAAGTCCTGGGGTACATCGAAACCCAGTTAAATTATGCAGTTTGATCATTCTTGACATTGATGATGTCTCGATATTATTTCAGCCTCAAAATCGGTTGTAACGTTACGCGCTCATATATGACCGATTCTGCTTGGGTCAACGGGACCAGCGATAAATCCCACAAGGCCTTAATAGGAGCAACGAAGCGATAACCTAGATACTTGGAAACTACAATTCTTCACGAACCACCACGCGAGAGCATCTTCAAGCACGCACTCTATTTTCTGGAGTTATTACGTTTTGGAACCTACACATATAATAAGTAAAAGTTATATAAATAGTTTGTAGTAGGTACAATACATTTTCCCTGGAGTCTAACGTTTCTAACAAGAAACAGGAGAGATGACGATATGCAATGGATGACGCCCACAATCCAAGCAGATCATGATCATTTTTACGTTTTCGTCATATGTCTGTAATACTGATGTACACTTTGACCTACTTTGTTCAGAATAGTTGCTACATGTGCAGAACTGTCACCACTGCTGTTTATATATACTTTAATGTTACTACAATATTCATAAAAAAAATTAATTAATGAGTAATATAAAAGACTTTGATCAGACAGTTTGCAAAAAAAAAAACAAGTTAACTTAACTTTAAACGATTTATGCATACGCACTAATGCATTCGCATCTGTTAATCGAAATTGATTAAACTATAAGTTTCAGTGTAATAGGCCCAAACCGCTCAAATCACTGAAACAATTCTTATATGAAGATGTGTCGAGATACAACTATCCGACAACTTTAGCTCATGAACTGGTCAATTGAATTGTCGTCCAGTTGTGAAAAAGATTTAATCGAGAAGTAGATAGCGGATGATATGTGCATTTCCCGAAAGACTTTCTCAGCATTCTGAGACAGTTACTCGACGACGTAACTTTGTTAGTAACTAACGGAGGCGTGCAGTGTGGGAGTCTCTGTTCTGCTTGTACTTATCATTTTCCTCAACCCACAGAATTCATAAACGACCAATCAAAGTTTTAAGGAATATTTCTTTTGCTCTGTTTCGTCTATAATCTCGCAAAATAAATCTTGGAACCGGCATCTGTTTCGGAGTACCTGACCTTCTGTAGATAATATGCATATATGTATGTATATATATTTCAACGACGGAGAATGAAAGAGATATGTATATTCCAAACGGACGATAAGATTCATTCTTAGAAAGTTTGAATTGTGTTATTTTATCTGCTGGATGGTGTTTCGTTGACAATTGAGTTACATAAAAAGCATTTCGTCATTCTTTTAGGCAGAACTGCTGATTTTTACGAAACGATCGTATCGTATCGTATTGCAAAATTTCATAGGGTCAGATTGCTAGGAAATATCGTTCCTTATACCGATTTCATCGCGTTATCCATAGTTACATGGCGGTTAAAATGCCTTAATTCCACTTTTTCATTCTTTATACATTATCGTTGTTCATTAATTCGACTGCATATTTTCGGGCCCCTTTATTAATGAAAAGGATGTTGTATTTCCGTTCTAGAAACAACATCCGACAAGTATCTGATAACTTACTTGAGTAACCGCCCACTATCATATGGTTCATGTACGTATTAAGATGAAATAAAACGCAGACCTATTTAATTAGATTTCTATATCGAGAAACTGATTATTGGATGCTACAGGGAATAACAAAATGAAACACGATGAAAAAAATAAGCATATACGAGCCATAATCTAATAAAGAGTCCTTTTAAATCTATAAAAATAGCTGAGTCTTCTTCATTTTAAAAGCAATATTTTATAAAAACATGATATTAATAAATGGATAATGCAAGTACAATTAATGTAAGACAAATTCTTTACCATTAAACCCTATAAAAATGTATCAGTATACGCTTCGGCATAACTGATTATCAGTATACATATGAGTGTGTTATGAAATAATATACTTTTTCGGTTATCGGAGCATCTCCTCGCGACTTCAAGTTAACACACATGCGGAGTATCAAGCTTTATTTCCCCAATGCGAATATAATTTTACAAACCATGTATTAACTGGGATAAAAACAGAAAAAGTATTACAAGCATCAAACGACTAATGAATTTTTTATATTCATGTAGCACGATGTGTTAGAGAAATTAAACTTCGCAAGAAGCTCGGAAATCAAATTATTAGTCAGACAAGTCTTATATTTGTATAGGGCTAAAATAATGCATGAGTAATCGTCATTATTATAATCTTACGATCTAATAATTAAATTATTAATATCATATATAATGATCATCTTTCCAACGTGCTATCCATATAACTCTGCTAAACTAAAGTATTTCGAACTTATGCATTTCTCTGTAAATACATAAGTTCGAAATCATACAACGTCACTATGTAAATGAAATTGCATACCTGAAGCTATCGCTGTTTTGCCGATCAACGTGTCCCTTTCCCCTTAGGCCCTGACGATCCCACTTGTGGCGGTCGCTTTCGAAGAACGGTCAGACTGTAACTCTCCAAATCGGTCGATGGACCGGTACTGACTGCGGTTGCACATGCTCGATGTGTCCGCGAGTCCGCTGCCACGAGCAAGCAACCGAGACAGAAGCAGAAAACAGAGATGGAAGACATAAAGCTCCTTCGAGTAGTATAGCAGTGAGCGGAGATGATGTCATCGTTTTTCTTCCTTCCTACACCCCCGTTTGATCTTTCTGCCATATGTACCAGCTCTTCCTCACTGGATCTTTTACGCAACTTTCTCGTGCAGAACTTGAAGTTTTTCTCTTTAAAAATCTCTTTGGTCTTTACGTAATTTTTGGCGCTTTGTAGGAATTACTGGAATATAAAAAATGATGTTTCGTTAGCCGATATGATCACTCGGTGAATAATTTTTTGAAAGAATAGTGATAAGCATTAAGTAAATTTTAATTCAACTCCAATACATGTATTTGTTACTAACTCAATTTTATTTCCTCATCTGAAAATAATTAACGGAATGCTTTTCCACTTGATATGTATATTTACGTAAAACTAAAAAAATAGAATAAAGTAAATCTGCAAATTGTGAATATACAATCACATAGTTAAGTGATTTAGAATTATTGGTAATAGCATTCTGAATACCGGTACTTAGATTTAATAAAACACTTTGTGCAACCTCTTGAATATTCAAGCCCATCTATGGGAAACGAATGTTTAAGTGATTAACTGTTTAACTGTAGCAAATCGCTTTCATAATAATTGTCCCCAAGGCTAAATCCATACAATGTGCAAACTGATGTGCATCCTTCCTCAGACACTGTTATATCATTTACCTTGACAATAAAGTACGCTATCTATAATATGATGAACAACGATTAATAGCATTCTTATTCGCATAAGAATTAATCAGTGATTTATTCGTTAATAGATCACTGTTTTCTTATAAGATTCTAATAAGCTATCTATTATGATAAATATATCATTAAAACATTTAAGTCGTACATTTGGAAACCAATAAACTCTACATGTCTGAAAGGTGTAATTTATTTGCAAATGATAAATAAATAAACTAGAGTTCGTTATTGAGGTTTGTGCAGATTCCTCTACGTAGAAGAGTTTCAATGTTTTTGTGTCTTTGTTAAATGGGAGCAGAATAAATACTGAAGCCGAAAGTAATCGAACTTTGATCCTTCTCTGTAATACTGTATAAATCAACGAAGTTTATACCGATTGACCTGAACCGTTTGAGAACTGTTCATGACTTGTTCATGAGGTCTTTACGAGCTATATGTGAACAGAACCAGTAGAGTATCTAGATTAAAGCACGCAAACAGCCTTCGAACACTTCTAAAAGGGTCTTTACCAATCTTAGGGGAATTCGCTACTAATTCTCTTCGCATAAAAACAACTTCAATAATTATCCGAACAAGAATTGCAAATGCTGCCCAATTTAAAAAACTGAAAACCAGACACACATTATGAAAAATGAATATATATCCATTAATTGAGCTTCAACAAATCTAATGTTCGACAGGAACGTGGATATTCTTGCGAACAATGACCAGCTAGCTCGCCAGCGGACTACAAACATTGTTCGCTCAAGAAGCAGAAAACAAAAGGCCTGTTCGCGAGCTTCAATGCTGACTAACAGCTCCAATGTGCGCTTAACATTATTAATTCATCTTGTATACGTGCTGCACTGTGCTTAAACGTATAGAACAAGATACCTTCTGTGACAATGAGTTCGTGAACAAGCTTTTTGATGTACATTGCCTCCTGACGGGTGAACAGTACTCGCTGTTCACTCATGAGTTCACTCTTGATAATGTTGATAAACGTAAAATTTTGGCAGCATCAGCGTAAATTAAAGTAATTGTAAACAATCAATGTTGATGAGCTGAAACCTAAAGCACAATTCGCTTATTGTGTTGAAACAACCTTGGAACTACTACTATAATCACGCAATTAATAAACAAAAAGTTGATTCAGAAGGATGTGCTTAGTACAGGTATTAGCAATTTTTTTGCATCGTTTCATTTATTGGTTAATGTGATATATGTAGCAATTAAAAACGAGAAGACTTTCAAGTGGAATTAAAGTACTCAAATATCACTGTATATTTACAAATAATTGGTATCTGACATACATAAAATATCATTTAATTACATAACATAGAAAATGCAATTCAAGACATATCGATACGAATAGTAATTGTAAATCTATTTTAATTGGGAAACGTTACCTGGAGTATTGTAATACAGCTAGTTAATAATAATTGTAAATTGGTGGATAAATGTAGAGGAAGCAATGTTCGAAAGTAAAAGAAGTCTGGAATTTTGAACTAAGGCGATTTAATGTTGATAAGATCATAATTCGAAACTTAAGAGACAATATTTTCTTATGTATAATATCATTCAATTTGGGAAATAAGCCCCATCATTTGTTTTCATTATTTCGTTCTTCTCTTGTACTTCGATGTTGCGAGTTTGATATACTTCCGATCTGTTGATTGAACTCCGGATGGCAGCATAAAACACTTTTATCGGAAATTGCTTTATCTTTACGAATTACAGTTCAATTAGTTTTAATGTAAAGTGAAAGACACATGTCTTAACAAATATTGAGGCACACTGCGGAAAGTGAAAGGAATTTTTCAGTACATGCAAGTACATGTTTGTTTACAATAGTGATTGGTACCTAGTTGATTCATATTGATCAATATATCCGCCATTTACGATTTCTACAAAATACAAAACATAAGCAAAAGAAGCACCTTGTAAAATTCCATCATGCTTGAGATACTATGGAATATACACAACTAAATAGAACTGATGACAACGCCGCAGTAAATAAAAAAAAAAAAAAAAAAAAAAAACAGGTAATAGGAATTATTAAGGTAGGTATATTATACTAAATATAAATAGTTACAATGTAGTTGATGACTTATTTCTCTTTTTCGTTTAACACAATCTTTTGTTATCGCAGTAACGATAGTCGATGGTTGTACACAGAAACTGGCCCGGTACGGTGCGGTGGACCGAAATCAATATACAATACATATATATGTATACAGGGTGATTCGATAAACGTTAGGCTTAAATTATTTTCATTACTTTTGAAAATGCATACAAACCATTTAAAGCAAGATTGTAGAATACAAAAACATTCACCAGATCGGGGTACCGCTTTATTTTTACAAGGAAGTATGTAGTTTAGAATATTTTTAATGTCAGTCGAATTTTTCGTGCATCAATATGCTTTTATTGTAGTAATATGAAACATAAACTAAAGACAATTTGAACGAGCCATGGCCAAAGGTCAACTGAGATCGTTCACCTTCCCAGAGTTCCGAATTTACGCCCATCAGTTTCTCCATCATAATGTTATAAACAACTATACTAACATTCTGTAAAACACGATAGCTAAATTTGTATCATATAAATATGGTTTAACAAACTTTTCTCTAAACCTTATGGTTTTGAAAATATTTAAAAGGATAATTTCGCAACCCTTGGAAGTTTAATGACCCCGAATAAATTGTCATAGCTCGTTAACATTTTGTTAAAATAAATTCTTATAACACCACAAAAATATATTGATGCAACGAAAAAAAGTAGTATCGACGAAAACACCTAAGAACCGTCCTGAGTTAGTTTCTGCATCTCTTTAAAAGCAACGAATATAGTTTAGGTCGCACTGTTTAGAGAATCACCCAATTTATATGCATATGTGTGTATGCATGTGTATTTGTATATATGCGTATACATATATATATATATAAACATGTATACATATATATTAACTGTGACTTTCTAATTATTATACTATAATAATAATTAATTGTAATTTCCACATTCTTTTGTTCGTCTATTATATTTATCATCTTCCACATTGTTATTAATCTTATTATTATTAATAGACGCTTAAAAATGAAAATATCCACACAAAAAATTTGTAGAACTTCCATACAAGCTTAAAGCGATGTTCTCGCGTAACTGCAGCTGCAACTTTGTGAAAACCAACTTAGGAAACGATACTAGAAATCACGTGGCATTTAATTAAAAGTATCCAGTTTCTTTCTGATTATTCTATCTATCGCCTATCATATCTACGAGATGTTAGGGGCAGTGTTTGTAAATTTATCGTTCATTTTAACTATAAGCCCTCAAAACACATCAAACATAAGAGTTAAGTATCTACAGTATGACAGTAAATATACTTACGTATCATTGTACCGAGCGTCTGAATGAATTATATAAATATGTAAGAATTAAAAATAAATTCTATTATACTATTTGCATATGATATGATGCATTTCGTAAATGATTCGAAAGACTTTTAACTACAAGTTAACAGACAGCTTCAGCTACGCGAAACTATCCCTTCCTGTACAGCAAAGGCAATGCAGTGTCATCACGATGCTACATAGTACAGCAAGAAATGAATCTATACAATTTTCCTACGGTTAGAATAATTTGAAAAATTATATTATTTGACTAAAAATTCGGCAATTGTTATATGAAATAAATAGGTTCGACAGAAGAACTGTAAATTAATGTTTCGTGATAACTCTGGCATCTTCCGGCCGTAGTGCCATAAACGCGTTCGATTAGATTATTATCGGTTTTTAAATGACACACTACGCAACAATTTGTTCTGAGTCAATAAAAAACGTAAATAATTACTCTGTCATATGTTTTGAGTCTTAATATTGTAGTATTTGTTAGTTTAGCCTTCGTGCTCGTACTTGCTTCTCTTCTCTCATCAGTTTGCTTTTCTTCGTTCTTCCGTATCTGATTGCTACCACTAAGGTTTATTATTATTTTTATTTTTTTTTGGATTTTTCTGTCCGCAATCCAGTGAAGGCGAGGTGTACATTAAAAATGGCACAGAAAGTATTCCTTGCGCAATCACCGCATCGCCAGGATATTAGTTTTATTATCATTTGTATTCGTCTTCAAGCCGATTATGGCGTGTAACGACGACGTGTTTTCGTATCCCTTTATACTAATCATTGACTGGCTTTCATTGACGGATTAAGTTGATAACTGCGAGAATCTCGTGAGAAAGAGGCTGATAGGCCAGGAAATAATACCACCTCCTATCTCTAGTAATCACAGGACTCTCCTTGCGAATTGCAGGTCGGGAATATACCGTTCCCGCGCTCGTTGAGAAATATGAAATATGAAATACTAATGCTCGCAGCTTTAAGATTACTTCTACTTGACCTGGCACACACCTCTCTACGGAGACATTGGAAATTGAGATAGGAAAATACTATTTAAAGAAATTATCGTATTACTTTTGAATAAGAAGATTTCAAAAGTATCGTTCAATTCCGTCCACTGATATTATATGTATGTATGTACGTATATGACAACTGCGGGTGTGCTAGAGTTCGTGATTTCGCTTATGATTCTAAAGGTACATTACAAATCTCTAATCTTACGGAATTATAATTATTAGTACATGGAGTTTTAAAAAATCATTTACACTTGTCGACGAATCCGCGTATTAAAACAGCGAAAAATTGTATTTTACTAATACATGGAAATTAACAGACAATTTCTTGTATATCTCAATGAGCATATTTATGTCCGAATCCCTAGTATCCTAACTCTCAGAAGTATTTATGGAGAAGGAAACAGACAAGATTGAAAGAAGTATACAGAAGTGCAATCTCCTCATTTACCAATCAATTGTATAGATTCATTCTGACTAAAAATTTCGAGGTTCTTTATCATTCGTGTATTTATAATAATTACAATGATAACACTAGATACGAGGGTAAGAGTTTAAGGAAGAAGAACTCGAGTTTTGTCAGTAGGCGCTACCTGCTAATCCGTTGTGTACAAATGTAAACAACAGACCAGCATTACCATATACCTAGGGACAGGCTGAATTTCTTGTTATAGTATATGTCTATCTTAATGGTACTAGGTCCTTTCAGCAGCGCACTGCGAGTTCTGCGATCACCAGAGACTTTTTACTCATTAAATGCTATAGAAATTATGGTTAAATGATTCATTTGGTAGAATCGACAGCGCTAAGCGTGCGACGTTATGGATACCTTTATCTTTGTTTATTTGAGCTAAGAGAATGGGGGCCGCAAGGATAACGAAGCCGATCAATGTAAGGGAGAGGAACCCACTAAGAAAAATACGAAAATATTAACACAGCGTGACTTAGGAATGAACATGGGGAATGAAAAATTAAGAAATCATGGGATTAAGCAAAAAAAAACAAAAAAAAACAGGATAGCTAGATCGGTAAGAGAAGAATGACGAATAGCATTGCGAGTGAGTGAAATTATCGTTAGAACCAGTGGGACGGAGAGAGATTTGGGGAGGGGGGCAGGATGGAGAATAAGTAATAATATGCGGCTGAATTGGAAAACGGCGAGACCAGCTGCAGTCTAAGGATATTGTCCCACCATCAATCGATACCGGTCGATTGATAATTAGCCATATAATAATCGTGGGAGAATCAATTGTGTCTTTTTGTATGCGACCACAGAACAGTCGCAGTTCTCTACTCGTTATCCAACACACTTTGCCCAACTACCAGCTATAAACATTATTGCCGATTTCCTACATGTAGGTGGAACGTTTTATCGGCAGTCAATGAATTAACCCAAGAGAATATGAAATTGTAGGATGTAATGTCTCGTAAGAATCAAAACCATTTTTCTTATCCTCTCGTATTAATTTCGGTTTAGTTTGGCTCGTTACTTATTATTTATAAGTTAGCGGTAATCGCACACCGCCGTGTCTCCTTTTACTGCAATTGGCAAATGGAGAAGACCTGGAGAGCGACGTATGACTCTTTGTGTGATATTCGTCCGAATACCGGCAGACTATGTTTACCAGGCTTCCGTACACCATCATCATTCCTTTTGCTATTAGTACTGTTTTCAGGCAGTTATTTACCGCAGACAATTTCCAATGTCCTTTATTCGGTCATTTATTCGAGTTTGCACTATCCCACAATCTGACAATTTTCTTTCTTCGATAAACAGCACTAAGAAACCTGGGCGTATAACGCGTTAGGAGACAAAATGCGCCCGTATTACTGAAGCAGATATCACACGTCGCTCTGCTAAACAGGCATACGTGCACGCACACACCCACCGAACCACCCACCCACACATACACGCACGCATACACACGCAACCATACAAACGCGCACATACACACACGCACACACCCGCGCACGTATATACATATATACA
This sequence comes from Trypoxylon attenuatum, assembly GCA_963989405.1. Taxonomy (NCBI): domain Eukaryota; kingdom Metazoa; phylum Arthropoda; class Insecta; order Hymenoptera; family Crabronidae; genus Trypoxylon; species Trypoxylon attenuatum. Next base: position 11,923,843 of record OZ022489.1, on the reverse strand, counting down.
TACATGCGTGTATATATGTGTGTATACACGGGCGGCTGTTTTTCTGTTCATTGTAAAGTCTTGTAGATTGTGTGACGTCGATGTATGAAGGACGAACTCGCATAAACTTCACTTGGACATTCAACGAACTGAATAAAATATTTCTCGGATCGCTTTGTACCACTGGTTTAAGCAGACCTGATCCTTTCCTGAACATGACGTTGAACCTGATTGAAGTGAGATAACTTTGTTATCTTACTCGAGTTCGTGTTCCATACAATTTGAGCTGCGTCATCTGCTTGACGAACTTTGTAAGCAATATTTAAGCGTAAGAGGGTAGCGTCTTCGGCGACGTCGTGTGACATACGAGACAGTCCTGGATCTGTTTATTGGAAATGAGGATGGTAGTGATATACCGGTGATTCATTTTTTTTTTCGGAAAGAAGGTATCAGGAATAAGACTTCCGTAGCGTTCAATATTAGCGGCGATTCTGATAGCTTGGGTTGCTTGGATTCCCAGGTTGTCGCATTCCACCACCTCCTCTTACTCCATCACCACCTCGTGAAAATCCTCCACGGCCACCTCTCGTTCCGTGTTGCCCCCCTCTCATCACGCCCCCAGGTCCGCCTGTAAAAAACATCAATCTTATGCATCGCTGTGCAAATTCAATTCCGCCCGCGTGTGCATATCCTTCAATACGAGTCGAGGTCAAGACCTTGTTTACTTGATCATTGAGCACGCGTGGACTTCCATAATTTCGTTTGCAATATTACCTGGGCCACGCTGTTGTTGCTGCTGCTGTTGTCCTCCGATCGTTCTCATACTTCCATCCCCAGAATTCAATCGGCCACTGCCATCCATAGACATTCTAGGTCTGACTTTCTTTTCCTCCACGTTTAGCTTTTGCCCACTTTGATCAGGATAGTAAATCGGCTAAAATTTAACGACAGCGTTAAACAACAATGTTAATCGATCGATTACCAAACATAAGAGAATAACAAACCAATGAATCCAGCACTTTGCTGACTACTTGCTGGTCCTCGAATGTTATGAAGCCATAATTAGGCACTTTTCCTGTGTTGTTGCCTCCTTGTGGACCTTTGGATCTATCGTTAGACTTACTGTGAACGCGTAATTCCACAACACGTCCGTAACGTTCGAATACCCGGCGTAAGTCCTCCTCAGATGCATTATGGGGCAAATTTCCCAGGAAAAGCTGATGGGCATCGCTGTATTGCCGTGCACCACGGCGATCACCATCTAAGAAACATTTCTCTTTAGCAATGATTCGAGATGAAGTTAATTATTAAAATCAGCAGTTAGTTGCTTTTATGGCATACCCCGCTGAACTACTCCACCTCGTGGTGGCCGCTGCTGCTGTTGTGGTTGTTGCTGCGGCTGTGGATTCCCACCTACCCTATGCGGTTGTTGTTGTGGCGCAGGTACATTACTCGATGCTGAAATTGTAGGACCACTGCCTGCTGGATGAAGCAACGATTTGTCGTCTAAGCGCAAATCCACCATTGGGGGCTAACAATCCAAACAATGAAATATAATTGTACTTTTAAGTATAGCAAAAATATAATTGTTAATCGAATCTGTAAATGCATAATATTTTACCGGCGACGTAAACAATTTAGGAGCTTGCGGACTAGTAGCGCCGGTGTTACTCGGATATGATTTCACGAGATTGGCATAGGTTTTAGGTCCGCTACTAGCGACACTCGTGTTTGAAACTTCGTGTTCAGGTTCCGATTCTTGGGCAGCCGTGGTAAATGTTTCAGACTGTGACTGTTCGTGCGACTCTTCAACTTGAGATTGTTGTTCTACTTCGGTTTGTTGCTGATCCGCCATACTGTCAAGCTCAGTTTCTTGTACAAATTGTGTTTGCGACGTAGGTTCAGTTATGCACTGATGCTGTTGAGCAGGCTGCGTTGGAGGCAATGGCTGCTGTTGCGGTGGCTGCTGATTCATCAATGGTGCTTCTTCATGGACCGATCCATTTAATACCTGCTGTATCACAGGATGTACCTGTCAAGATGGCAAATCGAAAAATAAAAACTGGGAACAACTCTGCTTGATTCATGATATAGCAAAATAAGGATTTTGAGAAAACTTGCATGGGATTGTTGTGGTGGTGGAGCATAATACATCTGCTGCTGTTGTTGCTGCAATGGTGGTTGTTGTGTTGGAATCAATTCCGATTGAGCCTGTGGTTCCATAGATGCGGGTGGCACAGTAATCTGCTGTCCCTGATTCTGATGTTCATCCTCTTCTGCTTCCGAGCGACCTCCTTCTTCCACTTCTCTTTCGCCCGTCTCACCTCCTTCTCCGTCACCAACATCAGTTTCTTCTTCATCGGGAAAAATTAGGTCTTGATAACGGAAAATGTCATTATGAACGTAATATGTCTTTGGTGCCCGTATCGCTAACACAAATGTTTGGGTGAAACGACGCATTGGTTGACCAGCATTAGACAGTTCTCCAGAAACCTGAAAAAATAATGTTCTGTACTGGTTTATACGTTGCATTGCTTATTACTTTAACTATCCTATACATAATATGTAAATACTGTCAAGATATATTTCTTGGGATTCTATGTTCAGTATGTATAAAGTATTATTTTTGCATTACTTTACCCAAAGTACTTTTGCAATATCAAAAAGTTGCATACCTGTACAACAATACCATTTTCCAAAGTCAGCTGACAATCGACTTGGCTTATTCTGGCATGACAGTCTTGAAAGTTTAATTGGAGAATTTGTTGGTGTATTTGCTTTTGCCCGATCGCCGGAATGGATTCCCTGTTAGAATCCAATCCTCCATGCACAAAAGAAGAATGTTGATTGTAAAACCTGTAATGAAATTTATGCATAATTTTAAACAATGAAACATAACGCAAAGGAAAAACAAAAGTTACATTTTTAAAGACAAATACGGTACCTGTGAACGTGTGCTGGCGAGTGATTTAACAACGTGTAATACTGTCGGACAAACTCACGGCCGACCTTTTCCGGAGAATTGGGTTCCTCCATGACCATTTTCTCGCTCCTAGCGTCTAAAATAACAGTTTGATTAAACAGCTGCGGTAAGCTGTGTTGAAAATATTAAAATTGTTAAGGCAGGTGTCTGCAACAAAAGAAAAATACATAAGAGTATAAGTACGGCAAAAATATTTAGGTGCTAGAATCAGGATGCAAAATTGAGATAACAGTCTTTATTGTGCAAAGTTCAGATTTAATTTATACGTATATTTTATTAATTTACATGTTGCATATACAGAAACTTAAGTCTAACAATTATATATTAAAAAAATACACACGCACAAACATAATAACTATACGTTACGTATACTAATAAAAAATAAATCACACATCAAAACTGCAATTGGCAAATATAACCACATTGTTGAAATTTGCGAACTTATCAGATTCACAAATAAAATATAATAACTAAAACAAAGAAAACATTGCACATCAGTCTAAGTGGCTGTCTATGAATTATCACATCAGAGTGATGTGCTGAAAGAGATATTTCATATCTGTAGATTCTTGAAAATCTTAATCACCGCATGTGTATATTTCGCATTCTTCCTACGAAACGCGCAAGAATATTACACAAATTTGTTGATATAAAAAAAGAAATACCGAGAATGCACGTTGGCTGTTCAAATTAAAAATAAATGCAAAAGCAGACATTGAAATATGCAAAGATTGAGCAAAAACGTCGAGGATTTTGGAAGATTCCAGTAGAAGTTTCGAATAATCGCATGGGGCCATGAGCAGAGTGTGCCAAGCATGTGCTTCTGCAGCTGGGATTTTGCAAGAAACCCTCCCATGGAGGAGAAGAAGAAGCTCCAAAGAGCAGAAAGCATAAAGGTTGCGTGGAAGGTGTAGGCTGGATACAGAGGAGTATTAATCAAAGAACGAAGGTTGAAGGATGAAAGGAGAAGTATAAAACGAAGAAGAACGAAGAACGAAAAGTGAGGTCGAGGGTAAGGGGGCCGCCCGGTTGCATGAGCAAGCATGGCGATTTTTCTGGACGTGTGGGACGGCAACGCTAAAACTCCCCAAAGCAAAAGCGCACGGGCAAACTAGTCCGCGTATATAAGGCTTTCTGCGAGCAGCAACATTCACTCGAGGCAATTCAAAGAGATTAGAAGAAAAGAAAGATGAGTATCATCCAAAAAGAGAATAGGCCGGGATCCTGACGGTCGTGTATCTCATGCTTGCCTTTCTAATTCGCTTCGAAGTCTCCCTTGTGCGCTTTGCGTGACGACGAGCGACGGAGCAGCGGTGAAGCCGATTTTATAGCGTTTTACACTCACCCGATGAAATCACTTTTCGCGCGGCACAACGCACTGGTCTTTTCCGGTGGTATAAGAAGCCGGAACAAAACAGAAGCTTGCACGGCCAATAACAATTCACAATAATGTTAATTACAAAAACAGTTCAGTGTATCAGTCCCCTCGAAGCACCTTGATATCAGCACATGCAACGGAACCTGCACAGAAGCGTCGATCGTACAGAGATGAAGGACTCCCTCTCGCAACTGAACTCTTCGCAGTTGTGTTACGCGCGCCCTCTGTCCAAATAGCGTGATCGAAAATGCATACCTTTTGCTGCCGTTTTCTCTTTTACTATTGGTCGTGGATAGTCACGAACACAATTTCGAATACCATTTATTGGATGGCGCTTTTTGCGTCTTACGCGATAACCAATAACCAATGAATTTCTGAGCTTCACGATTTACTTGATCTTTAATAAATAGCCTCAAGTACCGAGGAATCAATTAATAATTTAAATCGACCCCATTGTATTGTTAGTGCTTCATTGTTGTCTTTAAACGTGGTATTCAGATTTCTAATTGAACTTACGTAAATCGTATTTTATCGGTTGGAATACTAGAGCACGTGATAGAAGGTAAAGTAGAATTCAATTTTGTTGATATATATCTACAAAACTGTTATATCCAACTTTCTTGAATAATCTATATCTTTCTATTTTGCTCGTTTGATCGTAACGATAAGTCATACAAAGACGATTAACCTGCAAATTTGTCTTTTTCATTGATTCTTGTACACAATAGAAATAAAACTCTTTACCCTGCATTTCTTCGTTCTTGCAGCCCTTATCTGACGGTTCGGATGAATGTACATAGGATTTTTGCGTATCAGTATCGACTCAAAGAAATTGCTCTTTTTCAACGAACGGTATTAATTATATGAATCTAAGCGAAATTATTAAAATTCAAGGAATAAAAATATTTAATCACAGATTAACCGAACGTGTCTGCGTTCTACCGACCTGATAGTGAACTAAAAAGCCTAACATTGTCCCTGCATACTGTATTGCACTAATCAATAGTAAATGTTTTAAAGATAAAAGCATTTTGGAAAGTTTTGAAAATAAAAATTCAATTTCTTCTCTGGATCAAACGATCTAAATTCCCATTGAAAGGAATATTTTCTAAAATTTTCTAAAGCTTTGCGTTGTCATGAAAAATAACATTAAAAGATTCTAAGTCATGTTTATTCTCGAATTTTTTTAATGTAATACTTTTTGTGACACAGGGTTAGAACAGTGCAGAAATCGAGAAAAATACAATATCTGTTGTACTTTTAAATTCTCATGTCGTTCATGTAGAATGAAAGTCTGTATAATAGGTATATAAATATAATGTACACACTTTTTTTCCCTTGCTGAAGTAAAATAATTTTGAAAGAATGTTTAAGGTGACATCCGTGGTACCGTAGGGACTGAGCAAAATACTTCTCTATTACAAGTTCCTACATCTGCCGTGTCAGTCTTATTTAAATCTAGTAGACGTTTTATCACTACATCATGTCGAACGAATCTTGTGTACATATAGACTCCAAAAAACGTAAATTATCAGGATCGGTTAACATAATACAAACATACGCGATGTATATTATGTACACAAAATGAATTTATTTTATCCTATTATTCTTACCAATAAGGAAGCAATAATCTTTTTACGATTGATTCATACCTCACACAATCACTATAAACAACTCGGTATTTTAGCCCTTTTCGATTCAACACATCCATGTAAAAAGTACATTGCCTGCTTACGCCTCTATACTGGATTCTTTCATTTAAGTTTAGGTTTTTTTTTATAGACAAAATTAAAATAAATCTTATCGTTAAAAGTGCGAACAACGTTACGCTCGAACGTTATCCGGATCAGTGAATGAGAAAACTTGCTTCACTCTTCTACTATTTGTATTTAAATTATTCTCTATCATCGTCTGCTTTCCCATTTGCACAAAATCTGGTTACGTTACAGTGTTTTGCCATAAGGCTTGCGTATCATCAATTTAGTCATGTATACGTTTGAAATTCCCATCGATATTGTGCTTGATTTGTACTTCATCGACATTGAATGAAAAAACCTTCATTTCAAACGTAATATGATACGATAAAGCCTTACGCGCTGAATCGTGACATAACGTAGTAATCGTAAAAAAAGAGAGTAATGATAAATAAGATGAAAGTGCGACTGAGACCAATGACGAGTATGGGACGTTTCACTTTGTACAAAAGGGTAAACGAGAGATGGAAGAAAGCTTCGTGTACCTATATATATAACTATATATATGTATATATATCATGTGTATATATATACGTTTGCTTTCTGTCTTGTTAATACAGACGTATTGCTAAACGCAAAGTGTGAAACTGTTACAGTTTGTTTTTCTTATTGTGACTCCTGATGATTGGGTTTGTTTTGCGGCGGTTGTCTGCGCTGTTGAAATTCTTGCTGAAAGTGGCGTGGTTTAATGGAATGATGATTTAACGAGTTATGAGATTTGTTGTGGGGCGGAAAACCTGAAAACAATCAAGAGAATAACCATTAAATATTCGAAGCTTGAGCATGTTCTCCTTGGCAGAAACTCATTTCTGGATGTAAAATTGTTGAGAAAACAACACACAGAGACAAAGAACGAGAGAGAGAACGAGAGAAAGACAGAAAGGACCAGAGAGACAGAGACAGAGACAGAGACAGAGATAGAGAGAGAGAGAGCGTATGATTTTGGAGAAGGATATTGCAAATGGAGTAAGGTAATATTAGCAGTGGCAGGTATACTGTTGTTGTGGTAAGACTCACCAGCGGTTACAATGCGAAATGCATTGCGGTCGCGAGTAATGATTTCCGTTTCGTTTAATAGGGTTGGTGCCTTTGGTTTTGGCGACCACCTCCCCTCTGCTTTCCGCCGTAGCCTGAGCCTCCTGAAACACATCCATAGGACACTGTTAGTCTACTAAGTCCGACAATTTCTGCTCTGCTCTCCACTCTTTCTACAGTACAATCTATCAAAGTACCCGAGAAAAACAGAAGTCAAATAAACTATTGTATAGATTCTTCTAATCGTACAAGAATCGAATTGAAGTATATATTTGAAATAAAACATTAACGTAGAGATTTAAGACTAGAATTATATAAAAAAAAGAATCTAAGTAGAGGCTACAGGCTAAGGTAGTAAGCTGCAGGCTGCGTTGTCTCATACTCTCCCTTTGTCCTTACACATTTCTGGAGTCATTATATGCTGAAATTCTACAGAGTAGTTCGATTCAATAGGCATATAAATTATAGCAGTAGAGTATGTACGTACCAACATGTATCTTAAGGTAATCTTAGGCTAATACTTCTACTTAAAATACCATAACAAACTGTTATAACTTAGCACTAATAAAAGTAGCAAATCATTCTAAATGTCTTAACCAGAAATGTTTAAGGATAATTGAATGAAACCAAGGTGCAAAAGAATCGAATGAGAAACGTACAGAGTATACTTTCGGATGATGATATTTATAAATCTTGCGTATTACCGAGTTTCTCGTATGTTCTCCAATACTACTGGAACATGACGCAGAATCTCAGCTTCACAATATTTCATGAATTCTCGATCCGATTGTTCTGTTCATATTCCAGTGATGATGATTACCCACAACACTCAAGGATTTTTATTCTTCATGAATCAGGATTAATTATGTATTTATTCCCGTATGCGTCCGAGATTCTCCAAAATTCCACGTTTAATCGCCGTTAATCGTAATCGCAAACTTATAAATCCCATCATCGACGATTATAGGAATTTCGGAAAAACATCCTTAGGAAGTTTGCAAGTTTATTTTGTACAATACACGACGAGAGAAACCAATGACGTGCTTGCATAAAAAAAACTTGTTATAAAATGCCGTGGTATGAAATGTAAAGCTGAATGAAATGGGTGGAAAAAGAAGAAGGTCTTTTCATGTTCCCAGTGGGATGCATAAAAATAAGCTCTCAAGATCAGCATGCTATGTGTGCAGGATGGTCACGATTATTGCACATTTGTTACGATAGAATAATCCTGGCATACTCTGCTGCACATATTTCCACACTGATGTTCAGAGTAGCGAACGAATGGCAGTAATAGAAATAAGATGAGACGAGGCAACAAGTGAAGCTCATGTATTAGACGGAAAGGAAATGCGGGAAAACACGAGCTATCATGGTGTAATGCAAGAAGACAGGTGTATGAAGTTCGAGCTTGAAGATTATGTTAAAGAAATGAAAATCATGTGGAAGTAGGATATTCCGGGAAAGGGTTGGGGATAGAAAACAATAGAGAAGGAACGCTAATGCGTACCTTTACCGCGTGCACCACCGCGCCCACCACTGTAGCCACCATCGTAACTACCACCGCCATAGCCATAGCCGTCTGCGTTTCATGGAACACACGGTACAAGAGATAACAGGATCAGTATTGATATTGTACCGTATATCGTAATTTACTTCTACGATTTCATATTTCTACGACAGCAACATAAATTAACAATTCCTATTGTAGGAATATGTACTTCAACTAATTGTACAGATGAATCAACTCGTAGAACGATTTAGTTCTTTTATCTAAGCAATGTATATTCTCTATGTAAAAAAAACGTCACAAAATCTCATTTTGATTTGATGTTCTTATTGGACAAGTATTATTGAACTGTCGAGTGGTAAATTGAGTGAGATTCGATGATCATAGGAATTGAACTTCAAGTGCGGCGCCAATGTCAGAGAAGAGGTCTCGAGATATGTGTAAGAACAAATTAGGTCTTCCAAAGGGTTCATTGTTAATATGTTCACTTCATAAATGCAGAGGCTGTACAAAATCCAGGAACAGAAAGTTTCGCCCGCTCTTCGGAGTGTGACTATAGAAACTGCATGCACGAAAACTTGATAATGTTCTATGTAATGCTTTTGAATATGGTCAAGGCAGCCACTGTGCCAGGATGAGGAGGTAGTGTGCGGAGGCTCAATATATGACGTATTGCTTCTTAATGCAAAACTTACTTCTGTGCTCTCGATAATTTCAACGTTTCATACGTTTATACTAATTCATGTTAATCGTGAGCGACTTTGTAAATTACGACATTTCTACTCTACGTAACTTACGAAGCACGAGAAGAAAGAAATTGATCAGAATGATTTTTGATCCGCGAATAACAGTGGTGTACTGGAAACAATATATATATGGCCGGTGAAAAGGAACAAACCATAGATCTCTAACAAATAGTGAATTAAGTTTATGACAGAAGATGAGTGTAGATGTTTGTATGAGTGACACGGCAAATGAAACTTAACAGAAACGTAACAGAAATAGGAACGTAAACATGCATGTAAAGAAGAACGTGGTGGATATTAAAGCAAAGGAAAGAGGGTTGTATCATTCCATACAGCTTCAAATCCTGTGTACTGTTTTAATGTTTCTTTGTTATTGTCCAAAACACATATAATCATGCTACAGTGACAATGATCTTGAAGTCAGCGAATCTAGGGGAAGTCAGCGATGCAATGCATAGAAGTTAAAAAGCGAACGAAACATTTCACTGATTCAATTACGTCAATCAGCAAATGTACGACACCCTGGTAACAATAAAACCTATCTCGAGATAAGCTGTAAGCTTTATAACAAATCAATCAGAAATAAAAAGAATGAAAAAGAAAAACGTATAATTTATATAAGGTCATGTAAAAAATGCTCTCTCGACTTGACTGATGTAAAAGTTTAATGTATCGGATGATCGAATACTCCCAAAAAGTGTTAAATAAATTGCCATGTGTGATTCTGACTTCACACATTCACTGTTACATATTATATGGTAATTCCCTTGTCTAGAAGAGTATTGAACTTCTATTAAGTAGTATTTTTAATGTGTAATATGCACACTTTTCTACAAGTACAAAAGTGGCAGTTAGACATTAGACATGTTAATTGGACGTAACTAGAGAAACTATTAACAGACGTATTCAACACTCATAGATCAATAACAGCCAACCCTCTGGAAGTAGGGGACAAGGGATTGTGCTGTGTCCACAATCAGTGTCCACAAATTTATATTACATATTAATATTCATACACTGTTAATTAAAAGGTATATATCAATGATACAACCTAAAATAGGCTTAGCACGCAACGTGAAACATTAAAACACGATCCGTAACTGGATCCAGTGTATTTGAGCTACTGGTTTACATGTTTTCGACTGAATACAATTTCCAGTAACACTAATATATTGATCCAAAGTTTCCCGTTATAAATAGGAAAAAAAAAGGATTCATCAAAATCCATTTGAATTCAAGTCGCATTGCTTTGCCTGCAAACCAGCGCTCGAATATCATAGCGTTAATTGTACTAATAATGTTACATTTTTCTCATTCCACGTGGTAAACAATCACAGAATACCACGTTAGGGTTACTTCGTTGGAGTAGAAAAATGAGTAGTATCATAAGGAAAACGTGAATAATTTTATCGAATGACTGATTGAAAACAATGGTAGATATTTTTTACGACCATTACTGTGAAGTTAACTACTAGATATGCGCATCTAAAAATCATTGTAAAAAGTAATATTCGCGCGGAAAGATAAATATTGATTTTTTTTCATTTTTTTTTTCTTCGTTTGGCACAAAATTGCAACATTTTATGATAATATAGCAAATATTTGAGAATTTTGTTTTTAAAAACATGTATGACTGACTGAAACTATGAAGTAACTTGTGTGCATGTGCACCAAACGACACACGGGTGTGCATGTAGTTTTTAGTAATGGGCAAAAAAATTACCGTATCCACTGTAGTCGTAGCCATAGCCGCCGTACCCACCGCCATAATAATCGTATCCGCCTCCGTAACCGTCATAGCCACCGCCGTATCCGCCTTGGCCGTATCCACCGCCATAGCCGCCTCCATAACCACCTTGTCCCCAGCCACCTTGTCCTCCGAAACCGCGACCTCTGCCGCCTCTTCCACCACGACCGCCGCGGCCACCAGCCCCACCGCGCATACCGCCCATGCCGTCTGGTTTAGGTGTTGCTTTCTTCACGTCAACCTGTTTCACGCAACCGATTCTTTTAACAAAATTTCTATTCTTTCCCTACCTACCCCCCCTCTATGTAATATCTCATCATAATCTCTATTATTGACGCGACCGAATTCAATGTTTTCTACTTACCTCTTTACCATTAATCGTTTGCTTTGGTGTTTTGAGTAATTCGTTTACTACTTGTTCAGATTCGAATGTAATAAAGCAGAACCCTTTTCTTTGGTTCTTTGTCTTGTCAAATGGCATTTCTACATCGACAATCTGTAAATGGACACGTGTAGATATGAATAATCGGAGAAATAGAGTTTGCGAATTTAACGTCGTATCGATAGTATGGGGGATCAAGATGAAATGCATACCGTTCCAAATTGGGAGAAGAAATTCTTGATGTCATCGTCGGAGAGCTCCGTTGACAAACCGCCAACAAATATTTTACCATGCCTGGCTTTCGCTTTTTTGGGGTCAACTTTCTTACTATTGATGACGTGTTCACCGACCGCCATTATCTAAAATCAACATCAGTAACAATTATTATGATGTCAAGGGTAACGGTAATGATCGATTAGTTAAGATTGAACGCTCAGGACATCAAATTATCTTCAAGTATATACTCTCAGTAGCAGAACTGACAATTGTTATCATCATATAAAACGCGAATAATATTCAAGAATGAAGAATCATTTTATACAAAAGCTTACCTTATCGAGCGATTCGGCTTTTGCAAATACGATAAAGGCAAACCCTCTCGAACGACCAGTATTAGGATCTGTCTTGACATTGATGCTTTCGATATCTCCATAGACGCCAAAGTGGTCTCTCAATTCCTCTGAAAAAATCATAATTTCTTTTACAATTGAACTTTACTCTTATTATAATATGCTAAATTTAATTGTGCGCGACAATTTGCTCAGTTCAATTAAAGTTAATCTCATATGACCCAGTCATCTGAAGGTGTCCTAAGAATAATAACATCACGGCTATGCACTGACTGATCTTTTAATTTTATCCAGTGGAAAAAAAAACAAATATTACTCACTATCTGTGGTCTCCCAGCTCAATCCACCGACAAATAATTTCCTGTGAAATAGAAAGCGAATTACACTCAAATTTATCTAAAGCAATAACTTGCAAAGATAATTTCATTTGGTAGTGGAGAGAATTGAAGTGAGTAATATAAAAAATAATGAAAATGGGTGTACCTATCATTCAAAGAATCCTGACTGGCAGTGGCCGACCTGGAATGCAATCGAATAGAATTATTATTAATGGATAATTAATTCCTGAATATTGAAATTGAAAGATTAAGGGCTAGGATTGAGGGAAAAATTTTTTTAATTCTATTATGAATCATTTCCATTTATAATTGAAAAACGAATTTGACTTGACCCCTGGAAAAATTAGAATGAGAGTTAAAATATTAAAATTTAGTATCGCTAAGTACGCACGAAACGTAACGGATCAGCAATATCATTTGGAAAAGGGGCACTGGAGAAACTTGATTACGTTTTGGTAAGGAATTTTTATTCAATGGGTGTATACGCAATTTATTAAGTACTCTGTACGTATATAAATATTTAAATATATAAATGTGTACAGGATCAATTAAGTGACCTACAGATAGTTACTGCTTACTTCGAAATTTGGAAGAATACTTTTCTGGAGACAATCTTAATCCGATGATTATGATACAATATTAATAACTGTGAAACAGTACCATTCCTAGAAAGAAATGGGCTCACCGAGACACAAGATTGTTTCATACAAACGATATATGGATTGATCCTTCGAATGCGATAAAAATTGTAAAAACGACCATGAGAAGACTGCTTTGCACACCACACAGACCTTGACTTGAACTTGAGGTAAACGTATTTGTTAAGAAAAAATCAAAGGAAAAAACTTGGAAAGAAGTATGTATGTTTATGTATTGTATATGTATGTATAAGTATATAAATGTATATATATATTATATATATATATAGATGTGAATATCAATGCATCGAAGGAGCAAAATAACTTTGACGATGTTAGAGTGTGAACCCGAGCAATAGATACAACTCCAGTTGACATACGGCTCTGCTCCTAAAGGAAATAAGATTTAACTTTTCCAAGTTGAACTCTGACTGCTGATTGGCCCAAAGAATTGGCATATGGTAGATATACTGCAACTCTATTAAAAAGCTAAAAAAATTGTTTTCATATTACAAGTTAATGGTCACTTCCGGTAGTTTTTAAATGCTCGTATACACGCAATATCTGATACTTCTTTTCCTCTATATTGTATATGATATATTATATATGTATACGTATATACAGATGTGCGATATATCTCTCTGTACTTATATTTTTCTCTCTCGGTTTCTCTTTGTTTACTCGGCAAAGTATGAAAACTGTTTCAAGTCCTGATAAACTTTCGTCCATTTCATAGATAAATAACAAGCTGCAAGATCTTTCACTTTTTCTGGCAGTGTGATGTCTGTACTTAGATATTGATATTGATCTTTTCATATATCATCTAGGGCTGGTGATAAATACCGTAGGCACCAGTCACTCGCCGGTAATCAGTTGTTGGTCGGGTCACGGTTAGCCGGTTGCGAGCCGCCCGCCATAATCGCACTGGGTCGTTTGCCACCTGCAGACCAAGCCACATAAACTGGGTTAATGGCATTCCGACCTATTGGAGTTTTTTGCATTGGCCCTAGTGACTCTGTGCTTTGATCACGCCCAAACAGCATTGACATCGGATCAGAAATTACTCTACGCGTGACCCAGCAGGCAAGTGTGTGTCTGTGCGAGACTTATTGATCTGACGCAATTGACTCGACTTCCAGTGCTTGTGTTGTGATGAAACATGACGGACTTGAACTTGACGTAGACTTCTCTTCTACTAAATAATTCAGACTCGGAAGTCATTCACAAGGCTTCAAGGTTCAGTTCACAGATCCCAGGTAAGCGTACATATTGTCAATCGTTTACAATTGACTAACCAGAATTCTGCTGCAATGAACGAATGAAGAAGACTCAGCTGGCCAAAAATATGTTTCAAAGTTTATGCTCTATAAAAATATTACAATAATTATTTGCGCAATCGATATAGTTGATCAATAATGAAATCACAACTTTTCTTTATTAATTACAGATCTAAAATAGAATTAATTAACTAGGTAGGAGCAGAAATAAGGAGTTTACACAAAATTACAAAATTTTTAACGGATAAATGTATACCTCGCAACAACAGCACATATAAAGTTATAGCTAATAGTACTTAATCGTTCTTACGCATACCTACAATTATTATGTCTTAATCTTAACCGTCTGCTGTTCGAACATGCAATACCCAGTAGTTTGGTTTTTGATATCGTTAGCTATTTTGTACAATAGAGTGCCAACCATTAGCCATTTACTTTTGTTACTTTTCTCTGTTTGTAATTTTCGGTCCCTTTTCACCCACATTGTTACACCGAGTGAGAGGACATATACCTACAAATTTCAATTGAAACTATTCGCCTAGCGTCACCCGTATATCAAAGTACTCCGTATTGAGAGTTACCGTGATCATTGTTTATGCACTATTTAGCGGTACTCGACAAATTTGAAGGTTACATCCTCTTTCCCCAAATCGTTTTAAATATTTCCTCTAAATTAGTCTAATGATGCTTACCCATTTTGCAAAAACATACCCAAAACTAGTGTAAGAGTTTTTGATATTCCAAAGCTGTAGGGATATAAAAGAAAAAAAAAAGTGAAATTCCTTGGGTTCTGAGCTCAAAATGCTGCGACAAGGATAAGAGAGAATGAGAGCACGAATACAGTATAAAGTAACAGCAATTTTTAAGAGAGAGAGAGAGAAAGAGGGAGACTGATTCCGTACATCGACATCATCAGACTACATAAATTCTCATCCGTGGGTAAATCGTCCAGCTCGTGTGCTCGTTACGCTGAAAAAGGAGGAAAGACGACGATGCTGCGTCACTAGCAGCCAAAACTTCTTATAATCTACGTAAACATTTTCGAGAAACATTATATCGAGACTAGATAAGAAAATATTCTGCGCATTACCCTCCCTGAGAAATCTACATATTCGATACACTTGCGCAAAACTTTTTACAGCTTGATGCGTAAACGTGTACGTCTGTGGGTGAAAATCGCAGGGACGCGATCTAATATAGACACGCCATAACAATGGTGGAAAGCACGCCCAATGACTTTCTATCAGGCGAATTGTGTATAGTTCCCCATTTGAGGATTCCGAAAAATACGCCATTTTATCTTTCATTGAGTCTCCACGAAGAATGCGTGGGCGCGCCCTTCCAAAGCTTATGGCCGGCAACTCTACTTGCTAACTCAGTTCTCCTTTTCACTCTTTTCAAATCTTTTGCAGAAAAAGATCAATGCAAAAAAATTCATTATACTGCGGCAATGCAGAATGAGTTTGGTGCGAAGGGTTTAGCAGTCTCTTAATAACCGATGCAAACGGATTTCCGACTCTCGGAGACTTGGCGTGGCCGCCATTTTGTCATACACAATGAACGCGTAGCACAAAGGAAAAGTAATCTTAAATGTACATTTTAGCCAAAATCTACAGGGTTTTAACTCTCCAAACAAAAAGAATCGGAAGAGCTTTATCAAAGGATGCCTTATTTATCTTTAAGAACAGGATTATACTGTATAAAAAAAGGTTACCTGTCCTCCTGTGATTCCTGGCCATTTTCTGCGGCGGCGTCCCCGCCACCGTTTTCAGCTTCACCATTCTGCTCAAAGTTTTGATCTGCGATATCCTCGCTGAAGTCCTTGTTCTCCTGATCGGCCATGATTAATATGTTTCTTTCTTGTGTACTTTTAAACAACACAATTCCGAATCGTGTTTCTGCAGGTACTCGCGAGCACTACACGAGCTGACAAACACTCTCACGTCCGTACCGCTCGGCCGCCGAATGGAGAAGGGAGAGCTATAACTTGCGCTCGGTTTGACTCGGACTTTCCGCGCAAAGCATTATGGATTTCATACCTCCCCTCTAGTAGCTCTCTCTGCCAATGGGAAGCTACCACTCAGGGCCGGCATAGTTCTATTGTCTCCCCATACATATCGAAGTTCTGTTGCATCGCGTCGCATTAACACATTTACTCTGTCAAACTATTGAAATATTTTCGCCTCACTATTCTAAACTCGGACAATTGTTATATTGCTTCCCATATAATGTCCTTATGATTTTAAAGCTGCCAAATTCACGTACTTACGCCATATGACCGATAATACGCAATTTTTATAACTCGTAATATTTAATTCAAATATTTGCAAGAGACATCATAAAATGGTATGAGCGTATAGCAATGTGCTTCAGTGTGAGATTTATTAAAGGGTAGTTATTATATAATTTCTGTTTTCATTGTTTATCTCAAGTGAAAGATATAACGCCCAATCGAAAGTTAGATGTCACGTCCCTGCCAAGCCAATCGATGATGGCCGGTGGGATTTCTGGATGCAGACAGGAAGTAGCAGACGCGTAGTACACGTCACGAAATTTCGGGTGGCGTGGGGGAGCGAAGCCTTTGCTCACAGCCAATAAGCATAGCTACAAGTTCCGACGACCAAGCGATAACCAATAAGAGCTTACAAAAGACGCTCTTTCACTCGCAACTTGCGTGTGTCCCAGAATTCGCTGCGCAGAGTTTTGTTGAGAAATCAATAATTTTATGTTGTAAATCGTGTGAGGTGAATCAACATTAAGATATGATAATCTACTGAAAATTAATTCTTTATTTAATTATGGTCCAGTTGCGTTTATGATACGTCGAGAGAAGTCCGATTTTGCGCAGTTGGCTGTATAAGAGCGGGAAAAAGTGCTTTGTTCTGTATTCTTGGTTATTAGGAATGCTACTGCTTCATAGCGCTAGCATCGCGTCCAGATGTCGCTGCAAACTCTGACATATTTAACTGCGATTATTGGGGCCGGCATATGTCGTATTTGTGGAATAATTGTTACTCACACATTTATCTGACAATATCTTCAAATTGCTAACTACAGAATTTCCTAGGTTGATTTTGTGGGTTTTAATAATTTATACATCAAAGAAACTCGGCGCTAACATTTTCCATTTAGTGTACCGTTTCTTTTTGGTATTTTACAGTTATATATAAATAGCCATAAATTATGCGTACCTATTTCACATTATATATTGTACACAATACCTATTTTACAAATGTACTGAATAATTACATAATAACAACCGCACAATTTCCTACGTTTCACTCCCATTAAAAAAACTCATTTTTCTTAGTATGGTGCCTCCCTGGCTTATGTCAGAGATAGTGTAATTGCCAGAAGAGTTGCAGGCAAACTGGTCATTTTCTCAGCGTTTCTTAAATAGCATGCGAAAAAAATTATTAGACTGATAAGAAAACCTCTTAATTGTTAAAAACATGTAATAAATCATATAGTTGTTCATTATTTGTAATGGGCTTGAGTGTTTTAGAGTAAGAAAAAGAAACACTTTATTTACTCTCATTAGTATTCATATTCCGTGCCGTCATTGCAGTATAAGTAAATTTACTTACATACAATTTAATTTGTCGTCTATGCGCGATTGTGTAATCGTAGACACGGCGGTAATATGTTAGATTCAAATTTATTTAGGAATGTCTCTATATTAGGAATTATTTAGGAATACTATAAGTTACAATTATATTACAGTTTCAAAACTGAACATCAAATTGGTGACTGAAGGTAAAATGGGTAATTTTTCGTAAGGCTTATTTCCTTCAAAAGAAAGGAATTTGGTGCTTATACCTGGCCTAGAACCGTTATACAGCCGCTATTCAATGAAGACACTTTACCCTGTAGGACCCTAGCGTTTCCAGTTATTGTTCACTATATTACCCTGACTATAAGCACAAAATATATTGCGTTTTCACCCAACGGTACTTTTGCGTCCATTTCCATTCAAAAATTTCTTCGATGGAAATATTTAAACAACTTGTTATTCTTATATATTTGATATACGGTATACAAAATCGAGCTTCTTGAAGAAGCGCCAAATATTATAATTGCTTCATCGATAGACACTGTTTAACAAAAATTAACCGGAAACTGGAAAACTGTTGATATCAATATAAAAGAGTTTTGTTATACATTTTTTAGATTATACTAATATATTTTCTTTGTGATAATTATGTTTTCGCGTATCGTCCTCGCAGATGCGTCAGGTTTTAAAGATTCCACATACTAATACGTGTGTATCATTATCATACGAAGGACAGTTTGCGTCAGGACCAATAGTATATTGATGATTGATGAAAGATTTTATTTAATATTTATATAAGTACCGCATAACGCGATTAATACATACGGTATGCCACATAATGCGTTGATCATAATGGCGGCATAAGAAATTAGTAACGCATGGAGATAGCAAGATTTGCGATCCTCAATTGAAGTACTCGAGGCTATAGCAATATTTATAGCGCGTCGTAGGAATTTTTATTACAGGAACATGTGTTAGACAAGAATTTACTGTACATACAATATCCGATTTAGTTTGAATGAATGCGAGATTGTTCATTGAACAGACATCTGTATTAATGTTGACAAACCTCAGCATACAATACAATACCTCATTATTGAATTAGACTAATTTTAAATGTTTACAGACAGTGAATCTTTTTCTTAGGCTTAAGCTATCCGTGGCACACAACAAATAGTTGAAAATAGATTCAGTTGTTCTTACATCACTAATCCAGCACTTTTTCTAAAGTTCCTTTACTTGTTTGTATTGAATTATGAAACCTGTCCAATATTTTTTGAAATATACAGTAATCTGAGTATTGATTGCCTTGGGTCTATGTAAATTTGATGGAGGATCGAAAGGTTGGTCCTCGGATTTTACGAAGATATAAATAGGCAGCTGCGTCGTTTGTTCTTAGTATACTTCGTTTCCGTATTGAGGCTGGTTTAACGAAAAAGGTGAGTGTCAGTGTATATACTTTTAAGGGCTTCGATATCTCCATCTCAATTTAAAAATATCATAATTGATCAATCAGGCAAAAGACAAACTAATTGTATATTACTTTTATTTTTGATAAAGTATATCCCGCCTAGTTTAAGACGTTTGAATATTTCACATGTGATTCAAGAATGTGAGTAAATAGTTCCTATAAAAGTTTTTTTTTATTCAGCGAAATATTGCGTAGTACACATGACATCTTTGTTGATGAGATAGTGAGACAAAGTTTTTGCACATATTGCGATGATAGCTTTTAGAATAGATTAATAAATACGATCAACAACAGGCAATTTTTTCAATTAGCAACAGGACTCGAAGCAGAAGTGTATCTGCTTTATTATCTTTGTTTGTTCGACTTAAGATCATGAACCTCCATGTTTATGCGTAATGGATAAATTCTAGCTAAGTGCAGTATGTAATTGTTATCAGATAAAAAATCGCGGAAGAAAACTGGGAGCAACAGTTCACAATTCGTCAAATAGTCGTTCTTATACGTTAGTACAGATGTCGCTGGAAGCTCGGAAAATCACCTCCTATAATCTACTATATCGATTGAACCTATTTAATATAAGATTCACGTTCATTTCAATCGGAGCCTACTTCTGTATTCAATAATAATACTTGAGCGAATATCGCTAGTACTGAATAAGTCAATATTTGCAGCGAAATTTCCGTTTTCACCGTGAATGTTGCGTACATGGAGAGAATGAAATGAACAAATAGAAAGTGTGACTTCACTGCTTATCTATTGCAATAGGATCTGAATACCACGCGTGAATGATGTTCGTCACTGTTTGTTACTTCAAGTTTTTCTAAAAGGAAGTGTTATTCTGACAAAGCGATTCTATTTGTTTTTAAAAATTATAACGTAAAGATTTGAGTAATTCCCATTTTTGATTCGTGCATCAAATAAAAACTTAATATACGTTTAGATTGACAAAACAGTTCTCTAATATAAATAAGTATGAAACGCAATTTTACTTGAAATATATCTGAATAATGCGTAAATTTTTAAGAGGGTCATTATTTTAAAGTTCATGTTTAATTCAAGATATCTTTATATCTACCGCACTAAAAAGCATTGATCAAAAAAGAAATGGCATGAACATAAAGAACTCAATGCACAAAGATTTCTACTGCATACGAGAGTTGCCAAGGGTGTGAAAATTCGTGTGACATGCTCAGAGGATACGGAGATAATTAAGTTGATGGGTGAGACTCTCGAGCTGGTGTAAAAGACGCGGTTGAGAGTGTTGCAGAGGCTATGGCTCGTGACCTGAATTCTCCATTGACAACTGCTTCCTACTTGCAGAATATTCTCCCTTTATCCTAGTGAATCGCAAAGATATTTAAAAACGTATATTAAAAACTGACGTATAAATGATATAAGTCTATCTTCAATCTGTAGGATATTCTAAATAGTATTTAAACTACATATAATGGCTACTTGGCTCAGTCTTCAAATTGCAATTATAAGTCATCATTTCCTAATGTAACACGAAACTAAATTGTACAATAGAAAATGAGATATAAATGGCGAATTGTATACGTATAGAATTAATTATGTACTCATTTTCGTGTGAAATTAACACGTTTAAGTGATCGCACTGACGATTGCCGAAAAAGCTACTAAATTCCATATAAGTAGATCGATCAGACCAAATAGGAGATGTAAGCTTGTGAAATTGAATGTGAATTCGAAGGAACAATGAATCCATGAGGCAAGAGAATTTTGTTCCTTAATTACTGAACGCGCTTGTCTAATTAGAACTTACTCAAAATTGGGATAATTAAGTGTGAAATAAGTTAGGAAAATTACGACGTGTGAAGGAACTTATTGTTAGATGTCAACACTTTGTCAGATGTTTGTACTCATACTTCTCGGGTTAAGCTGTTCATAATTAAGGTAATACAGAAAGGAATATTTAGTCCAATCTTAAAGATAATCTTTTATTTTTATGACGCTTTTGAACAGGTAATAATGATGTATATTTCGTAAATAATCATTGTCACATACCTCGTTCACATTATTTAATATACATATTAGACAATGTTAGTAGCAGAACATTCTTTCGAAAATATTATTTAAGATAAAAAGCAAGAGGTTTTCTAAAGAAACTTATTCATAATTTCAGTGCTACAATATCAAAAATGAAATTCTTACTTGCTGCATACTGCCTTTGCGCGGTTACGGTCTTTGTGGTTGCTTCACCGCCACTGGTACAAATAGGAGATCCGAGCGTTCCCCTTTCGGATAATTGCCAAATTCCTAAGTGTCCAGATTTAAAATCACCAGAGGATAAGACAGTGACTGTTCTCCCGTATCCTTTGGATTGCTTGCAATACGTTCTCTGCAGAGGATCTGAATCACGAATTGTGGCTTGTCCGCCAGATACAGTTTTCGATAAGGTAAGCGTAAAGATAGTTCATTTTAGTTCAAAGACTTACATTATAATAAATACAAATATGTTTGTGCAAACAAATTATACAGTAGTGTTAAAAAGAATAGAATAGTTCAATCAGCTGTATATCTGGATAACGGTGTAATTTTGATGACGAATAACGTCGATAAAACCATCAATGTAAATCAATTATATTGATGTGGGTAAAATACGTCATACGTCCTTCACTATCGCCACTCAATCCTATCAAGGACTGACTCGTGAGTTCTCGTGAGTAGCGAATAAAAATACCGGGAATGTTTAGCTTATAGGGTTGGAAATCGATCTTATCCTGAAGCTCAACACCCTTTTCCGATGTACAAATACGTCACGTGTGGCACGCGTCATCAGGAATTATAAGAGCCGTGGCCACGACTCGAAACACCCCTGACAACCGTGGAACCCAGTCCCGTTCTATCCGGTTACCAAGTTTCTAAGTGCACGTGCCCTTTGTCATTGGGTACTTCACCTGACACGTGGCAATTTTCAATTCACCAGTTTCTTCTGACGTAGGCTGCTTGACTTCTTGATGTGACACTTTTCAGGGTCACTGCTGCTTATCGAATCCGTTCTCTCTCTCTCTCTCTCTCTCTAATATTTTGTTAAATTGAATCTCCCTTAATCAGGTCATATTCGAGACTACTTTACACAATTGTGGATGATTAGAGACTACTGTAAAGTGATATTTGTATTTAATAATATTGTATATTGCATGATTGTATTGGTATTTTGACTATTTGTTCTATTTCATATTTTTTATTAGTTAGTTACTATTGGATAAATTTGTTTTTATTTCAGACGGCTGGTGCGTGCGCTCCACAAGCAACTACGAAATGTGTACCTTGCTATCAACAAGCACCTTGAATCCAACTGTATTCTTCTATACATGTTAACAGTTGCTGACATTAAGCAATTCAAATTGAATTGTAAATAAAAGTTTAACTTAGGATCTCATAGTTTGTTAATGCCTTCCTGAATCCGGTATGCATTAATTTGGGGGGAGATGCTATTGTTTAAGACAAATTGTAGTAAAATTCTATGGTACATTGGGAGTCATTTAAAACTGCAGCCTAAACGTATCTTTACCCTT
Source organism: Trypoxylon attenuatum (assembly GCA_963989405.1). NCBI lineage: Eukaryota > Metazoa > Arthropoda > Insecta > Hymenoptera > Crabronidae > Trypoxylon > Trypoxylon attenuatum. The sequence continues at coordinate 11,900,947 of OZ022489.1, read as the reverse complement.
TTTGAGATGCATACAAGTTTGAAAGTATGTACATCCCTTTTTGCAAATTGGCTGTATGTATTTTGTGAATTTCAAGGTCACCGTAATCTTTTGGAATGGTCCAACATACATATTTTCGCTTCTGTGTTACGAAGGCTGAGGTTCCAACGTGCTTAACAACTTAAGACGCAAGGTTGTTGGACGACAGTGACCTTGCTGCGTTTGCAAAACCTTTTGGAAACTGCACGTTGTATTGAAAAGATTCTGCAACTAAAACTATATAGTGTAAATAATACTATCATTTACCGATAACAACTTGTTCTAAAATAAAATTTTGTGCTTTTACGCTTTTTAAATAATCACCTTTTTCTTGTAATGTAAGTAGAGATATATTTAAGGAACTATGACAAAACGTAATCCAGCACTGCTCACTTTCAGGGAAGTAGAGCAGCCGCCATCCAAATTTATTATCGATAAACGATAATTCTATTTATACGGGATGTTTCCCTTAGACAAACTTTTCTTTATAATTTATAGTTACCGTAACGTTTAAGAGAGTATATTCGCAAACGCGGCAAGGATAATGACCTCGAATGACGCAGATAAGCACCTTTTGAACTCAGTTTTTAAGAGAAAAATAAGAATGTCTGTCTTCAATTAAAAAATTATAATGACCTTGAAATTTACAAATTACCGCTCATTTGCAAACGAACCATTAGCACAATCTACTGTTGTATCCTGATAATTTTACGGGGATTTTAAGAAATACTGGAATTTTCTCAGATTCTTGTATTACAACTGTGTAACTGATTGCAACATAATCGCATTTCAAGTACAATATACATATGTACATATATGTTGTGTATCGCGAACGGTTTCAATAAGCTGCAACCGAGAAGTTGGAAAGAGTGTCGGTTATAGTGTGTGGATATACAACGAAGGTTTAGATTACAGATTGAAAAGAGTGGGTCAAGTGATATCGACCATGGAAGAGAAGGGCAGATATAGAAAAGTTCAGCTTCGCGATTCAGCCCGTAAGCATCCATCCCTCTCTGACGGGCTCCAGCAAATGACGAGGGTACATCTGACTTACTCATTGTACCACGCATTGTACATACGCAACTGGGAGTGAAAATTGAATATATATATATATATATATATATATATATGTTTCTTTAAACTTTTCGCTAGTCTTTAACAAACCGCTTATGACTCTGGCCATTGTTATATCGTTAATAAATTTTCCATTTTCCAACGTTCTTCGTTTATGACGTCAATATTGTTAAAGGTCTCTGCGAACTTGAAATCTAGTGCGCATGTGTAGACATTGTGCGAACAAATAGCTCTTTGAAAGTAATGTTTAATTTTTGCTTTCAGCTGACAATGAGCCTGATGAAATCTGCTGATAAAGTTGTTGATTTTTAATTTAAAATAGTAAAAATCGCTACTTGTCAGAATCACTGAAGAATTTAGTGCTTTAGTGTATTATTAGTAAAGTAAAATTCGCGTGTATTTTATATTAGTGAATGTTACTAACAATTTGTCACTCAAATACCATAAATTACGCAAATCTCAGGCTTGAAATGTATAAATATGAATATGAGTTGAATATGAAAATATGATTTCCCAAAGGAATTTTTGCAAAGGAAGAATCCATGTATTCACAAAATAATATCTCGTTTTAATTCGACTATCGCATACGTATTACCTGGGGAATCTGAAAACCCTGTTGCAGACTTGTCGTTGACGACACAGTTTCCATTACGACCCATGTATGGAACTCCTGCTGCACCTTGTATCTTAAATTGCTGATATGCGATGGTACCAACGCATTGAATAGTAATTTTATTTCAATATTTCAACATTCGTCGTGGAATAGTGATTTCATCAATTATCGAAGGACAATTTTGATTCGTAATGCTTAATAAGAAATGTTTAGTCAACGGGTCTTACTTATTACACATAGATACAAATCATGTTTGCTACATTGTGTGACAGGTGCACTGATTGCACCAAATCGCAGTATTACGTTGTATAATATAATAGAATAGAATTACTCCATTTTGGAGTAATTAAACAATTGACTAATTGAACGAAATGTACTTCTCTGATGGAATATCAATCGAGACTAATTAAATTGCTTGGACAATACCATTTAGATAGCATTATACAAACAAGCAGCATTCAATATTAAACATTCCTCTTCTCGAAAGCCTACTTATTCATTTCACTATTCAATACGACAAAGGGATTGAAATCTACCAAAAAAAATCCTTCTAAATGCATAATCATGAGTTCCTGATTCCATAGTTAGCCCAGTTGGGTTGGAACCGATTTGAGGTACTGATGTAGTACGATGGAGACCAAATGGTCCTCGGTAGTTGTACGTCGATGAGTACCTACCTACGCGAGACAATCGTGACGATCTCGCGAGCACTAGCACCCCCGGAGCCAAAGAAGCGCAGACTCGCGGCTCTTCAACGAGTCCACGCCCCCGCTTTGCCCCACAAGCTTGCTCGAGCGAGTGAGATTGAACCTGGTCTTGAGTGCAGAAAGGATGTGGAAAGACCAGTTGGAGGTGAACCTGAAAGAAAGATAGTTGAGCTGATAGAGAAACGATGAAGCGGGACAGAACAGGCTAAAGAGGGTGGGAGTCACCCCCGTGCGTCGTTGCGACGTCATAGAGGCCGAATCAATATCACGGAACCGTCCCTCCGCCGGTCGGTCCTCGACTGTGAGAGAGACATCGACCGTTCAGTACGGGGTGGCCTCCACGAGCGTTACGGACGCCGAGAGCACGTCGCTCCGAAGGCGATCAGGAGGACGACGTCCACGGGTGTCGCACGCGGGCCCCAGCACCCTGGAATTTTTTTCTCGTTCCTCCGATTAACTCTTTTCTTTCTGTTCAACTTTATTGTTCGTCGTTGGAATTCATTGTTAACGGGATTTGTTGATTAAGTTTGAAAAAGTTTCCTTAACGGATCACTGTGTAAAATGTGCTTTTTGACAACGGCGGATTAGTCCTGAGTTACTGTTATTCTATTATCCATTCGTTGTATGCAGTAGGGCTCGAAGAATTTCAACGAGCGGCAGGATCGCTCCGTGATACAGTAAGTATCCGTTACCGAAAAAGTTTCATTCTGTATAGTTTAATACTGAAGATTGATCAGCGGCGTTGAAGTCTTCGGACTTGGGTCACACTGTCTCGTATTCTATCGCATTGAATTCCCGTTAAAATGTCAATTTCTATCCTGTCCTGTCATCCTATAATCCTTTTTTCGATTGATTTAACTTTTAGACCTAATTACAAATTACAAATACATACTGGTGTGTACTATTTTATTAAACCCCATCGTGTGATTTCTATTAAAACTTATCTCTTATGCACTAAAGCTCAATACACTAATCTTGACATATTCGCTTTCCCAAATGTCACGAATATAATTAAAAGTATAAATCATGGTGGAATGATATTATAGATCAGTAACTTGATTGCAAAAGTCGCTTGAAAAACATTACCCTCTTTTTCGGTTCAACATATCCAGTTTCAATTAGCATACATGCAAATAGTTTTAAGTCATGATCTTCTCGAATCCATACCCTGAAGTACTGAAGTAGGTACCAGTAGGTCGGTACACATCATCGAGAGTCCTGTGATGCTTCAGAATCCAACAAGATGGAAATTTCTGATTGCGCAGATTGCAACTGCAGTATACTAGGGTGTAGAGCCGTGCCAGATCATCGGTGCACCGTTAGTCTTCGAAAGTAAGAAGAGAACCTCAGAGGAACCAGTGGTAGCATCAGAGAAGCAGCAGCCTCGGTGAGTTGGGTGAAAATCGATGGCCATCAGCGCCCATGGGCGGCCTCGCGTTTAGGACAAGGAATAGCCCCTCCCAGAAGACCTCGCTCCGGTGGGGCGACTGCTGCCCCCCAAACCTCAACCCTCCGTCGTCCTCGGCCGTCTGGAAGGACCGTCATCAGGACATGCCGCCGGTACCCGTGTGAGGCTGTCCCCCGCTGTTGCGTGACTGTACCCCGCGGGCTCATCAGAGGTACATTCCTACTCTTCTGCTTTATTTTTCTTCTTTTTCTACTATTCCTTCATTCTGCCCCCCCCCCCCCGTCTTCTTTTTTTTCTTTCGCTTTTCTTAACCCCTTCTACTACATTATACGCATTCACTTGATAATCCTCTTTTTGGTTCCTCTTCTTATCATTGATAGAGACACCATTTTGTTACATCACGCGTTCGTCATCCTGGTTGGGCGAGAAACTTAACATGTTGATCGATTGTATAGTTACTACTAATTGCTTCGAACGTGGACAGTCGGGATGAGCCTCCGTGAATTGAAGAGCATTTACGTCGTAGAAATACAGTAGCGTAAAGTTTTAATATTGTGAAAGAGGATTGATCAGTTTTATCTGTCGACGGATTCTCTTTCAATCGTGCATCGATTCTAGTAATTGCCTGATTATAAACCAAGTGAAAATTTAGTTGAATTATTAATAGAAATTGAGTCATTGTCAGTCAAGACAATGCGAGGATAAGATTATAAGGATGACTTGCTTTTGCTGTTTCGATTTGGTGATAAATGACGTACTACATACTTGAATGTGCACATATTGGGGTACTCGTTATTCCAAGATGTCACGATCTTAGTAACGATTATAAATAGAATTTTTGATACCGAAAATAAACGTCCTATTTACATTCGGCTTTTGCCAACATTTCTAATTATTATTTTATATATTTTTAATATTGTATTACACTTTATCCAATAGTTGCGATGCTTTATGGCTATGTAATATGGAAATAAGTCTATGATTGTGTTGTACAATTTTTTCAATACTTCATTAGTAATACTAAAACCCGTTCTGTATCACAATAAATAATATTGTGATTTGAAGTTTCGAAAGTAATTATTACGCAAATCGTAGCCTGTAGGAAAGTGGTAACCTACGGTGGTGAGAAATTTTCTGTGGGTGAACCCATTTTTAGTGTTTCACAGTGACCTTTGGCATTTCTCACGGTACTAACTAACTTTGAAGGACCAAAGTGTAATAGGTCAATGAATTTGCCCTGAAAATGGGCTACACGCCTACATACATAAGGGTAGATATACAGTTCCATATAGAAAAGCAAAGGTCATGTTGAAATTTCAGAAGCATTTTCACCCACCAAACCTGTAGGTGGTAGGTGGTATTCTTCTTCTCCCTTATAAATTTTATCCACCTCAAAGATTTTATGAAACATTCCATAATTTTAGAAATAATTGTGTGGGAAATTTTAAATAGGTCACGTGACATAGATTTCATTTTCCCTTTACTCTTGCAAAAGGGACTTGACTGTATAATAAGAACTTGTGCCTTTATCACTCTTTTTACTTAACCGCTACTTATTCTTTACGTAACATTTATGTACTAAAAGTACACATACCTAATATACAAATTCAATACAATTTCTGACACTATTTATCAGTTAAATTAGTTTATTAAAAAATTAAAAATGATAATGGTACTTAGCAGTGGTTGATTTTATTTTTTTTTTTTGTTTATTTCAAGGTATCCGAGCCTTCCAAAGCCGGACCGGCCGCCAAACCATTCGGATCTTCGAATCCGTCTGCCTGAGCTCACGCTAGTAGAGCCGTACTCACCAAAAATGATCAACATCGCCGGCGTAGTTTCCATCGTCCTCTTCTACTTGCTGATCTTGGGTGTGGGAATATGGGCGGCCCGGAAAAAGGAGTCCGGCAACGACTCCGAAGAGGAGGTCATGCTGGCAGGCCGCTCTATCGGACTTTTTGTCGGGATCTTTACCATGACGGCGACCTGGGTTGGTGGTGGATACATCAACGGCACCGCAGAAGCTATTTATACGAGAGGCCTCGTCTGGTGCCAGGCGCCTTTCGGATATGCCCTAAGCCTTGTTTTTGGTGAGTCCTTTTACGTACCTTTGGATCCACACAATAACAATGTAATAATTATACTTCTTAATTAAATGTAAAACACTCTACTTACAAGAGTTTCTATATAATTATTCTATGGGATTTTTCAACTCAAAGTAATTTGCGAAAACAACGATAACAATCGGATTATCCTGTACTTGTACAAATTTTATCAGATCGGTCAATTATATACACTCGTAGGATAATGAAACAGGATGTAACATTGTAGTGCTTATAATGTACTACTACCATGGTAATAAGTGGTCGTGTAACTTTTGTCATAGGTGGTATATTCTTCGCAAACAAGATGCGACAGCAGGGGTACATCACAATGCTCGATCCGCTTCAGGATGCGTTTGGGGAGCGTATGGGGGGTCTTCTCTTTCTTCCTGCCCTTTGCGGTGAGGTCTTCTGGGCAGCGGGTATCTTGGCAGCATTGGGGGCCACATTAGCAGTCATCATTGACATGGACCAGGGCACCTCGGTCATTTTAAGCGCGTGTATCGCAGTTTTTTACACTCTTTTCGGTGGACTTTATTCCGTCGCGTACACCGATGTTATTCAACTTTTTTGCATTTTCATCGGTCTGGTAAGTAACAACTATTATCATTATGAATGAATTTTCTTTATTTTTGCATGTTATTTTGTCGTTGCAATAACAATAGCATCTGTTCGGTTCATTTCACATTTTTTAATGTTAAACTCATGTTTTATTCGCACAGTGACCTATTTTCGGTTTAATATCAAACGTATTATAAATAATCTCAAATGTGCATTGTTGTAAAAAGTTTGTCTTCTTACCACACTGTGCGGTTGTAAGAGATATGCCAAAAAGTGTGGAGCTTAAGCGTGTCGGTCGATATTGCGGTTTAGGTAGTTCGGCTATCTGTATTACCAAATTTATCCAGCCCTATGTTGGCGACGACCTACTTCCCACAATCCACTCGAAAAGGATATACTTCAATGAAAATTCATGAAATCACGAAATTCTATTGTGTTTCATCTTCGATATATACATGTAGATCCTTTGTATCGCGATTCTGTAACATATTTTGCATAAATCTGTCGTCAAACACAGCTCATTAAAATTTATTCTTATGCAGCTAATTAAAAACATCACTGTATAACTTAGGAGCACGTGATTGCTATAAATACACAACTGACCCTATTTATTATTCTGGATAACAAGTTGTAAGTCAATATTTTAAATCCAGGGAAATATTTTGTGCCTTTGCGTTAGTTACCATTGAAAGCTTCTTTGTAACTAGAAATTTTAGACAGAGATTTGACTTGTTGGAAATGTTGGAACATCGTGCAGATCCATTAACCGAGATTAATCACGATAAAATCAGTCCACTTTCTAATGGCTATTCCATTGCACTGTATTAGTCGGTCGAAATTTCACAGTACTCATGCTTTGTTCATCTTCTCCTGAATATCTTCTGCTAAGAGAAGCCTTTCATGAACAAACGTGGAATTCGGTTCTTTCAGCTTCGCTTGGATCTCATTAAATTCACGTATTAAATCTGATAATAGGGTGATCCTATTCTTCTTAGATTAAAGTTTTCCTTACGAAGCCTTATCTTGTATTCTGTATGCGACTTTCGGGGGTTAAAAGAGAATTAGCTGAATCTATGACAGTAGGATCTAGGAACAAGATTATTTAATAATATGGTACATACTTCCATTTTTCTAATCGATAAACATCTATTGAATTGGGTTTACTCGCGTACATACTAACAGTTACTTATAGCTATTTAATAATCCAGGATATTTATAATTTCAAAAAAATCTCCTAATGAACTATTAACAAATCATTTTTCACTCACATGATTTTCTTTAAAACTTTCTTTATAAAGTTTTACTTACGATTACTAAACTACGTACTAACGCATTTCAGTGTCATGTTATTCGTCATTTGCATGAAACACAAATCACAATATTCAACCACATATTATGTATGTAATAGTGTTAACAGCACTCACGATCCTACTGTTTCATCAATTCACGTATTTGCTTAACCACATCATAAATATTACTATTCGCGGACTCTTCGAAAGTTTAAGATTTATTAACAGAGTTAGGAAGTACATTTCACTTATGTCAATACTGTGAGATTACATACTGTATTGCTCATTCGTGAGATTTTATTCTCAGCTAGAATATCCTTCAGTTATTCGATTCCTATTCCAACAATATCTTCGCGATGTGTAAGAAGGAGTTCAGAATCGATCCTTACCTAATGCGGCGCATCGATTAAGTCGCCTAGTGTCCTCCCTCAATCACGACTTCTCCAGTATATCTTCAAATACGCTTAAGCTTATAGGCTCTCGAATTCTGTCCAATTATGTTTGATCAATTGACTGTCCACTAAATAATAAATCCTTCCATTCTTCTTTTCTTTAATTTCATTATAAATTTTCTAAATAAATTAATTCGATTTCTAGCTGTACATTTAACGTAATAACGCGTTCTCCTTTATTTTATTGCTAAAAAATATTACTTTGAATTTTGCTGAATCTCATCAAATCTAACAAATATGTTTTTAAATGGTGGATTCCAGTGGATGTGCATTCCGTTTGCCTGGGCCCATCCTAAGGTAGAGTCTCTTAGTTCCATGGACGTCGACTGGATCGGCGAAGTAAAGTCTACAGAATACTGGTATTATTTGGATTACGGCCTGCTGCTGATATTCGGTGGCATACCGTGGCAAGTGTACTTCCAGCGGGTTCTTTCTTCGAAAACAGCAGGAAGAGCTCAACTGTTGAGTTACGTAGCTGCCCTAGGTTGTATCCTTATGGCTATTCCGCCCGTGTTAATTGGAGCTATTGCTAAAGCTACTCGTAAGTATGAAACATACTATATATACATATATATATATATATATACTATATATGAAACGAAACTTATAGTCTAGCGATTTCAAGTTTTCTCCTATCGAGTATCGTGTCTGCTGTTAGTGGGGCGATAGTCGCAATGTTGATAGCGTGTGGAATGACCTCCGCGGTATATCTAGTACCTATTTGTGTATATTATGCCACGTGGCATTGCGTGGCTTATTCATGCAATGTACGATGACGTGCATCAAAGCTCACCGATAAAGACGTAGACAAATTGCTATATATAGAATTGCATGGGACCAGGATGTAAATTTATTATACACTTTCTTTTCGATATCACGATAGTTTACATTGTTAATACGAGTCAAAATTGAATTAGAAATGAAGATATATTTTCGGTGATCAGTAATATCTATGAAAGCGCACCTGGTTTTTGATGAAATACGTTAGGTGTCAATTTCAGTTTAGTGTAACATTGTACAAGGGTCAATTTTATGGACCTTGGATTTTTAATATTCTGCTACGTTTAAAAATAATATATTTTGTAGCTTTTGTACATTTGCAATTGGAGTTAGCCACTATAGAAATAAGTTAAAGGTTTGTCTATTGGATACTCGAATATTCTGTTTGGATTCCCTTTGAAAACGTGTGGCGACTCAAAGGGAAGCAAAAGGGGATCGAATTAGACTCGGTTTACTTGGCATTCCATGCTCACATGCGAACGAAGCTACTTGACATTTGGTGATAGAAGAGAGGGAGATACTGCTGGTATTTACAGGGTTCGTGTGCCAAGCTGGCTAGTGCAATTTGAGGGCGCGTAGTCGAAGGGTGCCATGGTATCTCATACACAATAGTGTGGGATTTCACCATGTGGCCTTCTCACGAAAATGTTGGGGGCAGTAATCCAAAGCCTCTGAGCAACTAATACTGGCGTGTATTATTATACACAGTCAGTGACAAAAGTATTTCAAGTCCTTGAGCTTTTCTAATGCAAATGATGCCAATTTAATATTTTTAAATGATCACTTTCGATGCATATACTTTGTCTGGTTTCAGTATATTTAGAGAAAAATACTATGAGTTATACGATAATTAATCGAAATTCAGTATGTTAGTAATGAAAATCTTGGTCATATGGGAATATAGAGAGCGAATGAATGTATGAGTAAATGTAGATAATATTAAATGGAGAAATTGATCTATATGTTACAGCTTGGAATGAAACAGGCTACACGGGTCCTTATCCCTTCACAGAGAAGGAGACAAGCATGATCCTGCCATTGGTTCTCCAATATTTAACTCCAGATTTCGTTTCTTTCTTTGGTTTGGGAGCAGTGTCTGCGGCAGTGATGTCTTCGGCAGATAGTAGCATTCTTTCTGCTAGTTCAATGTTTGCAAGAAACGTTTACAAGCTGATCTTCCGTCAAAGGGTAAGTGCCCTTCTTGTGTCATCTTATTTGATCAAATAATAATTCGTCTTAGTGTTATCAAATTATTTTCCGTCGCGTTTACTTTCAATTCGAACGTATGTATGTATATTGACTGTTACATACACACAAAATTCATTATATCATGTCAGCTCCAGTTTCGTTAAACAGGCAATATCAAATGGATTCGGATTATTAAGAAATAAACATTTTATCGTCTTTTTTTGTGAAACACGAGTTCGAGTAATTAATACTGAGTTCTCACATAACTCATTACGTTCTGCATAAGTTATACAGTAAGACAATACGTATATGACTTTTTCAAAAGTATTAGGTTGACAATATTAACAAAGAAAACTGAGTTACTATAAAGAAACTGTAGTGGCATTAGATGTTCGCGAAAAACTGAGTGCGTGAAAACGACGGGATTTAGAATTGAATTTCCTGATGACACAGGCATCAGAAATGGAGATCATCTGGGTGATGAGAGCAGGAATAGGAGTGGTGGGTGTACTCAGCACAGTGATGGCATTGACGATACCTTCGATCTACGGACTTTGGTCAATGTGCTCAGATCTGGTCTACGTGATTCTCTTCCCACAATTGCTGATGGTTGTCCACTTTAAAGAGTATTGTAATACTTACGGCAGTCTATCCGCCTATATAATAGCCTTCCTAGTGCGGATCAGTGGGGGCGAACAGATGATGGGTTTACCAGCGTTGATCCACTATCCAGGCTACGATGAGGAAACAAAGACCCAAATGTTTCCGTTCAGGACGATGGCGATGATGATGTCGCTGATTACTTTGGTGGGTGTGTCTTATGGGACACAGGTGGCTTTCATGTCGGGTAGACTGGCACCCGGATATGACGTCTTTAGGTGCGTGGTGAACATACCGGAAGACGTTGAGAGGGTTGGTCCAGACCCGGCAGAAGGCGAACAAATGGCAGTTCTTGCTGCTGGAAGTGGTAGACTATATGGCAGCAAGGACGAGTCAAACGGACGGGTGAATCCTGCACTCGAGCCGGACTACGACATGGAACCGGGATACACAGACGCAAGTGCTCCGGAGGAGATCGTCGCTGGCACCGGCGGAATCGGCGGAATCGGCGGCGGTGGTGGCGGTGGCGGTGGAGGTGGAGGCCCTGGAGCTGGCTCGCACATGCCTCACGGACCCACTCTGCCACGACAACCACAATCCAGCACCGCGTTCTAATCCCTTCTTCCGTGATCGGATGCTGTGACCAACAATAAGTGTGGCGGTGCGGCTCCCTCTTTCTTTCTTCTTCTATTTATTTTATTCCTAGATTTCTCTGACTTTCGATCAATTCTTTCCGTATCGATGTTACGTACAAATTTTAACCCTCTTTACTTGTTTCCTGCACGTTTGCTATTCGTAACTTAATATTAGTTTCAGTTTCTTTTTATTCGGAACTTGCTGAAGCTCTGTGCCACGTAGCTGGTGGTAGTCAATAATGTTTATGCCCAACGACGACTTCTAGGTAAACTTTAAACTACTAAGATTCGATTGCCAGCTCGAAAGCTCCTGATGTTAGAGTCTCGTATGGAACTTTTACATCGGGAGCAGTTTAGAGATCATCAAGACTATTCGAATTTAGTGTGTATATTGACACACGAACCATGGAACATGAAGTGCAAATTTAACAGTTCGGCCGGTTAATTTATAAGATTGCTTTTCATGTATCATTCTTTGATATTGGTTCTTGGGATTGTGCCTTCTCAAAAGTTTCATTGATTAATTTTATCGAAGTGTTCTTCTTTTTTTGATTCATTCACTATTTATTTTTAACATTTTGTCACGTTTTTTACCCCACTAGCCTCACATCCGAGAAGCTTCGTGGCAAGCCAATCTGCGGTAAGTGTAATACGAGTCTTCTTAGAGCTTAACGAAGATTCACGTTTATATGTATTTTCTGTGCTGTGCTCTGATTTGTACCTGTCCGCGACAGCTCGTTCGTTCTCTTTTACCTTAAAAGCAATAGATATGACATAACAGAGAAGAGGCCGAGCGAGTAATTATCGAAACTGTTAGACGACACTGCAGGACTCCTATCTGAGATTCGAAGCTTCCAGGAAAGTCAGGTTGGCTGGTTTTTGTCTGCACCGCCTATTAGGCCTAGCGATTTCCTTGTTTCCTTTTTTGAGAAATATATGTATAAAAAAAAGAATTATATATATTATATATATTGTATGTCTAGAGTTTACTGAATTGCTTAAGAGAGCTAACGTCTTGATGCACGATCGACCCGCCTAATTTACCATGTTATCATTGAAAATCATAAGTATTCCAACGACAAACTAAAAGCTGAATCACTTAATGTACTGTGCTCACTAATTAACAAATATAAATAGTGTTAGGTAGTTCTCGATAGGTGAAATCATGCTTGCTGACAAATGTTGCGCGCGTGTGAATTAGAAGGAATATTCGAAGAGTGATTCTCTTAGTCTAACAAAATACGAGAAAATTCCAAAATATGAAGATTATAGTAATCCTTTGGTTTAATTGAACATGAATTGGGTATTTTAATTATTAAAATTGCACCAGTGAATTAAATCACGAGATCTAAGTTCATTTATCTCAGAAACAAATTCATTGCAAAGATCCATTAATTTACGTTCGACAGCGACATTTCATTTGTCACGAGTTACAGCCACAATATCATTAAGATCCATTACGACGTTGACTAATTTTGCCAATTTCAAAAGAAAGAAGCGCAGCTCTTGTACTCGTGATGTATCATTTTTCCTTTGCCTGCCTTCAAACATTTCTATAGAACCCCGTGATATACATGTACATGTGTATACGTATACATATCTATAATAAGAATGGAGTTATTTGAAGCGAGTATACTAGTTCACGATGCCTTTATCGCGTTGGTCATTGAATCTTGGACTCTTCGCGGGTCATCTGTGACCCCTGCACAAAACTGTTTCTTTTACGCGTCATGTAAGTACATACAACATTCCTAGCGTACACGCGATATGTAGTTAAAATCTTGAAGCAACGCGACAATGTCATACCAGAGGTAGTGTCGTGTAACTCACTCGAATAAGTAATACAATTATTGCTGGGTTCTCGCGCCGTGCTATCACGCATTAGATAGCAGAGTGTTAATTCACGACATCGCGACAGTCATTATTCGTCTGGTTGTCCTCATTGAGTACACGTGATTCTTGTGAATTTATCGATGCGACGTCCGTAGCACGAATGTGCGTTGGGTTTTCGGAAGATCGCTCAAAAAGGGTGCGTATGGCGCGTGAATCAATTTACCAGTTTAATGGGCGGATCGATCGTGTTATAAATTCGTTGTGTTTATTATATAGTATATACATACATATATAATATATAACCGTGAGCATTACTCGCAAGCAAAATGAGATGAATGACTTAGCATTATCGATAATGGATTAGATCTCTTTCGCTTTCTCTCTCTCTCTCTCTCCCTCCTTCTCTCCCTCTTTCCTTCGGTCCATCCATCCATCCATCCATCCATCCATCCATCCATCTCCTGCCTCGTTTTTTATGTACACAATTGTATGACCATATCAGAAGACTATTTGTCAGACGTTGAACTTGGAGATATGGAAATATATTGTCGTTATTGTTATTTTTCTTAATCAACTTGTTATAGTTTCTCCGATATAAATAATCGCTCACGGTATCAAATGTCAATGCCTACATATGTATGTATTAGCGTTACTACTCATCGTAGTCGCTCTTACCATTGTTTATCGCCAAAGGTGATACATAGGAAACAGATAGAGAATTTTACATAGCGTTAACGATGTTGTTCAGGCGTGTTAGTAGTTTATCCTAACGATCATTAAATACCTTAATTATATTCCATTTTTTACTTTCATTTATTTTCTAAAAGGAAACCATTGTTCGTTATCAAATGCGTCAGATACTTTTCTTCGAATCAGCTACATACCAATATATACGTAACTGTCTATGTCGTGTGAAAAAATTTAGTATATGTTGTAAAAGTTTCGAATCATATACTACGGCACTGGCAGTGAATCTTTAGTTTCCTTGAACTTCCGCATACATGCTAACACTTCTATGTATATCGGATTTTAGCAAGAAATCGTTTCTCTCGAAATCGTTCCCCGCGAGATATTTTTAATAGCTGCTACTTTTAATGCACAAACATGGCAAGGTTACGTGGATATGCGGGGATATAGAGTTCCATGATACATTTTGAGAGAAGAAAAGGAACATATAGTTATCGTGATTAACAGTTGGTCGTTGAGCGGTCAGAGCTATTTTCGAAAGAACTAGGCGTAATATAGAGTGAGTCAAATAAAGTAGAAGTGGACTGCAAATCGACGTTTTCGGGTGATAAAATGGATTAAGGGAAAGAAGAAAAGCTTAGGATTATATCTTATTTCCTTGGCAGGTAAAATAACACTTTGCCAAAACTTGATCAGCATTTTTAAAAAAAACCAATTAATTTCTTCAAAAATCATAAGCTTGATATTTCTTAAAATTTGAAAAATTTCAAGGTGAAATTTATTTATATTCCTATTTATTTTTACTGGCTATTTCACTTTTGTACATTTTAAATACTGTAACAGTCGGGTTGTGTTCTTCATTGTATGTTTGAACGATCTACCAATTCGCAACGATTTTCCCTTTCGATCGATGATTTCTAGTAGGTGAGAAACCAGAACAGAAATCTGCTGGAGCGCAGATGAAAAGTATATATGTATGTATATTGTACGGACGTGATACGGCGAAGAGTTTGTTAAGGTTGGTTGTATGCCGTAAATTGAGTGAAGGTGAAATTGCGCCTGGTATGTGTTAGGTATGTTGACAAAACGACAACTGGCAGTAAGTATGACTGCACATGAGAAATCTTGTGCATACACAATACAATATTCATGTTGCATCTTTCTGTTCCATGCTGAGAAACTTTCGCTTCGGTAGCTAGTCAGTATCGTTTTGTACAGCTAATCCAAGATGTTCATTAACAGCAAATGTGAATCTAACTGTCATTACGTTTCTGCTCGGAAGTTCCTTATGGAGATAATAGGAAATTGCATTTAGCAACTATTAAAATTTTGAATGCTGCTGATGTAAAAGAAACATATCAAGAAATGTTAGATATTAATAATGATTTGAAAATACAAAGATATTGAAAGGAAGATATTAAACACTGATTTGCCAAATTTTAGTGATATAGTTGAATAATTAATTTGAAGTTCTATCGGCTGATGCTAAGAAACCCCTTTAATTGATTAATATCTTGTATCAAAATTTGCAGTCAATTTTGAATTTGTCCAAACTGATAGTATCGAATCAATTCTAATTTTAATTTAATCTTTTCATATACGTAATGCTATGCAATAACGTTACTATAATTCAGTACATCGGTCGAAACAGAAGTACATAATAGTTTCCACATTTGCGAAACTGGGCACATTGTGTAGTAATGAACATCTCTCGTGTAACGAAACTATTCGAACACTCGGTCATAGTTATTCAATTTATTTATACTTTTACTATTTGCACCTGAAACAAATTAATATTTCCCACATTAAATCCCACATAACAATTCCAGAACACACATATCTGTTCAATTCAAATATAAACAACATTAATCAAACGTTATTCAAAATTCTATATAATTTATATGTTCTCTAACTATAATGAGTGATAAAGAAGAAAGATTCGCTTATTTTATAAAAAAACTATTTAAGGTGCAAGATAATGAATTAAAATATCTTCTGGTGTCCGAATATTTTTGTTACTTACTGTATGTAGCTGTTGTTGATCAATATAACGATCAATATAATGATCAATGAAGATGTTAGGTTCAAAAATTTCATTCAACGAACGATACACTCTGTACATTATGTAAATTTGTTAAAATGACAACATGGAAGGTTACGTATTCACTACTAGTCAATAGATAAGCGTATGTAAGCGTGTGCGTGCAATTGAATTCAGCTTAGCATATTAATTTGCGTGAATCGTTACTATAAACCCACTACGTAAAAGATAATACGTCTATATTTGTTAATTTCCGAGAGATAAGTGAAAGAACGCAAGAAAAAGGAGACCGTGTTTGTTCAAAATCACAATTTCATTCGTTTTAAAATAAGATTTTCTTTTATCAGTATTAGAATTGAAAAAAAGTCTCTACATTGCATTCATGCTAGCGTAAGACACTGACCATCCGACGAAAGAAAAACAAACAAGTGATATCGTAACAAATTGCGATATCGTAAACGCGTTTTAGCGGCAACGCTAAATGCTGGCACGTAGAAGTGGCATATCAGCAAGTATACATAAAACAGCCACAATCACCTACATATCAATTAAATTGCATTGTAATCAACGATGTAATAAGAAACGTATACATATCATAAAATGTGCTCTATATCTTACAATTAGATCTATTAGCCTACAGAAGGGAGAAAAGGAAATCGAAGAAAAAGACACAGTTATATATATATATATATGTAATAAGAGAAAAAAAAAGTATGTATATATACCATGTATTCTGTTGTAAGAGATCGAAGGGTTGTTATACCGCATAGTTAGAGAAATACCAGGGAGATCGGACCGCCCCGTTGAGGATCTGTCTAACATTTTGTACCAAGTTCCGACCTGGTTAGAAAAAAAAAAAACAGTGTATGGTATAAGGTTCGTCTGTATTGTGATGAAATGTGGTATAAAAGAATTTGTATGTACAATGGGCTGCCCGAACGCCGAACCGAAGAGATTCGATCGTACAGGTCGGTGACGCGATCTCACGAAATAAATCCTAGTGTTAAGAGAACCGAGAGTTCTCTGATTACTCGCCTGCTTGGAAACCAAAACCGCGTACCTAATGTTGTTGTACATCCCTTTGGTCCCCTTTTTTGAACAACTGGGGCGCTTACCTATCGTAGAGTATTATTAAATATAGTGGCGCCAGACTTACTCCTTAAGAGTATATCTATGTATATGTGTTAAAAAAGCGTTACCCGGTATTGTATTATACGGTATATGATTATACGTGTATAATTGATAAAACAAACGCGATGTTGATTGTGAATGTTAAAAATAAACGGTGTATAAACATTTTAGGATTCTCTTATTCTCACCCTTCGTCAGTTAAAATTAATTTATAGTGAGAAATTGAGAGGATCGGAATGGTAATTTATTTTTTGGAGATTAAAGTATTTAGATAAGAACGAAGAAATTCTTACAGTAGCCTATTGATCGCTTTATCTGGCACATTTTATTTTCCGCAGTGTATTATGCAAAAATGTGTGTAATAAACTGTTATTTTTCTTGATTTTTACTCGCAACTTTCCGTGAGCATAATTTTATTACCATTATAAGTGGTTTTGAATAGGAGTAACGTAATGGAAAAGTATGGGTCGACTAGTTATCAATGTGATCGAAGCAAATATAGAACTCTCGATGGATAGTGATAAGTGTTTTTAGCCTGGTTACTACAGAAATAGAACTCTCAGTTATTCATGCCCTCTCAGTATTTCAGCCAGAGGAATCGATAAATCGACCAACTGGCAACCAACTAACCTTACGAACCTGGCTGTTCCGTGTGAAGCAGGTACTATTCATTCTTCATCCTGGCCTTCAAGGATACGGTTTACACCGTTGGGAAATTAAAGCACAAAACAGCATTCTTTTTAGCATAGCAGTTTTATTAGTATAAAAAGCATCTTTACAAAATAAATAAGTTACTGCTTTCTGAAGAAGGAACGAACTTTTCCACATTCTACTCTTGTCTCTCCTTTTTCAGCAGCTTTTCGCGTGTATTCACTTCCTTTCATTCGAGTGAGATTTTTATGAACAAACGACCACTCTGAGGGCTAATGGAAGAATGTCTAGACTCTTACATGATTTTTAATTGCGTTTCTTCCATTGGTGGTTTCCGCTTGTATTTTCTCAAGAATTGGCCCGCGTAGCAAATTCTTAAGCCTTAGTCGTATGTTCCTTTCAAGATCGCTTTAAGGTTCAATTCGTTACCAAGAATCCCATATACTTTAAGAAAAAAAAGGACAAATGAAGTCTTGGTCTCAAAGCGATTTTTTGAACGGTTCTGTTAGTCCTAGAGTTAAGTCTAGTTTCGTCGTGGAGATGGATACGTTCATGTAATTACTGCTCGTTTCTTCAGACATCTAACTGACAGTAAACTGATGGTACTTGACAGTTGTGGCGAAGTTCGAAGATCGTCTAATGAGATGAAGGTGTATCACGATTAATATTGGTAACCTCCGTTACTGGCGTAGCTTTGTCCACCGCCACTACCGCCGCCAAAGCCTGGTGCTCCGTAAGATGAAGATGGTCTGCCACCACCTCCACCACCGCCACCGCCGGAATAACCACCACCACTTCCTCCTCCAAAGGATCCACCGCCGCCAGAGTATCCACCTCCGTTACCACCGCCCGAGTAACCTCCACTTCCACCTCCACCTCCGGAATATCCGCCAGATCTATTCAGCAGATAACAGATTATAATCGAATAATAAATTACATTGATACGATACAGCCTAAAAATAATTATAGAGACAAGTATTTATAGTTGCTTACCCGCCTCCGAAACCATTTCCACCTGCGCTTGGTGCACCATAGCTAGAGGAAGGTCGACCGCCTCCAAATCCTCCGCCACCACCGCCCGACGATGGTGCTCCGTACGATGAGGATGGTGAGCCTCCAGAATATCCACCGTTACCACCTCCAAATCCTCCACCAGATCCACCTCCGAAACCGCCACCACCAGAACTCGGTGCTCCGTAGCTCGAAGATGGTCTTCCACCGCCACCATTACCACGCGATCCACTATATCCGCCAGCACCACCAAAACCACTGCCTCCGCTGGATGGTGCACCATACGAGGACGATGGTCTTCCGCCACCAAATCCGTTTCCTCCACCAGCAGACGGTGCACCGTAACTCGAGGATGGTCGTCCTCCTCCAAATCCTCCACTGCCACCGCCGAAACCACCACCATTTCCGCCACCAGGTGCACCATAGGAGCTCGATGGTCGTCCTACTGATCCGCCACCAAAACCTCCGCCGTTACCATTGCCTCCTCGAGAAGGTGCTCCGTAAGAGGATGAAGGTGATCCACCGCCAAATCCACCAGCACCAGGTGCTCCATAGCTGCCCGATGGTGCACCACCGCCGAATCCACCACCACCTCCTCCTGAGGATGGTGCTCCGTACGTTGAGGAGGGTGAACCCCCAGAGAAACCACCTCCACCACCTCCGCCGGATCCGGGTGCTCCGTAGCTTGAAGATGGTCTTCCACCTCCAAAACCACCACCGCCACCTCCGAAGTTACCACCTCCGGCTGATGGTGCACCGTACGACGAAGATGGACCACCACCGCCTCCACCACCACCGCCGCCACCGAAGCCTCCACCTCCGAGATTTGGTGTACCATAACTGGTTGATGGTGGCAAATAACTGCCTGAGACTGGAGCTAAAGCACAAAAATTAAACGTGTACATGTATAATGTATACACATACTTATTGTGTATATGTTGTTCACGATGTTCCGATGATCCGACAATTAAATATTGTCAATAAAATTACACACAATATTGTAAGTTGCTTTGTGACAGATTTACTGAGATTAAAATGCTCGCTCTTAATAATCTATGCAAAGAATCATTGAGATTTTAACGAACAGCTATGTATATCAGATATATGCGTATTTGACATATATGTACAATATAATATTCGATATGATATGTACATCCATGTATTCATAATGGTACGTGGGAAAGAGAACGAGAAGGTCACATCCAGTCCAATGTTGAATTTAAAGAAAACACGGCGTTAATGAGATCGGAAGACAGCTATCTGTCCTTACATCCTTTGTGGTAGGGTGAAAGTGTGGGAGATCCGTAAATGATTACGCCTTCGTGATTACTCCACGCTAGCGTAGTTAACGAGTCTGAGGTGCTCGTTCTTGGTGAAGAGTTGCTGACTGTTCGTCAAGACAGTCAATCTCCCGCTACTATACAGATCGTGCCGACTTGGCTGTAAGCTGTAATCCTGTAGCACTGTCTATAATTAACTTCGTGACTGTCTCTTCCTTCTAATCAGCCTTGACTGCACTCATACGCGGTATCCAAAGAACGACCCTAACTCAACAACTAGGCTTAGAGGTTAGCGATTTTATTGTGATTTTTGAATTTTTACCGTTAACCCATCCAGAACAAATTACTCTCGGTGACTTCTTCGGTTGTTGTTATTTCTTCTTAACCGCTCACTTTCGCTGTGATGTCTGAGACCTCAGAAGGATCCTCATCGGAACTTTTACGTTCCAGATGGTTAAGTTATTTAAGTGTAGTTTACCCGATGGAGTAAAATTAGTTATCAGCATTTCGAAAGGAAGTTTTACGTACTCGTCTTTCCTAGCTTTTTAATAGATTTTTTTTTGTAATTTCATTATTTATGAAAAAGTAATTTAGAAGGAAGTGCAGCTGTAAACTTGATTGCAACTTTTTAATGGGTTGTCACTTTTTAATGTCTTGAAAATGAAGTTTCATAATCGTCTTTGAATCTACCGAATCGTCAGTCAATCTTACCGAATTTCATCGACAGGTCAATTGCGAAATTGATGATATCTTTCTTACGTTGAGAACCGTGATTAAAAGTGAAATTAATTACTCAACAAATTTGACTGTGAAAAAGTTTTGTAGTCAAGAAGCACTAGCGTGCTTTGAATCTTTATGCCAATTAAAATTTGTGATTACATTATCGGCAGCTCTACTTTCTCGTGTATTGTGACGTAAAAGTAAACTATTCACCCACGATGAGAGTATTATCTACGAAAAACTTGTTTGATACTTATTTTTTATCGAACTAAATCGAAATACAAACAGAAACATGAGATTAGAATTTTGCGAATATTTGCTCAAATATATAGTAGAAGGAAGTTATTGTATAAACCTTGGAGTTTGGAGCGTAGTTAAGGTTGTATTAGTATCGAAGGAATGAATGAATTGAATCTCATTGATAAAATAATGAATGCAAAAACTCCAACTAAATACTAATTGCGCAATGTTATATTCTTCTTCTAAATGGTTACGTTTTTTGTATGTTTGAGAGACCTGTATAAATACGCATACACATTTTTTCTTCTATTTTTACAAGTCCAGAGTTAATTTGTGTAAAACCTCATTTGTTATAAAAACGCTTGTTCAATATATTTTTGCAGAGAGTTCAAAAAATATGTAATAAACTTTGTTTGATTTTCGAATATTGCTTGATAAGCGTTAGTGTGCAATGTTAGACTTCAATTTAGTTCGGCTGAATCAAAAGCATTGTATGGGTACTGGGGTGTTATGGCCGCGCGTAATTTACGAAAAAGTTTCTTTTGTTAATTGCGGGTACGTGGTGATATTCAATGGCAAATGTTCATTCGAATGTTTTATACTGCTATAGAAAATATTACACAATGGAACTTTTCCCTGTGGTTTTTCCTTTACTTCAATTATAATTGAATACATGTATGATAACTGGTTACTTTATCCTGTAATGCTTATTCGCACGTGCCATTGACATTAAACTGGAAATGGGTCTAAAATTATATTCTATAACACAATTGATTTTAAATATGATTTCAACTGTGAAATGTCGCAAAATATTCCTAATTTGAAATACAAAGGTTTTCAGTCAATAATATAATAAATATAATAATTTGAAATCGATATTTTCGATCAATTCATTAATATAAATTTTTCCTTTACTATAGATAGTATATCTAGAAATTAGTTTATTTCGCCATGCCATTGTAATACGTTATCATCTAGTGTCTTCCTCACGTATTGTGCCGCGCAGGCTGACAAAACTTTCTACTTTTCTCACGATACTCACCGATGTTTACATCGGTGCAATGCGCCGCGCCAAACCTAACAACGAATCTACCGGTATTGATCTAGCTGAAAAAACCTCGTGACTTAATTTCTTGCACTGTTTGTCGGCCACGGAGCGCTGCACCATTGTCATTACCGAACTTTCGCTTTCGGCCGTAGGGATAATTAACGAAGAAATTTCTATTAATCGTAAATTTCCGTCAACCCAAATTGGCATTTCCGCAATTTACTTTTATCTAATACAAAAGAATATCGGTGTACTACGAATATCTGTACGATAATTCATGAAAAGTGGAATAAAAAGCTGCATCGTGTATCTTACAAGATCTACCCTACTTTCTACAGCCAAGTCGAATGAAAGTATAATGCAATTTTCCATAGTACGGAACAATGGGAAAATAACGAGTATTAAGGTTGCTCAAAGAAAGTAGTGTGAAGTATTACATCTGATTATAAAAAATTGTATAAAACGATGTGCATTGTTGAATCCGAGTTTTACAAGTTTATCTCGCGAATCAAGTGTAGTAAGTCAGTGTTTAAGATAAAAAGAAGGAAGAAAGCTTACCGTCAGCGTGGATGGGCCTCAGTAGCAAAGCCGCAGCAAGGACTGTAGCCGCCAGAGGGGCCCAACTTTTCGTAGGCCTCATGGTCCCTATGTGGGATGAGGACTTCTCGAAGGAATAA
This sequence comes from Trypoxylon attenuatum, assembly GCA_963989405.1. Taxonomy (NCBI): domain Eukaryota; kingdom Metazoa; phylum Arthropoda; class Insecta; order Hymenoptera; family Crabronidae; genus Trypoxylon; species Trypoxylon attenuatum. Next base: position 11,878,201 of record OZ022489.1, on the reverse strand, counting down.
GCGAAGCCGATTCACATGCACGAATTGTCCTTCCACTACGAACGCTTGTCCTGATCAGTATTGGATGATATGCTCAGCTGTCCAAATAGTAATGTAGAAGAATAACAAAATTTTTCAACAACAATATACGATTGAACGAAGTTATGGCGCGGACACGTTGTGGTCTGTCCGACGCACCCGTAAGATTTGGTCTAACGTGCATCAAACATCGTCGATCTCGCTTATATAGTTGCTCGTCTTTCGGAGAAAGTCCTCGTAAGCGGGAGTGCAGGAGGATGCTACCAGATAGGTGAGACCTGTTGGTGAACGTGGGGATCCGGTGTAGGGTAATCAGAGGGGGAAGAGTTACCAGGAGGGGGATCGATGAGTCCCGCTGCAGAATCGCCAGAAGATGTTTCGCGGTTGACCCTGGTCAGGTTGTTAACGCTATATACTTTTTCAATCCTTTCTTTTCTTTGCTTTCGACAGTGATCTTTTATCTCTTTATCCTTCTTAGGATCATAGTTTGCTATGCTTCCCTTCGTCTCTTTGTCGTTCACTCGCGAATCACGAACTTAACCGTCTCATTATAATGTATTGCTGCAGGTATGGCCTTGATGTCATAGTTGATGGAAGAGCGATCGAGAAGGATGATGGTAACCATCACCCCAGGCGCAGATGCACACGTTTCTCTGCGTGTTCAATTACGTGGCACAAGTCACTTTTGATAATGTCCTTTCTAATTACATCCGTTATCCTCTTAGATCGTAGACTGCTTAAGCTATTGGTAAGTCCGTATCATTTCAATTGCAAAATCCTTCATCTTCTTCTTCTTCTTCTTCTCGTTTTTTTATTTTTTGGACATTTAACATAGTTTTAGTATCTAGGACGTATTATGTAGTTCATGGCATTAGATTCTATTTCGATAGCCTATGGCAATAGGGAACTCACAATTCTTCTATATGGATATGGCATGTGGTTCATTTTTAATGATTCACTTTCACAGGAAGTACAGTAAAGAGAATCTAACAGGCTTGGGATGTAGTCGCACGTGAGCTTCGGATCTTTGGGTCTTAATATGGATATTGTTTTTCTGTGGTGCTCAGGATGTTAAGTGTATTGGCATGTTTATAATCCGGAAATTACTTTATCAATCATAAAAGGAATGTCGATGCTGGGCTGTAACTTCACGTACGTAAAAAATTATTTAATATTATACAATATACAGTAAAGAAGCCGCAGAAGGCTAGTATACATATAAGGGAAACATTCAGAAGTGTCGATGATGCATGGATATGCAGGAACGTAGAAAAGACAAGTCATCGACTTCACCAAACGTTCGACCGAATACGTTTTCGCTTCGTCAAGTTACGATTTACAGAGCACGACCCACGATCAACCTGATTTCTAGGCCGGGGACACGATTTGCCTACATATGTGAGGAGATCATTCGCGAAAATAACGGGATTACCCACCGAATACAGATTCACCTGGAAGACATGATTTGACCAGGAATTGAACGAATTCTTATAATATTCCACTTTGACTTTTCACATTAATATTCTATCGTCATCGTGATGAACCAGTGTGATTACATATATGACCAAGCGATTTTGTTTCTCATAGTGTAAATTCGAAAATAAACTGTAGTTTATTGGTGCTCATTAGCGCCTACGTGGTGTATTCTTTCCAAGATTTCGACGATTGCATCTCCACGATCATCGCTAGAGACCCTATTTGTCTCTACCACGGCACCAATTGGTGCGCATTGATTTTCTAGGAGAACGGTGAACGAAGAGACGTGGGAACACGATGGTGTACGTATCTCAAGCTAACCGTCAGTGATACACGTCTTGATAAAGTCGGGTTGGATCGCATATCTTCCGCAGTAAGTTTGGGGTAGCTGAAATTTTGCTTAGTTTCTCGACAACGCCAATATACTCACGAGAGACTTCCAACACCTAGAACGCTCTCACTTATTGCTGAAAGAACGTTGCTAAACCGAGGATTTATTATTGTCCGTGTAGCAATAACGTAGTCGGTGGAGGAACAGTTGCCGAGATGCATCGTCTATGACAACGTTGCAACGTTGGTAATATGAATCGTTGGCCCAGATTCGTGCGTGTGTTTATCCTCGAGTTAACCATTGATTGGTCATTGGTTGCCCAATAACTCTTGCTAGTCAGAAGTTGGAGGTAAAGATCTTAGATCCTTGCATTAGAGCGTTTTCCAGACGATCACCCCTGGCATCGTCAGCGGAAGTAGAATAAGATTCTTTTGCGATTAATTTGATGCTTAACTTCCTCGCGTCACTTTGCTATTATGTACTTTACCAATAATAATTAGTATTCATCGCGAGTCTTGTCTCCATTGATTTATGTACATCGGACTGGTGTAACTTTATTAGCGGAAAAATATGTCAGGGATTAGGGATTCTGACATAATACAATGGCTTCAGAGTATGATCTATTGTACTGTTGGTTTCGAGTTAAACGATAACACCCTCGTTATATGGATCACTATCAACAATAGTTATTTTCTTATTGTACCGAATCAAATTTCAAATTATCGAGGATTTTGAAAATCGATTATAACTTCAGATCGAATGGTCGATTATTTCCATATTCTATAATTCAATAGTCTATTAAACAGTTATTGAGACATATTACCCATGAATTTCGAATGTCACTAATTCTCCAGACAACGAATCCTGCAACTTTCATTTCTATCGTGTCTCAAAGACACGGTATTTGCTGACAGTGAAACCAGTAATGCACTTGTCATATTGTCCACGGCGGCAATTTGCATCCCCCAATAAACTGTAAAGCATTTCGTTAAGAAGCGTTCATGCCGCCACGCTTAAACCAATTGGCAAGTGACTGTTTCGGTATTTCAACAGGAGAAAGTGTGTAATTCGAAATCGGCTACTTAGTCCAAGGTACTACTGTTGCCCGGAAACAAAGAAAGTCTGACGCGTCTAACCGAGAGAAGAAAAGAGCGCAAAACGATTCGAGAGAAAAAAAAAGAAAAAGACATGGAATGAAGGAAAGTTTGCTTTAAGTCTGAAAATGTGCACCGTGCTTATCCATGTCCCATATAATTAATATGCATACTGATTAGTTTTTCAGCGAACATATTTCTTGCTTCACTTCGACGTCGAGCTAATTGATTAAAGGGATTATTATTACCACGGCATCGAGTGAATTCCTCACGCGAATCATGACTCGACAGTTGCTTTGCGCAACCGTCGCGATTCGAGCGCCCTTCGTCATGACTTTACTCGATTACACTCCATCCACTGACAATGAGATAAATCTCTGTACAAGATCGTAGAGACGGCCTAGGATCGTGAAAAATGAATTTCCCAAGATGCGATGCGTTTGAGAACATGCGATTGATGCCGCGCAGACCTTTCTTCCCTGAAGTTTTTTTGACACTGCGAGTGAGAGCTGTAAGTGCGTTTAGCATCTGACGTATGTTGAGTGATTGGTATGTGCGGCGAGCAGGACAAATCGTTGCTATAATTTACAGCAATGGATGACGCGCTTTCCTATTCGCAACAACTCGTATTCGAATCGACTTGGTGACATAATTCTGCGCATAGTTTTTTATGATCGGGAAATTTTGTTTTCAGATTTAATATAAAATAGAGAGTTTAATAATTATGTTACAAGTTTATGCGAATATATTGTGCTAGAATATAAATGTTTTAATCCCCTTTTCCTGTAAATTTATATAGGCAATCTATTAATACTCTCATTTGAACAATTTATTTCATTAGTTCTCTGTATAGTTCTCTGACAATATAGTACATTAAGTAGATATTATTTCATAATCTAGAGTGATTATAATCATAGCTCCCACTCCTTTCGAGATATTATTTTCATAAGAATTAGAATTAAAGAAAGTGGTATACTGGCTTGTATAAAATAGCAATTACATTCATAGAAAAAATTATTTTCCCATTCTGTTTGTTCATTACCATTATTCCCATCATTGTTTATTACTGTTCAAATGCATTCATTATTGCAATAGAAGATACAAGATAGTACAAGTTAACAATGTGTTCGTGACGTTGGTATATTATAGTAATGTTCATTTTTACAGAAACATTTCAAGTCTAATTATAACAAATCTGGAACAAATATATGTTGGTATGTGACCTTCACGAAATTTTGTAATTCAAGACTGTCGAAGGCAACGAGTATAAAATAGAAACCGATTGGTTTTAATCTGATTGAGTGAAATCAATAGTTATAGTCTCAGGTAACATCCGATATAAACTATTCTTCATTGACACGATTTGATACTAAATTTGAAAAAAAAACTATTTCAGGGTAATGTACAATAATTGCTAGATAGCTGTAAATTTCCTAGCTGGGTTATCTAGGTTTTAAGAGGAAGTTATAGTTACAATTCTTTTAACTGTGAGTTATAATTAAGTTGATGAAACTCATAAAATGATATCATCCGTGTTCATACATATCAATAATCTGGTGGCGAGAAACCATCAGCTAATAATTTTTAACAGAAAAACTAGTGTTTTTGTTAGTGGTATCAGTATCCTAACGAGTTTTGGATTACAAAGAATAAGGCCTAGCATTGTAATAGTATCCACAAAGCGGAACAGTGTTGTGTTTAAGATCGTTGTTTTTGCAATCGCTGTCAAGCGAAATTGACTTGAATTAATCGAAAAGGTCGAACTCCCGTCATAATAACTATCGCTTGAGGCCGGCAACTAAGCTGCGCTGGATGATTTATTCAAGTGGATGAGCAAATTACCTCGAAATAACTTGATCTGCATTTACCTTTTTCTGATTTTCTTCCACCATTCCGTTCTTCGAACACAATGATCGAAACTCCCTAATGGAACGCAATGATCAGCATCAGATCCGTTACTGTGAATTACATCAGCAGACGATTCTGAACACGTCATCCACACGATGATCGAGTAATTAGATATTCCGAATGTCTTTGAATGTGGAACATCTGTATTGTTCTATACACGTTTGACCCGATCTAACATCGTAACACTGAACTCACGAGATTCGAATGGAATTTGTAGATAGAATAGAACCCCAATTAGTACTAGAATGTATCTATTATGCGATTTATCTATTTTACGAATGTTCTATTATCTATTCTGTATATTCTTGGTACATATTTCTGTATATTTGAATATCGAATACAAGGTTACATAGGAGAAGTGTAACGAGTGCACATTAACAACAAGTATTAATAGATAAGTTAGTTGCATCAACGTGGATAGCTGCTACCAGGTTTAAAGAGAAAATGAGATTGAAGGAGAAAGGAAATTTCTTCGGCATGCCTGAAGTTGCATCCTCTCAAATTGACACACTTCATGTAATATTTTGCCAGTGTCTTTGGAATAATATTATGATCTACTTTTCGTGCATTCAATTGAAAATCAATGGATCATTTAATTCGAAATGATCAGTCATATCTAACAAAATTTTGACAACTGATCATTCGGTATGGAGAAAAAATATTGTCTAGAATAAAAATGGTCACATTAACTCTGAATATTAGAAATTAATTGGTGTGAATTTAAATACAATTATAGGAAGATATATTTTTTTAAATTTAAATAAGTCGACATATTGAATGGTAGTAGCAAAAATCTAACTAGAGAACAAACTTTTCCGTATTCTGGAATAGACAAAGTTTTTCCGTTTCTTTGCTCGGTAGATTCTAAGCGTTAGAGTGTGTATTGCCTATTACGTATGAACCAGACTATAAAGTACGGTAAACGAACAGTTGCAAGTTTCACTAAAGTATCATCACTGAAATAAGCATCAATTTAATGATACTTTCTTTTGCAGCTCGAACGAGTCTACTAATACACAGAGTTTTAATGATCTTTAGTAATTGGGAAGTGAACTCCGGATACGAGACACCCGGAAGTAGGATATAGAAAACCATTTGCATACTCTAGGAGATGTTGAAACTTGATGCGACTGATTATCTAAATAATTGGATTATATATCTTTCCTAGTCAACAGGACTGTATATTACCTGTTATAATCAAAGAGCGAACGTACCTGAAAAATGTGTCAGCTAAAGGTATTTGTATTAGAATTCTTTTATTAAATATTTAATATTGAAATACATGTATATTGTTCTTATAAAATTAATCTTGTGTAAACATTCATCGTCAATCCTTATACAATATTTTGGAAGACCGTTATTGTGCACGAATGGTGTAATTGTATCTAATTTGTGAGGAGAGTTAAAAGTAGTATAAAGTCAGAAGAAACTTGAGAAATCAATTAGTCTAATTCACGAGCGTGCTATAGGAACGATGCTCTTTAACGTAACGTGCTTCTTCGAATTTCACCAGATTTTCATTAAGGATAGATTTGCATAAGTAACGTTTTACATAAGAAATGCAATGAAAAATTACGGCTGCGAATTTGTTACTCTGCGCTATTGTATAACATAATTTGTTCCGTGAATGGAAGTCGTAGCACAGATTTCTCTGTATACAGCGGACTTTTAAATTTAAGAATGAATTGAGGTAGGATTTTGCTGTTAAGGTGTGCCCAACGTGGGAAGCGATTGATGCGTTTTCTGATAAATTATAAGATTCTTTTTTTGAACGAGTGGAGTAATGAGGAAGATTTTCCTTTCAAGAATTTTCCTTCCTGAGATGCTTCGAACTTTAAATAATAGATTCCAGTGATCCATCTTACTGGTGATCGATATACATGAATGAAGATTCTAAGTCAGTACATTTTCCACTACCTTAACAATTGCGCAAAGTACTTACAAGGGTAAATTGGGGTTCAATGTACCGTAACGTTTCTACGTTAAAAGCCTGCAGGCATCGAATGCACAAAACTTTCTCCAAGGAGAATCGTCACTCACCAATAGACAAAGATCGCGCAGAGAAAGTATGCGATAATTGTGCGCAAATAAGGGAGTACAGGTATATTGGGTGTCGCCAATTATGCGGGAACGACTGAAAGTCTAAGACCTCTTCGCGTGTCGAAGATTCAAGTGAATAAACAATTGACACGCTACACTGTCCCAACCACGTATACCAAAGGTCCAAATCTGTTCTCCTTGCACGGACTCGCACCTTGTCATAACCAGTGGAAATTGACTATGACCTTATGCAATCAGGATTTTCACTTCGATTACAGGTTCAATACTGTATGTAATTGCAACTGACAATTATGAGACTTTAACTATAAATAAACAATATATGCAACACAAAATATCTGTATTAATGTTCTTTCCTTGTCTATACCATTTAACTGAAAAGCAAATATTATTTTTAACATCACACACTAGATTACAGTTTCAGGATTAAGTAATAATACCAACTAAAAATTGTCAATTAATTGGTAAATAGAAATGATCTGCGTAGTATGAAACAATTTTAAATTCAGCAAATAAAATACATGGTCTCATCAAGATCCTAACCCATCACACCAGAATTGTAGAAAATCCCCAAGAACATTTATTCCTCAGAAAGATTTCGAAGATCCATGATAGAAAAGCTCATTCCACAATTTCATCCCCAATCTTTATTCCTTTTCGTCACCAGTGTCAGATCGCATCACCTTAATCCAAAAAAAGCTTCCACCATCGCTTATCTCCTGCATCACCTTGGCCCACAAGACCTCAAACCATTCGCTCTGTGGTTGCAGAGGTGTCGTTTGACAGCATAAGCAAAGGGTGGATACAGTCGATTAACCATTATTAACCATTACTAGCCGATGAACTTTGCAGATAGATGCAAATAGCTAAACATATAGATATCAGATCAGTGGATGTAGGCAGTGGAACTCGAGTATGCAGCTGGCAGCGCGTAGGAGTCACTGGTAGTGAGTCGATCGGTTCCAGGGTGGTGTGGGTTCGAAGAGGTTCGTCGGGCCACGAAAGCAGCCACCCTAAGTGGGTCCTAGAGTCAGTGGGCGAGCAGAGGGAGAAGATATCGTGGGCGTGGCATATAAAAGGGGGTAGGGGGTGGCAGGCGTGGTCAGGTGAGATCAATAAAACCTCCTACCAGGGTTGAACCGAGCGTGGGTGGAGGGGGTCAGGTGGATTCGCCGGAGGAGAAGAGGAGTCAAACAGGGAGAGAAAGAACAGAAAGTGAAAGAGGGTGGAAGATGTGAGTGCGCGCGCGTTTCTCTCGGAAAAAAAGCGATTTTAGGGTTGGTGAGATTCGGTGAGCGGGGGTGTTAGGATTCTAACTGACAAAATCGATCTCTTTTCGTTGCTGGACCTGCTGGAATATTATTCCTGAAACCACTGGTCCTTCTTGCGATTGAAGTACCCTGGTGGTCTGGCATTCCGTAAGAGAGTTCATTCGTGATACTCTGTCACGTGTGCTTGCGTGGAGATTCTCCCGCGGTGCGAGACGAACCGTGAAAATTGCATCCCCTATGCATCGACCCTGACGACTCTTGTCCCTGGCGTTGGTACATCCTTAACCTTCGGTTTTGTGTTCTCTCGTTTGATGAGTATTGATGATGATGCAGCAGTTGCTTAGTGTGGATGCACTCATTTTTCAACTCTTTGTACACGTTGAATACGTATATGAATATTTATTACATATATGCTTTGTGAGAGCTGTAGGGCATCTTTGATAGAGTAGGTGTTTATTTTACGTGACCAAGGGAATACCAGCAGGTGTGTGGAATTCTGTCAGGTCTGTTCGCTGTTACCTGGACACGGGTCAGTATAGCGACTGTGTCATCTGATATCTGCCAGTGGAAATATCAGTCACTCGTAAAGAATGTAATGGAAACTGACATAGCATATGTATGTGTAAAGAGTTTTTAATAATTTCCACTTTTATCAAATACTATATCTCTATAGTCTGCTATATTAACTGATTCTGAAACTAAAAACCACACATAAAAATATACTTAAGAAGTTTGTAAGAATTATTTAATTACGAACAAGGTTTTCCATTTATCTTTATTTCTATCTGACCTTATTGTAGAATATAGTATTATGCTACACGGTAGATCAATAAATTTCAAAGTTTTATTCGTGACTACAGTAAAATTAAGTTGCAAAGTAGAGTGAGTTAGATAAGAATACTGTCCTGTCCAATAAAAAATTTCTTGACATCGATTAGAATGCTAAAAATACGGTCTCGATAATATATCAGCAGACTCTTTTCTCTTGATAAATAATATGCGAAAAGGCGGTCAATTTCTTGGATAAATCATTCTCGATGTGACGTCGGTGTTGAGCTAGCACCTGACGCTAGATTCTGCAAGTGGTATTGATTCTCATACGTTTTGGCCCACTTTTTACTAACAATAAGGCTTTTTACGTGTAGCATTTATCATTTCCCTTCTTACACTGCAAACGTTATCAACATATCTTTTCGACAAAAAGTGAATGAATTACTTATATTTTTACACTATACATCTTTAATAAGAATCTATTTTCTAAAAGATATATCTTGTTAAAATAATCACGTACCTAATTTCTCAATTTCACTTTTTACGATCAGATGCATATATAAGGTTGCCACATTATCTGGCACTTCCTTTTACAGTTTGTTCACCTTTTTTGGAATGCTCTTTTCAGCAGTTCGATCATTCAAATAATTAGACCGAGCAATATTCTTCAAAAACCAAAGTAAAAAGTACACCGTGTCTTTGTTGAAATTTCAAGTCTTTTTTATATATTTTAGAAGTTTTAAGCAATTGTACAGAAGTTTGAATGCTTAAGAATAATGAAAGAAGGCGACTGGTGTCTCACGTCTCTTGAATTCGTCAGGCGTGTAGAATTTAGAAATTACAGGATGTACGTGCGTCGGACAGTAAACAACAGTATAATCACCCTTTTCATTCTACATAGTCCTCTTTATTGCCAATGCATCGTGTGTGTCACCTTACGTAATTGTCGCATCTACATTATAAAGAAGCTTGGATTAATGAATGATTCATTAAACTGCTTTCTCCAAAGTCATGCCAATAAGTAATACGCTATGCTTAATTTTTTACATCTCAATGGAGGCTGGCTGTTTACGTCGGAAGATGTTACCTATAGTTTTGGAAATCTCTTCGTTTTGGTACTTTCAAAAGTTGTGGTTTCTACCTAATCAAAAATGAACCATGATTGTATCACGGATGAACAAATTAAATAATTAACTATTAATAAATGGATCACACAAAATCTTGTATGTATCAATAAATATGTTCGTCATGGTTCTTAGAAGCACTGCTGCTGAAGAAACAATATTTGTTTAGTATTATCGAATAAGGTGGAAATATCGATGAGTGGTGAGTAACATTGAAAAGAGTTTTATATTTACACATGGCTGACACAGCAAACTGTGTATATAACATCTTCTCAAGTATAGAAATATGTCTACGTAGATGCGGCTGTACACGACCATGACCCGTAGTGAATCTGCTTCTTTTGCTTTTGATGCAGTTTGCAATTTAAGTAACACACTTAAAGGGACATTTCAGTCTAGCAGCTTCAAGAAATCTTATTTTCTAACTAAATTCATTGCTTTAAAATATCTAATTTCCAAAAATGTTTTTAATTTTATTCGCAACAGTAGAATATTTACTACCAATATTACTGACAAATACTGCTATCGAAAGCTAACGAGTTGAATATAGAAGCCAATCTCGTTGTCGTATTCATAAGTAATGAAACGGAACAATAAATTTAGCTCTGACAATAAGTGTAGAATAATGGTGATTAAATAACTTGCAAAATACTCTGTCGCAACTTCTCATTGTCAGAGAGAAAGTGGGCCGTTTCCATTTTAATTAGAAAAATCTATAAAATTGCGTCATATAATTAAGTTTCTAACAGTTGATTTTATCTTCGTCACTTAAATCTCCATATTAGTATACAATATAAAAATACTCATTTCTTAATGAGTAACGTTCTTTAATACATCGTCATTACCGAAGCTTCACTTGTGCGAACTAAAGTTAACCAGAATCGAAGTCATCCAGTTAGATAAGTGCCATTACGACTCGGTGACGAGTTTCCTACTTTTGTTAGAGCCTTCTAGGTCATCATTGATCGGCGGGTATGTGAATTCACATCTTATTTCTACATATCGTACTCTCGATATCACCCTACTACCAATATCGAAAATCTTGAGATATTTGGACGCTCACATCACCAATTGATCGACATTTCCTCGATCTCCTCTTCATGCAATTTCGCCAAGGTTTTTTCTTTGACGAATATCTATCATGGAAGATGCAACCAAAGCAGATCATCACAGTTTATTTTCGGTCTTTATTTATATTCAGTATCCTTTTATCGATGACAGGCAATTAACTACGAATATTGACTTCACAAAAACTTAGATTATACTTTGAAGGCAGATATTAACATAATTATCGATGCTAAAATTAACATTTTGTTCCACGTATTACAACCGCATCCTGAATCAAATAATTATACGATATTTTAAAAAAATGGTTACAGTAGAAGAACAGTGATGACACCAGACTCCACAGGCCTATTACCTAAGAGTTACTTAATTTCCCAGGACTGGTGCAATGCCATTCTTAACAGAGTAAAAGGATCGAGCAACCACCTCGCAACCAGAGATAAAAATCGCACATGTTCGTGATGCGCAAATAAGGATCCCTGATTATTTCTCCCAAAGACGATACGGTCTTAATTAGTGAAACTCGTCCTCCACGGGCCACTTCTATGTGTATAACTGCTTTTCATGAGGAGCGACCTCGACCTTGACCTTACTTACTTTCTTTGCTACGCTTGACAGCTAAAAATGTCACGGTACAGAGTAGTAAAACGTTTCTAGCAAATTGTATAATAAAAGATAGAACTAGCATCAAAATACTTGCACATTATTTTTAATTGTTTACACTTCTCCTTCAATTTTGTCCATGTGTATAGGTAATTCACTTAAAATACAAGTGCTTAATTTAAAAATAGCATATTAAGATTGTATTTCTAAATATAAAGTATGAAAAAGTACAAGAATATATATATATATAAGAATTAATTATTTATGCGGAAATGTATTGTTTTGCACAAGCAAGTGTAAAAAAATTATTCTCTTCGTATGGTTCAGTCGTCAAGGAAGAATAATGCTAGAGAGAGATAGAGAGATGAAAAGGATGAGGAAGATGAAGGGGCAAGGAAGAGTAAGGAGCGTGACGAAGAGTGCTTTTGCTCGCACATGTTGAAATCCCCAGGAAACACGAGTGATTTGATCCCTTTCAGTCAGCGAGTAGAATGAACTTAAGTTACACCGGCTTGAGAGCATTTTTGGCTTTAATTTGGTATAGGTACACTAAGATAGTTCGTACAATTTAATAGAAATTCATGAAACCTGATGAATAATTAAACAGATTTCTAATTACTTGGATCTTACGTTTATAAAAGTTTTTAACTAAATGTTTCGAAACACCATTTTCTTATTAATGTATTCGTTCAATCATGGGGGGCGTCTCTGAAGTTCTCTTGGGGATTTGCACCAGCATACATATATGGAAACTTATGGAAATGTAACATGCTGAGAAATTTATGAAATTTATTTGATGGATGATTCTCTGCGAAATATTTGATATACATTAATTTTTTACCCATGAACATCGAAACTTAAGGTAAAGAGGTAAAATGATATTAATTTCTATTCTTATCTGCTTTTTGATTTTTCAATGTGAACATTAATTTTTAATGTGGATTTCCTGTACTTTGCCGTACAACAATAACGACAACAAAAACGCATTCTCATAAGTGTGTGAATTGCAACAATGTTGCAAAATCTTAGATTGTAATACGAATTATTGCAATAGTTTGACCAGTTATACTCTGTCGGATTCTGTTAATGGCTGGAGGAAAACTGAGGTTTTGTAGGTATAAGGGTCACGCGATACTAATCACTGCTGGTGCACATATTCTGGTACGTTATTATACAACATACGCGATAAGAGACTACATGCTGATGTATGATATTTTACTTCAGATCAGCGTACAGAGCCTTGAAGAATCTGGGTAAGATTCAATGGATACAACATTATTCTTATATGCTAACGAATTTCCCAAAATGGGTCAGCTTTATTTTAGTCCAGTACGTTTGACCATCTAGAATTACAAAAATGATATATTTCACTTCGGAACAGTTTTTTCTAAAGTCTTTTACATACACGGGGAATAGTTATGAAACATTGTTATGGAAAAAGTAGGCAAAGGATCTGCGCCCCTTCGCTTACTTATTACCAAGAACAATTTAATGAGGCTCGTCCCATAAGTACAGGTAGACTCGTCCATTAAATGATGCTCAGTCAGTTATGTATATAGAAATATTAACGTAGTGGAAAGCTTCCAGTGGAAAGTGTTTCATCACTTCCGGAATCAACATACTGATATTAATAAATAATAGGTGATATAAACACATATATACAAAATTTACCCCTAGTAATTAGTTTCAGTCGAAAATCATTTTTTCAATCCTTTATGCGGGTTCAGAAAACTCGTTCCCTGTCTGGTTAACGGGGTTTCAGCCAGCCTAGGTCATTGCGGGCGTAAACAGAGGTTGGCTATGCAAATGACTGTACCTGGAGAAAGGAGTTTCTCAAGGGAGTGTAACTGCAGCTTGTTAATGCTTTGTACAAACTACCCAGGACAGTCATGTAGGCGGAAATTCTGTTGCATTGTATTAGATAACAATCTCGAGCAAAAGATGAAACACAAAAAAAATGTTTCTATTACTAGTAACGTTTTTGATGTTAGATGCAAGTGTTTTACTTGATATGCAGAACGCGCACCTGTGTGCTCAATTATTTCTAACATAAGCTATGTCAAGCATACTCGATAAACGCAGAATAAAATTTCCTGTAAAATAGGAGTAACTTATAACGAAACGATAAAATTGTTAGAAAATTAGTCGATTCTGTTTTAAATCATTTTATTATAACATGTATTTCTTTAACATTGTATTACTTTAAAGAAAATTATATTCAAATGACTACTAATAACAATTTGGAAATCTCTAACAACAATAGAAGATTCAGTTAACTTCGCATTTGTCATTACGATTTTTAACAGTTCTTCAATGCAACGCTTCGAAACTTATTTCTCCAGAGTATTCGCATCATCATAATAAGAATGCTAAACAACGCTGATTGAACGCATAGATAATTGTTCGAAACGATAGTTTTTACTGCGTTTCGAATATACATCGGGTCTCTACGATCATTATCCAATAGTATTTTAACTTCGATAGCCATCAGGCGTGCATCTGCCAGAGACAGAAGACCGGAGAACAGAAAGAAATTATTGTTCAAGCGCAGACGTCGCTCGAGGGGTTGCTGGGCCCTCTCGTTCTGGTGCTTTTTGTGCTCATAGCCCAGCCACCCCCATCTACCACTTTCCACTCGTGACAGCGTACCTAATATAATATTCTTAGGCAATTACAGTGTTTGTGAATCAAACAGAGGGACTAGCTTCCCCTCCATCGACCGTTCCGTTGCTTCCTTTTCCTCTCGGTCTCTGTGATGTGCCAGTGCCGTTGCAATACCACCCGCTGGGACTCGAAGGGTGGTGAGAATTGAGCGGGTGGCAAACTTCTGGGACGCATTGGGGCCATTTCGTCTTACTCTTTCTTTCGCGAGCTTTAACGAGTTCAGGGATTGAGACTCTACTTTCGAAAGACATTCGTCGCTTAAATAACACATGACCTAAGAATGCTGCAAGCTGTTACAACACAGCTTTCCAAATTTATCGCTAATTGTCTGGATCTAACTCGTGCTGATAAAGTATACAAATAAATAAATGCAATTTAAGTATGTGCGAGAGGAATAATTTTTAATTAAAAATTGTGAAAATCAATTGGTGAAATCCGTTTTCGTCAAGCAATATTGAGAAAGTATAAAGTAATTTGGAAATTATAGCAAAAAGGAAAACAATTAATCATCCTTTTGGAAATTTAGTTTGTCTCCTTTAAAATCTGTTTCGCAAACCTGGTGTCCTATTTCATCTTCGCCGAGGCTTCAAAAGAATAAAAAATCAAATTTTCCTCGGAAACTATGGTTTGATCCTGTTCCGTGTGCTTTTTCGCAAGCTCTAGCTTAAATCTAACATCCTCGTGCATACTTGCTTCTCGGTTATTCATAACGGCATTGTTGCTGTAAACCAATGGGATTATTTTGTGAAGTAGTTAAGCCTAATCAGATTTTGCGAGAGATTTGTTTCTTTTCTCAGGGAAATCCTGGTGAACTCGATCGCAAGCAACTGAATTACGTACACTCCTCACTTGATATTCAAGTCACCGTTCTTCTCTCATCGATACCACTCTTCCAGCTTGTTGCCCCTCGGTGTTTCAACGCTGCGTGCTGTGCGTCACCGTGTCATTGTTTCAACCGTCGATCCTCGAGATCGCAGTAGAACTGGTCACGCAGTATGAGCAAGTACGTGCTCGCATAATTACGCAAGACCATATAATTTCTCTCGTAAAAAAGACATTTCAAAGCGTAGCCTGGAGCAACTGATAAATTGTAGGAGCTGTGAAAGCAATTGGTACCTATTTCAAGCATTGATACATGCTCATTGTCAGATACACTCGTTCTTTTCATTCTTCTGTTAATAAATCTATACAGCTGTTAGTTGTATCTGTCGCTCGTAATTTTAATCGGAGAGCAAATTATCTTCGGAAAGGGGAAAGTATTCACATTTTTTATTGTATTCGAAATACAAATGGAATCGTTTAGAGTGTAAATAATATTATTTTTAATACGTATTTTAATACTGGTAATTAGGTGTGAAAGGGTAGAGTAATATAAGACACTTGGTCTATGAGTGTTATAGCTTGTAGTAACATCGAGTCATTAGACCAGCGTTTCTAGTTATTTTATTTCAAAGTGATCTATATTTATTTAGAGTCTATATTATTAGGTATTTATTATAAAAATGACATAGAATTGGATAAATGCCAAATGATTCTGAATAATATATAAACTCTAGATTGATCGTCAGATTACGAACCCCTTTTATAGTTGGCTCCAAAGGACTCTGGTCATTAAATGATTCGATAGCTGGTTCACAAATTAGACAAAATTTGTGGGGAAAGAGTTTCCAGGGTCTAAATAGAATTATCAACGGATCCGACGGTGTAAATTTTTAAGAAATATTCAATAGAAAGTTATAAACAAGTAATACAAGTAGTCTTATTTAAGTTTTGTACTAATAAGAAGATTGAAGTTTGAATTGTTACCGCTTGTTCTATTGCACAGTTTCATTGTTCATGTTCTCGTTCGTACATAAGCAAACTTTGATAAACTGAAACCTAAATGTTGTTTAAACTTTATAACAAAGTAATTGAATAAAATGTAAGACGCATAAATACATAACTATTCTGGTCTAATTATCATTTGTTATTTGTCACAAGTGAAATCTGGTTAACACTGTGTATTGCTCTAGACACGCTTAGAAAAACATTTACGCTGACAGAGAAAAGAATTTGTTCAGGAAACCCTTTACCTCATAACAATGCGATACTTCACGCCAACGGAACTGCAGTTTGCATTGGCTTTGCATGGCTTACCGGATTTCTCATTTAGGTAGCAATTTACGCTGTGAAGTGTGTCAGACTAGTCATTATTCAGTCCTTTCTTGTTTACCGTTCTCTTTCTCTCTCTCTCTGCCTCTGTCTGGTCTTTCCCGTGCTCATTATTGATGTCAACCTATTAGAAAGTCGAGTAAAGCGCAGGAGATAAATGCGTTTGTACGATCCAATTATTTCATTGCATTACTTTCTTCGAACAGAATTGAATTTATTTTTTCAAGTAAATCTATTAAAATCAATATTCAAAATTTGAAACAGCGTCAAATTTGGAAAATTCCTACTTCAAAATAAACTGGATTCTTTTATTATTTCAATGGAAATTTATTAAAAAAATTTCTTTTATTATTATCCTCTAATCAGATCAGAAACCCATTACGAATATTTCTGTTAATTTCCTTTTTTGGTGTCCCATCGCGCCAGAGTACTTTTTCCGAACAGTATTTAAATGATATCGCGTTGCGTTTTTTGAAAGGAACATTAGCATATTATCTTACCGCTCTTAATATTTGACGGAAGATATTTTTAGGACAAACTTTCCTCTATTTGGATAGGAATAAAAGTTTGTGTTTAAGCCCAGGCTTCATTTGCACACTCGTGAAAAGAATTCTTTTAGCATTTTCTAGGTTGTAAGATTGCAAAAGTAGTAAAAGCAACGCTACTATCCTTTAAACACGGCAATTGTTAATGCACGCTACGATTCTTAGTAATTTATACAGCAATTAATAAATTGTTCCGAAATGTCGATCCCATTCCGTATAAAAACAAAAATTGTATCGAAAAGTGCATCAATATAATATTAGTTTTAAACTTGCACAATCACTAATCCTAAGAAGAAGCTAATTCAAGTGGTAAATTAATCATTGAAACAAACTTTGTATTATAAAACATGTCTGATTGGAAGTACTATTTAACTAATGAACATTACTGGTATGTCATTGGCTCAAGGACCAACTATTCGTATACATATAACTCTTGCCAAGTGCATCGGTACTTGGAGAGCATTCTCGTGCACCGATTTTCATTCTACTAGTCTATGCGTGTCTGCATCCTTCTACTGTTCTCACGTTATGAATCTCGCTTGGCGAGTCGTGACTGCCGATCCCAAGTCGTTTTCATTCGAAAAAGTAGAGCTGTCAGATGAACGGACCATCCCCTTTACTGATCCCTATTACCCATCTGATTCTGAAGCAACCGAACTCAACGATCGATTACCAAAGATCATTCACATTACATCAGTTGCGTGAACTAAGCCTCCGGATGAACCAAGAGAGTCGCAACGTGAGAAATTTATCGCCCACACTCGCTTCTAGAATCGGAGTTCTAAGAATAAAACGAGCAAGTATCTTGTTTCGAATAGAATTGTCAACGTTAAAGATAATGTGTACGTATTACACCATTAATATTACTAAGTAGATGAATAAATATTATAATAAATATTAGTTAGTTTTAAAGTTAGAAAAGTGGATTATTGAAATCACGGTTTTCGGATACTAATAGCAAGTGTAGCAACATGTTTAAGAACAGATAAGTAATTAATGTTGCAATCGACGAGATTCCAATTGTTTGTCACCAATGTTTTGGGTAACAATAGCTGGTACAATTTCACCGTGCGCGAAGCTACTATCGCAAATAACCTCATGTGATAAACCACGGATGCTGTTGAGGGGATCAGCCCCTACAAGTATGACATATCAAACAGTTTTTACACTGGTTACTGTGGTGGTACAATGTCAGAGACAGTGACAGGTTAACAATACGTTAAATAACGTTAAATAACAATTTGGCTATTGCATAGTTCACTTCGATTATATTTAGTTATTAGTAGAATTTGATCGACTGTAACCATACAAGTCAAGCTAAAAGAACTTTCATTATAAATTAAAATTCACTGATTTCCTTGTGTTGCAATTGATTTGCGTCGAAACGTAATATTAAATAGATATAATAGTTGAGTATCATTTCCAGAAAGATGAGATATCTTATTCCTATTTCAAATTATTTTTGTGATAGATAAATTGAAAATGAGGGCGACGGCAGGATTCTTCTGTATTTTTTAAAAAATTCAGGATTTCTTAAAAATCGAAAATATTGTACGAATATTATTAGATCTTGTTTGAATGTAATGCTTAGTATTTTGTAAATGGTGGTAAAGTGTATCAGTTGGAATACAAAGAAGGGAGAGTAAACTAATAATCACTGTGACAATTCATATTTTAAGCAATAGTCGTTGCTAATAATAGTACTGCCTTTTGCTTGATCTGAATATTTAGATGTATTTTACTTTATGTCAAAGTGCAGCTGTTTTAATGTGTTCAACTCTCTTGCTTTAGGGAAACTTCAACGGTGGGAGCTCGGCGATATCGACCCTCCTTCGCCATGCCCGGAAATTTCAACAAATGCGAGCTGGCCGTTATGCGTTCTGCTGTATGCAACGAATTTCTTCTCCTGGTTGAAAATACATGATATTTATTTGTATTTTGTAAATATATTTCTATTCAACTTTCCAGTAGAATTCACTAATAAAGTATATTTATTATGCTTGAAAAAGCCACTGTCAACAATCAGTTAAGTAATACGTGAGAGATTTTTAAATTATATCTTTTATTCGGTTTAACGTAAAAAACTGTTTATGACAGCAATTTAATTCCTAAAATTGCAGTTGTCCTTAGAGATTAATTGCAATTTAGAGATCACACTAACCAGGAATCACATTTTCACTTTATTACACTGGAAATGGTGTTTGATTAGCTAATATTGAATTTTATGAGCGGATTATAATCATTTCTGAATGAGATATATGTACGAATTTACATTGTTAGTTGTCCATTAATTCACACTAATATAGTATTTTCACTGTATATCGACACGCATACTACATACTTCAAAAGAACAATATACAAACTCAAAAACCCCCTGTGCATGTAGAAAACCTAATCCATTATACATTATCAAATACTCGAACATTCTCAACGATTGTGAGTTTGAGAAAACGAGGATCGTGCGAATGATCCACCTCCTAAACCTATTAATTAATTTGCACGGTCAATATCGACCTAATTTCCTCAGGGGCCGAACAAACCCTCGGATCGCCATCAGGAATATCCTCGAAGCAAGTTTCATTCCACGAGCAACGACCAATATACCCACGTCTATCCTAACTGATGACACAAATAAAAAAAAAAAAAAAGACCAGCACAAACTCATCGGATCCTCGGAAGCTTTTCATCGGTACCATTCAACGAACACAGAGGACAGATGAGTCGTACCTGTTCTGATCGTTTATCACACATTCAGCAGAGGGTCCACTCGGAATCCATCCTGCTGCTGTTCGAGATCAGTAGAACACTGCGTGCGCCGTAGATTCGCGAAATTCCTTTTACGAACCAGGCAAGAGGCCAGAGTCGCACAGGTAAAGCTCATATCGACCTGTCGCTAGAAATACCGTGCAGCATCGACCAGCGTTGTTATACCTGGTGCGTCTCCCTTTGCCCCGGGAGGGTCACTAGTCGAGAGGAACCCACAGACGAGCTTGACGATCGGGGCAGGAGGTGGACAGGAACGAGGGTGAGGACAAGGGTGAGGACAAGGGTGAGGACGAGGACGAGGAGGTGAGAGAGGGTGAAGTTGAGGCTGAGGCTGAGAGTGAGGGCAAGGGTGCGGGAGAGGACGAAAAGCCTGGTATGAGGCGTTCGCGAGGTGGAGCGTTGGTGGAGGGTGCTCGGGGGCTGACGCACAGACCCACCACCGCCAATCCCTGTATCCTGGGAGCCGCGGCTGCGCCCCGTCGTGCCTTTCTCCTCCTCGCAGGGTGACTGCAGCCGCGGTGAAAAGAGGGTATCATCGCCACGGTGGCGGGGAGGACTTTGAGGGCAGACGTTCCAAAGCCACCCTGACGGAGAGACACGCCGAGACGCCCCTGCCATCAGGAGCCCTTCGGTCTCAGTGAGTATCCTTCCTCGACGTTTCTACTTAGCCTTCGATTTTTCACTTTGCTCTCGCTTCTCTTTCTTTCTCTCTCTCTCGCTCTCTTAATCCACTGTATTAATGCTACAATATACGATATACGGTTTATGTGTTAGAGAAAGAGCTTTGAGATTCTACAGTGTAATTGTCATTAGGGTATACGAATGGTTTCCCGTTATGAGGTAGTCGCTAGGCTACGCGTTTGTTAGGGCAACTCTCTGCAGTTGGATATCTTTTTGCAGATGATGATCGTGTTAGTGGTAAATGTTGTTCTTCCTAAAGTGGTACATTAGAATTTGTTCTTCGCGAAGCTTTCTCTTAAAAAATGTGGTTACTAATAATTCCACTTTTAGACCTGCAATATAACTCTTTTATTCGAATACTTTATTTATCCACAATAATGATGTATCATCACTAGTGGTATATACTATGTAGGTCGAGAAAACTCGTTTGTCTCCTGAAACTCTGTCTTCGACAGGGTGATCAAGTACAATTGAGAAATTCAGTTGACGATAGGCTATCGTATTGTTGCCCACTAAAACTGCCATGCAGTAAATAGTACGTAGCAAATAAATAGCTACACAGAATTGTAGCGAGGGGACTGAAATTGCCTTGGGAAGGTACACACGTGTGTACTATGAAGTTCTGTTCAAGTATGAAGAATAGAAGGTTGAGGGACGTTATAGATAGACTTACAGCTCCTAAATATGGAGAGTCGACAAGTAATGCGTGCATAAGATAATAGGAAGTGTAAAAAAATTGGATTGGTTTCTAAGAAAAAATAGGTACAGATATAGGAGATAAAGCAGGCCAATACAGCCAAGGGTTAGATAAAACAATTCACGACAAGAATAAAACTATAACATAATTAACGGGAGTAGTATCATTATATCCTAAGTCTCTAACGATACGATTGATTAAAACTCTTCGACGACAAGCGTGTTGAGAATACTTGAAACAAAACGGTCAATGATTATCATGAAATGCGTATTGATTGTTGCAGGCTCGGTTGTACATTCGGCTGAAAAGGTGGAGGGCCCAGGGACGCAAGGAGTCACGGAGTCGGTGAACGACTCGAAGGACAAGAAAGGACCGGACGTTGCATCAACACTGAGCGGATTTTTCGCTGGAGTTCCGGGCTTGGCGGGTCCCCAACGTCTTGCCAATTCTCTCCGGCAAAAGTTTGCCAACCACTCTGGTAAGTTTACGAATTTTCTTCGAACCAACGGCTATCCCCTCGCATCCGGAGCCCTGCGTGTCTATGGAGGCTCGTTACGGTCGTTGATGAAGTTATGGTCCCCTTTGCGTAGATCAGTCACCGTAATTAATAAACGAGGGTGCGGACAGGCACGAACCAACCCCCCCAAAAGGGATGTATGCTCGTTTCTGAAGAGACTTATCGAAACAGGTGTCATCCTGGTTACGTTTGACGTGCAATCAACGCAAAGTTGATATTACCGGGTCTTTCAAATTAATCTTCAACTTAATAGGATTCGTTGTAATGAAATTACAATATATTCCTCGTCAGACTTTTCAGCGATATGCCAATATAAGTTGAAAGTTGCTACGTAGCTTCAAAGTGTGAGATTTCTCCGAGCGACGGGTAATTATTCCAAACACGAAGACCTAAATTGTCTATCTTAGCAATTTGAAAATTCTGCTTTAGTTAGCAAGCGATGTGCGATGTTGATGAACAAATGAGATATCGCGTTAAACTGAATCGATAAAATTACTTTTCGACGGAGACCCTGTGTTTTGTATCTATCGTAATTTGATCTGCGACACCAGACGTAGGCAGCTAACAAAAGTATCAATCGTGCCGGTATATCGAGGGGGAGCCTCCACCCGGTGTCATGTTCAGTTTCATGTCCATCAGATTCTACCGAGGAAGCAGTAACATTACTAGTTGTTTCAAGACGGAGAGGGAGAAAAAGACAAAGTGACAGAGGAAGCTACATTGTAAGGAAAGATGAAGTTTTCTCGTGATCGACGATCGCAGAAGGTCGGGTTGGGATGGGTGAAATCAGTATGCGCCAGCCAGGCCGGGTCAGGGCTCCCCTTTCTTTAACCTTTATCCCGTCTTTAGCACGTTCTTTGTCACGGAGCATTTTTCCAAGTTGAAAAATACCACCTGGTTTTAGAAAAACCAGGTGAAAATTGGATGGTATCGGAAACCGCATAAATGGCATTATAAGAAATATGTGAGAGGCATATACATATGAATCGCGTAAGGATTTCGGGAGCTAACCGTGCCAACTCGGTGATCTGTTGTAGGTTATCCCTGGCCCGGCCTGATGCGCGCCGCCCTAATCGCGACGATCTCTTCGTCACGGTCACTCCCAAGGTCGCATGAAGTGATCGCGTTTCGTTCCGCTTGCTAAATCCTGGAAGATCATCCTGAATCTATTAAAGGCAGCTACATAAAACGATCATCATGACGACAATACCGATAATTAACATGGAGTTCGGCGAGCTGAAGGAGATTATCTGGACGAAGCTGCAGGAGCCAAAAGCCCAACGTAAGCTCGTCCTGATCATCGTCTCGATAGCTCTGCTTCTCGACAACATGCTTTATATGGTGATAGTGCCGATTATACCTGATTACCTCAAGTATATCGGTGCATTTGGAGATGAGGAAGAATTAAATCGGACAACTACACATCATGGCCAGGACTCGGCAACAGGAGTGCTCTTCGCCTCCAAAGCGATCGTACAGTTAATGGTCAATCCATTTTCCGGCGCGCTAATAGATAAAATTGGCTACGACATACCTATGATGATAGGACTTTGCATTATGTTCCTGTCGACGGCTGTCTTCGCCTGTGGAAGAAGTTATGGCGTTCTCTTCTTTGCGCGCAGTCTTCAAGGGGTGGGCTCGGCATTCGCTGATACATCCGGTCTGGCAATGATAGCTGATCGTTTCACGGAAGAAGCAGAACGTTCCAAGGCTCTTGGAATCGCGTTAGCATTCATCAGTTTTGGATGCCTAGTTGCACCACCCTTCGGTGGTGCGCTTTACCAATTTGCGGGTAAAGAGGTACCATTTCTGATTCTCGCGTTCGTTAGCCTAATGGACGGTTTCATGCTACTTCTGGTTATGAAACCCCTCAAAGAACAAATCAAAGAAGGCTATCGTGAAAAACCACCGACCATCCCAATCTGGCGATTGCTTATGGATCCGTACATTGCCGTTTGCGCTGGTGCGTTAATGATGTCGAACGTGGCATTAGCTTTCTTGGAGCCGACAATTTCTTTGTGGATGGAAGACACGATGACTCATGACAATTGGAAAATGGGAATGATTTGGTTGCCAGCTTTCTTTCCCCATGTATTGGGCGTAATGATTACTGTCAAAATGGCAAAACAATATCCTCAACATCAATGGTTGATGGCTGCAGGCGGATTAGCGCTCGAAGGTCTTTGTTGCTTTATAATACCGTTCTCTACCTCCTACAAACTCTTAATGATTCCTTTGTGCGGAATCTGTTTTGGCATAGCTTTAATCGACACAGCTTTACTACCGACGCTCGGTTACCTCGTAGACGTGAGATACGTGTCTGTCTACGGTAGCATCTACGCTATAGCTGACATTTCGTACAGTCTAGCTTACGCAGTAGGGCCTATTATTGCTGGTGGTGTCGTCGAGGCGATTGGCTTTACGGCTCTCAACATAGGCATAGCCTTCTCGAATCTCCTTTATGCACCAGTACTCTACTACCTGAGGCACATTTACGACTTTAAGCCCTTCCAGGATGAAGCGAATGTGCTTATGCAAGATCCACCGGATAAGGAGTATCAGACGTACGCGTTGCAGGAACAGAGACCGATTACTGGTGAAGTGGGAAATCACTTGAATCAGACGCGTATGGAAACTAACATTGACCAAGGTTACGAGCAACCCTATCAAGGTGGTGGCCAAAGCTACGATCAGGGTGACTATGGGCAAAATATGAGTGCTCCCGGATACAATCAACAGGGAGGATACGAACAGCCACCAACGTACGAGCAGCCGGGTAATTATGGACAGCCCCTGCAACATCAACCACAGCAACACCAACCACCGCAACAACAGCAGCCTCAACAACGGTCTTACGGACAAGCTCCTACGGATCAGAGAGGAGCGCAGGGTGACGCAAACCCATTCAGAAGACCGGAAGTCGATCAGAGAGGAGCTGGCGATAGCAATCCGTTTAGACAGGGAATGTTCTAAATCGACTTCCGAAGTGAAAATACGTGATATTCGGGCTCGTCCAAGGCCATTCCAAACTATTCTATTCGCCTGCTAATTGTGCACTGGCATCGGACGATCGAAATATCGAAGAACGGTCTTCGAGAGATGCTTCCAGTTATCAAGAAAATCCACTTCATAAACACCTCGATATTGCTGTGAGCTTATTATGAATATTTGAGGCGTTCGCTTTCTCCTTCAATGACGATCCTCCACGATACTATAGATACGCATAAAAATTGTGATTTTGGGTTATCGAAGGAGACGAGAAACGACTTCCAGAAGAATTATTTTCAAGTTCTAGATGTTCATCGTACGGAAACTATACTGTGGAGCCTTTCAGCCAATTCCAACAATGGTCTTGGGATCAGTTTACGGGATAGTGTCGAGCAGTGATGATTCTTAAAAGCATTTACGAACTTATCGTGGTTTACGTTTAAATCATCATTATTGTTTCACGATAAAAGTACGAGTGGTGAGATAATGATTTAAAATAGAGAAGAATGAGGTACAAAGGAAACATATCCTAAGTGTTTTATCTTGTAAACACGTGCCATACAATAAAATGGGTTATCAATCGAAAGAAAAATTACTAGAAAAAGAAAAACGAAGAAGTTTTGCGAGTAAGTGCACCGATTATACACGTAGAAAGAGTGGTATGTGTCGATGACATGGTGACACGAATGGGAAAGAGGAAGAGGTGTACCCTAGAATAGAAAGTATCACATCGAAGTGAAAAGTGAACACCAGAGAATTCCCCTTACATATCAGATTGTAATCTGACTTTAGAGAAGAGGTAGTGTTTGAATATATGCAATTTAGCAAGTAGAGCTGAAGGGAAAGAAAAAAAAAAATATCAGGAGGAAGGCGAGTCTCGTCCAAGGTGTAGGAGGAAGTAATGTGGGTCATAAAGTTCGAGCTGTAAGTTCGTCGTATCTTACAGATCGGATCGGCTGGAGAATAAATGCGGCGAAGGCTTCCCTTCAGCAAGGACCTTCGTACGCGAATTGCCACTGGCAAGTTTTCGTTTTTCTCATATTCTTTTCATCCATTATCTTGCTGAACCGGAACAACATATCACTATTTAAGGCGTTAACACTATAACTCTTAAGGAATATACTCTAAGCGATTAAATAGAAATATACAAGAAAGAGAGAAGCTTTATCCTGGTTGTTAAATGGCAAGGTATTGGCAAAGTACGAAAGAAATATATCATTTCAATTTCTTCGTGATTTCTTTTTCCTTCGACTGATACCTATAATACTGTAAATATGTATCGATGATTTTAACTTTTTATGAATTGCAATATGGATTCATTTAATTCGTCAATGTTGATATTTTGTAAATTCTAATCTGATTTGATTAAAGGATATAAAAACGTTCGATGGATTAATAACAAACATTGCGTCAATTCATTAGTGATTTTTAAGTACTTTGCCAGTATAACCAGCACCAGTCATATCCTATGGTGAACTCGTTGAAACGTGTAGATATATGTGTACGTTTATGCTTCTCTTGTTATTTAGACCGTCTTTTTGTTATTAACTTCTAGTAATTCGGATCCTTACATAGAAGTATACGATACTTGATTTTTAGGCACATTCTTACATGTACATACACATGTGCGTTAAACTATACTGACCCCTGTAAAGCTTCGTGAACCTTTCGTAAACTGCAATATAAAAATAATTTAACTTTATCTTGACAATAGTTTCGCTAAAGAATGGGATAATTTTTATAGGTCACGTTGATGAAAGTTATTTTCACCACTAATAGCAAGTATTCCGTGAATTGAATAACAGCAGTATTTTCGGTAATACATATTGGAAATGTTTGTTAAGTTCAGAAGTATAATATTATAACTGTGTCTTTCAAAACCTCAAGTGTTGCTATCAATGTATAATGTTAGGCCGTAAAAGTAGCTTATTAATCAATCTTTGTCACGCGAATTTCGTGTTTGTTTCCCTATTTTTATTGCTTTCGAGACTCGTTCAATTTTCCAATTTGGAAATTTGTACCTTACCATCGACACATATCGAAGATACTACAAGTAACGATTAAACAATGCGAATGAATACTGACAAATTGATTATACTTGTTCGGTAATTTTCGTCAATCCGAAGGCCACGACGAGGAAAAGCTCCTCAATTTCGGAGTGGCATATATAAAAATTTTTCGAAAATTCGCACATTAGAGGGAAAGCAATTTAGTGGTGGTAATTTAGTTTTTCGGAACAAGTGTCGATAAATATATATTGTTATTGCATTTTGAGTTATACAACACTATGCAAAAGTACTTTTCAACATACGTTTCAAGCAAGGGACCTACTTCACCTGTTAATCCAACAAGTTTTGATGTGCACAAATCAAAAGTGGTCTCCCTCAGTTAATCCGGTCGAATAAAACGGTTGCAGTGCGCTTTGTAAGACGCTTGTAAAAGTTGAGACTATTTTAAGATAGTCTCACTTGTCGTGGCCTTGATAATATTCTCCAACATTAAAGAATTTTTGCAATGTCATTAGCCAAATCTTATAGATTAGCTCTAGTTTTTAAAGAATTCGATTTTCATATGGTTTTCCGAAGTGGTCCCATATGGTTCATATGGTGGTCCCATTTCACGATAAACTCTGCAGTTTGACGCTAAATTGAAAAAAATCCCAAAAAGTGTGACGAAAAACGCGTCTTGCTAGCCTTAATCAATGTTTAAGTATTTCCAGTGTATTCCTAGAAATGTACAGAATCTGTTGCAAACAAAAAAAAAACAGAAACTGTTTAGCATTCATAGCTACAACATAAATCTGGTTGAAATGCTAAAAAAAAAAGGTAATCGAGAGAAAAACAACATTTCAAATTCATGATCAGCAAGGTAAACGCTATAAGAATTGGCAAAATGGAAAAAAGGTTGACGGTCAGTGTAATTGTCATGAGTGCTTTGAGTTTACAGTGCCTGAAATTCAAAGTTTTTACCCTTTAACGTTACGGGACTCATTGTAATGCAAACTTTATCTTACCTAGATCTCTTAAGAATATACTCCCGATTTACTCGAATTATCGCAGAGTAGAAAAGTGTTTAGTAGGTTCATTGAACACGTGTATGCATAGATAATACATTTTTTCGAAGTAGAAGCTAACAACTGTATATCCGCAATGGTATTCCGTTTGTATGAGCTGGCCTCTAAGACTAAATGACCGTAGAATAGAATTTGTGGATATATCTGTACTTGCCGATGGTTATTAGAGTGATTAATCATCATGATATTGAGGCAATTCACGAAGCCCAGCACGTTATTATATAGGTCGAATCGTTATTTATTCGATTATTGGGAGTAATATAAATTTTATTAGAAATAATTTGACTAAGGAGCGAAGAGATTTTTTGTTGATTTTTTATATATTGTGACGTAGAATTTTTGTATTGCGACATGTACACGTACTTACGTATGTGGCGGTTAACCCTTTAAAGGGATATCGGGCCCTACAGTGTTAGAATGATCGTCACTTGTATACTGTACCTTGCGTCATTATCCCACTGATACTATACATAATATTATACAGTATTATGTACTTATGTGTATATAACGCATAATATTATATATATATATATATATACATATATACATATATATGCTGCGTTCAAAGCTATATATTATATGTACAATATATCAGACTAGATAGTGATGGCGGAGGACATCTTTGAATCTTGAGGATTCGTTGACTATAAAATTCCAATCGATTAAAATATAACTATGACACTGAACTAAACTGAAGAAATAATATAGATAATTCTACAAATTTGAAAGAGAAACGAATAACAATAGTTTTTACCGAAATGATATACGACAAACACTTGAAAACTTGACGCGCAATAAACGCAATGCTAAGTGAATGTAATAGTTGCTTTGCTCTCGGAATTAATATAAATACTAATTTCATCATATTTCGTATAGTAAATCTAATCTAATTATCGCTATTATTTTTCTTTAATATTTATCACGGAAAATATTCGGTGTTTAGTAACGTATTCCGGACAGAGCATCACTATTAACAGATCCGAAAAAGTCAAACAGGTCCTCCAAAATCAATTTGTGTTATACACATAGTGAAGTGAGAAGACAACTATCGAGCAACACGCTGTGCATATAACGTAAAACTAATTCGTAGCTTATTCTGTGTCCTTGTAAATGTAAATACATACATATGAGAGGTGCGGATGTCAGAGGGAAGAAGGAAGTCGTCGGCATTCCCTTTCTTCGGACAGGAGAGTGTCTCCGTATGTCTTTTTGCCTATTTGTATAATATGTATCGTCTGTGTGCTGTGAAGCGATGAGAGTTGCGAAGTCAGAGTTTTCATGATGAAAACAGAGACATCTTGCCGGGCGTATGTTTCAGGCTGACACGAATCCAACTTACAGATTAAATGGCGTCATGGACAGTTGTGTTCTGAATGGCCAGGTTCTTTCTGATAATTTTCTCACTTCAGCATGTGCATATATATATATGCATTGTACCCCGCTAACCGGTCGAGGTAAAGTGGCAGGATAAAAAAAAAACGTATAATTCGTACCGATTGCGTTGCTGAACTCTACACGACTGGCCACCTGCGCTATTATATCTGTCTGCTGCGCGCGATAAATACGTATCTTCTAGTCTTTGCGCAATATTTTCCTCGTTGCGTTTCATTGCACTGTCCTATGTGTAGCAATTGCGATACAACCGCATCTTCCGCATGCATATACACTAAACCGTATCTGCGTACAATTACACCATGTATGCAACACACACACACACACACACACACACGCACATACACATAGACACGTACACAGACGCAAACGTGTATACATAAAAAGCGTATACAGATTTTCTGGATCGGTAGATAGATCGAAAAACAGTAGAGGACTTTAAATCTGAAAATAATTAGTAAGTAAATAACAATATACTTTTGTGTAGAGGAAATACGTTTCGGAAAGTTGGCGCTGCACTTGACTAAATCGAAACTGGAATAGGGGCTGGAGTGATTGAGTTATGGAATAGTACGTTGAATAGACGATGGCATAAAGGACATTTCCATTTGACCAGAAAAGCAGTTTTTGGATTAGGCTGTCGTGTATAATTCACGTATACAAATTCAACTTATCCTATCGACTCTATCTTCAAGTTTATTTTGGCCATATTTGTTTGCCATCGAAAACTCTGTACACGCAAACGTATACACGTATACAGGTATACACACGCATACACACAGAGATGTATATATATAGACCTGCGTAACACAGGATTCTATATATGACACGGTGAAGAATATATATGATACATTATACACGACAGACACATGTATGTATGTATATTTAAAACAAACCAAATATCGAACTGCGTATGTACTTGAAATCTATGATATTGTAATGTTGTTGAACCGGTTATTAAAGATGTCATTGTTACCGAAGAATATCACGTGTTGTGCTCAATGACGCACTAAAAACCTCCAATTATAATTCGGTTGATTGTCGAACTCCCCCTTTGCGAATGTAATAGAAACCTAGTATGTTTTGGTACTCGTCGAGGAACATCGGAACATTTGTGGTGAAATTCGTCCGTGTTCATGTTTTAGTGGACCGTATTGGATGAATCGCTGTAGTGTAATAAATATACCAGGAACAAAGCTTTTTGTGGTGTTTATTCGTGAACTTGACTCGGGTCTGTATTTTTATACTTATTATACAACATTTCGTAGATATCTTTTTTCACGTGGTTGGTAATGTACGTATTCGTACGACATTGGAAATTGTAAATTTTGTTTTATACCATTCTATGTTGCTGTTGAAATATTTGTTTTTTCAATTTTCCTCCATAGTAATCTTTGCGAAAAAGGAACATTTTTATTCTTGTTGTCTCCTTATAGGTACATAATTGTAGAAACCAAAAAGTGACAGTCTTATAACTCTGTGAGATAGCTATTTTTTTTTATTAATAACAAATTTAATATGCCTATGCTTATTGAGTTAAAGTCTAATTACAAACATGTTTGTGATATCTCACAAAATGAAATAAATTCATTTTGAACCATCTCAAAAATGAAATTAACGAAATCCAATTGGGTTGATATTTCTGCTACTAACTCATTGAGTTCACAACAAGTGTAATTAAGATTCTAATCGATCAATATTTCATATAAAGCGGCATAAAATTGATTTGACAATACTGAAAGGATTAAAACTGTCCTTTACGTGTGCCTTAATATGCGATCGAGAAATCGAGCACAGAGGAATGATCCAACTTGGAGTCTAATGAAAAATTGGCATTGAAAACGTTGGTAAGAAGAGGGGGTGCAGGGTAAAGAAACATTGATGGGATGTCTGCGGAGCCCAGTGTCAAGCTAACCCTATCAAAGTGTAATAATATTTATATTAGGGCGCGGCTGAGAGGGTAGACAGCGAGGGTGATGCTATTGGGGAGCGAAACATATTTGTGGTGGGGGAAAGGTCGAATGGTAGGGTGAAGCTGCACTCGATAGCTTGGAAACAAGCTGCTGTTATACCACGCCACTTACTCATTTTGGGTATCGATCTGCCGTTGCAACCAGTTTAAATATCGATCATCCGTGCACGGACTGTCTTGCGGTTATCGATTGTTTCTGTCGCTTGCAATTGGCTTACCTCCTTCACACACTTGCTAAAGACATGATTTACAGGACTGCCCTAGATTCGAACTATACCTACTATATACTCTCACTCACGTAAAATTGTAAGAAGCCAATATCGACCCGTTTCTGTTTTTAAACTGGTGTCCTTTGAATAACTGGGGCGCACTATAAATAAAGCGAAATGGGTTGACCAATTTTCTTAGTTACCTAAACAGGGACCGTATTGATCAAAGAGAACTACAAGGGTCTCCAAGTCGAAAGGTTTACGGTAGATGGTAATTTTCAAATCAATCTTCGGATTATCTTTTGTTCGACGAATTTATCATCGGATATTCCGATAAATGCGTATTTAGAACATTGTAAATTTGCCACAATTCGATTCAATTCGCGTTGTTGCTTATTAATTGTTATCGAGAAATTTATAATTACAGAGGCTTTATAATAATATTAATGGCTTTATATTAATGTTATAAGACATTAATGTTATAAGACATAACCGACATTTTATTGTAGAAAATAATTTAGTTAGATTCGAAATTGGTATTTAATTGTCATGGTACCACGCATAATTATTATTCTATTTACGATGCAAGAGCTGGAAATACGATTGTACGATTCTCTGAATGTAAAACAGGAAGACTATCACTGTGTAGTTCCGCAATTAACATAACAGAATTACTAATAGCGTGAGCGATCTCTGAAACCAATCACCCTGACAGAAAAGACCATGCAGTTGGAGTGGCTGGTGCGAAGAGCTCTGGTAATCCCGAAATCCGATTATTCGCCTCATCAGTTCACAACAACAGCAACCTGCGTCCCCAGTATTTAATCAATCTTTCTTTTGCTATCGTATATGTTCGTCTACTACCAGTTACTGGTATCCTATTCCCCTCTTCTACCAACGGTACTTGTTATTCGTTTAACACTATTCTACTTCTTTTTAGAATCTTACGTTAGAGGTGCATTTTTCATGGAAATTTGAAATTTATAATTTTCGTATGGTCATATTGAAACTTACAAATCTTTTAATATTTTATGATTAAATTTAACATAAAAGTAGTTGTATCTTCCTAGAATAGAAAAATGAGGATAAAGGCATTAAAAGTTTGTATTAGGAAAGAAAATAATTCCAAGTTTAATACTCTATCTAACCGTTTGAAATCATATATTGCACTCATCCCAGAGTACATCACTTTCCTTTCTGCAAACTATGATCGCAACATGCAATTGACTTCCCAGCGCAAAGGTTAATGAACCATACGAGTTATACGCAATACATGTCGCGCAATATCCGAGATGATTTGGGCGCGATCTAGGGCAGTCTTTCCTTGAGTTGGGATCAACAAGTTACGCTACATGGCTTAATATGCCGTCAAAGCAATCCGACACAAATCTACCAATCCTTGCGAGACTATCGTAGTATCTAATCTCGTTACCCTTGTGTCTCGCTGGTAGGTATTGCTTTGAATCTCACACGGAGAAATCTGGAAGGGTCAATTAATCGTTGTCTGCCAATTCCAAAGGATCTCGATAACGCGTAAAGAAGCGTGGGACGAAGGTTTGGGGCAATTTCGAGACGCGAGGACCTAATCGAGTTGAGCTGGATCAACCTTCAACCTTCCGACGGCCCTTCTAATGTCCGGTATCTCGTGAATCTGATTTCTTGGCTCGTTTGCTCCTTACACGTTCACACTTCTGATACGGTTCGTTAAATTTTTATGGGATCTGAAAAGATGTTACTGAGAAATTTACCTTACTATTGCCTGAACTTTGAATGTATATGATGTAGTGATAAATTCTTATACAAAGTAAATTTATTAAAAAATCAGGCTCCAAATGCTGCATTCAACAAATAGTTATAGTGATCTTTGGATACATCGGCAATAATTTATCTACTAATTTAATAATAATATTATATATAATCATTTCGGATTAATAATTTAATATTTAATGATAATTTCATTATTTCCGGATACATATTTCCCTTTCTTCGCACATATCGGTTGTGCGAAGATTTCAGGTGCAACCCTCCTCAATAGATGACACGTCCATAAGACCATTCCCCTAGATAGGGGTTACCAAGCTTTGTTGTCGATAATGACAACCGTGTATCGTGCGATTTATCAAGCCGCAGCTTATCCACGTGTCATCGATTGCAAAGACGTGGAAGACTCGCACCTCTTGCGAATGTGACAAATTGTCGGTTCGCAAGAGGGGTGAGTCCAGAACACCTCGGTCCACGCCTACATCTGTTTCCGCGCTAATACTTTGTATAACTTCTATTGTCTGCAATAGGGGACTACGGTCACAATGAAGGGAAGAAAAAGAGCTCGCGCCGCGAAGATATATGTCGGTTCACCTATAACGTGCACACAATCAAAGCTGAGCGCTATAAATAATATCGCTTACTCTGTATCTCTTAAATTGAAGGTCTCATACTGAACATTACACATTAAAATTGTCTATTGGTAAATCGATGTTAATTCTTATAAACAAAAATTTATTATGAACTAGAAGATTTCATCGAAGAAACTTTCTGCACGGAAGGAGGTCGTTTCGATTCATTTGTAGGAAAGAATAATGCATTATTAGAAAGACATTTGTGTCCAGAGGTAGTCAGGAAAGTTAAAGATTAATTCTGTACGATATTAATTGTCCGATGGTAGGACACAATCATCCTTTACACGCATGGAACTCTATTTGCTATTCTTATCACTTTTCCCTGACAGTGGCTACGATAATTTACGAGGACGACAATGCTGACAAATTAAAGTCTCCAGGAACTGAAATTGAAAACTAATTTTACTCTCAATTCTAACAAAAACGTAATATTTATTTGCAATAAGTTAAAACTAATTATAGTGTATAAATAGAAATGCAATGGTGCAATTGACAAAGAATCAACACCATCTACATTCAACTATTGTGTTGACATAGTGGATTCGAGAACGGATTCGTGTACCTGACGTCTGGATCAAAGTATGGTGTACACGGAGAGAACGTTACACCCTTAAAGAGGGAATCCACTTATAAATAGTAGACCCTGGCCAAGTATCCCCTCGAGCGGTACAATCCGCGTGCCCTATCTGCCTCCAGGAAATGCTAGCTTTTCCTTTCTGGCCGAACCAGTCGCACCAGGGAAGTAAGGTTGGGGAACGAGTAGCTGAAGAGGGCAAGGCCACGAGGTACCGAAGTAAGAAGGGGGATGGAGAGGTTGATAGTCGTGGCAATGCAGCGGTCGAAGTTCGGGGACGCCGTAACAAACGCGGATCGTGTAGGGGGGTTGCCGAGATAAAATGAGATCGTGTCTAGCAGCTACGTATAAGGGTGCAAGACAGATGCGGAAATAAATTGGTACATCGTGCAGGAAGAATGCATCGATGAACAATTCTCTGGCCCAAGATTCATGATTTTTCACGTACTAATTTCAATTACGCGTTTTTAACAGTAATAAATTAATGAACGGATGAATCATTGAGTTTTAATCAATTGAATAATCTCGTACAAAATTCAAATAATTACAGTCAAATTATTTATACAATCGATTATTTATATAGACTATATCAAATCGTATCACTTGATTAAACAAATCGAGAGTACACGAATAATTATGATTGAGAAATTTCTGGTAAAACATTTTCTAAAGAAAATTCAAATGTCAGGTAAAATCCGGGCGGAAGATAATTTACAGAAAAAACTAAGGTACTGAAGATTAAAAATTCTCTTTAATCCGAAATCTGAACCGGCTGCAATTACGAGGTGCATCGGGTTGAAAGAGCTTTTGCTTTGCACCTATGTCGAAGTCTGAAGAAAGAAGGCAAAAGAATGCAAAAAAGGACGAGGGATAAGAGAAAGGGCTGTACAGGAGTAACAGAGAAAGGAAAGCTCAAGTGAGATTTTCAGACAAAGGCCTGCGCTTGAGTGGTTGCTCACGGCATTGTTGCCCTTTACCCTTCGCATTGAGCTACCCGAACAGAGGGCTCCCACTACTCGAACCTACAGGAAACACTTTACGCGCGACCGGAAGTGCGCTCGTTTGCCGCTTCCCGTACGACTCATATAGACGTGAGCCTTTGGCTTGTTTCATTTGTTCGTTAGACTATCTGCGGATAATCGGAACTTGCCTCGTTAAACGAAGCTATTTGAGGTTCAGTAACAACAAGGTATTTCACATTTTCTTCTATACTATAATATTCAATATCGGCATGTATTTTCTTTATTAATATGAAACAAGAACTCTCGTGAATTCTAAAATAACAAAAATTTTTATTTATTTTACTGTTTTTAACGCGAGACGCAGAACTATGAAACTAGAAAAATATAATTTGATACAAATGACATAGAATCGATTGCGTTGTATTTATGCATAATTTGCTCATCATTTCAATTACTATTACTATTGCATTTAAATTACTATATTTAACTGTTCGTAAACGCAACACGTGAACGTATTACGTGTATCAGATTATTGAAATTTGTATTTAAATACTAAAATGGATACTAGAACATTCCACAATGTTACACAATGAGAAATAATACTCTAAGCAGCATATTATTTTGCAATAGTCTATCTTCGGTCTCGAAAACTATACAATAGGATTTTGTGGATTACGCATGCACCGTTCTACTGTATGAATATACCAAGCAGACTGACACCCACGATGGAATATGGCGCATTGCAATGAAACAATTCTATTCAGCGTGTTGCGCAATTTGCTAACGATCCCAAATCATTACACGAAGCCTCTTACTCTCTCTCCAACTGTCAGTCGTACTCTCTTGCGATATGTGCTCACAATGCAAAAAGTTGCATGTATGTGTTGCGTACAATGTAAGAACTCAGTAGTCTAATCGGTAGTTTGCAATATTTTTCGTCCCACTGAACTGGTCATAAAACTCTGCCACTCTACAGAAACATAACATAGATTTTGCAAGATCTGCCTATTTCAATAGTCAACGGTTAATGGATTTTCTTGATTAGTTTGTGCAATTGCAAAGGTTCGCCAGTGGAACTAATGCAAATTGTCAAAATCGATGGAATTTACTTTAGTATAATGCACCAATTATAGTTATATAATTGTTGATAAAGACATTCCAACGATCTAAAATGAAAATCGCAACAAATTTTCTGGGGGTTGGATTACTTTTTTTCTTGTCTATTCGTTGTCCTCCTAGGGAAGCAATTCTGGATATAAGCCTTATAAATAAAATACAAGGTTCTGCGGTACACATGTACCAGACGACATCACTCACCAGCTACACCCTCTAGCAGTAATCGTTGGAGCTTTTCCTACCCTCCTTATGCCTTCACTTCTCGTTTCCTAGCACCATGTTGCGTAATGGGTAATAGACTGATCATAAAACGGTATTAGCGCCTATGCCATATGCCATATGACTAGCAAAATTTATTCTAGCATAAAGAAAACAATTAAGTAATATGTTCGTTCCATGTAAAATTGATCATTTTTGGCAGAATGTCCTCCGATTTTGATGCAATTAAAGGACCACCATTAATAATAAGATTCTGTATGTGTAAAACACATTCTTTTACTATACACAAATATATATATTTTTAAAACCCAAATTTATAGTTTATTAGTGTATCAGATTTGAATATTGAAGAATTATTGTTTCACAATTCTTTTGAGAGAAAGAATCTGTCTGGAAGAAAGTGTTGAGTTGAATGCTATGGAAAATACAGGGAAGAAGAGTTCCAAGGTATTGACGAAAGTAAATTGCTCACACCGGGGCAAGAGACGAGCGTTTTGCAAGGTTCTGATCAAAGAGCTCATTCGCTTTTTCAAGGACGATGCATCCTCTTTCAGGGAGTCACCCTTGAAAGTAGCAACGGCTAGAAAAGCTTTTTATCGAGCTTAAAGAAAAACCACGGACGTGATCGTGCAAAGGCGAATAAAGGTCCAGGAGGATACGTCCCCTTCCTATTTTCGTCTTGCCTAAGGCAGCACCGTACCTCTATCCAACCCCATGATGTAATACTGGGTCGGCAGGGTGGTCGTCGTAACGACGCATCGTCAGTTAATCAAGTCGTTTCGTTCGGTCGCTGACCGAATGAGGATTTCCTACGAACCACCATCGATTTCCTTTTGTCCTACCTTCATTCTCCAGTTCTTTCTTATCCCAGCAATTTCTGAGCTCCAGCAAATCACAGTTTTTTTTTTCTTTATCTCTCTCGATCTGCTGGTGGACTGTAGCTTTAAGTGGCCAGCTCGAATACTTTAATCTGGAAGTTTTATAGCTAACACCTTAAATGAATTGCCTGGTTTTACACCCTTCACGATCATGTTCGTGTGACATAAAACGGACACAGTTAACCATCTAGACTTACAGTACTCTTTAAAATGTTATCGGTAAAATGATGAAAATGAAACGGAAATGAAATTTCGAAAGTGGAAGAGGTATACAGTGTTCAATGGTGTATGTCATATGTTACAATTATTTAATACATGAAACTTTTTCTTGCTAAGCTGGAAATATTATGTTGAAATTGACATTGACAAAAAGGTAACGTGACTTTCGCGTTACACGAATAATATTCACAACAATAGCCTAAGCAAAAAAAAATAAATTTTTGGATCTACTATAAATGCACATATTTGTGCTGTAAGGTAATATACGTTCATCATTGATAACTATTATGCGTTTCTTTAGGAATCTGACACAAAGCTAATTAAAGTGAGATTAAAAAATTCATTCCCTTCAGAAAATTTGTTACAACTGGCCAAAACGATTAGTGTCCAAAGAACCGGTCTTATAAAAGAGTTAACAGCACAATTTTCCACAATTACGAAGGTTTTTCCCAACCACGGGCGGTTTGTAATTAAGCTAGGCGTTCGGGCTGAAAATTAGTTAATAGGGAAAGGGCTGCCTAATCTCGCTCAGCTACCCTGCTTTGCTGCGCATGCCTGGCTCTCACGTTAAAGAGCGGAAATCCCGAGAATTTTTATTTTTGAAACAGTTTATTATATAACAGCCTAAATGATAAAATATTTTTGCTAAATTAATTAGTTGCAATTTATGAGAAATTAGATTCATTGTTTGTATTATATCATTCAATTACTGATAGATAATACTAATAACGGTCTTCCATAATTGACTAGCAAATGGATCATTAACGTACCAATTAGCGTTTTGCCAAAAGTCCCAAAGTTTATAATGAATATTTGAATTCGGTCTAATGGTGACGTAAATGGTCACATAATTCAACCAATAGCAATAATATGTTTACGTATTACTATTAACAAGAATCTAGTTATTTAACGGTATTGAAAATACCTGTTCGAATAGAACCGAATCTTATATTGTCATATGTGGTACTAACCCCATATTCAGTCAGCGCAAATACGCCTGCCATTTGCGCATCGAATTAAAGCGAAATAAATCATAAATATTAAACGAGGCTTTCAGTCGGCAGATTAGGAGGGTTGGTGAACCCTCGTCCTCCAGCTTTTTGCCCCTGCACGAGCTACGTACCGAAGTCCAGGAAATTGTAGAAGTCCCTTCCTTCCTCGAACGCGAACTAGCCCCGGGGAATTTCAATGACAATGCAACACAATGAAGACGTATTTCGCGTACTCTGAGTATAACCGCTAACCACTGACCAGTACTTTGCTGACCTTGAGATCAAGGGAGCCACGTCAGACGCATTCTTCCACTCACTTGACCAACCTCGAAATCTCATAAGTGGGTTAGTTAAGGATTTCCGGTATTTCCTTCGGTTCCCATAGATTTAAAGCTCTGTCAGTTTTAACAAGAAGCAGCTTACTGACGCATTAGAACCAATAATATTTAATAACGTTATAAGTGGAAAGCAGAAAAGTTACTTTCGGTTTAATATTATTTATTAGCATATTACTCTCACTTGTAGATTTAATGTGTTTATAAGATCATTTGCTCCGAAGAAAGTTCAACTCATACATAAATAATTCTTCTAAACGTTTCTCTCTAAAATCGTATTACTATTTTAACGTACGATTTAACATGTTTTATTCACTCAAAGTGAAGATGAGTTTAAAAAACACTCTCTCCTACTACAAGGCTACGTGAATTTCTCCTCTGGCACTTGCTTAACTCCAATAGATAGGAAGTTGTCTAACTGGGTCTAGATGTCTCGTTTCATTGACAAAAGCACTAGTTGTCGGAAGTTCATCGACAAACTGCGATAAGGTTTCAGTAACACAGGAGGAACGAGAATTTACAAGCAAAGGCGGTTCCGGTGAATCGTCACCGTCATTGTACCAGGAACAATGCTCGATAGAAATGCCTTCACCCTCCTATCCGGTTGCTTGCCATCAGGCAAAGGCTAGGGGAGAGAATTACCCCCCGCATTAACTCGCGTAATTGAGATTTATTAATCCGGAGGCCGCTTGGTGGCCACCACGCAAATCTATCCTTTTCCGGCGGGGCGAGGTTCTCTCCTAACTTTATTATTATTGCAGTAAGATATGAATTCACGTTTTTGATCTCGAATGATTTTTTCGTTATAATCATCATAAATTAAAGCTCTTTTAGTCGTAAAAGTAAAAGTGTCCTGAATTGTAATTTCGTCTACTCTCTTTTAACAATCCATCGTTATAGCTTCAAAACTTTTCTTATAAATTCATAAACTGAAGATGAAGCAGTTTATTATCATTTTATAAAAAATCTTTCTAATCAAACTGCGAATTATCCTGTATACTTAGTGCATTGAATTTGTTAGAAAATAACATTAAACACATCGACTAGCATGAATTCTTGTTTGTTATAATTGTAAAATAGAATCGACAAGTTTCTTCGTCTTTCGTTCTTCAATTATATTATAGTGGATTCTCGAATATCTACTGATTAAATCTGGTCCCATTGCTAGTGGTAATAGAAAGTAAACGAAACGATCTATCATCGGGTCGTTTAATAAAAGCCACGGCTATAACTTAGGACGTTTGAATCTTGTAGCTTAAGGCAGCGGTCGCAAAGATTAAGACACACTCGTTGGCAGAAGTTGAACGCTTAATCCTGCAATATGAAACCCCCTCTGTGATTTACCCTCGTGACCATCTACCTCACGCTACATTATTCCATCTTCTCATGTATACAGCTAGCCTTGCTTATGTTTATGTAACGGTGTTAAAGAGACTGTTTTAAATAAACGGTTTAAGGCGTTGAGAGAAGGATATTCGATACATCTATTACCTGAAGAAGGTTTAATAAACTGATCATGTCTTTTGATTCGTCTAACTTTGAGGACTAGACACAAAAAGCAGGGTCCTAGTTAATATGTAGCTCTAATAGAATAAGGAATGTTTGACAATAAATTCTAAGATACTGGTATTATTGTTGCAGAGGGATGGCGAGACTCAGTGTTAGGGGCCCCGCGTCGTTTATTGGTGACTCTCGGCAGTCTCTCCAGGGACTCGGCATGTCCTGCTACGGTAAGTCAACATTTTTTTTTCTTTATCAGCAGAAATGCGACGGTCAATAAGTGTTGTATTTGTCCGAACAAGTGTCGGCCATTGTAATTCTGAACTGAAAGAAAGGGGGGGAAATAATTCCACAAGGTCCTCTTCGTAATAACATCAACAACTTGTACTTATATGTGTCTCCGTATTTGTACATGTATGTATATCTGTGCTTGTGTGATCACAACACTAACAATTTACTCATTAATATACCGTGCGATTATTTAGACACCATTGTCTTTGTTTTGCAAACAATGCAGACATTGGATGATCTATATAAGTTAAGAAACATTTTTAATAACTTTTATTCTTATAAATCATGTTTTTTTTATTATTCTTCTGAAATATGCATTGTCTGGTATTTCACCTGAGGCGAGACGAGGGGCGCGGACCTTTCCTCCTCTCACAAATGTAAATTGAGTCACCCTCGCGCATTTTGGCTTCGCTAAAGCAACGCGATCCTCGCCGAAAACCCGCTTCAGGCAAAATATGCAAACGACACACAAGTCTGTAAGATACTATCCCATTGCCACGTAACATGAGAGTAAGGGATAAAATTTATTGCGAAAAAATCGACGTTCAAAAGCTCGTTCTAGATTCTTGAAGATGAATAATGAATTTCCATGATTCATTGCGGTTTGATGAGAAGATGCAGACCTGATTTCGAGAGACGTCGACTATGTAAACGATTTTACATTTCTTTGACGTGTGAACAGATGTTGAAATAATCTCTAAATTATATTGAGATTTAGAAATTGTACCAATATACCATCCATACTGACATGCATATACTGTTTAATTCAGTAATGAATAATAGAAACTTTATCGATAACAATGTAAGAGGAGCTGTAAATGTTTCTTTGATTGGAGCCGGAGCTTAGTCTTCAAGTTACATTTTTAACGTTAACTATATCGTTAAATCTTTTTACTCTTCTACTAAGGAAACTGAAAGTTGGATAAGCGTCAGTCCAGGGTAGCGTGAAATTTTTGGCCAGACTGTTTCCATTCGTGTTAATTGACAGCAGGGCGTGGTACACCTGGTTTGCTAATCGATATCAGAGACCCCAACGGTCACGTATTCCACCCTTCGGCCGCTCTCTGCCCTCGACTCGGCTATTTTTCTCTCTGGCCGCTTGCTCAATATCTCATTCGTTGAAGAAGTAACGTTTTTGCTTTACCTTGGTTCCTTCTTCCAAAATTTAGTATATTCCGTGAAAAGTGCATCACATCAAGGATATGGCCGCTACTAAAAGTCTCGGTAGAAGATGAGAAACGTCTGAAAATTTCATAATAATCCAATATCTGAAGCGACAGCCGGCAAATGTATGTGCCACCGTCTTTATTCTCACCCTCGGGAAACCTAGCTTCCGAAAGTAATTTCCTTATGGATGCCCCAATCTTCATCCCTCTGGGTCCTCGTACAAAATAAATGCACAGTGAGTGCAAAGTTGTATTGCGAGTTGATGGAATGTTCCCAAGACAACCAGATTCTTTGGTTTGTTATAGATATATATAACGGAATAAATTTAAATAACAAAAACGAGGGATTAAGACATGTTGAATATCAATCTAAGTTAATAAAGATCTAATTAAAAAACAAAAATAAGGTTTAACTGGATGAATAAACTTTTCTTGTTACTGCGAATTCTCGAATGTTTTATAAATTCTATTTCTGAATTAATTTTACTTGAGATAATTAAATCAATAAGATAACGGTTACCTTTGAATTTTATAGAAGGATTAAATAAATTTTATCCTATACGTCAAAAAACGTAAACCTCGCTTACTAAATATACTTACGGCATTTAATATAGTTAACTGAAACAGTAGTAGGGGAACGTGAGTAAGGAAAGCGAGTAATATAGGGGATCCTGTTAAAGCTGAGCCGCAAGCCCACTTATTCTAGCTGAACGGACGAGAAGCCTATCTACACTTCGACCCCTTACACATAGCGTTCGGGTGCAGGTATGAGAATATTCAAAGGGAGATTGTGTGAAATAAAATGTGATACGTAACAACTGACTATAGATTATTAATACAAAAATCTAGAAGAAACTATTAATCAAGCAAACACCGTACAAAACACTATTCTACTTTTGCAAAAATCTTGCACTATGTTTATTTAATTTGATCTGCTAAAATAACTCCTTCGTTTTCTTTCACTCCTGTTTAATTAACGGAAGTGCATCGATTCAGTTTATCTGTGCGCTTCCTTTTTTTAAGGATGCACTGTCACCGACAATCCATATATAACACATTATTCTAGGATCCGATAGTGGCTAATTTATTTAAGAATCGGGGCTGACCTGGAAAGGGTGGCAGTTGCTTGCACTATGCGTGAGTCACGTGGCACCTACCAAAACCGCTTCTCTACTGACATGAGTATATTATACCCCCAAAAGTATATTCTTCATTACTCACGATGACTCGTTGTTTTTTCCTTTGGAAATCGTGACTCGAAGATTCGAGAATCTGTTTCGTACAAATTTTTCCCTGTATAAGGTGAAGTAGCTCTGATTGTGGCTGATTTATATTTTATTCTTCCACTAGATACCTTGATTCCAAGGAAATTAAACGATAAATACTTATCGATACTTATGAAAACAATTTTAATATTAACTCCAGAATTAAAGGAGACATCTCAAAAGTAGATGAAATAAGTAATGAGTAAAATTTGTAACATTTCTATTTGAATATTATTTCATACAATATATGCATGTAAAATTATTGCATGTAGAATTTGTGACATTTCTATTTGAAAATTATTTCATACAATATATGCACTTACAGTTAATCAATATCCTTTATAGTACTCGATGTTGCTGGCAATCTATAATTAACGAAAAAGCTGACCGCTATTCAATTAGCAGAGTGGTTAGATGTCTAAAGTACTGCATCGTTAATTACGATTTTTCGATGTGACAAGTATCCTCGAACGGGTCGGTTCATTTTGGTTAATAGGCATGATCAAGGGAGAAACAGGGTGGGAGTAAAGCTTGTTCGACTTCAAAGCAGACCGAGTGTCACTAACTAAACTCTCCGCGTTACAGGGTGGGGAGTTTGCCATTTCCAATCTGAGTCCATTTCGTGATTAAGTGTAAACTTCTGAAC
Organism: Trypoxylon attenuatum; assembly: GCA_963989405.1. NCBI lineage: Eukaryota > Metazoa > Arthropoda > Insecta > Hymenoptera > Crabronidae > Trypoxylon > Trypoxylon attenuatum. Next base: position 11,834,268 of record OZ022489.1, on the reverse strand, counting down.
TTGTTCCGCAGGACTCTCGCAAATAGACGCAATACACGTACCTCTTTTCTGTACCCAATGATTCAAAGCTACGTTCTTCGATAAGTACTCTATAAAAGTACATATAATATGTATGATTTCTGCAATAAGAATTTGGGTAATTATTTTAATTATAATAATTTCATATATAGTTTGTAGAATTCTCAAAAAAGTAGCATCACTGACAGAATTCCTGAAATTATATCATAGTAACCTGATTATTGTTTGAGTTATGTATTGGATATCTTAAGTGTTAGCTAATACTTTTTTCGAAAGCGAAAAGCACCCTTTGAACGCTTGTAGCCAAAATAGAAGCACCACGATAAAATGAGGAACCCAGGAAAGTGTGAGTTGCGGGGTAGGAGCGATATCAAGTTGCTAATGGTGTAAACCAAGCAGGCCGACGTAAAAACGCGGAAAGGGATAATTGAAAGGAAGACCTGAAACCTTTTGTTATTTAAGGACCTTCCCAAACTTTTCTTCTCTCATAAATTGACTCGCAGTCCCATCTTAATTGTTCGCCAAATTACTTTCTTACGTTAAAGTGCTTGAAAATTTATCGTTTCCGATCGATGAACGATTCCTTTCTTTCTTTTCGTTTTCGATTAATCGACTCCTGGAATTGAAACTACTACAATAAGTAACTTGAGGTTCCTAATTCGGATTTTAGAACGAAATTTAGCGCATCTTTTTGCAAATAGATTTCCTGAAGATTTGCGAATACACAGGTTCGTTAAGCGCAAGTCAGGAAAATTGCGAGTATAAATTCGAGTGGTGCGGCAAGTATACTCTCACAGGGGTCAAGTTCTCGGTCGCCTCATTAGAAACACGAGCAGCGCACAATTCCCCACCGGCTCACTCTCCAATTACTCTTCGCCCGATCCTGGTTCCTGGTTCAAGCCAAGTTCACCTACAAATGCAACGGCGTAGGCAAACCTGACGAATATCCGGCACGTGTCTCCTACGCTTATCTTTTACCCTCTCTCTATCAGATTACATAGGCCAGTTACACGATTTTTCTACCTATCAAGTCATGTTTTGATTGTATATCGTCTAATTGTTAAATTTAATTAACTCAATCTGTCGTTGTTTAATTATCGCTATTTAATTATCTCAATGGAAAAGATGTTGATATTATTCATATAATAAAAATTGCCATCGATACTTTTCATATTCTATTCAATTTTATTATTCAATCTTATTGCAAATTTATAATTAATTAAATTGTAAATTGAATTATCAATTTTTATAGTTTTCAATTACGACCTATGAACTTTTTATTAATTTAATCACTGTTGGATCACACTCGAATGGAATTGAATGACATTTAGTTTAATTGGAATTAAATGGAATTGAATCATAGTAAATATGCTCAACATAATAATAATGATTATTCGTTCACTGGCTAACAAAACTTGTTTGCGTTTCAATATTAAAAATTTTAGTATTAAAAGTCAACCTTACAATTCGAATTATATCTTAAAATCATAAAAACTCGCTCCATCTACGCCGCTGGTGGAGCAAAACCCTTGTCACCTCTGCCCTCCCCTTTGCACACAAAGAGTTTGCACGCGTCGCTCACGCAAAATCCGTAATTGCTTCGCACGGTTGCACACCAGCGACTGTTTGCCAATTTGTCCGGTTTTGTCGGTGTTTACACTCTGTTGGAAATGCCGTCCCCGCATTTGCTTTTCCGTCAACCGCGCTCACTGAAAATATTGAATTATTTTAGATTACTGGACAACAATTGGACAATCGATATTGCGACGTTTGCGCAAATTTGTACATTGTGGATCTTCCGAGAGGGTTATTCATGTTTTAGCTTGGGTAAATATCTTGATGAACTGTAACAATGCACATACAGTTAAGCACTTGTACAAGAAACAATTTTGCAATTGCATTTCAATTATAGTCAACAGTCAAACTTTTATCAAATACAGTATCAATGTTATCTTTAACGTTCCTCTCGTAAGTTGTGTAACAGTGCAAAAAATTAAGGTAATTGATTTCCAATAAAGAATAATTCAATTACATGAATTAATATTAATAATTAAATTTATTGTAATGATCAACCATTATTTTGAAGCTTGTGTTTCCATCTAACTACGAATAAAGCCAAGAATAAAAAAGAGAAATAAACATTAAAAAATGTTAAATCCCATTAGTCAAGTTTATAAATTGAAGTTGCAAACTAAAGAGTAATCAGCTACGCTTGACTAGTCATATCACATTTACGAGGGGAAGAAAACGAAGATGAAAATTTACTGGACTGTATCTCGTCTCGCAGTTAAGTTCGTTACCACCGATGAGGCATTTTATTCGTCATCTCAACAGGATTCCGTCTTACATCTAGTGAAGGCTAAGGTTCCTTTGATCATTGCCGCGCAGGAGCAATTCGCGCCAACTTTCACAGTCTCGACGAACGGACTCTCCCTCTTAGCGTGCCAGATTCGAGTCAAGGAACTTACTTTTCGCTCTTACCCTCGCATTCGCAGACGCAGAGTATATTAAAGCGGAGGCTAGAGTACTCTCAAGGGACAGTCACGATTATACGAAAGACGTAAGCCTATTAGCCGAACAGGAAAAATTAAACATCTTTACGCTACCGTGACAGGTCATAAATTAGACAGAATAGACCCTAAAAAGGTCATTCATAAATTCAGATAAGATACAATATCTCGAACAAGGATTGTTAAAGTATTATTCCCAGGTTAAATTGTTATTAACGTAAAGAATTAGCAAATTTTTATTTAACTAATTGCATACAGTTATTTAGTGCAAGATGAACAATCGTGCTATCATGAACTACGATGCATATCGAGATCATAACTAACAGTGTGACACATTCAGCACAGCGCCTATCTATTAGGAATCTACATAAATTTCAAATAAATTTCGAAGCCTGATCCCCCAAAATCGTGCAACATAGCCAAGCATTTTATTCGCAATAAATAATTGTTGTTTGAAAAACATGTTATTTTAAATAACTGATGTCCAGTAAAAATATTAAACCGTTCACATATTGCAGAGTTAGTACTGATTGCGAGTCTACAGGATTACGGCTTTAGTACTACAACCCTATTTGCATATCAAAAGTCAAAAGAATACGAGATTCGTGAACATGATGTCAATTTAGAGACCGGACGTTTATCGATCGGAAAGTCAATTGAGTAAAGAAAGAGAAAGAGGAGGATGCAACATAACTGCAAGGGAACTAGTTGGGTACTTTTTATCGATGCAAAACAGTACAGAGGGTCGTAGCAATTAAGAGATAACAAGGCGCCCCCGCGTCACCCCTCCAATTAGTAACACCAAGAACTCCCGCTCTTACCACACTCAAGCCAGGAATAACCCCACTACGTATCCCTCGATCCATCACTGCACACCATCACCATGATCTTCGTCCTTCTCGTCTCTCCCGTCTCTTCCACTCTTTTATCACCCTCATCTTCCTCCCTCTCTCCCAAAAACCCTGTTTCTCTCGTTCTCCCTCCTAAACAAGTTAGTTCATTATATCTGTTATGTTTGTTCATGAAGACAATTTATCTTTCTGTGTCGAAATTCATCAATTTTCTCGGTATATTTTTTAACGTTATATTTATCTCGAAATCATTTTTGAATTATTTAACTGACCAGTGAGAACAGGTCTCCAATTTGCTACAATATTTTTAATTCCGTGTGTTATTATTCATTTTATTTTCATGATAAACGTCTCTTTCTCTGTCTCTTTTGTTACGTATTCTTATTGTATGTACCGAATCGATTCTGTTTCCTACCCGTGACTTTGTGACACATCTCTGTTACCATTCGTCGTCCTCTCTATCCGTCCGATCTTTGCCCCAGCTTTCTACCCCCGCATTGAGGTTCCCTGGCCTGTTTGCATACCATCGTAGTCCACGGGGAATTCAGCGAGGGATTGCTAGGCGCATACCTTCTGATGGAAGGTACACATTATACGCTAGGCGTTCGTGCCAGCATGGCTGAAAGCGCAGTTTAAGGAAATTGAGCGCATGCAAAACTTCCACACGAAGGAAATTCTCTGTTCGACTTGATCACTTCGCAAAATGGTATCATTTATTTTCCTTATCTAAGGAAAGATCTTACGATATGCTATGTACAGTATTTAGCCTTGCCGAGTACATTAATATCCTGTATTCCTGTTGACTATAAATAATTTTAATGCAAATACAGTTTAAAGTTGATTTGGAATCAATGTACAATTGATACACTTGTTACGTTAATTGTTTCTTCATAATAACGGATTTTACATTGGCTGTAGTACGTGAAAACGTATAAGAATTCTTTACGGGTGTCCGCTATAAATATTACTGTTCGACTCTGTTATTATCGAATTGGACAAACGAGGGTATTTGATAGAAACCACTGAGGCGTTGGCGTCGCATTGGAATTATACGTCATCTCTGCTGCGTTTAATATTGATCAAAATATTTTTAGAATACTCATCGCGGAATTGACTGTTTGTTTGCGCGAATTTCTATTCTTAAATAATACCAATTAAACAATTATGGAGATCGTAGTTTTCCAAATATAAAATTCTGTGTAATAATGTAAGTGTTACGGATATTCATATTTTTTCCACCATTTTTTATCATCAACCAAAGCTGTCAGATTGTATTTTACATGTATACAATAGTACCTTACAAATTTCTGGCGCGTGTTGCGGTCGTGATACATATTAAAGTAGAACTCGGCGTGTAATCCGTCAGATTGATACAACGATATCTCCTGACAGATAAATCCGACAGAGGTCTAGGATCGAAGGATTCAAATCCAGGTATCGGAACGTGGTCCGATAAGCCGTTTCAAATAGAGAAGTTGGGAGATATTCGTAAGCCTGGCGCATAAAAGTCGTTAGCAGAATTTCGAGCGGTGCATAGCAATGAACCCTGAAAAGGAGGGGGGCAGGAAACCTCTTGGGAATCGAGACACCCGTTATATGAAGAGCCGGAGGAAACGAGCGAGAACGGGCTGTACCACCTACCAATGTCGAGAAGGGTGCCGTCGATCCTCGGGACAAAACTGACTCATGCCAAGCTGCATAATCGAACTCGTTACGACCATTCTCTGAATTCGTTTCGTGCCTCGAATAATCGATCGTTTCGTGCCTCGTTCTTGCGAATTTGGTTTAGCGCAACCAGAAAATTATCGCTACTAACCGCCACCTGCATCGGCTTATTCTGGGTATTTCAGTTTCACTTACTGATTACTATCATTTTTTAGCAAAGGATATTTCAGTGCGCAAACCTTAATGATGAATCAATCTTACGTTCGTCTCGGATGAACTTTACTAGATTGTAACATGAATATGGAATGTATGCATACACTTGATTATAAGTAGCCAAAAAAAAAAATGCATAAATCTCCGAATTATCGTTTATTAGGAATCTCTTGTTTAACGGTAACAAGTTAATTCTTTGTTCGCCTTCTTCGATAATTATCTAATGATTATGTAACGCATAAGTTTTTTAAATAATTCCTAGTAGGACTAATGCTCGTGGTAAGTTAAAAGATTTATATAAATCTTGATAAATGCACTTTCAATTACTAATGGTACAAGAATCATTTAAAACGCAGAATTAATATTGTATCGGTAGTAGAATTTAAATTCGAAAGATCAATCTATTACTGTAAACAGGTTTTGTTGTTTTTATGGTTGTACAAAGTTGTTACAGCACAGAGTGTAAGTAAGATCTTAATAATATCGAAGAACCATAGCAGAAAGTGAGACAAGAATTCTCTCTCAAAACGCGATAAAGTTTTTTCTCCCCTTTTTCGTTTTCCTTACGCGCTATTGTATTTCTCCGTCTCTGTTCAATGTCTAAGAATGGTTCGGACTGAAAAAAGAGCACAGTTCTCGTCCGGGTTGCAAACTTCGGCTTGTTAAGCCGGCAAAAGGGGATTCTGGTCAACCAACCGTGTCGATCTTAAGGGTCCTTATGCCGGCAGACACGCTTCGTTTCGCAATTGATTCTTTATTTTACATCACTATGTTACCGTAAAGACCATCGAGCACTAGCAATTACTACGGGACATTGAACGTATGGCGGAACTCCCCCAGACTCTCTCGAATCGAACAGTTCTCTCGATTTTTCATCTCAACAGTTGCAATTTAAACTTCTTGCCAATATGATTTCATTTACAGTTGCTTGTAATTCTAATAACCGTGCGTATATTTATCACGATAATTCATATAATTTAACACCTTACAATTTAATTTGATTAACTGTACTCGTTTGATACAGAATCAAGGAAAAAATATGTTGAATATAATTTATCATTACAAGGTGTTTATGTTACTGTACTTTAAATTTGCTGTTAATGTATTATGTACATAATCGTAAAATTATTTTTTGAACTGTAAAGTAATTTGCAATATTTTGATTTTTCAGAAGGAAGAAATTCTTCCAAGACTCCCCGTTCCAAATTTAGAAACTACCATGCAAAAATATTTGGCCCAGGTCGAGGTAGTGGCCCCAAATCATTTGGAAAGGACTCGGGGTTTGGTGAGGACTTTTCTTTCTGGACCTGGCCCAAAACTCCAACAACGGCTTCTGGAACGTAGACAGAAAGTAACCAATTGGGTAAGCGGTAATTGTATCTTAATTAAAATAGTTTATATGAGGAGTATATATGTTTCCATGTTTTTATCCATGGTATACGTAATAATCTAAAGAATCAACGAAGTACCAGGAATGCTATTTTTGCTCACAATATATCTTGATAGATTGGAATGAGGAAGATAGGGATCTTTATATACAGAGCAAATACTAGAACCTTAAGCATACGGAGTGAGGTATTTATGGAGGCGTAGCAAGAGCCCATATGTGCTCTCTCCCTTCATCAAACATTAACATTTCTAGACGTGGCTTCGGGATCGTCTAGAATTCAGCAACTAGAAAACCTCTAGAGTATCGACCATGTGCTTCTATGAAATATGAAAGATGCGTCTGTATAATATATCGGTGAATTTTCGAGTGATCAAAATGTGGAACGGCTATCGAAACGTTTATAGGGTACGAGTGCTATTGCTAAATTCATCTACAAGTTAGAAGTGCAATGTTAAATATTTTAGATGTTGCGACACTGGCCCCATGGAAATCTGTACTCAAAATAGAATCCATGATTACATTAATACTGGCAATAATGAAAAAGAAAGAAAGCGCTTAAATTGTTAATAAATATTCCCTGGGTAGAAGCATCGTATACAAGAAAATCGATATCGCAAAAAAACGATCGAAGGTTGCCGTACTAAAGTCGAAAGAGGGTCCCATTTTTAGATGTTGCTCATTCAACAACATTTTCGTTTCAAGCCACGTTTCCTCTGGAGATTTGACTTCTCGTAGCTTTTCCGGCCTACCCGCCGTTCTCCGCGACTTCTGCGATCTCCCCATTTGGCTCGGCAGCTCCCATGGGATTTCTCGGGCAATGCATGCCATGCCATAAGCCTGATTCCCCTCGACCGTCCAACAGCAAACCCCCGTAGCACATAAATAAATAAATAAATGGATTTACGGCAGCCCCTGCAGTCTCCGGTAACGCTTCGCTATACCACCCAGTTCACCCCCACGACGATATTCGCCATTTCACGGTCTACTGTGAAACAGTGCAAATACTTTAGGTGAACTAATCTATCGTGCGTTTTAGGATTAACACTTTAAATTGTGACAAGGAACTCGAGAGTAATACCTTCTTCTAAAGCTTCAACAAGAAATGAACTTTTATATTTATTCGACTTTTTGATACCTGGGTTGCCTGAAATACACATATCTTTGGGACTAATTATATCGATCCTATCTGTGTTATATATTGTTGTGTGAAAGATTCATGAACACTTACAATTAGATCACTCATTTTTTTTGATGTAGGAAATTATATGAAAGTTGTATTTGCAAGTAACACTAAATTCCATGTGAAACCCAGTTACTCGTTCGAAGATTTGCATACTTATTATTTAAGTGTCGATTATGTTGTAATAGCTTGTATATTAATTTATTGATACGCATATAACGTATTCATTAATATATTCTAATAGAGTTTGTTCAAAGCATCGGTTTTATCGTTTCCCGGCTAATAAATTGTTTGTAATAAAACTTCAAATCGAAAACAATTTCAAATTTTAGTTAATTCTATTTCATCGATTCCTTTCAAGAGACTAGAGAATTTATTCTTCGATCATATAATAAAAAAGAAGCATAAATAAGCAAATGAAGAGTGCCAGAAATGTTCGATATATCATCATAGAATTTTCAAATGTGCCATGTCAAAGAGACCCGATTGTTCAAAATGAAGCAAGTACATCAATCATTGCGCGTGGTTACTTAACTCACACGCGAGGAACGCATTATATCGATACCTATTACGAGGCCTCCATCATTGCAAGAAAGGGCAAAGACACTCGATTAGTGGTATGCCTTTCGCATCGCTAATTGTGTTCGAGCGTTTCGTAAAATTGTAGGAGCGCCGCTCCGAATGCCTCTCTGCAATTATTTTCCCGCAGTCACGAGATCGGATTACATTATAAAGGATCAGCCGACACACGTAGATCTTAATACTGCGGTAGACTCGAGGAAGAATCTTGCACAACTAAACGTGACAATCGTCGTGTTAAAGTTATATGAACTTATTTGAATATACATATATATATATATAATGTTCGCCGAAGTTGGTCTTAATATCTGTCATGCAATTCAAAACATCTTTATCTAATTTGTAATCTAAATGCTCATATGGCACAATAATTTTATATACGTCTAAAATCGTAAATTGTCAGTCACGTAATTAACGGGGAAAAAACTATGTTTATGTTAAATCATGTTGGTTCTTGAATATGGAAATATAAGTATGTATATGTCTTCAGGAGGTGAACATTCTTTTTCAGACACGTTTTCCTTTCGAGAGACACCATTAAGTATTTCTACGACACATAAAAATGTCAATATAGGCTTAATTGCATATTCACCTAACGAAATCTGCTAATCATTGATACGTAAAACACAGTAATTACAGAGTTAATCTCGTGCACCTGTTTCGTGCAAGCTTCACAGACTATGTGGGTCAGTTATTAATAATTCAACCTTATTGATATCGGAGAATGTTAAATTAATTAATTTCAAACTCATAATATACCATTAATTACTCGAAACTGAAATTCAAAGCCATCGGATGTTTCTTCATTCGTTCATCAATTTTTGTACAATTTATATACATATATATATATCATGAAATATAAAAGTTACAGAAAGATTAAACCAATTCGAATTGAATGAAATTTCTAAAACAACCACCAATTTGGACATTACTAATTGTCTATTAATTACAAGACTGAACGTATTGATTCTGCGAGAGCAACGGAAAGGGTCATTGGTTAATTCGCGCTTGTGTAATTCGAATTGAGTTTACGTGGGGTAGGCAAAGCAGGACCGGACAGACGGCCTGGGGCTCCTAGTGGGCCGCGGATGAATAATGGAAGTTTCAATGAAATTTTCCAGTTCGCCGCGGGGCATCGCAATATTAGCTTACCGTTGCCACGGTCCCAACAACTAAAACTCTCACTGACAAAACCCGCGAGGCGTAGAGACTTGTCCACCCCACGCACCTCTTTTATACCACTCGACCTTCTCGCCTCTCCACCACCAGCACAACTTCTCCCATTCCCTACCCTGTGTGGCTACGAGCGTTCACGCGCGCGCGCGCGCGTCCGCGTGCTTCACGCGATTTACAGTGGTGCGTGGTGGTTTTATCGCTCCGAAAGATCGTCGAGGGCGAAACTCGACAAAGACTTCTACGGGAAAAAACTCAAGCAGGATTTCGTTGAAATTAAGGGGGAAATATGATGAAGAAAGTATGTATGCATGAAATCTCTAAACGTTTCTCTATAGAAAAGCTCTCCATTAAAAAAAAAAACTCTTTGTGAAATTTTGCAATAAAACACCCTTGAATGATTTTTCAAATCATTCCATTTCTTTTTAATACAATTGATTGTATTCGTTTTCTTTACTTCTGGGTTATTAACGGGGAATATAATACTGCAATTAATGTTGTAATAATATAATTAACTAAGTTTAATTGTAAATTGGAAGAAGAGGAGCGAGAAGAAGAAATTATTCTTTAATTTAAAGTTTGATTCGAACGTTTAGAGAATGTATATAAAAGAGAATTTTGTACAGAATGGATGGCAGTAATCAATTCGATCTATAATAGCGTAAAAAGTAGCGTATAAATGTTGGCATTTGTGGAGTTACCGCATCAGAGGGAGAATAAAGAGATAGTCCAAGAGTAGATGCCACCCCAAAAATGTCGCTGGCACGTGCGAATGGTTCGGTCTCGGTACTCAAGGGGATGTTCCAGGGAGAACCAACATTCACTCTTACCACCTCCACCTTCCATTTGGAATATAAGCGACAGACTGGAAAGCAATAAACTTTTATGTATTCCACTATGGCTTTCTGCAATTATTCAAGATACGCAATCAAAAAATTTTACCATCAGCTGGTTGATTCTTCATCTACTTTATGCTACAATACTAAATTTCAAAAGTGAGAACACATTAATTTAAGACTTCGTAAACGTGATGAAGCTGTGAAATGTCGACGGATGAACTGATTAGGAAATTCGAGAGTTTGCAAAGTCGAAAGAAAATTATTGACTTATAGAAAAAGTTAGAAGAACGTTAGATGATACTTTAATGAAAATGTGAAAAAGGTGGGTGACCTTTTAGGGATAGAAGAGGAGTTAACCGAACTCCGTGCAAGGAAAGCTAAAACGTGAAGATACTTCGCAGAGACGTACGGAAACCTTAATGCTGGGAATCGTTCCAAAGTACGCAACTTTTCTTATGATTTCTCATAGACCGCAGGGAAGTCGAGAAAAAGAGCAAGGGGAATATACGTGTTCTTGCTTTATGGACAGACAGAAGTGTCCCATCTGGTATCCTGAACTTGCGAAAAGGAAATGTTTCGTCTCATGCATTAACTAATAGGGATTATAGACTTCTCATCTTTTACTTTGCTCATTCTTTCCATACCCTAAACCAGTGAACCGAATCCATTAACGTATTAAATAGGTAGAAAAATGATATAAAAGTACAAGATTCTTTTCATACATGGTCTAAATAAATTTAAATATTATCTTTTCTTTAAGATATGACAACAAATTGTGTAATCGAATTATGAATAGCAAAACGTCACAATCTCATAAGTTGTATTTGAAATACAGCTTGATATAGTAAACAAAGTTTTTGGGACAGAATTCAACTGTTGGAAGAAAAACCTGACAAGGTACAAAGACACTTGAAATTGTTCTCTTTTATAATGATCAGCAATAAATCTAAGCAGCAACGAAACTGATGGATCAATGAAAAATGAAAGTACCATAGATAACTGCGGAAAAATCAGAATGAGAAGCGCAGGCAGTAGACATTGAATAATCTTGGCAATTTAAATGTTTGCTCTCGTTGGGAATCCGCAGGATCGCGTATCATTCAGCTTAGGGACACGCTGGTAATCCCTTGTTGAAACAGCGTTAAATCCTCACGGATTGTCTGTGGGACTGAAACAACGATACTATAGCAAGACTGGAAAGGGCTGCGCAACCCTCGACAAACTTTTCTCTTGAGCGGTTTCTCCCGCGTGTCATAGGAATTGTTCGACCAACTTCTGCTATTTTCTCATTCTGTACAAAATCCAACACACAGAAACTCTGGGAATTATATTGAACAATAAATAGTAATTAAATATCTTCGGAACCTAAATTCGATAGTATCTGTAATTAATTCACATTTGTACGTGTATTATTCATAATATTTTTTTATATAGAACTACAGGAAACTTGGAACACAACGATTACAACGAAATTCAACAGAGTTTGATAAATTTTGATGAAATTCAGGCGTATTCGTAAACACGTGGAAAAAATACAAACTAAGCATACAGGATTTTGAGAAAATCCCCAAGACAGGATAACTCTGTACGGACAGGATGAGTGTCGTTTCCGAAATTGCTCGCCATACTTGCCACCGATATATCGTCACCACATAAGCGAGGGAGCACAAAGCCAATCTGACCCTGGAGATTCGCCGTAGACACGCAACACCCGTAGAACACACCCTTTACTGATCGGGAGAGATTCCCAGCTAATCCTGAGACCTACACTTTACAAAAAAAAACCTCGAACACACGCAGAGTACAAACAATGTGTTAGCATCGCTAAAATAGCATCGACATGCATTCTTAAAACGAATATTCAGGAAACAATGGAATAATCGCACGATAAAGAGCAAAGAATACTATGCAGTCTGCTTTTATGGTTCTCAAGCGTTTAAGACAGCAAATATTTATGGGAACTCGAGTCTGTGCTGAAAAACAAAGCAGATAGAAATGGTGGAGTCAACGAGAAAAAAAGAGCGAAGGGTCTCGAATACCCCGTGGGATTAACCTTTAATTTTATCCTGCCTTGACAAGCCCCTCGTTCTTCAAGAAGGGTCCTTCACGTGCACATCAAATATCTCGGAAGTTTCGAGATGAAGCAACGACAAGATCGAAATTAAATTTCCAAAATTGAGCAAAACCTATAACTGGAAAGCGAGTCGAAGACTTTGGAAGAATGATATAAAACGATGCAGTCATAAAACCCGGTAAACTCTTCCTATGCCACATATAGAACTTTAAATAAATTCGACTGTATCTGAATCCAGTTTATGACAATATTTTCTAATGCTTCATTAGAGGCCAGTAACAAGGACGTTTCTTCCAATAAATAATTAATCTAACAGACATGAGGTCAAAAGGTCACTGGAGAAGGTAGATGTTGCAATTTAGAAAATAAATTCGCTGGAATAGAATTGCAGGAGTGAGAAAGAGCGAGGGGTGAAGAGTGACGATGCGCGACGCTAGGTCAAGTGGATCGATGCAAGTTAGGTACAATCTGCCTTAATAAAGTATCGCATACGGGTCAAGTTTTATTCCACGCGAAAGGATAGCGTACGGAGATTTTCATTTCGATTATACTCTATTGTATTATCTTGAATTGAAATCCATTTCTGATCCATTTTTAATGAATCGATATTGAAGAGACGTCCGATATAGAACAATACTCTAACTAATTAATTAACTTATACACAATTTGAGAAAAGCATACCTCTAAAATCAACCGATTCGATATTGACTAAGGATCTAAGACTCTTAAAAACAAACAATTATAAACGACAATAATTAAAAACACTTGAACGGCAGAATTGATTATACAACAGTTTTTTTGAACAGTGGAAGCCAAGTAAGCTCCTTTTTAACGAGGTATTAAGCTTTGGTACCATTAAGTTTCTAATGAAAAATCGATGACCATAGCGCTATTCGATGATTATCTAAAAGGAACACATGATTAACGAGAAGAATTAGCGGAAAGGTTGTTTTGGAATGGGGAAGCAAGAGGTAATTCTAGCAATGTGGGATACGCTAGGGAGGGTGGAAAGCAGCAAACGAGCACCGAGAGTTTCATGATGAGTGCGCAGAATCCAAGGTAACGATTGCACGAACGGCAAAGGCAGCCATGTACGCACAGGTAAGTCGAGACCATCCGATCTGGGTCACCGCCACTTCGTCCCAAAGGCTGAACCTAGTAAAGGTTACGACCCGCTTAAGCAGCCGCTCGATTCGCTACCGATCGACCTCAACAAAGCCACTTTTATCTTCCCCCGAATCCTTCAACTATTCACTTTGTAGCAGATTTCTTCCCCCAAATTAAGTATTTCTTCTCCAAGAAAATTCTAAAAATAGATTGCAACGCGACTAACAATAAGAGAATACAGACGGTTGAGATCCTGATTTTTTAGGATCCTAGTTTGCCAAAACGTGGAAATAATTCTGTGTCTGATAAATACATGTGTTTTAAGATTAAATAAAAGCTTGTCGAGAACAGTGGATTTTACAAGCACGTTGCGGATGTACGTCGCAGAGATTTAGTAACTGGTTATGAATATTTAGAACGGTTTCGACGAAAATGCAATATAACCGTGTAAAAGGAAATTCCGGTTCATGTTGCGAATGTTAATCTTTAGAGATTCGTGGTGGCCTAGTTGCCATCAGGGAAGTAGGATTTCAAGAAAATTATCTCTTTCTGCATACATGCATATACGCGAAAATTTGGATTGGATGGACATTAGTTTGAATTTAAACACTGAAACACATACCAGGAAGAAATTGCATGCATATAATTATAGCGATAATTGTAATAAAAAAAACTCAGAACTTATAAATTTGACATAACAGAATGAAAGTGTTTTAAATATATGACACTTATTGTCAAGATTTTAAGGAAACCATAAGAAAAGTAATATTCGATGTAAACCGTTATAAAAGTTTTGTGAAACAGAAATGAAATCACATACCAAAGAAACTATACACGTGGAAGAGAAAGGAAAATTAATTAGCTATTTTCTGAAGCCGCGAGGCTCATCGAGATTGAACGTACGCTTGGTTAATCTGCATCGAAACGAGTAACTTCGTGATCCCGTTTTCCTCACGGATCAACGGCTCCCCAGTTCTTTGGTTCACGTCCCCGTCGAAATCTCCTCGTCGAGCTCTCCACGAGTCGAGTAGCCTTGCGGGCGAATCGATCGTTACCACCTTCTCGTAATTGCTATTGCTGCCATTGCTGCCATTGCTACTGTCAATGATTCACTATTGTTATGCAAATTTCAAATGGCTGATGGAAGTGTGTATGTGAACGCTGAAATTTACCATAGAGAGTATGTATAGTGATTATTCGTTGTGTTCACGCTTGAGTGAAAGTATCTTCTCTATACTTTACAATATTATAATTTTGATCGTAAAAGACATTTGAAATAGTAAATAGTTATCATAGGGAAAAATAATATAGTTATTGAAAAATGAAATATAATTTGCTAAATTCAGTTGACAAGAAGAGAATCAATTCTCTCAGTATAAAATTGATACTTTCATATTGGGGCATGGTAAATAATTGTTCGGATCAAGGGATCTCAACGAAGATCCTTCAATGTTCCGCTTGTCAGTACATTCGACCATCGAGTGATTTCGATGCGGTGGTAAACGAGATTTAACAGAGAACTGCTAATTCCGCAGATATATGTATCTTGTACTTCTATATAAATAGACTAGTTTGTATAAAGAAATAGCTTGAAATAAATTAACTATAATCGACATAAAGCTAAGTACGTTGTTGCGAATCGAATTTATCTATTATTGAAAATGTTCTAACTATGTATTCATGTTTTTGGCCACCAAAGAAAATTCCTTTAATATTATTTTTTTTAATATTCTGTTACTAACAATAAACCTCGACTTTTGAGATATTCCTGATTAGTATACCTAGAACTGCGCTCGAGTTCAGTTCGGATAATGGAAACTCATCAAGGCGTAGGTTTATCGAGGACTAATCCTCAAACGTTCGTATAATGCAGGTTTGAATAGATGAGGTCTTATTATACATAGTGACGTATCCGGGTGACCCTCAATATTCTCCGTTCTCTCCATTCTAAGGGGTATTCGCATAATAATCTTCGTACGGATAGTTCCGTCCTCCGCAAGGCGACTGATTCTACTAGCCCTTCTCTCCATTTTGAGAAGTGCCTCAGGTATCAACTCGCGTATTATCCAATTGCCTACAGTCAATCGAAAACTAGACTTCGTTATTTTCTTCATCCTTTATAGCGATCGATAATGAACTTTGTTCTCTCCTAAGAAAATTCAAGCTAAACAGCTTTTTCTCAATCGAGTTGAATTATCAATCTTGTTTAGTTTAAAATACTGTATCGATGCCATTAACGGTGCAACTATAGTTTCCATTCATCGCATGCATTCTATAGCCGCAACATCCGACATACAGTCTATCGTCAAGTTTTGATCAATAGCAATATATCATCAGTGCATACTATAACAGTGAATTTCTAGCAGCAGCAAAAATATCTGCATCGAACCTGTTAAGAAATTCAATCTCGAGGTACAAATTAATCTGATGTTTCAGCATTTCTATAAGAGATGATATTTATGAAAATTCTAATCAGAGCTCAATTTAGAATTTATAATTATCATTTATTAAGCAATTTAACATTTAGCTGCTCCTATCCTAAATATTCGGCTTTCTCTGTATCAGAAACTGACTATATAGTACGCCAACTATCATGTTCCACGTTTAACATGATACTTCGTTATAGTCTGTAATCAAATTTAAAGGCCTCATTCCAAGAGGTATGCACATAGTTTGAAACTGATCAATTTACACTTACAGGGCTGCTAGAAAATTTCCTTGCAATTCAATCACCAACGAATAATACCAACATAAACGTTTTCATAGCGAAAATACTCGTGAAAAATTTTAACAATGAAACACAATTATATCCTGTATTCAGGAAAACAGATACATTCATTGTATTTCAGTCACTCGAAAAACAATTCTACACAAGTTTTGATCGAAACTTCATTCGGCTTTAAATTCAGCAATTTGTCAGTAAGATTCTTTAGATTTTTTAGTCACCACTCGGTTTCTTCCAGAAATATGAACCAAATAGTTGGAGTGTCTGAGAGAATTTTCAAGAATCGAAAATCTGTCGAAAAATCTAGTCGAACAAAGGGAAACCTATAACCGTACATAACTGATGCGGATAAGTTCACTGCTGTCGATATACAGAAAAGAATGCAAAAAAAAGCAGCTTTTGAAAAGCACTGGCTCGCAAATACTGATATAAACCCGAGTTTCGTGCTGCCGCGTTCTCGCGTGGTGGTCGATAATGCCGAGCTTGCGCTGATAGAAAGCACAAGAGAAAGTTCGACAAGTTGAATGAATCTCTGGAAACAAGACGAGATTCTGCAAAAATATTCTTCTCGAATGAAATATCGTTGAAAATAGACGAAAAGAAGAAGCCGGGTTGAGCACGTGCGTCATTATAGTGTCAGCAATAAACCAGGAATAAATCAAACATAATGTAAGAAACAAAAACAATAAAGACAAGCCGCAAAATAAAAATGAAATGGTAGATCAAATTTTGGTGAGAATAAGTACAGAAAGAAAAAAACGTATTAGATATGAGAAAGGGAGTTGCCTTCGCAGGGTCTGTTGAAATCTCTGTAATTTGACACGGCGAACCTCGACGAATGGGGATGATGTCTCCGCATAAGCCTTCCGCGAAAATTCTCGTAATCGATAGATAATACACCCTTTGGAAATTCTATCCTCCTGGAATTTCTTGTGACATTTGACACACTTCTAGGGAAACAGGAACGAACAATTTGAGAGAAACTATAGTTTCAAACATATTACTAAAGTTTGTAAGTGATAAGGGTAATACGGTTTAATCAAAATTGCCAACGATGATAGATCTAAAATTATAAAGTGCCTCTCTAAGGTCCTGGTGTTCGGGGACCTTCCTAAAACCATCTTATATACCTATATGTATATGTACTACTTCTCGGTATATAATACCGAGAAGATCTTTACTGAATATTAAGAGTCAATTCCAATATTTAAATCGAAATACTATCGATAGATTGTTACTAAACCATACATAGAATATTCGACATTCGTATCTTTCATTCGTTTCAGATACTTACCATATTATTATATCATATTACATTCGCTATTTCTCCATCATGTAATATCGACACGAATTAAGCAGATACATAGTTGCCGTACCCCGAAACGCATTAAGGATATTATTATATTAGACGTTACAACAGACGCGTTTTATTCCTACGCAATAAGAATGTATCCCCGAGTATCTTACTTACTACATGCACGGTTATTACAGCATATACGTACAATGAATCTAGACATTTTATCGATTATTTTCATAGTTCGTATGAACATCAATATTCACTATTAACTAGATAATCCATATTATACTTTGATTTTGATGTATCAGTCACGTGCTTGCTCGGTTCATTAAACCAGTCGCTACGATGAGCATTCAATCCTTTCTACAACCTCTTTTTGCAATCCGAGTGTCATTCACACATCCCCTCTGTCTAACAAGTGCAGCAATCTTACTTAAGCGTAAAAGGAATTGACTAATTGCCCTGTTGAGTCTAAACCATCTACGTCACTTAAAAAACACTGTTACCAAATTTCGTTTTTTTAAAACGTGACAATTTTTATATTCTGAAGTAGACGAATTACTTCTGTGAGTTCCAATTAGACACGTTATCTAAAAAGCGTTTCAAGAAATTCAAATAACACTACATATTGTTTAAAAAATTTGTGACTTCTGTATTATCACGTTGGTACTAAAATAAATGTACTTTACAGTCATAATCATTTTTTTTTTTTTAACGAAAACATACTCATCCGAGTAGCTGGCGTTCAATCCAACTTGCAACACGAAAAAGGTACTTTATTACCATCTCTAAAACGATTAACCGCAAGATTCATTCCAGTATTGCATTTGGCATATGTACTTACGGCTGGTTGGAAGCACTGATTACGTATCTGCATTTCGCTCCTGTGATTACCAATGCGTTCTACGTGCTCCCAGTGATGTAATCCTTCATTCGGAGACGTAGTTTGGCTCGTCAGCCCCTGCAGTGCGTTTACAACGTGTCGTGCAATATAAAAAAGAAAGCGTACGTTTTTTTCATGGTTTGTCTGTTGTAACGGGGAGCTTATATGCAATTTGTAACTAGTATCACGTGCTCTGATAAAAACTATTACAAGTCAAGTTTCGCAATAGTACGAATTTCATTCATTAATCTTCACAATTACACTAGTCGGAGTTCTCAATACCGATCAGAGAATTGAAACAAAATCACAGATACAATAAATATCAATTTGAGGATGTGCTGTCCATTTGCAAAATAAACAATATAATACGAATAACAACAGAACTGTTTTAAATATGATTTTGAGTATGGAATTTTATAAAATGAACCTTTTGTTAGTTCCTAATTGTATGCAATTTGCGTCATATCAGAGGCATTCATGATACAAACAATAGAAGGATATTCATGAATCGCAGAGAATAGCGCATTTGCCAACATTGAAGTCTCGCGGCAACTTGAATGCTTCTTTTGCCGGTAAATTGTATCGAGAGAAAAGGAATACGAGCTCATGTTTCCAAAGGATTTTGTAACTTCGATTTATTCCTTCTTGTTTCACTCAATGGAAGAATTGAATTTTATGGCAAAGTGGAGAGAAGCGCAAGTAATTGCGAGCTGTATGGGAATTTGTATAAAAATTCTAAAGCAATAGATATCAGTAATAATAACTCTGTGGGCTTTTATTCTGAACAAAACAGAAGGAGAATGATAAATCTGAGCTGTCAAAAGGACCAAGACACTTAGATTATCCATCAGAACAATTCCATTTTAAAGCTAATGCACAGTTCAACCCTAAAAATTGGTTTGTTTAAACTTATATAAAATTTATATTGATACTTCAAGTTCAAGTAAAAAGTCTAATTAATTTTCAATTAATTATTAATTTAAATTCAAAATAAGAAGGTAGCTATCGATATTAATAATTATTCCTTTTTATTCTTTCCTAAATCATCGGAATTTTTTCCGGAACCTAGTAGCTAAGGCATTACGTAGGCAGGCGAACATGGACTTTGCACGGCACATTTGCTAATGCGATCGTCGCTTAATTACAAGAAGATACTTACGCGAATTTCATGCGCGCTTTCAAAGAGTTCACGTGTGCGTTACTGTGCTGCAACCCACGACGCGCTACAAGACAACATTTGTCCAGTCACTGGCCTTACACGATCAAAGCAGCCGAATGGAACAGTCGGGAAAAGTTTTGCGAACTGATTTCTGTTGAATCTACACAAGAACTGATAAAACAGTGTGGGTAACCTGCGCACGGGTTACAAACGGTATTGCGTAATGCCGCATCACGTTTACTCGTCCATGCGTCCTATTCCTTCTCTCTTAAACATACATATACATACATGTACATGTATGCATAGAACACAATGCATTATTAATACTGGAATTACTGAATCAGTTGTTTCTGTTATAATTATTCGTTCAGCAAATTCATTTATTACAAATGTTTAACTTTCTTCAGCATGAATAAGCAGATTTTTCACTTGTTATGGATATTCACAAAAAAAACCAGTTTGTTTTTAAATTACATTTTTTATTTCTCTAATTAATTATGTAGTCAATTTTATCAGTTGTTTGGTGAACTTTGACATTAATTACTATAAACCGTTTGAGCTGACGATTTACAAACATCAGCAGATAAACTTAAATCACCATCAGGACATTCCGTTAAAATGACCTATCCTAAAATTAGATGAATGAAACTACTAATCCAAGTAAATCTTGCCGACACTAAAATTAGATATAATACGTGAAATGTAAACTCTTAAGGTTTAATGGTAAGAACTTCTGAAATAATGAGACAGATCCCACAGTTTATGCGGATAAAGCGTGTGAAAGAGTAGTTACAAAATACAAGTGCTTTACTAGTTATATTCTTTATTCGACATCGACAGAAATATCTGAGGTACAGATTCCGATATAGTGTAACTACTTTCCACCTGTCGTAAATTGTTCTTTGTTGCCAACAGTTCAGTACTATGAATCTAAAAATTGCAAAAGTTTCAAGAAGATCCATTTAAAAGGCTTTTTATAGGAAACAGTTCGAATTTCCATAAATAGCATACGAACTCATTCTATGTACAAATTGTAAGTAAGAGAATGTAATCGCTTATAGCTAGCCGATGCCGATACCGTAAAAGATAAATGAAGCTTGGTCTGTGCTGTGTTTA
This sequence comes from Trypoxylon attenuatum, assembly GCA_963989405.1. NCBI lineage: Eukaryota > Metazoa > Arthropoda > Insecta > Hymenoptera > Crabronidae > Trypoxylon > Trypoxylon attenuatum. Next base: position 11,813,489 of record OZ022489.1, on the reverse strand, counting down.
CCTAGGCGACCCAGAATCGTTCGAAAAAAACTCGTATTCCAGTTGTGATTCTTTTCTAACTATACTTACGTTGTTATTTTTCCGGAAATCCAACACACGAACTTCCTTTAATCTAACCGCGTTATTAAGGCTTCAATAGTTATAGTCATTCTACTGTCATATAATGGCCATAATACTAAACATAATACTAACTTTACTCATTCAACTACCACGTACACATTCATTCATACACATTTAATCATTTTAGTGAAGATTGTATCATGTTAGCACAAATCTCATTCGTTTTTTTAATTTTACTTATTGTGTTATGTATTTAGTAGTAAATTTAACCGTAAATCCTGGATTAATATCTAGTACTTCTCAACGAAAGTTCAATTTGATAACCACACTAACTAATAAACATCATGGATATAGGAAAGTTAAAGCTGACGTGCAAGAGTTCAACTTCTTCAACGACGTTTCGATACGTATTGCCTGCTCACACTAACTTCTTTAATTTTAACAGAGATTCGAACCAAGATAACTTTCCGAATCCTAGAGACTTCTTTAATTAAAGTAGAAGTAAATCTAATATTCAGGTTCGCACAGGATGTTGATATTTACAATTTTTTAAGAATCTATTGTTCTCGACACATTTGACACTAAATTACTAACAGCCACTATAGATGAGAATCTGAAATTATTATATTTGGATCCTGGTATTTCAGTTAATCTTATAAATATTTTGGAAAAAAATTCACAGAATTCATTCCACATGTCTGATAGACAGATACCTGTGAGTAAGAGTGACAGATTTTAAAACCAGGACGCGGATTACGTTGCTCGCAGCACGTCATTAAATACGGATTAAACACTGAAATTCCATCCCCGTATGACACTGTAATTTTCGGTAAATTCAATTTCATCGGACCAACAAAACCGTATTTATAAACAATTTTGGTAATTTTAGCAAAGTACAACTCAATGCAAATTATTAAGAGATTGAAAAAAGAGAAAACTAAGCATTAGAATTTATGAACTAATTACGTGCATTGATAAGGCACAAAAAATTAACAGTAAATAGATTTAAAACATCGTAATGTGTTTCCTAGACAGTAATTAATATTGCAATTATCATCAACACTAATACTCATATGTATCATACTTTCGTGAACCGATATTTATTGGGATTTCGATTTTCAGTAATCCTCTTAATATTACCATCAATCAATACAGAAGCTAATCAGACATTAACGCCAGCAAATTATTGACAGAGGCAAAACGTAACCAGACAACAATATTGATTGTGCTATACTTAATTTGTGATACATTGATTGTGGACTATTTTTACGGTGCTATATGTATTAATACACATATACCTCTTACAATCATTCAATAGATAATTAGCTCTGTAACATTTGTCTCAAAAACAAACAAAACAAACAATTCATTGTACGAATCAAACAATTACTCTAAAACGTCTATTTTGCTATGTTTTGTAGGCAACAGACTGGTGGCTACAGGATATGTATCTATCGGTTCCATTAGCTCTACCAATCAACAGTAACCCAGGATTAGTAGCAAAACCAAAGAAATTTTCAAGCCAACAGGATGCTGCGGTGTATCTCGCAAGATTTATCACGGAACTTCTCAACTATCAAGAAACATTAGACAAGTAAGTTATTTGAAAACATTCCCTACGGTGAAAAACTATAAAACCTACAAGTTACATGAAAGCATTTGGACTTTGATCGATTTGAAGGTCTCCGCTTGAATTCAGCCCGACTTTTAATCCTGATTGATAAACTATTTATCTATATTCAAGACAAAACTAATGTTTATGATTATTAGTTTCGTGGATTAAATGTGACACTAACAATAACAAACAATTCGGTTGCTTAAAAATAACGTACGAAAATGAGATGCTGCAAACTGGAAATTCGGCTTTTTCTGAAAGAACTACGTTTCAAAAAAGATAAAGGCATTGCCCCAATCACGAGTAAAGCTGACTAAGCTAATCGGCAGGAGGGAGAGCTTAACGCTAACACTAGCATTTGAGTCGAGCACTCGGGTTGAGACGAGGACAAAAAGAAGCCACGTCGAAATCAATTTAGCGAAGCAGCTACGAGTCTACGAGGAAATCCGGTCTTCGAGATCTTCTGAACGCGAGCATAAAGAGACACCCGAACACGGAAACGTCGTAAAGGAGGCAAGGTGCCTTGCACGAACAGACTCAAAGGGGCCTTACAACCCTCGATCCATTCGCGAATCAGCGTGCTTCTGATGTGCTCTTTTCTTCCCTCGGGCTAGTGTAAATTCGTCAGGTTTCTCATCTTAAAAGCACAACTTTCTCTTTATACATGTAAAAATATAAATTGGATCTAAGATGATGGTTCTTAAAAATCACTCCATAGATTGAGAAAGAGTACTACAACTTTGTACTTGTAGACAATTGACAATTAATTTGTAGACTATAGAGCTTCGATTAGTGTTTCTTACTCGTTTTGTTTTATCAAAGATTTTCGTACTATTCCAAAAAACTCCAAACAAGACTCCAAAAAAGTCCACAAAAAAAGACAAATTTTATTTTTAATATACTTTTATCATAAACGAACTTCGGGGGAAGTGAAATTTTAATTCTTGATCTTCTATTTGCATAATAAGCTAACTTGTAAACTAATTAACTGCTTCGTACTAGTTGTTTACGTACACACGAAGTACCCTGGCATTGCATTTTACGCTACTAACAGGACAGATCTAATTAGAACTTTAATTACACTGTAGTTTCTCCTCGTGGAGCAGTGGTGTAAACCAATTAACGAATGTAAATTCTAAATACACTCCATTCAGTAAACATGCATTATGCTTAATACTAATACAGATATTTGAAGTAAAAAAATTAGTTGTGAATCGACAATGCTTACAATTCAATGTGATGAACTGTTCCTGTTTCACCAAAAAATCGAATTTATCTTTTCTTAGCCGGAAATGAAAACCATGAAATGAAATAATAATGAAGATATATCGTTAATACTTTTTATGCTCCAGATCCGAATTGGAAGTGGAGAGAGTGAAATCGAAGGATGGAAAAACTATGCAACCGATGTGTATGGCACAGCACTATCAAATGTTTCGAATTTATCGAAGACCCGGCATAAATGGGGATGAACAGGTTATTCTTGACAGGACTACATCCGGGGATCACATAATCGTCGCCCACCACAATCAGGTAAGAATCTCTCTTTTGTCAACAATCGACGAATAAAGTAAGATATTACCAAAGAATTCACATAAATTATAATCTATATTTAAAAACATTGCTTGGAAAGAAATCATACGTTTCTACAAATCGCAAATAGTCATATACAGCACTATTGTATATCGACGTAATATGTTGTATGTTGGTTTCTGAAACTATGCGAAGTTCATAAAGATATTATGTGTCAATGAAAACCAATGATTCATGCCACCACTCTATTATTAGTAATATTGAACATTTTCTTTATTAGTAATATTGAATCATGGTTCTAATGTTGAAACACGTATTTTATAGTTTTACAGCGTACCAGTAAGAGCATTGGATCGCGGACGCATCACGGAATCAGAATTAATTCAACAAATTCTGAAAATCATGGAAACGAAAGCTGACCCTAGAGCACCACCCATCGGAATTCTCACTACAGCAAAGAGGCCAATATGGGCAAAAGCGCGAGAAGAACTTCTTAAAAGTAAGTAAAATCTCGAAGTATAAGTACAATCGCTGTTTACTTTTTAAATATTCAGAAATATATTCAAGATTAGATCTAGTGGTAAACATTAAATTTTGATGTCGATACACGGTTCTGTTAACTTTCATCAACGCTTGAGAACCGGTTAGCTTGGATTAGATTTTACTGGGGTGGTAGGTGAAAATTCAGCCCCTCGTATAACGAGTTAACTGCTGCCAGAGGTTGGCCTCGTTTGCTTCGTAATCGATATTTATCTTACCAAAGATTAATGTCCTTCATAGGATTAATAGTTCAATTACAATTTACTTTGAATCGAGTTTAGTCTCTACGGCAAAAAATGTAAAAAATGGTATACATAGATAATGAACTTTGAAATTGAAAAATGTGTATCTCGAAAAACAATATTGCTCAATGCAAGTGTTAAAGTTTGATCATTTTTAATTGGAGTATTAACATTTTCTAGATGAACAGAATCGGCACAGTTTGGAATTATTGGAACGTTGCTTATGTCTAATCTGCATCGACGACGACATTCTACCAGGAACGTTCAATAATCCATTGAGGAAGGAGAACCGCTGGATTGGTGTTCGTGATTATGCGAACGTGCTTCATCACGCTCTTCATGGTGGTGGCTCCAGGCATATGGGTGCAAATCGATGGTGGGACAAAACTTTCCACGCTATTCTTGGCAAGGTTTGTAAATCGAACGTTTCAAGACAAACAATTAATGTTCAATGTCACGACAATAATAACGTTCAAGACAAACAATAACTGTTTAAGAATCGGATAATGCAAATATAAATGGAATATACAATTTCACGCTAGATTGTCTAGGTCTACTTCCTATTAGTACTTTATGAATCAATAACTAAAAATATAATGTTAGAGTGCGTAATATCGGAAGAGTCTCTAATGTTTGATTCAACTAATTCGAACTGTAAATCGTTTTGTCAATCGTTTGTCAATAGTATCATTTACAAATTGATTCCTGTTTCACTTTCAAAGGATGGAATGTGGGGAATGACGTACGAACACTCTGCTGGAGAAGGTCCTGCGATTTTTAAAGCTTTTGAAGACCTAACGGAAAAAGTTGACGCTATGCCGCCATCCGAAGAAAACTTGGTACCATCTCATCTTCCAGCCCCTGAGAAACTCGAATGGTGTTTGTCGGAGCAAACGCTTAATGATATTAGAGAAGCTATGACGAACTTTGATACGTAAGTTGTTGTGTTTACAGATAAATTATGCACAAATCTATAATTCATAATTTTAATTAACATAATTGTTGATTCCACGTAACAATTTTTATATCGACATATCTGATATATTATTGATATTTCGATCACGTAGCCTGGTTGAAGATTTGGATTTGTGCATTCTGTGGTTTGACGATTACTCAAAGGACTTCATCAAGAACTGCAAAGTGAGCCCTGACGCTTATATACAACTTGCGTTGCAACTGACACACTACAGGTAATGTATGATTGAAAATTAATCGAGAAAATTTCTTTCGTAACATAACGCTAAAACTCGTTTTCGATAGTATTTGAAAATACTGAATTATAAGAATAATAGAATTTATAATAAGGAACATCATAAACAGCAGGCCAATCAAAAATCACAAAGATATTAACTTATGGTTTATCCTTCAAAAGATGGACCTTGTATCGAAAAACTTATTATAATTGTTACGATAATCTTTCTTGAATGTAATCAAATTTCCACAGACTACATGGGAAGTTAGTGGCAACCTACGAAAGTGCGGGGATTCGAAGATTCGCTCTTGGACGAGTGGATTGCATCAGGGCAGCTAGTCCAGAAGCTCTAGCGTGGTCGAAAGCGATGTGTCAAGGCGATCCTGAGAGCCAAACGTCAAACCAACAAAACGACACTCAAGACGAAGGCACCAAAAGAGTTCAGTTCACCATTTACAGTGTAACTGAAATTTGGCTTCTTTCCGTAGCGAATGTCATGGATTAAGTGTTCCTCTCCTCAGAGCGGCCCGGATCTTTTGTTGCTTCTCAGCATGCCATAAGTATTTTCATTTAATCACTATTATTATTACTATCTTTTAAGTTTAGCTAAATTTATGCGGAATTATATTTTTTATGCCCCACACAAATCTTAACGTATCTGATATATCGTACATCGAAACGTGTAGAATGTTTCGTTCATTATGAATATATTGATGATCTTAATGATTTTGTACATATTTAATTTATGCATATATTCGAAGCACGATATTGTTTCCGACTCGTTGACTCGAGGGTAAAAAAGTATACAATGGCCTATCTGTCCTGACTTTAAAGCATGATATTCCTCCTTCACCTTAAATTAAATCCCCTTTAAAAGCACGATCTTTTGCACACTGGAACAACGCGATGAAACAAGGGATTTTGTTTTTTTAAAAATGGTTAAAAAGTAACCACTTGAATGATGGGTTTTCCATTACATTAATCCTTTAAAATTTACAGCAATATTTTATGTGTTCTCGTCGATTAAATAACCAAAGACTTAGCAAAAAAATACTGCATGGTTAGACATGTATCTTGCATGCAAATACAATACTTTATGCATCGTACAATATTTAAAACATGTTAAGTATCAGCTTACAATTAGCTTGCAGTTAGCGTGATAGTATATTTAGAAACAAGTACTATGCTATATTGCCTAATTGACTATCGCTTCCTGATATATCTTCCGTGCATGTTTACTATAAAATATATTTTCCAAATCAATACGTTTCCAATGTTCATAATATCGAGAATTTCTTAATCTTTATAATTGACTTTTAAAATTCCTGTGTACTAACACTTTGCATGCCTAACGCTACAATCTTTCTTTAATTATAGCTGATCTTTCAGAAACGTTGAAATTATTTTCAATTCATTAATTCATCAATTCATTTGATTTTAAAGAACGAAAGATACGAATAGTAGAGGTGGTGAATAGCAAAACTGAATCATCTATTTTGTACAGAATATGAAATAAACGTAAAACAAAGAATTGATCAAGGCAGGAAAAGGTTACGAAACGAAACAATCAATTAAGCTTTCGGGTTCTATTTCTCTTTCTTTTCAGTGTTTTGGTAAACCACGAAGGAACTTGGGCACAATTCAGGGGTCGTTTCTGTTTGCTCTCCTTTTCATGATACGCCCCCGTGTCTCAAGTGGTCAAACCCTTGTCTCTCGCTTTCTATGTTGTTATTTCAGATGGTTTCTTCCATTCACCACCCCAATGTTAATTTAGGATACAGCACAATAAAATGTATCTTTCTCTCAAGGATTATGTCATACATTCTATGATACTGCTCAATTTATTTATAGCAAAATTAAAGATCAATACTATATGCACTGATCGAGTGAATGGATTAAATTTGTTATCCAGAAAATTTGATATTTAATTTATCTTCAAGACACTATCGCAATCAATGATACAATAAAATTTAATACGCTATATCGAAGATAATGAAACTATATCAGCTTCTCATTTTCCAGAAGGAACGAATCAAGGAGCTGTTCGATTTAGCAGTACAACGACAGACCAAAGAAATGAACGACAATATCATGGGGAATGGAATCGATAATCATTTGATGGGTCTTCGTTATGCGGCCAAGGAGGCTGGTGAACCAATGCCGGATATCTTCCAGGATGAAGCTTATGAGATCATTAATCATTTTGCTCTCTCTACGTCCCAGGTGAGTGATTATATTCATTTACATCTATTTCCAAGTTTTCCACCGATTCCCACTAATATTTAAAATTAGAAGAAGATTTGTATCCTTGTCATAATCATAACTCAAATATTGCCACTTTTGAGTTATCTCACTTTATACTTGAGGATCCACTTTACAGGTCCAAATTTAACATAAATGTATATCTTGCTATGCAAATTTCGATTCGGTTTTTAGGTAACGACGAAAAACGATACAATCATCGGATATGGACCAGTGGTTCCTGATGGCTACGGATGTGCCTACAACATTCGACGTAACGGTTTTATCTTCTCCGTGTCCGCTTTTCATAGCGATGGTAAAACAAACGCAACACGCTTCGCGCAAACCCTCGAGCAAAGTCTGCGAGACATGGCGTCAATGCTTAGAAACGCTTCTCAATGTGATAGAAACTAGATAAAGAAAAATACAAACGAATGCACGCGGCACGTTAACATCTAATCATGTGTTTGAATTTGAACGCACGAATCCCAAAGGTTTTACTTATGGGAGAACAATTTCAATGTTAAATTTATAGGACAGTGGTGTGATGTACTCTACAAACTGGAATAATTGCGTCAATTGTCCTAAAACAATTGACTGAATTAGTGTATTTAAATGTTTTTACGACTTATAATTCTACAGTTAAAATCCTTTTGCAAGATGGTGATCGGTTAAATATAAAATTCCGAACATAGTTTACAAGATTTCTTTAAACAAAAACAAAAACTGAACCGTTCAAGCATATCACAGTTTTTAACGTAATCACTCCTAATTAATATGTATCGACTTCGCTATCAATAGCATCACACCTCTGTCCTTGGTTAATTGCAATCTAACAGTGAACCATGCGAAGATGGTACAGTGCAGGTCGCATTCGCTGAGAGTAATTGTTCTAGTTTCAATTAAACGTCTAACAAACAAATATAAACATATTTACATTAAGAGAACTAAAGCTGCACACTAAATTGACGCGTAATCGAAATTTACTACGAAACTTTACGCTCAGATTACGCTTTATTACAAGTTCTCTGAAAATCTTTATTATATAAATACTATTATAATGCTGTTGTTTGTTGATAGGAAAATATAGTATGTACAAATTTGTGCAATCTTGACAAATATGCAGAGTGATACCAAATTGGTGATACAATCAGAAAAGCGGAGACTTACCATAACAAAACACTTTTCATTCAGGACTTTATTTCTAACTTGTTCAAACCATTCGCTAAAATAATCATGAATCTTTTTATTAACTTAAAAATAATTGGAATATAATTAAGGTTTTTCTTGACAACGTTCTTGTACTCAGGGTGTTACATTCGCAAACAATAACAATATTGCTGTATACAATAACAAAATTGTCAATATCAATGTCACCTCTTTTCAGAATGTATCATCGAGTCAAAATCACTCTGTATATCACACAATCCGTGACTGAACTTAAAGAATTGAAAGTATTAGGCCAATTTTAATGTACGTAGTAAGCAATATACATAGATTAATCTGTTGTGGCAGATGTTCAATCCGTTTATAGAATGCTTCGAGTGTTATAATGTTCGATTATTGGCAAATCCTCCTTTCGGCCAACGAACAATTTTTCTTATCTCTTTGCAATGTCTATGAAAAATATCGGAATTCTTCACACGTACACAGACACACGTTCGCACGGACTAGTGTTTCGTGAATTCGCGACCGACATTACGCTTGCGGGCTAAGCATTGTGGTCTTACGATAAATATGGTACAATAATTTTATAGTTATTGAATAGTTATTGTTGTTTTATGTAAAAGCTCGTTGAAGTTTTAGGATAGTTTGTGGACAGTTATTATTCCGCTTATTGTTAGACGCAGATATACATTTACTTTGAACCGATTTTAAGTAATTCAACTCCCACTCCTGTCTATATCGTTGCTATATATTTTTTCAATGAAGGATTTCACTCGCACACTACTTAACAAAAGCCATCAATATTTTCCTGCGAACAATATTATCATGTTTAATAAATTTTTTCACCAATACTAGTAATACACAATTACATACGTTGAAGCAGGAGTTGGGAGAAGTAAATGTAAACTGTTTGCGTACTTATAAATGACATTGTGATTAAGTTAATCATAATTCGTTGTCGGCTTACATATTGAGAATTTGATGTTATAGAAGATATGCAATAAGAATATTAATAAGTTTGTAGGAATTAAAGGGAAAGTGCAATGTTAAGTGCTAATTGAAGATCATAAAAGCTTAAGAAAAGTAGAGTCGTAAGTAAAGAAACAGTGACTTCTAGCGCGCGGACTTTCTGTCGCGCCGCAGCGTTTTTTTAAACGTGGCCAATCGTTCGTGTGTTGGCGCCCGCACAGTAAACTCTTGTCCAATTCTTAGGTAGTGTAGGTCGTCAGTTTGCTACTCTCAAGTGATCAGCAACTATCGACGATAGCTCTCTCGCCTTCCCCTCTGTTTCTTTCCTTTTTTTTTTCTCTTTTTCTAACGATTTAGCAATCGTTTCTTCTTACTTTTCATCTCCCTCGATTTCCGTCTATGACACTGAAAGCTTGTATCTAATACTAATCTACATATCATGAGTACTCACAAAAAGTGTCGTTTTGATAAAAGTATACATTTATGTTAGACTTATCTAATTTAATACTAATTTTTTAAAAATAATAAACGGAGTAGAGTGCACCGCAATTTCGATATCATTATATTAACGAGTAATTATCCAAAAAGTTTCAAATCGATTATAAAAACGACACTATTCATGAGGAGACCTGAAAATTTCATTCTTTGCTGAATTCTTTCCTGCGTAGATAAACATTCCTTCTTACCTGCTTAAAAACTGCTATCTTTAGCATAAAAGTTTAATTATATTTACAGTAATGAAAGTTTCAATTAATATTCCCACTTATCGACGCATAGACATATCAACGTAGGAAGATATACTCGCGCAGGTAGAGTAAATTGAAGCACACGTGCTACCGAATTGCAAGAAATTTGTTAAAAGCTGTGGATAGTTTACATAACCGTTCGTTAGCTTCGTTCCAGGCTACCGCATCTTGTTCGATGTACAAATGTTTTAAATAAGCGAGTAAGCCAGAGAAACAGTTTAAAACAGAGTTCTATCTACGTTCTTAATTGTTATTCGATTTGCTGGTTGGGTGTTAATTTATTAGTTTTCTATTCAGAGTTTAAATATACTTACGCGATCCCGCTTAAACGCAAGGAATATTTTCAAATTACATCTAAGTATGTACATATCTACTTTACACGCTGTTCCCTAATGTTACTCTTAATCAACATAATTCGAAAAAATAATTATGTGTGTATACATAAAAATATTCGGATACATATATGAATTAAAATCGTAAAATTAAAATGCAAAGCACGGGTTTTGCAAGAATCTTTCTTATAGAATTGTTCTTGTATTCTATATTCACAGTCAGAATTTTTACTTGAATTCCTTTAAAAATTTATGGGACGAATTGATCGAAAAAGTTCAAATGATACATTAAAAACCCGTCTTGCAGAAAAATATTCGAGATTGAACGATAATTTTTATTTAAAAACTATTACTTTAAATGCACGATTAGCATAATTAAGAAATATCCTATAAAAAAGGATATCCTACATTTTACTTTGATTAGTGTCCGAATATTTTTGTAATATGAGAATTAGTAATTACTTCATTCCCTCAATTATTATTAGAGAAATTGTCATATGTAATACGTGAATAGTGTTTGAATTTTGTTTACTTGTTAGAGACTACTACAGTTTAACGTAATAGGATAAATTTTTTCTATTTTTTTATACATTTACGTAAACGTAGGATATAATAATTTAATTTTAAGTTCAATTTCATCATTCGCATCCGTTTACTTTTAATAAGGGATTAGAACTGTGTAAATGTCGTAAACGCTTTAGCACGTGTATGTGTATCTATGAAAGTGTTCTATATTGGACCTAAGAACTAACGTATTAAATTTAAGACAAAGCGAACTATTAGTTACGATACTAATGCATATCACAATTGTGATCGCACTATTTGCGACCAAGAATATCACGCGCATATCAGGCGAAAGCCAAATTAGCGAAGAGTTCAATTTCTTTCAAGAAATGGCCTTCGCTTACTCCTAGTTACCTAATTAACAAGTAAAGCTAACTGAGCAATTACTATATACACTTACTTAATATGAGTCTATTATAAAACGTTCAGACGTAGTAGATTACTCCCACTGGGGTTAAATACATTCGTACGAAGCCTATAGTCATTTTAATCAATTATTAATATGAGTGTAATAAAATTGCAGCTCTTTAAAAAGAATTCAGAATAAAATGAATTGACTGTCTTCTTCGTACGTTGAAAATTAAAATCGAATATTTACTCTTACAATTAGATATGTTAATACATAATAGTTGACTTTCCTTTTCGCGGAAAGTATACACAGCATACCTCTGTAAGTAATCAATTCAAGTATGTTACATATCACGTATGACAATTACGTTCTATGTGTATCTTCCTTTGTGCAAAATAAAACACCCTCATTATACCACAGATTGTATTTTTATTCACTTTTATTTACAACAATATATTATATATATCTCCGAGATAGGAAAATCAATCTCTTTATCCGTCTCTCGCTCTTTCTACAGAAAAATACATTTATGACATCAAGAAAAAATAATTTCGTAGATAAAGGGTGCTTGCGAAATCATGATATATCAGTATAGAGTTAGTTTTTCTCAGATAGGAACCTTGCGTTTGAAAAGCGCGCAACACAAAATAGTCTGTTTCACTCGTTCGAAACTATCTGGTTCACGTGTTTGTAATCATGTAAATTCTAATATGTGTGATATTATATCAATATAAATAGAATAGCGTGATAATATAGTGTTTTCAAAGACAAACAAGTGTGGGGTTACAAGACAAATAAAGCGAACGAAGTAAGAGCCATCAAAATTTGTCTTTTCGTTATACCAGACAACGAAAGCACTCTGTAAATATACTGACGCCAATGTAATGTCAATGTCTACATCTATGTACATTTAACATTAATAACAGTTTACAAACCAGGACTCTTATATTTTCATTTTTTTTTCAGTAAAAATAATTTCGTTTTTGTAATACTAGTTACATTGTCGTTGCACATTAATGTAAACAAGTATTTCTAAAATCTGTCTAATTTCTAAAAGCATTTTAAAGTAATTCTTTATATATCAGAGACTAATTGTTAATGGAATTATTATTATAAAAATAGTTGAGAGACTTATGACAAATAACTGTTGACATTGTGGTAAGACGTGTAAAATTTCAATTTAACGCGGTGATTTAATCAAACCAATGAGTTTGTAAAAGAGTAGAAGCATATGAACCTTGAAAGTGAAAATAACTCAATTAAACTGGTGGTTTCCTATTAAGTACAAAGCAGAATAAAAAAATAAAAACTGCAATACCAGGTGAACACGATAAAAACAGCAAAGGGAAATTATGTCACACTCAAGGGAATCTAAAAAAAGAAGCATCACAGAAAAAGACAATGTGCCCAATTGATAAAAAATTTCCGAACAACAAGAAACGATCCCGTATATTATAACAGTATAGAAATAAGTTCGTTCTTCGCGTTAATCTAATTCCTTTTAACTTCCGTTAATCATAGGAAACGTAAAACGCGCCCGCGCATCATGTTTAATCACACGTTCATTATAACATGTAATAGATTACAATTGAAACGAAACATTACTTATTAAATTATAGAACACGAAAAAATGTTTATGATTATACATTGTTTTGGTTACGCAAATGCCTTCGACGAATTCATAAACATTTTATACTTCAATGCTCGATACATACTTCTATTTCTTGTTCTATGGCCTATTCTAGTTACTCGATATTTTCCACAGATGAGGTGAAGCAATTAACGCTGCATGATCTCGAATCTAGGTCCTAGATTATGGGATAAATGTTAACCGCATTTAACATAAGGCCAATATTCATTAAAACTTATAAACGACTATACTTTATATGCATTGACTTTTGATCGAGGCTCAACATCGCGGTACTGACAAATCCGCATTGACATCTTCATAAGTTTGCGCAAACGGAAGCGCGAGAAGTGTACTCGCAGTGAATCTTTTTTTCGGATCGTGCTGTAAACATTTCTTAATTAAATCTAGACCTTCGACAGAAAGATTCTTTGGGAGAGTTGGTGCTTCGCCCATTCCAACCTGGAATAACAATATTTTATTACAATTTGTCTTTTTACATATAAAAATAATAATTTCGAACTTGCCATTTTATATTGAATTCTACGTAATTTACCTTGAACATAATTTGATAATTGGAATCATACTCGGACCAAGGTCTCCGACCACTACCCATTTCCACGACACAACATCCAACCGACCAAATATCAGCTGCTCTACCATGCCCTCCACTTTCCGTCTTCATGAACACTTCCGGAGCCATGTATGCTACATAAAACAAGTTAATTAATCAAAATTTCAATAATTATATTGCAACTGTTAAAAATAGCAAATGGAACAGTTCGTACCTTGAGTCCCGACAAAACCTTGTAATTCTCCTGGCATAGTTGTATGCGCTTTTATTTGTACAGCACTTCCGAAATCTCCTAATTTCAGGCAATTTCCTTCGTCCGTTAAAAAAATATTCGCCGCTAAATGTGAAATATAAAATACCGTGATTATGATTTTCATAAATATATATTATGTGATTTTCAACAAGATAAAGAAGCATACTTTTAATGTCACGGTGTACAATACCGTGTGTATGAAGGGCTGCAACAGCTAAAAGTAACTGATGGGTGTATTTTCTGACTAATGATTCGGGTAAACCGTTTCCACTTCCAGCAACTAAACTTTCCAAGGTACCTTCAGCACAGAATTCCATAAAAATCAACATTTCCTCCTGTAATAAAATATATATATATACATTCTATAAATCAGATATTTACAAACTTCTTATTATATTCGACAAATATTGCTACATTTTAATTTACAAGAAAAATATCAAAGAATTAATGACTCGTGAAATACTGTTACTGTACCCGGTGTATCTCAAGTCCATAATAACGAACTAAATGCTTGTGCTGTATTCCTTCGAAGATTTGTAATTCTTCCGCGACTCTCCTGATTGCTCGATGATCCCCTGGCTGTAATTGTACTTCTTTCATAGCCAAAAGTTCGCCAGTTTGATTATTCACTATAGTATAAACTTTTCCAAACCTTCCCTGACCTAAAAAATAATGCTTCGATGTGATGAAAACTTATTTATAATTCTATCAACGGAAATACACAAATTATAATGCACCTTTGGAAATGAATCAGTAATAATTATACCGAATTTTTCGTAACTTACCAATTTTTATACCTCTCTGCCATGTAAACGTGACTCTCCGCGCTTTGATCCGAACTCTATCTACACCTCTTTTATCTGTAACTTGTCCGATAAGGTCCCGACTTTTAAGCCTATCGTCAAGTTCCCGTTCAATCCTTCTGATTGCTTGAACTACTCTTTCGTGTCGCACTGCACCATTGTCGTTTGCATGTACGATTACGGGAACAGTTCCATCAACTACACTCGGTGAAGTCGATTTTCTATGACTCAAAATTGTTTCAGATCTTGAATCTTTCGTTTTCTGGGAAACACTCAGACTCGCTGTCCTACTTCTAGAATGACACGGTGATGATGCCCTTGATCGTGATAATCTGCGTAAAACTTAACGAAAAAATCAATATTACTATTGTTCGAAATTATATTATATATTACGGTAACAAAAATTATATTTATATTAGATACTCACTTTCCGGTTCTCCATTTGGGCCAGAATTGCTAGCACTACCAACAACATGCGAAATACATCGATCCATACAGGTTTTAAGTTCGTCAAATTCTTGATCACTCAGATGCTTTGTATTATGGGGTTCGCATACCGTTATCAAGAATTCTAATCCTTGATTAGCCCATCTGGGTCTTAATCCGCGTCCACGTTCGCACCGTGTTCTTACAAATTCCATCCACAAAAGAGCAAAAGAAACCAAGCCACGTGCTAAAGTTGCTTTCTCTTCATGCATAAACAATTTACAAGTTTCTTTATAATAATCGAAACCCATCTTATACGCTTGATGAAGAATTTCTCGTATTCGAGAACGCATAGCGAAACGATCAGTTTCGGATTTAGGTTCCTCTGTTTCGTTAATGTCTCTCAGTAAATTCTCAATGACTAGAGTAATCTGGTGCCTTAATTCCATAACAGTTTCCTAAAGCAATTAACACGTATTATTTTACGATTAACGTTAAGTTACGGAAATAATAAGTTTTGTACCTTCAGTTTCGTTAACGAATCCTCTAATTCTTTATTGGAAATAGGCCACTTTTCAACATCCTGTTTTAAACACTTTACAAGATTCATACTTTTTACAACCTTCTCTCGAGCTTCGACGAACATACCTTGCCATTCGCGTCCAACGTACATCATGTGAAACCTAAATCAAAGTGTATTAAAATGATTCATATTACCATAATCCCAATGAACATAATGGAAATAACATAATAATGATTCTATCATTTCTTACCTAGTTGATAATTCATCGTCCGTTTTGTCCTCAGCGGTTTCCCGAATCTCACGCGGCCTTTCGGACAAGAATTCCTTAACCTGTTCAATCATCGTCTGTGCGATCTCGCTAAAACAACCATCCTTTTACAACACTGCGAATATCGTTGGTAATTTCACTGTATCTTCTATAACTATAAATTACTCACTAGAATTTGACCCCAGCTATCTGATAACCGAGCGATATATTTCCAGCAATAGATTTTACAAATATCCACTCATCCATGATCAAATTTTTATGGAAACTGTCATGTTGGACCATATCGACCCATTGTTGTAAATAATGTAAGTAAACTTCAAAAACAGCTTTTAGACTATTATCAAAGTCTTTCACGTCTTCTTGGAATAAACAATCGCAGCTATCGTCATCACTGGCAATCGCTGCACGAGAATGAGCTGCAAATCTATCGCGATGTATACAAGCAATTCTTAGGCCTTCGCGAAGTTCGCGCATCAGTTGCCGAACGGATAAAGGACTAGGTTGATCAGGTTTCTGTTCCAGTCTCATTCTTAAAAATTCGTGTACAACATCCAAAGGTACTCGCGAAAGGAATACAAACGCCGCTCTAAGAAGATAATGACATACATATAGCGTATTCTATAAAAGAAATCTTCAAACCATAAATATATACATAATTATTATGTACTTAGGGTTTTCTATCTACCTGTACGATGGCAAATTTAATTCTCTTGCTTCAGAACTCCAAACACCATATCGTCTTAATTCCTTATCACCTTCGTATTCTTCGTTTCCACTTACATCGACATCGCTAATACTAGTCTTTTCTAATGTCAGTCTTGCTTTTCTTAAGACAGATGTATGTAGTCGTTCCAGAAAGTTTAAACTTTTTCTAAGACCTCTCGTTTTTAACACGTCTTCGATGTATTTCCTAAACGTTGTTGAAAGTTAGTTACTGCACAATGCTATTTATTTGTTCTAGTGTTCTCATACACTAAAATAGTTTTTCATCTATCACCCCATACAAATGGGGTTTGTATGTCGTATTTATTTTTCTATCAGAGTTTTTCATCATAACTATACATATCGTGATTGTTTTTCCCCCGAAAAACTCTCAAATTAAAGTAATTCTATAAAATCTGTACCTGTAGGCTTGTCGATCGAATTCAACCAAGTAAAAATCAAGTCTCTCAATTTTCTCATCCTCGACGTAACTGAAAGAGGTTTCCGGCGTTGGAGGCCATGACTGTGAGAAAGACAAACCAACAGAAGAATTGTTACTATTACTACTATCAGTCGGACTATTAGTCTCATCGTGTTGACATGCTTCAAAATGCACCGTGGTTTGTCTCGGTTCCAATGAATCGCAAGCATCCGAAGAGCGTGAACTACGCAAAAATTCCAAATATAATCCATCCTTTAATGAATTAAAAACACGTATCTGTTTATTGAAGCAATTTGAACTTACCTTATTCCAGAATCTACTCCTTCATCGTGTTTCTTCTTTGTATGTAACATCATGAGTAATCTTCCCAAAATTTGTAATTTTAATCGATGGTGTTTAGTCATATTGTACCAAAGACACATAGCTTTAACTCTACCAGTAAATTCCGGACTTCTGTACAATGGATAATGTACAGCAAAAGCTTGAGAAGATGGATAAAGTGCTTCCGCAGCCTCGAGTCTAGCCAATAAACCTTCAATTTGCTGTAGCGCTTCCCCTTGTGCTCGTGCACATGCTCTGCAGTACATCGAAAGGCAGCCTGGACAAATACCTAATTCAATATTTGGACTCGATCCCGGATTTATGGTTCGATGTTTAGGAGTATCGGTTGGACTGATCCAAGGTATGTTAGTTTCATGTACACTCGCAATGGGGTCATATCTGTAAGCGTATTAATATTTTCCTGACTTGATATTATTTTTATCACTGTAGCTGCATTTCTAGAACACACCTGTACTGCATAATCTCCGTAAGTAAACCTTCTACCGCTTCGCGTTGCCTACATAGGTACTCGTCTTGCATCATTGGAGTACGATCGGCATGATGAGCTTGTAATTCTAGCCATATTAAATCTTTCAATTCGTTTTGCCATCTGGTCTCCTCATGGCTCATTTGTCGACGACAATTGCGTTCGGTACTACCCTGTTCATGTGTATTTTTTTAGAATTTTTAAGTCAAACTAATGATTTTTAGGGTAAAGCTACTCTACATAGAAACAATCAATGTCGCAAAATGCGTTGATATAAGTTTTTTTTATATAAAAATTTAAATGTTTTAATGGATATCTCCGGTATATTATGATACGCGCGTTAGAATATAATAAGACTCACACTTACCAGCCTTATAAGAAAAGAAAACGTATCGTGAAATATCTCACGCTCCTTCAAACTTTGTACTTTTGGCGATTGGCCACATGTATCTTCGCTAGTTACAGCTGAGATGTGTTCAATTAAATTTCCTTCGAACTTTTTATCTTCCACGTCGACGGGCTTTGACCGCAGACTTCGAAATCTATTTCTGGTTTCGATCTGTAAACAGCAAAAGGTAAATTGTGAGTATAGTAGAATCAAAGAATGTATAGTATTTAAACTTCCGATACGAATTCAGAAATGATTAGCATCCAACCTTTATATGATTCGGTGTAGAGACTTGAAAAGGGTCTGCTTTTTCCGCATAGTGATATGCAGCGTCCATATCTAGCTTCAAATCTCTTTCATTACCGCGCAACAATTTCAAACTTCTCTTACACTTCCTGCTTCCATCTTTTGCAACTTCATCTTTCACTTCCTTTTCGCGATCTCTGTCCGCTTTATCGCACATTTCGTTGAAAATTATGCTGTCCAGAGTGTTTCGTCTTCGTATTGTTACCTTTGGTCGAGCTTCTTTTTCGGATGCCTTCGGATCTCTGAAAAGAAATAATACGGTGAAACATTCGAAAAAATAATCGTGAAATGCCTACTATACGAAATTAGTAAAACTCGTAAGTTGTCAAAAATAATTTCTTATGTAAAATTCGGACGTCGACAATAATTGAACTAAAATGCAATTTTTGTGTATTTATCTTACTCTCGATTCGTCGTATTTCAATAGGATTATATTAAAAAAAATGTTCGTCCAATAATGAATCTCCTAATATGTGGATTACTTTATGTATCAAATTTCTAATTATGTTATCTGTGAGAATATAATTAAAACAAAATAGTGACAAGAATACTGATGTAGCTAATTCAAGCAATAATTGTTGCACGTACTTTTACACGAGATATATTAGTTTCTGGTAAACAAATTAACATTTGATTCGGAAAGTATTGAAAAACAAAGGTAAATACAATATTGTTTAACTCACCCTCCTATAAGTTTCTGCCGCATATGCCTCTTCTTGCGATTTAGACGGGTTCTCGGTGGTGTCTGTCCATAAATATCACACATCGCTTGAATTGACTCGTCGAATTCGTTCGTCGGACTACACGATCCTTGTCTGCAGCAACATTGCAACTCGTAAAATTATATGCATACGTACATATATATATATACCTACGTACATATATCGCTACAACACGTGTTTATATCGTATTTTGAAATACATTATATATAATTATACATTATATAAAAACAATTTCAATGTATACCATTGATGTAATTCTAGTTACTGAAGTACACGATGGTTTGCAATTAAGTGCAATGTTACTTTTGGAGTATTGTGAAAAAATGTATGTTAACAGTCAATATGTTAGCATACCTGTACACTTGTTTTGTACTCACGTGACAGCATACCAATAAATTTAGAAGGCATTGAAAATTATGATTCGACACATCAATGATTCTATTGTGATGTTACAATGGAAATCATTGAAAATATTAATGTCTCTAGATTATTGACCGCATTAAGCACGTGACACAACTTCTTATGTAATGTATTATACCTCAGTTAATTTTTGTTTTAGCATTTAACTCGAAAACATTTATAATTTTTATATCGGCTCTAGAAGACAGTTTTTACGGTTCGGAAACACCGGTGAACATATTACAGTTTGAAATATTTATAAATTATGTCAATTTCATGCGTTGATTGCAACATAGGAAACCTTACTTCAAATGCATTAATCTCGCACGCGGTTCAAAATACCTGGATCGTGTTATTGGAAAAAGAAGAGAATGCGAAAGATAGAGTCGAGCGGAATAAAAGAAAAAAAGCTGATACGGTCGTGAAGCATTGCACGGTAGATTGTATTATGATCGTAATGTTGCACACCACCCGAAAATATTATATTATAAGAACTGGAGTAAATATTGCTTTTGTTTTCCTAATTACACCAACCGTATAAATATTCTGTTTTGATATAATCTAAAAGGCAAAGTTATTGACCACAGAAAATATAAATGATACTAGTAGTATAGATCGTTTTGGGAATGAACTTGTGTAGTACAAGAATTGCATTACACATTTATTTGGTTTCGATTTTAATGATACATGGACACATTGCAGGTATATACCGTATTTTTCGGAGTAAAGAAACTCTAAACACTAAAATACAATGTTTCATAAAAAACGCATTATTCTCAAATTCACTGGTACATTGAAAGATCGAGTCAAAGACACCTGTATGATGTATACTAGCAAAGTGATTGCACAGTGATTTTACTGTCAATTTGGCCTCGCGCCTATTTCGGAAATCCAAATTGGATTTTCCATAACGACGATAGGAAAAAATTCGCGCTACACTTCTCTCCAGTTAGAACTCACTGACTGTAAATTCACAAACGAAATGAGCGATGAGACGATGAGCTGAATGTAAACAAAAGTCGATGTCGTTTTCACAGTTCGCAGAGGGGGGTAGCGAGAGCCGCTCTTATTTCGATAAAATTGATGGAAGGCAGAATTACGTAAAACACGTGTTCGTATTCGTGGCAAGGGAGACAAAACTTACCTAACATTACGGTTGTCATTCTCATTGTCCGAGGATTCTGACGAATGCTGCTGCCTAGCATCACTTTGCCTATGTCTGCCACAACCAAACATTCTTCGAGCACACACAAAACGCACGAACGCACTTGCCAAACACGACTAACACGACTAAAAACGACTGAGTCGACGATGCTGCCCACTACCGACCGGCGACACATTAACGACACGACGTCGTAAGAATTACAATGTGATTGGGTATCATTGGAACAGAGCAGGATAGAGCAAGAAAAATTCTATTCAATAGAAATGTAGCTTGTTAACTTTCCACCAATCAGAAGTCACGCGGGAATTACGTCACACAGTATGTTCGTTTAAATTAATACAAATTACAATTGCGATATTCTGTACTAAAAATTCCCTATTCCTAATATAGTTTACAAAGTTTATTCTTCAATTTTGCAAAAGATCTAACTGGATCTTGCTAACTTAAATTTTATTCTATCTAGTGAGTAATTTGTGACTCGTAACTTGAAGTATACGACTCGTATGATTTTGATGACACAACATTCATATCGATATAATTTCGTTAAATAGATTCAACATAAACACAATATTTAGAGTAACACGTTTTTTCAATTCACATAGTGAAAGGTAGGTGTATCTAAATATGTATATCTTTAGTTTCCTTGCAAGTCCCCATTTTCATCACAAAGATTACAAGTAAATTTTTAGTGTGAAAAAACGGGAATGTCCTCAGGTTTTTCAACTATTTGTAGAATAACAAGATACAGTAACATTCTTAATAAACATGATATGATTTTATTTTATTTAAACAATCGCTAGTCTCCTCAAAAAAGTACAAGTAGATTTGATATATCCTCGCACTAATAAATGGTAGTGGTTTTAGTATAGTATCTATGTATTTAGCATTTTTTTCAGATGTATCCTAATACGTGTTTTGTGTATCGTTGTTTCGATTTTCCCTTATTCGGTAATACTGCGACAAAGATGTTTTCCCATGGAAAATACTGGGTGTGGCGTGGCAATGAAACTTGCTCCCATTTGGCAGCCAGAAGGGAAATGACAAAATCGTTGATTATCCAAATGTATGTCAATATAGTTGCAAATCCAAGTAAATCTGCTTGATTTTCGTTTTCATCCGATAAACAGTTTCGTACGTCCAGATATGATATAAGGGAAGACAGAACGTCGCATCGTGATAATTATATTGACCATAATGCACATCATAAGTATATATGTATTCGAAAATTATTCGCTTTGCCACTTCACGTCGATAAGCAGTATTAACTATTATGTATTGTGTGTAAATCCAAAAGTTCTAGAAATGTTCAATTTACATATTTACAAATATCTCTTACGTTAAAAGGAAACCCTTTTCTATTAGCTTTTATAAAGGGTATAAATTCCTTACATGTAAATCATGTCAGGCCTGTTCGCATATTGCTTCTTAATATAAGTAAATAAATGAATACAAATCATAATACGGATATACATATGCAGCATTTTTAAGTACAGTTTTTTTTTGTTTTTTATACGTTTGACACGATCAATTGTCTGAAAGCCGTAATGTAAGCATATTAAAGTTTTACGTGAGTTTTACTTTTCTTACTGGAATGTTTCAATGACATTGTTTTTACCTAGTGTTTAATTCGGTAAAGTATTAAAATAGATTTTAGTAAAAACTGTATTCGCTCGTGCCATTGAATATTACAGTTGCTACTTTCATACGATATTATTAATTATTGGTATACAAGTTTGTTCATATCTTACGCATACAAATAGACGACTATAAAATGCTTTGTTTTAGTTTCCGTTTAATATTATCTCAATATAATAATGATAATGGTAATAATAATAGCAATAATAATATTAATAATAATAATAATAATAATAATAATAATAATAATAATAATATGCTACTAAACTGTAAATATTAATATTCATAACATAACACTACCAATTTGTAAATTGTAATATTAAATATAATCAAAAAATATCTATCATTACTCCTCGTGAACTTCACCCCCCTCCTCGCCTACCGTAATAAACGCGTAGTGATGATAATACAACACAGGTAAAAATTCTGATCTAGCAATTTGCTTTAATTATTTCACCACAGTTCATTAGTTAATTAATGCAACCCTTGCATTCTCTACTTCACAGTGTGTTCCTCTTTGTCTGCATTCCATCAGAAATTGGCAGCATTTAGAGATTGTATATTTAAAGAATCAACAGTTTCGGATTCACTCCATACATTTTGCCCTTAAAAAAAGAAAGAAAGAAAAGAAAAAGCTGGTGCTGTTTTTAAAAAGTATATGGCGTACCAGACTGCCACATATTATCTGTCTCTCAACATTCAATCATTCGTACAAAACTATTATGTATTTTTACGTCATCCTCTCTCGCAGGCTTTAATCCGCGTTCCCACACAACCGGATGCAACACGACACATACACCTACTCACACGCACGCTCATTCACTCACACGCACGCACGTACGTACGCGCACGCATATGCATGCAGGTACGTGGAGCTGGCCTGGACGATATTGTATGCATTTAGCCCAGGAATTTCTCGCGAATCTTGATATCTAACCATTTCATGGAAACCACACAATTACTTTACGTTGAAGGTTTGCAATACAAAGAGTCACGCGACTTCGTTATGTCACTTCTATCATATAGTATTGTATATTACCATCTCAAAATATATATACATATATATATATATATATAAATGTGTATATATATATATATGAATAAAGGCCACAAGTGTGTTCAGTATAAAATCGCCAATCAGCAGTTGAAATTTGTTTGACTTAATAAAGTACTAGTATCGCAAGTTATCCATAGCTCCGTACTAAACTCTGAAAAATATTCTTGTTTTACAGCTCTTCGGTCGGCATTCCATCCTACTACTTATTTTGCGCATACTTTTGAAATGTGACAAATATAAAGTGTGTTACAAATCTATACTTATTATATCCAAAAGATTATGCTTTTCTAAAGGCCACTTTTAAGCATTGAAACATATAAAAGTACGTACGTTTATGAAATCCAATTTTATATTGACAATGATTCGCAATATTTCAGGATAATCCTAAATTTGCTAATGGACTAACGATGATACAAATAACAATTGTAATAATGTTTGACGGGTAAATTCTCAAATCAAGGACGGAGAACATGCGAGGATATCGATGAAAAGAAAGATTATCCATTGTCGCATGCATTGTTGTTCAATGAAGATTAATACTTTGTTTTTAAAAGAAAAACAATACTGCTGCGCCGGTATGGAAAAATTTGATTTCCTAACACATGGCCGGAAAATCAAGACGGTATTAACGAAGTCTGAATACATTTTTCTTGGTCATATTTTTTTTCCTTTAGCAAAAGTTATGACGCCAGCTCGAGAAAACAACATTATAGCAATAACATAGTTAAAGTAACGACATAACCGTTATTACTATGAATAAACATTGAATATCGTTTGGCTAAAACAGTAAGAAAAACTACATTTTGGAAAAAGTATACAACGTTATTCGCAGCCAAAAAACATTACTAAGGAATCTGGAAATGCATGTATTATGTGTACAGTGTTCAATGTGTTCATATACAAGTCTCACATAATATGAAAACTGACGATAAGAGTTATAATAAAACTAATCGAATTGGTAACGCATGGACGTGTTAAATATCAAGATTAAAGAAAAAAAGAAAACTGGGCAAAAAATGCTTGAACTGTAGCAAAAATTCGCTCGCAGTTCAAAAGCTTATTACTATGGCAAATGCCCATCCATATTTCCCGGAAGAATTGTAATAAGTATGTAACACTGCCTTATGTGAGTGTAAGAAACAATCGTATTACCAATCCTTTAGTACTCTTAATGTTAGTGTTACTTCAGCCCAGAAAAATTACCAGTCAAATTATGTGTCACCTGTATTTAAGCACCTTGTTTATATATGGAAGACGGCGCAGGTTCTTTGCTCGTCGCGTTCCTAGTCGATTATGAGACTTTAGGCAGCTTTACCCCGCGTACAGAATTTACCGTTAACAAATACTATAATTTTAGATTATCGTAAATCGCCTGTAATGATTTTTAAACTCGAAATCGTTTTGAAAAATGCAAGTATAAAGTTATGCATGTGGAAAAAAAAAAAGTTGTAAACCTATTTAGTGTCACAACTGGAAAATCCTTTCGATTCTCTTCGTATCTATGAAAATATTTACGCTGTTCCATGTTTCCATGGAATCAGTAGAATTCCAGAATATGAGTTACTGGGTAGGTTGTTTAAGAGGGATACATAATTTACATGTTTTCAAATTGATCGACACGGCGCTTAGTATTGCCTTTACGAATCTCACGAAGTGTCTTATATTTATCACGCCCTTGGCGTACGTTTTCCCTGTGAATTTTATCCATTACGGTTTCCTTGGTCTCATCACGGGATTGAGCTAAATCTTTCTTAAGTGCCTGCAATACACACAATCAAAGTGTTTCGTATAGTTATACATTTTTGGAGGTTTTTTTAAAAAAAAAAACAGAGTAACTCTATTGATTTTCAACTTTACAATGTTAGATATAATAATAAACGTACCTTTAACTGATCGTGTAAACGTTCATTTCTTTCTGCTAACGTGCGTCGCTCTTCCACAGGATCAATTATCGATTCATCGGTTGCAAGATCCTTCGTAATATCGGTATGAGGCGCTTCATCTTCACCATCCTCTTCCCCTTCCTCGTTTTCCTCAACATGATGATGATGTGGAGTTGTGTTTGACTGATATGATCGATCAGCTTCTTCTTGTCGCAATCTACTTAGTACAATATTTAAACAATCAAAAGGTAATTGGACAAACATGAATTTTTATATTACACTGATAACTATAAATTCTCATACTTTATAACCTCAAACTCCTCTTGCAGTCTCCTTGCTTCGGCATCCTTCGCTTCAACTTCAGTTTGTATACGTTTCACTTCTTCTCGTTTAGCTATAATTTCTTCCTCGAGCTTGGCACGTTGTTCTGCTTCCATTTCGTGTGAAACTTCCAGCTTTCTCATCATCTCCGTCAATTCCTTTAAGAAAAGAAAAGGAGAATGTTTTCACATAAATTATGAATAGATCACTAGATCGACCTGTTTAGAAAAAATGAGATTCAACCCGGAACACCATGTATAGATCGTATAGATCAAATTATTCAAACTATCGTGTTCTCTGATCAATTGAATGAGAAGAGTATTGCCATATTAAATTATTTCTAACTATAAGTGAAAGGTTGACTACTTACCGTTTGACGATTTTCTAAGTCTTCTTTTGCAGCCTGTAACTGTTTCAGCTGTTCTTCCAAACGTCGAATCATTTCCTGTGCTTCGGTCAACTCTGCTTGTCGTCTGCCCATCTCTTCTGCCATATTTCTAAGCCTTTCTTCATATTCCTGCTGCTTCTTTTCAGCACGTTCTCTTGCAGCAATCTCCAACTGCAGTTTCTCTCTTTGTTGTTGCTTTGCAATTTTCTCTTCCCTTGCTTGAGCCTTTGGAACAACGTCATTATTAATGTTTCTTCCAAATATCCCTAAGTATGTCATTATCCGTTATACATATTGACGTTAATAGTATGCAAGTGATTCTACAATAGCAGTGACAACAAAAAATTTAAAAAAAAAGGACAAAATCAATTTTTGCATATAATCGAGAAAGTCAACTAATTAGTGATAGTTCGTCTCATTTATGATAGCGAATATATTCACCTTCATTTGCTGTACATCAATTGTATCAGGCTTTCGTCTACGCATGTACAATTCATGATTTCCCATACACAGAGTTAAGATCCTCTTGTTGACCTTTACTCTGGGTGCGAAGAAAACGAAATCAGGTGCTTTCTTGTCAATGGGTTTAATTATAAACTTCTTGTCATTAAAAGAAATATTTCGTATTTCCGACCAAGGGAAACCGATTTTCGGCGTAAGTTTATCATCTTTTTCGTATATATTTAATCCCAATGCGTCAACACCCAGCCAAAGATCCGTCCCTTTTTTGTTACGGATCTCGAAATAGTTAACTCCATACATCTCTAAATCCTATAAGAGACACACGTCGTGAAAAAATTATTCATTCATCGTCAAAAATGGATTTAAATCTTTCTGTTGAAAAATGTAATAGTTACCTGAGCTATTTTTAAATACTCCATCATGGAATCTTCACGAAGCATTCCACGATGTTCTTGCCACCAATTGGTAATCGAACTTTCCCATTCCTCCTTACTCATTTTATGTTGATCTACTACTCTTTGCGGTAATAGACGATCGTTTATAAGAAATCCGGGAGTGTGAGTTCCCTTCTGATAGTCACCGTGCCTTGCCTGCACGGCGTATGAAGCCAGTAAAACGGAGGTTTCAGGTGGACAATAAATTTCATCCGTAAGGATTGAATTTTTCACCTAAATACCAAAGAATTTATGTTAAAATTTGATCGTGTAATATAAATAGACGATTACCCAAAATTATACAAAGTTCAACAAGTTATAGCTTTGGAACTATAACTTTAGGAAAAGAATGTATTTCAGGCAAAATGAAAAACAGTTTTCGAACAACGCGACGTTAGAAATATAATTGAAGTAATTCTTTTTATTTACGATGTTTATTAGTAAAAACCACACCCTTTTTAAGGTATGACACGGTTCATAATCTTCTCAGATACATAAATTCCAACTATTCTTTCGCTGCTATTGTAATTGTGAAGATAAATGAATGAAATTGTCGCGACCGATCGAGGAATGTTTCTGAATCATTCTGATAACGATAACTCAAATACTGCGATATTTGAGTTATGTCATTTTCTGACTTGAGGGCGCGATATGTAAATTCGGATTTTTTTTACCAATTTCAGTACACGTATGAAATATACTGGGAAATAATGTGTGCAGTAACATCAACAATGTTTTCTTCGTGTAATAAAGATAACTCGTTATCAACATTAGAGCAATAAATTCAAAGCCTTAATTTTAATCATCCTCCTGGTGTTGTTCTTTTGTTTTCATAGGCTAATCTGTTAAAGGCAAAAATATTTATACCTGGAGATAAAAAAGCCGTAGCGTAATGTCTTGTATAAGTTCTTCGGCGACATCCTCAGGATAAAACTTGGCCCGAAACTTGAATTGCAAAGGGGTTTCTTTTTTGACATCTTGGTTCATCACCTGAAAATTTTTTTCATAACATTAATGAAAACATTTAGCGCAAACATATCGGTTTCAATAAAAGGTAAACTCTTAACATTTCTACGTTATCGTTTAAAACCGTGCATATCTGTCGATGAAATACATATGAATACACCAATTACGGCAGCACGGGATTCTAACATGCATACGGACAAAGCAAAATCCTCGTGACATAATCCGAAGATTTTGTAGCGAAATTGAGTAAAGCAATAACCCTTATCTCTTATTGATAAGTTCTGACAACATCATCGCTCATATATCTCATTTCTCTCATTGATAATCAATTTAATCGAAACCCTCTAATTGTTCCTTCAACTTTATTTTATCGGTTATTTCACCGTCTACTATTTGTAAGAATCTCACAAGCTATAAAAATTTATTGTTTCTTCTCATATAATTCAAACTCTTTGAATTATTTCGTTGGTTGTTTTTATTCGTCAATAGACGATATATATTTTTTAAAAATATAGCCTCATTATACTACTAGAAAAGAGTACTATATTTTACGTCAATGATATTTCTATAATCCTAAAAGAACTCTACGCACGGACAGTGTAAAAATAGCTCTTGTTCTGTATATACCTATACTCACATTGTATGATCGTATCTTATCTCGGTCTGTACCCGGAATCTCGGTTAGAAGTCAGCTTTGCACGGTAAGCGAAAATATAAGTCCGATTTCAGGACTACTTCACGGTTATCGACGGCTATTACAAATTAGTTATACTATTTTTTTGTCAATATATCTATGCTTAGTGTTTCACTTTCATGTAAAACTTTCCCTATAATTCAAATTTCTTATCTCAATCTAAATATAACATCGTTAGAATCTTCAGGTTTTGATCATTAAATATCAAAGACACATAAGATTATAATTCAAATGTAAAACATATGTTATAATAATGAATAATATGTTATAACATATGTTATAATAATTCTAATTCTAGAAATATGGTTTACTGTAATATTACTTCTTTCAACTGATACTTTATTAAATTCAAAATTGTATCGTTCGAGTCTAAAGACATTCCGTATTTTTTTTTTCTTGCATGCCTCTGCGTGATACAAGTAAGTATCAGGTATGTGCACGGAAGTGTCCATCGAGCCTGTGGACACATCCATCATCCTCGTCATTGACCGTACGTGACATCCAGTTCAATGCCAATTGCACGTCTGTTTATTTATGGATACTGATAGTCAAAAACCTGCATAATTTCGCAGAATGCGTGTGATAACTACACGTACAGTCAGTCACCAGCACGAGTATATTATTCGTCATGCAGCCGTGCTATAACGTTCAACGTAATCTAAATACTAACTAGACTAATTGGATACTCCTATTAAACAAGTATCTGTACCACGTTGATTGTATTAGAGGTATTTAAACGCACATTTAAATCGTTATACAAATATTAAGTGAGAAAGTATTCAATAATATTTGTGATATAACAGACCACAAAATACAAGGTGATGGCAAACATTTTGAAGGTATAGACAATATTTGTCACAGTATAAAATGGAAAGAAAGTCTCGAAGAATTTATATCAAAATAATTGAAAGATGTCATCGATCTTGATCTGCTTAATCTTGTAATTCCATCGAATTATGTAATTTGCTTAATATTGATCAGTAAGGAATTACGTAGACGTTAAGTAGATAGAACATTCCACTTTTTCGAAACTGTGCTTACACTACGCTATTATCGTTTAATATTCATTCTATGAAAATCGGGCACTATTCGGCTACCACAAATAGCAAGCCTTATCTTGAATTTCATGATACTACAGTTCTTAAATCAATGTCAATCATATCTTAAATTTCACGCAACAGATTTTCCTGATATTCTGCACAAATGTTTTGTACAGTATTCTCTAGCGCTAACAATCGATTTTTTTACAAATAATTTTACAGATGAAATATTGACGGAAATTTGCCAGAAACTAGAATTGTTGGAACAGGAAATTTCAAAATATGACTCTTTCAGCAACAAGTTACAATGTTGTGTAACTGTTTGTTGAAAGAAACAAAATTCTTCAGAGGAATCCCTTAAAAAATCAGACTTATGCAACGAATGAAGAATCCTGGGAAAATGAACTTCTTATAATAATGAACTAGAATTGCCTTAAGCAATTATTCTAGCAATAACAGCACATTGAATTTTCCCTAGATATTTATAATACGTTTATTCACGTGACTTAATTTCAACCCAGCATAGATATAATGTCTTCTCAGTTTATTGAACTATTAATTAAAACGATTACTTCAGAGCAGCATAAAAACTGTCCATCTTAACATATCCAACACTCCCCAATCTTTTTCATCAATTGAAACTTACTATTAATTATACCACGTAAATGCATTTTACGTGAGAGGGCTAGTTTTTCTTCTATATCTACAGTGTCTACTACATTTCAAATTGCAATTGCCACAAGGCAATGCTCGACAGATTGCACGCACAAAAACTAAATAAGCACTTGTGTGATCTCAGACACATGTGCTCAATGTGTCACTGATCACAATCATCGACACACCATGAGAACATTTAATGTCAGAAGCATTCAATTTATAATCAACCGCCCATAAATACGTCGATTATGATAAGCAGGATCGCGTTATAGCACTTCATGTAGCTCAAACCGCAATCAGTTACGTAACAACTGCAGTCACACAGTCTGGACAAATTTTTGTTAAATAAGCGTAGTTTTTTCACTAGTGCAAGAAATAGCTGTAACGATGGCAATAATGTTAACGCAACTCGAGAACATTAAATGAACTATACAATATGAAGTGGAAGCAATAACTTAGAAACGATAGAACGTTGTCTTCACACGAGGACAGAAAGACAATCTATGAATTACAGCAAATTGTATACGAATCAAAATACTACGGGGTGAAAAACATCTGAATTTGTAATCTTACGTGCCAGAATTTCCGAAGCCCGCACGGTACCACCTGCAATTATGCACCGGTATTGTCATAGGCTGCTCTTACAAATGTTATTAAAACGAAATGGATCTAAGCATGAGTGATTCTTGATAAAGCAAACGAATTCAGAATTATGTCAACCTTGTTTGGTACGTCTATTGTGAATTAAATTCTGTATTGTTGAAACATCGCTTTTTACAATCACGTGTCCATGACCTATTCTAAATATCATGAACGCATTTATTGCGTCGCTGTAATTCCACCTGAAGTTCAATAAATTATTTGAAAAAAATTTCTGAAAATTTTTACATAAGTTTTTCAGTGTTTAAGTACGTAATATGTATATCCGAAGTCGTATGAAAATCACGTATGCGATTGAACGCGATAAGAGTATTGTATGACTTCGAGCAGAGAAGATGCAGAAATTAAGATAAAAATAAACGTAAAGTTCTTTTGTCTTGAAAAACACGTTACTAATGACTAGAGACGTTCAACTAGTTGTTAATGGGGAATGATTTGACAATTTATTTTTATTTACGAGCACAACATCTACTTCAAATGAATACTCCGAATCACATATGAAAAAATACACTTGACATCGAAATGAGAATCCATTTTCAAGGAATCCCGGAAATACGAAACGGACTGTCAATTTCGAACATACATATTAGTGGACGAAACGTTTCGTAATACCTAGAACTGTTTATCATTCTCAAGGATACTGTATAAGAACGTCAGAGAAGAAATCCTGCGAATGATGATTATTAAATATAATGTAGTAGAATAAAATGACTACAATTACTATAGAATTAACGAGTACCGATTACTACTGTCATTCACGAAAACCAAAAAAAATGTCCTGAAAACTTGTGATTTATCCTATAAGCCTATCTCGTGCATTAGGTAGCCATAGAATTTCTAATTTTGTAAATCACAATATATATTCAAGTTAATTATCATATTCAAACTAAACATTTGAAGTAATTAACTAAAAAATTCACCGATAATCTAATACTCATTCTAAACAATAATAACTGTGAAACTCCAAATAAACTGTCGTTTAAGTTGCTAAGTCGAACGACTCATAGTTCTATTAACAAACCAATAAAAATGAAGCACTTAGCACTTGTCCATGTATTACCGTGAAAAAAGTGCTTTAAAAACTAACAGTTTCGAGTTCCTAATGATTATCCGGATTGGCTTGACACGTATTATGTATTCAATCACTTACACAGGGGTAGATGACGGAGATATTCCTGGGAGAACATTCGTGCTCAAGTCATATCACATAAATCAGAAATCACTTACGTTAAGCACTAATTAAATTCGTTCCAACTTACCCTAGAGAGCAATGAAACTCCACTCATCCGCTTGTTAGTATTTCGGTTGGCATGCGTTTAAAGAATGAAAATACGATAAAGTTAAAGTATGCCTTTTTCATTGACTCTGCTACAAATACGTCCTTGATATTAGCCTGTGATTTGAAAAGGACGTAGTAGCGCAAAACTATCAAAATGCTAATTTCAAAGAGCGTTCGCCGACTAATGATCGGATTGAATTATGCTATTCAGCTAGATTCACAGGCTTGAAAGATTCGTCTGGATTCCAGAACTAAGTAATTGGTGCAAGCACAACTAAAACATTGTACGTCCCAACACGCAACAGTCAATACCAAGTAAAATCTATTTGTGCAAAATGAATGCAGTGCTCTAATACGATGATTGATGATCCACCACGACATCAAGTCCATCATCGCTTTCACAAATTGAATTTTCGAGCAAATAGAAGCATTTAATAATCTCCGTTGCGGCACCACCACTTAAAATTTCATGCCAAGGAAAAATTAATAAAATATTGAAATTGTATCTTATTGCAATATCGATACAACTATTTGTTGCAGTTTAGTATCGGATAATAAATAAAATGCTATTCCTCGCTGTTGACTCAAGCTTTAGTCGAAGGTAGGATATGTGAACTTTGACATTAAACGGCTTTGCGAACGGAGTTACGATCTTCGCATGTGGACAAGTAGAAATACGCAGAAAGCTACGAAATTCTTCGCGTTTCTTTTATACAGATGTTCCATCGGCAACCGGTTATGAATTTAATCGAAATCGACGATACTCTACTTTTCATTACTTTTTTATCGTTCAATTTTCAAGTTAAGAAATTCTAGATTATATACCAAGTATATTGTAAACTGTGTTATTTATATAATTATATGTCCTTCTATATAATTATGCAAAGCTACAATATAGCTCTGATGTACCATATAAAGGTTGTATGTTGACGATAAAAAATTAAATTGACTTATTATTATTATTATTATTCACAACTGTACGAGGAAATCAGTCTTTGCAGAAGCATAAGTGTTTCAGCATTTATATGAATTACAGATACTTTATTTCGATTTGGAAAATCTTAAGAAAAACCCTATAAAATCGAGTTAAGCCTTTAACTTCCTCCAAAAATTAGACAAACCACTAAATTATTATATTTGCATTCTAAACCTTATTATATAAAATTAGAAAGAAACGACATCCCGTTATTCTTGCTTTCAACATGCCTATTCAGAAATATAGTATAAATGCATCGCCTACATGACGTGCTGAAGAACGAAGAGCGACAAGCTTGCGTTAGACCTAGTGTACGTCCTTGGAATCTGCAGCAGCAGCAGGAGTAGCAGCAGCAGTAACAGCAGCACCAGCAACAGCATAAATATTACAGTCTACATAGGTACTCGAAAAAAAGGCCGAGAAGTGACGACAAAGAACCGGCTGTTGCAGCAAGACACGGAACAGCAGTGTGCCAATTGCTAGAGCCTCCAATGGATTATGTAACAGTCCACAGTTCACAGGTAATCTAGAGCTGACACCTGTATGACCTGACTCTTCAATTTACAGTAACTCGCATCGCGAGAGAATTGTTATTTATCCTCGAGATCACATCATGTTCATTAGTGATACAACCTCTAACCCTCAGGAAAATTTACCTATTATTTCGTTGCCGAATATTTACTAAAAGTCCACTGATACCTATGCAAAATCACAGTCTTGATCACGATAGTAATGTAAAACTGATGACATGAAACTTTACATACTTTTCTTACTGTCTAATTCGTGAATAACGAACAAAGATGTTATGCAATTTCGCAGATGAATCTAATCGGTGGGAAAATAAAATCAGAATACGAGAATGTAATTTCGGATACGTTACATAAAACAATTTCCGTGAAGTGTGGGCGTTTCTGGGACCTTGGGAGAGAGGAAGCAGATTAAAATCCGGTTTCGATATTAGGAAACTGTGCTCTGAAGAATCTTGTTGTGGTTACTGAAACATCCTTAAAAAAAGTCGACATAGGAAGAAATTATTAATGGCTCATCAATATCCAACTATATCAATACTAATGTATGTATGGATAATTGTAAAATTGACGAATGAACAGGATGAGATACTCATTTTCGAATGTCGATAAAGAAAAATCTAACAATATTAATGGTAATTTTCCGACGTTTCTATTCATCTTAACTTATCAGTTTCAGACCAATGTAAAAGTGAAAACATTTTTACCACCAAGATTCAGATAACTATCTACTCATGCTTCTTGCACATATGTACATATAAAATATATGTATAAATTTCAACTTGCATAATGCACAAATGCAAAACGCATTGACTAATACACCGATTTCTTTCACAGTGTGTCTTTGCTACCCGCCTTAGTTTTTGTTCTGTAAAAAACCAGTCCAGGACAAAGTTGCACTGTTTCAAGTTTTATCTGTAATCGCGCAAAGAACTTTTTCTGAAGGATATATTCCACGAAGTTCAAGTTCAAGGATGTTTAAAAATTTCAAGAAATCTCCCCCTCCGCAATATCATCCGATTATATGCCACGAACGAGCTATTCTAATCGACCAATTTGTTTAATTTCCATACTCTGAAAATGCTGTAAAAATAATCCTAAATGAAAGTTTCTTCCATGATTATACATATCACTCAATGAAAAAGTGGAAATTTGGCTTGCGAAGTGTTTTTATACGACAAGAAATAAGACAGATATTTGAATGATCCCATGTAACATTGATTTAACCCTTTACTGACCAGTCACGCGTTAAATTGTCTTTACATTTAGTTTTTTGCACGGGATTGCTTTAGCTCCAAGTCGCCGGTTAGCAAAGTGTTAAAATCATAGAATTTTCAGAATATACTGCAACTGTATAATTAATATACCCACATAAATAAAAAATTCGATTTGCAAACGCACGATAAATGCATGCTGCCTACTGAGAAAAGAGTACGAGTCTGTTGAATAAAAACCCAATCCAACTGCTTAAATCTTCCATACACGAGAAACAAACACCCTTTACATACGAATGTTTTAATATACAAACTAAATATACTCTCCTACAATCGACAGAAGCACTTTTATTATATGAACTTTTGGGGGAAGCAACAATCACTGATATTTAAAAAAAAAGGATAGAATACTAAATATCGCATGCAAGATATAGGTAAATTCTGTCAAATTACCTACATCGATTAAAAAAACATATATCGATTTCCTAGAGAATATACGAAAGAACGAGTTATAAGAACGAATATACAAAAGAAGAGATTCGTGAAGATCTACTATAGGTGAAAAGGAATTCACGACAAATATGAGAACGATTTCCAACCCACGATCCGTGATGGGAAGAATTGGAGTGTACGTAATCGGTATGTACATGTGTATTGGCATTTTGTCTCGTTATGTACAGATATAGTAGGTACATATACTATGCCGGAACGAAATTGCATTGATACGAGTGAATAGGAGTGAATCACATGTGATGTCGTGGCGCTACGCCCAAGCCGACAGGTAACACAGGTATATCATCGTCAAGCTCTATTCGAAGATGCAGTCACCCCAAGCATATGGAATTGCTAATTGGCTTCCCACATGTCAAAGACATTGTGTATTTCCTCCTTAATTCTAAAAACGGATACACAGATGTCTCTAATGATTCACAGAAAATACTATACATTACTCGATAAATAATAGAACTGCTAAGTGCTATTTTCTGTCGAATTATTATATCAGAAAGATAAAAATTCTAATCTTGATTATTCTTATTATTATACGTATAATTAATGATGCATAAAATACGTGACTAGTTTTTCGATTGACGTGCAAAGAACCTTATATTTTCTGCTTTTCAAGTTCCCCATCGAGGAAAGAATGCGCGTGTAGCAACCAAAGTGAAGTTATTGCAAACGTCAGCCACTCCTGACTCATGTTACTTGCCAGAAAATCCGCAAGACCTCACTAAACGTGTTAACCAGCATTGTCCAGAAAAAAGGGACGCTGTAAAAAGATTTTGAAAATAGATAGACTGAATTGAACCAATTAAATTAGAACAATCGCGACAATCATGCGAAGACTAATGAGATCATTGATACGATTGTATCTAAAGTCATTTAATCTGGAACAATACGCTTCAAGACACATGTTCACAGACATCTACGCTGATGCTATTCGCGTTAATTAATATGCATAATCCAAGCTTCTTTAGAAATAACAGCGATTATTAATAAAGGTACGAGGGGGTCGGAAAGAGGTGTATTCTTAATTCTTAAACAGTTTGCCAATTCATTATCGTCAATATAGAATTGCATATTCATCTTGATATTCGTACCTGTACTATGTATTTGATTAAAAAATCAAATTGTTCGATAATGACAACTTGATGATGCCATTACGAGGACAATGTTTTTCTAGTTTACAAGCAATATCGCTTGTTAGAATAAGAACTAAAGTGTATAGGCAAGTGGTTACGGTAAAAAGTGTAATGCAAAAAGTACGAATATCGTTGTAAATACAATTAATCCCTATACGCGAGGCATATGACAAGACTTTTTATTCTCACACCTTATTAAAATCATCGTTTCGATATTAGATGCAATTTTGAACACCTACGTTCAAAAATAAAAACATCTGTCAAAGTCAACAGTAGAAAAAGAGGAACGAGTGTTTTCAGTTTAACTGATTATTATTTTTAGAATGCATCAAACGTACGAATATTGTTCTGCTTGAAAGATTCCTTAAATAGAGTCTTTGCAGTGACTCATCATATGATATTTTCACGCAACTGACGTAATTGAGCTCGAATGTAACAACCAATACATCCCGCACGTATTTTAAGCGTTTCAATTGAAATAGTCATGTATTCGTGTGCTTCATCTTCTCATCTTTTGTAAACTTCCTGCCCAGTTATTTCAAGTATAATATGTATTTTGACCAAAAATAGTTGCTAAAGTAAGAGTCGCCACTATCCTCAATTATCATCGGTTCTCACCATTCAATTTAGCATATTTTTATATATATATATATGTGTGTTTTACTAAAGCAATTGATCTTAATGAAACAGAAGTAAAATATAGCTCAAGATCGAAGAAACCCTATGGCCATGAGGATCATTGATGACCCCCAATAACTTATATGCATAAAACATGATATTTTACATTAATATGCAACGCACAACAGAAAATTTATTTCGGCGCCTTGGGCAAGTGACATAAAATCAGTCCCCCCGGTCCGTCAATGTATTAAAGGAGCTAATTCCCCTACTATGTAAGTATGTGCGTACACTCATTGCCATTCGTTTCTAACAGGAACAGAGTGTGCCAATCCAACTTTTAACTGATTTGTGCTCTTTAAAATACGAGAGAAAGAAGTGTGTCTTTCTCACACTTTCTTTTCTTTCTCTGCTCCTCCCGCTTACCAAGTCATCTCCAAACTCATCGTCGTCAGTGTCCGAGTCTGAGCAGCCTCGCAGCTTTCGAACTTTCTTTTTTACCTCCTTCTTCACCACCTTCACTATTGGATTTTCCGGCTGCGTGTGTAAGCATGCAAACGTTAAGAAGACCCACTTGAAATTCGATGATCGGTAAATTGAGATTCTACCGACAGTCTACTACCTTGGAACGGGGCAACGGAGACTATAGGAATCGAGAGTTCTAAACTCCTTTTCAGGCTCTGCGAATTTCATCTTGAAGCATAATAATACGTTCCTCGGATCTAAAAGTATTCGCAGGTTCTCTAACGCTGCACAACTTACTGCTAAAGTAGTATTCAACTGGAATAATATTACTACAATATAATCAATGTCCAAGAGGGATTAGAAGGTGAATGTGTCGTACAAAATGTAATAAAATAAGGATTTGCAAAATAATTTAGCTGGACCTAGATTTAAATTTGTTTTTACTATCTGTTCTGGTGCGATAGGATGGTACATTATTGAGCTCATGCCAAAGACGTTTGCCTTTGTGCAGAGTAAATCCTTTACAAAAAAAGAGTGCTTGCTGCTGTTTAAGATAGTCCCATTGCGTTATCTAATCGTTAGTTCTTTTTTTTTGTAGGAACACTATTAAGAACATAAGAATGTACACGTGCCAGTAATATCGGAGTGTGTGCCTTTATTAAAAGCACATACGCAATGGAAGGTACACCTGGACTTATGATCAACAATGACGAATTAAATAGCTTGCTAAACGCCATGAATCAGGAATAATTGTCATGTAATTAACTACTGCTACTGTGTTGAATAATAAAAACTGTTATTAAACACAAAAATGTTGTGCAATATGGTTATCCCCCAAAGAATTAACTACGATTAGTGAACGAAAATCTTAACGCATTTATGAATTAAGCTTGGGATGATTTAGAACTCGTGCGTATGTACGATACCGGGAGAAGGGTTACGATGAAAAAAAGAAAGAATGGTAAATAGTTAACAGTCAAATTTTGATTAAAATAATACCTATTGTAACACATGGTTGCAAAGTTAGGAAAAAATTCCGATAGCTTATTTGTTCATCAAGACATTCAAACCCGATCAATTTCACCTACCGGAACTTGTCCATTCAACTTTTACCGGTCAAGGTTTTTCCTCAGAAAAATCTCTACATACATATACTGCTGAATGAGAAAAAAAACTGTGAAACTGGAACTGCATTGCCCTAAAACGGAGTGTTTTCGCCGTTTCGCACGTATCCTCAAAAGAACTAACAGGGAGACAACCGTAAGCGTATAACGCGACTGTGTCAAGGTGAAGGTGCGTCTACAGCTTCAACCTATCGGTGAAAGCAGACGAAATCATCGCCAAACTGTAACTGTACTTCCGAATGAATATTGAATACAACCCAAATCACTATTTTTTTCCTGAAAAATCTGCTGAGCTTTAAATTATTCTTTTTAGAGTTCGGCTTCAAAGTAGTTCATTTTAGCCTCCTTCAAAACGCGTACAAAATAATATATGCGTGGATCTATGATTAACTGAGATACATAATCCAAATATGTATAGAGGAAAGATAGTTTCTTTTAAGCATTAATGAAGATAAAATATAGCCTGACGGTGGTTGCGTTCGTAAATCATACAGCATTCTACGAAAGCATTAAAAGTTGTGCCATACATTTTCGATAAAGTGTGTAATAGAGAGAAAATGTCACGTGCGTGGCACGAAGCACGGAGTTGATTAAATAAAAATTATGAAATCGCGATAGAACTAATAAATAAGTAAAACAAAGTACAATGAAGTACCTTTCTGTACAGCTTAATCCAAGTTGGGTCACCTCTACTATCGGTGTATTGAAGTCCGAAGAACCACACCTCACGCAGTCCAATAGTCTTTACGACTTGATCGAATAACTGCTTCCCGGTGGTCGTCTGCTGGATGGCAAACTCCAG
This sequence comes from Trypoxylon attenuatum, assembly GCA_963989405.1. Classification (NCBI taxonomy): domain Eukaryota; kingdom Metazoa; phylum Arthropoda; class Insecta; order Hymenoptera; family Crabronidae; genus Trypoxylon; species Trypoxylon attenuatum. The sequence continues at coordinate 11,773,691 of OZ022489.1, read as the reverse complement.
CTCGGCGTCCATCGTCGTCACCCTTACGTTCATCTTGAGGTAGAAACACATGGAAACAGAAAGATAAAATCTCAGAGACTTACATAGAGAAAAAAGTTAAGTCGCGAATTTTTCGAGCCACCCGGTAGAATCGAAGAAGACGCTGCCAGTTCGAACACACAACCCTTTTGATTCAAATCGTATTTAACGAATAACCGGAAGATCGGTATTTTAAAATTCGTTTCAACGAACAGATCCCTGTCGAATTTGTCTTAACGATGTACTTTATAAACTAGCCATGATAATTCGATAACTTACCATTTTTGCACCCGCAACCATGACTGCTGCTAAAAAGTGCAAATAGTGTCAAGCTGAAGAAAACCGCCGAGAGGAACGCGCAATAACTCCGAGAATAAATATCCGCACTGAACTAAAGGTTTTATACGAGGTCGCTTGTGCCCGATGTGTTTCGGTGACGCTCTCCAAGAGTATCCTTCGAGGAACGCTGAGAATCGTTAATCTTTACGCTGTTACACACACGTTATGTCGCACGCGCTATAGCATAGTTCACTCCGAACACAGTAAAGTTTCGTTTTACAAGTGCAGAATGAATAAACAAATACAAAAGATATCTTTAATGGGTTTTAATCTAACCTAAACTAACTCGTATCTCAAAAAAGTCGAATATTTCTGTGAAAATTGTGAAACTCGTAAAATTCAGTTTATTCAAACGATCGGCCGTCAGCTTCCACCGGTCTCGACCCGACTCACGACTCGGACAATGGACTAAGCGACAAGCGCAACCGGCAGCGTCTCTATCCCCTCCACATTTTGCCTGCGGTGCAGTGCATCCTTCTCTGTCTCTCTTTGTTTCTGACAATTCTCGTATAACACATCACTTATAACCGCAATTTCAATATACATAATATACGGAGTAATCGTTTCGTATTAAATGTTGTGTTTATCTTATATTACTCTACTAAATTCTCGTTGAGCTATTGCAGAACCTAACAGACTAACAGCGTATTCTATGAAGACGCCAATCTGACATTTTTTCATTCGTCTTCGATATTCAATTTTATAGTTAATATAGTTGAAACTTGACTAAAACCAAAAGTCCGTATTTGTTGCGAGGGATTTCTCATATTAAATATAGTTGGCTTCTTTTGACTAGGCAGATAGAGGGAATGATATTTCTAATCAAAGTCAAAATATAAACTCGCTTGTCATATTTAACTTGAGGGGTTACGCATAACTTGATATTTCGAATAGAAACAGTTTCTAGAGCCCAATTCCGGCGTTATACAAGGGTTACCTGCACGGGTATGCAAACTGTTCGAGGGAGAAAAGAGAAGCGTAAGGTGGTCACGTGAAGAAGCCGCTCCACTTCACCATGACCAATCAGCATTCACCCAAGATACCGGGTGTGCGGAAGTAAACTACTTGTTCTCTTCCCTTTCCTTCCCTTCGTGGTAAACCCTTCGTATATCACCGTCAACGCACTGTTCGAATTTTTCGAGACTCATATTCTATTTTAAACTTTGGAACACACACTTGTTGCGCATTGCAATTAAAGGAATGTGTTCATCAGGAAGTTTCCCTTGTCAAACTGCTGAATAAGATCATAAAATAGATACATATTGCAAACGTCTTCATTTATGCACACAATTAAGCAAACAAATAAGCTAACACCTGGTTAAAAAGTGAAATTATTAACGTCTAACTTTATACGATGTATAATGTTCAATTTTTTAACTATACCGGTTTACCCAAGAACCTATCATCCCCGAAATATACAATATTAAAACAAATACAAACAATAAGATATAATCTAAAATTTATTCAATCGTAAACTATACATACCGATTTCGGCATCTTTGCAGGTTTGCGTGTACTTCTTCTTTGGCAACCTTACCCCTCTGCAAAGACAAAAAATAAGACACGTATAGATATTTAATAATAACAAAATGATCTACATATTAATTTTCTATACTGCATTAGAAGCCATAGAGAAGCATTACGGAAAACGACATAGAGTATCTCATGGCTGATAACCACATCCTACAATGTAAAGCAAGTACATACTATATCTTTTGACAGCAATAGAAGGAAACATAATGGAAAATGCGATGACACGATACACAATACTTTGGGTCATATCCACCGGAATATATTTTATCGCAACAGTGCACAAAGAATGATAATATTCATGTTTCAAAAAACCACCCGTGTTTCATTTATCACTTTGTACATTGTCATTTGCGACCTCGAAGATTGCAGTTGCAGTAGTCAACGAATTTAAACGAATATAACTAATATTCATTGTATAATGACAAAGTTTGATAAAAGACAAAGCATTTTCGATAGTTCTATTTTTGAATCGCCGAATACCACTGCCAAGTAACATCTTCGTCTCATGCGCAAGGTCACTGGATCAACAACCAATGTTTTACAATAGTATCTGTTTATATGTTTATATATCTATGGGAATTAGAAAAGTACAAACAGTCAATTCAAAAATAATACTCTGTAATTGTACTTTTCTAACTTGACTACTCCAAAATACTAATATTCGATGGAAGGCTGTCAGTTTTTTACGAATCAGAGGAAAAAAAAACTGTATGACGATCAGCGTAAAAACCAATCCTCGTGGCGTATACGAAGAATATATTAAATTCAAAGAGGCATACTTTACGTTTTCCTTTTTTGCCTCATTAAATTGATTGAACAGAATATTTATTTCACCGGAATAACATTTATGTCGAAACATAACTGTATACTTCGAGAGTTACGGGATTTTGTAACCGGCTGCAGTTTCTATCAGAGAAAAAAAAAAGATGAATGTGACTCCACAACATCCACGCATCTCCTCATAAATCGGTAAACTCTAACGAGCAGTAAGGACATTCAAATGAAAATGAGTATTATTCTGCACTAGTGAAGGTTAAGTGAAAAGGAGTGGTAAGTAAGCAAGTAAGTAAATAAGTAAGTAAGTATGACTCGGAATTGTGCACACGAGTCTCCATATTGGAAGAAAAGACAGGTTATAATGCAAATACGCGTGACCCTCATTCGCCGACGGGAGAGAGGAGTGCCTGCGTGCCTGTCTGCCTGCTTGTGGCTGCTCGTGACTCGTGACTGCCGTGCATGTGGCCCATGGCCCATCATTCGCGTTCTGTCGTCTCCAGCATCATTTCTTTATCTAGGACTACCACCACATCCGTTGAACCGTTCGTATCACACTTTTCTTACCCCGCAACAACGCGTCCCACATTTGCATTCGCAAAAATTATCGCATAATTTAACAAAAGTTAAGTATTTGACGAATTAATAAAGTTAACATTCCCAACCGTTATGCGCAAACTAAAAAGTATACTGAATGCTAAATAAAATGATTATAATTGCGAAATAATAAAGTTTGAGTATCTGAAAAGGACGTTTATTAATTTTCCTGGTACCACTATTTCCTGTTACTATTTGATCGAGCAGCTCTTCAGAAGATGATGCATGAATGCAACCAAGAACACCTCAGATTATTGGAAAGCGGATGAAGTATTTGTCAGAAATCCTGTATCAATCGTGTCTATCTTCAATTTACAACTAGAACTTTGTTATTCGCCAGAATTCTGATAAAACGTTCTGAACAACTCATTCACTACTCGCGAATGTGAAATACACATATTACGTGCGAAAGATATTTAAAGTTTGCTGTATTCTATCTTTAAAAAAATACGTTTTAAGTAAATAGTAAGAAATTGCCCACTGAATGTTACAAGGTGTATTCAATTGCGAATTTAGCCGGCTTTACATGCGCGAACGTTTCACAAAACTAAGAAATCTTCTGTCTCGATAAAGACTCGATATACTACATTCTACAAACTGGATTTTTCTTCTCTAAGGCGAAAAATGCTTACGTCTGTTTCAATATTACTATCGCACTGGTTCTTCATTGAAGATCGCGTCACAGTAAACGCGAAGAAACGCCCAAGGGAATAGCCCAATGTCATCAAAAATAAGTGATGTAACGAATGGAGAGTAAAGGAAAAATACAGTGAAATATAAAAGGGAGAAGCTGGATACCAAACGAAAAGGGATATCCCTTGAAGAAGAATTACCGTAGGGCGTTACGAGAGGCTCAACTCCACCATTTAAAGGTGTCGAATGTAGGTTAGTGCCCAACAAAATTATCTCGAAGAAACATACAAATAAGGTAGCAAGCAAAAGCACAGCTACAGCCACAATTATAGTTACAGCCATAGCTCATAAAGCAGTATCGAAGAAGATTGTACTACAGTATCGAGGATTAAAATATCGTGTCCATTGCGAGTCTCGGCATGGCACATCCGCACTAGTTAGCATACAACAATTTTTAGAGTAAAGTTTACTTTACCGATTTTATGTGATATAGATGTTGTAACACGTGCGCCACGCATCCACGGGAGACCGGTGGCACTTGCACTTGCACAATACGCGCGGCAGGGAATGGCAGGAAATCGTGTGATCCACACCCAAAAATCCCGTCACGTTCGAACAATACTGACACCTCATTGATAATATGGCTGCCGCCCGCCAACCCTCTTGCCCCCGACCCCTGCCATTTGCTAGTTTTCTCTTGGTGGGGTGGGGCACATCATGAACTACAGACATCGACTAGATGACCCAATCAAGCGTGCAAACCATGCAGAACTCCTGTCTGTACCGTTGTAAATTAGACTTGATGAAAATCAGTGAAATCTTGCTATAGGCTGCTGATTCTGTTGCAGTATTATTTAATATAGCTCGATACATTTGTTATATATATTGTTAACTATAGTACGTAATTCTGAGTAAGGTCATTGTTGGTAACTTCATTTAATTCATCATATAATTTATGGAGTATGATAGAAGTAGTAAAGCAATATTATATCTTCCCGCCATTAATAATACAACAACAAAATAGCGCCAAAGTATGATCTTCTTTACCAACCCAGCTACAACTATAATTGCCGACTGCGCCAACGTGACGTAGAAAAAGCACCAAGAATTCACCTTTTTGCAGGATTCTCTCTGTGTTTGAATTGAAATATTGATTTTCTTAATCTGCGCATCAAAACCTATCGTTAGGTGTCAAAATCGGGGCAAAATTTTAGCTGATCATGATTAAAGTTTGTTTGATCAAGATGATGATTTGTCCAAAAATGAAAAAATAATTGGTTGGAGAAATTTGAAATGGCGTCTAACTATGGACCAGAAAATTAGGCAACTAGTGACTCTTACAATACAGTCGTTCATGGCTCGCCAAATAAGGAGAAGGGCGGAACAAGCATTTGGCGAACGTGTGGGGGTGGTGGAAAAAGTGCTACACAGGCGGACGTACTAAATCGGATTGTGGTTGTTGAGTTTTTAAGTATTATTTAAAAGAGACAAATAACACGGAAATGTCCTATGAAACAAGTAAGTCATGCAAGAACTTTCTATCAAATTGCTAAACTATTTTTATATCATTGGGTAGCCGCTTTCGGTATTCTATCACGAATAAAAAGGTTTGGGCTTTCCGGTTAGTTATCTCAAGTGAAATCATAACATTAAAATCACCGCTGATTCATGTATCTCGTATTTGAATTAAGAGAAATAAAAATATTTTCAGTTTTCGGTGTCTTCTACGGAAAACGAAGAAAAAAACGGAAATTCATATATACCAATGAAATACTGACATTGACATATTATTTATCCTCTTATTGTCAGCTATTTCTATTCTGATCCGACTAAATTTTATTTTCAACCTTAGAGTTAAATCTGCTCATTAATATTATGTACGATAATGGACGAATTTGCTATATAACAATTTGCACAGTTGTTGAATAAAGTTCAATTCTCTGATAAAAGTATGCTTAATCATATTGCTTATCGTACTCGAGGACAGGTGATCGTACTCGAAACAGCGTCACTGCCGGTTGAGTACTTTTACTTACTGATGTAGCCGGAAATGACAAAGAATGGTCTCTAACTTTTAAATTTGTAATAACTAAATCTTCTCCATGCTTGAAAGATTCATTTAACTTTAAATATCAAATTATTCTATTAAAATATGTATTTGTTTAGTCAAAAACATTACTCTCGAAATAATTATCCAAATATTTCAAATGAATCTTCATTAAGTGTAATAAACTCTTACTACACTTTTAGTTATAATAAGAAGAGTAATGATAAAAGGAGTACCGTTAAAATCTGGTACTACTTTAAGATTGAAAAAGTAGTAGATTTCTAAACAATTGGTAAATATTAAAGTTCATTTCTTTGAAGAAATAAATCTTTGATACCATTTCTTGAGAATTATTATTTGTGGAAGCTTAAAATGCTATGAATATTACAAACTGGACTGGTGCCAACTTATCGAGGAGGAAGGATATTTTGGTTCCAGTCACAGTACATAGTTTGTGTCGAATCTAACTTCTAAATTTCTTTACGTAAGCTAAATACTCCTTTCCATATATTGTTAGAACCATCTTACGGTATTGTTTTTTTTTTTATTTTTAATTATTAATTGATAACTCTTTCGTGTCTATACAATGTTACAGAATACATATTTGCTACACTGCCAAGAACTCAGAGGGGGCAGCCACTTGTATTAGGTGGTGATCCAAAAGGAAAGAATTTTTTATATACCAATGGCAATAGCGTGATTATTCGAAACATTGATGTGAGTTTTTCTTGTTAAAGTAATATTTAAAAATTCTTCAGAATTGAAAAAGTAAGCTAAAGAATAATATTAAATTGTTTTTCACTTACCTCAGAATCCTGCAATTGCTGACATTTATACAGAACATTCATGTGCAGTAAATGTTGCCAAATATTCTCCAAGTGGTTTTTACATAGCCTCGGGCGGTACGAATTTATCAATTTGTAAATACGTATTAATGTATCAGTAATGAAACTGTACGAATTACAATATAATGCTTTCTTTAAAGATCAATCTGGAAAAGTAAGGATTTGGGATACAGTGAATAAGGAGCACATTCTCAAAAATGAGTTCCATCCCATTGGTGGTCCTATTAAGGACATTGCCTGGTCACCTGACAACCAACGCATGGTTGTCGTGGGAGAAGGGAGAGAGAGGTACCTATCGTACATAAGATCATTTTCCAAATATTTTAACGTTCGATACTTATTTCGTCCCATTAATACAGATTTGGTCACGTCTTTATGGCTGAAACGGGTACATCGGTAGGCGAAATATCAGGGCAGAGTAAGCCCATTAATTCGTGCGACTTTAGACCGGCCAGACCATTCAGGCTTATCACTGGAAGCGAAGACAATACTATCGCTGTTTTTGAAGGACCACCATTCAAGTTTAAGTACGTTAGACAAATTTTACGTTCTATAACTAACACAGCCAATTAACGAACAAATGTTAATATAATTCTTGTAGAATGACTAAACAGGAGCACGCTAGATTCGTGCAAGCTGTCCGATATTCGCCAAGCGGGAATCTATTTGCATCAGCAGGATTTGATGGAAAAGTATTCATTTATGATGGGACTTCATCCGATCTGGTAGGCGAAGTCGGATCTCCTGCTCATCAAGGAGGTGTTTATGGTGTATGTATCAATTATATATCGATTATATATCGATTATTCTTACGATAATCCAAAGTTGATCTCTATTATTTAAATCATATCCTGGGACATAAATACAAAACAATGTGATCGAAATTGATAGGTTGCCTGGAAACCAGATGGGACGCAACTGTTAACTGCCTCGGGAGACAAAACTTGTAAATTGTGGGACGTGGAAACTCGCACCGTGATTAGTGAATTTAACATGGGTTTAACTGTCGACGATCAACAGGTACCATATAATTTTAGGCACAATTTTCATACACCTTATTGTTTATGTCAAAGCACAAATCATAATAACTACTTTCGTATCTAGGTCAGCTGTTTATGGCAAGGACAATATTTATTATCGGTATCTCTCAGTGGTTTTATTAATTATCTGGACGTGAATAATCCAGATAAGCCAATCAGAGTAGTAAAGGTAAGAAAGTTCTCAAGTTTACGCTGTGAATCTTATCCCAATGGTCATATACTCAACTGTGTACTTACTATTCTACAATGATTTCAGGGCCATAACAAACCAATAACAGTATTAACCCTAAGTCCTGATAGGAGTACGATTTATACTGGATCTCACGATGGTTACATTACAAATTGGAAGGCTGAGACGGGCGAAAATGATCGTGTTCAGGGGCAAGGCCACGGAAATCAAATTAATGGAATGAAAGCTGCTGATAATTCCCTTTACACCGCTGGAATCGATGACACTTTAAGATCCGTGGATATTGCCACAAATTCCTATTCAGAAACTTCTGCTGTCAAACTTGACTCTCAACCACGAGGTTTAGATATACATAATGATATAGTCGTTGTTGCGACAGTTCGACAGGTATTGGATGTTTACGAAAATATTAATGATTAATGTTTTCAGAAAAATTCAACCTATATTTTCCTTTTAGATTAATATCATTCAGGACGGTCGAAAGATCTCAGGTTTGCCAGTTGACTATGAACCGTCCAGTGTATCGATTAATCAAGAAAACGGAGACGTCGCAATTGGTTCTTCATCAGACAATAAGGTATTGATATATTGTATTTCATTATCATTTTTATACGATAAGTTCAAGCTAATGCAGTAGTTGTTATTAGATAAAAGGCAAATCGACTGAGAAAATAATTCATTTTACAGGTTCATGTTTATGAACTATCAGGCACAGTATTATCACCAAAGATTGAATTGGAACACTTGGGACCAGTTACAGATACGGCGTACAGCCCCGACAACAAATACCTAGTAGCTTGCGATGCTAATAGAAAAGTTGTTCTATATGTTGTTCCTGAATACAAGGTAAAATAGAACGTCACTACTATCTACACTGTATATATATCCTATCATCTATTAGTTTCTAACTTACTGTTCACTCATTTTTTGATCACCTTAACTTTTGTTAACATCAATCATATTGAAACATGTATACGAGTTTCATATTTTTAAACCGCATGTTTGTCTTGTTAATAACTGCATTCCCTATCTACTCATTGGAATGTATTAGGGGGTAAGTAAAGATAATACATACAGATAGAAGTCGATGGGAAAAATGATTCCAAATATTTTTTATACCAAATACCGTTGGAATTATAATCTTTGAATGAATATTTCGCAGTTTGCTCATGATAGTGAATGGGGCTTCCATTATGCAAGAGTAAACGCTGTTGCCTGGTGCCCAGATTCTTCAATGGTAGCAAGTGGCAGTCTTGATACAACTATTATTATTTGGAGCGTGTCAAATCCAACGAAACATACCATTATCAAAAGTAATAATTGAAATCTTTCAAGTTGGATATAATTATAATGGGAATGTTTATTTAATCAAAATAATTGTTTCAGATGCTCATCCTCAGAGTCAGATTACTCGCTTAGTTTGGCTAGATGAGGAAACATTGATTTCCGTTGGGCAGGACTGCAATACTAAAGTATGGCGTATAGAAAGAATCTAATTACCAATGTGAATCGATTCGTTCTCTTTTATAGAAGAGAACATTTCTATGCATTTTATTTATTCTGTAGTCTATCAACATTGTATATTATTTTTTAATACTGTCCTTCGATAAGGTGGAAGACTGTCACGGTCTTTTTTATATATATTTGCCGCCTCTATTGGTATTTCATGTGAAAAATAATTAAGACCAATGAGTGAAATTAGTACAAGATACTTTTTTACTTGTTCTAAGCGTCAATTATCAATGATGTTGCAAAATATTATTATTATTTTTTGAATATTTACAACGTACAAGGAGAGGCGAGGAATTATCTTTTCTAGTTTGAATGGGAGATTGCAGTTTGCGAAAATGAATTGTGCGATGAAAGATTGCCGTCTAATCTGTCTTTATTAAAACGCTGTAACGATAACAAGAAAACGATAACAATTTGAACACTAAGGGTCTTGAGGAACGTGATCACACTTTTATGTCGTTTGTACATTTAAAAACAAAATAATTAATGTGTTTGCTATGACTTGCCTTATTCTTAATCAGTCCAGTACTGAAGTGTCTCTTATAATAAAGGCGAGCTACGCGTGTCTTTATATTACGTTCTCTAATTCCTTTCAAATAATAAAATATTTACTCTTCGGTTTCGTTTCTACTCCCACAGCTCAACACACACACCGAGATATTCGATTTAGATATCCCATATATTTCTTCTTTTCATTGATTCTAGTTATTTTCGCTTAAATATGGTATATCAAAGGCTGATAAAACTGTAGTTACACAAAAATGTCCTTCCGGCCAGAAGGATAGAATAACAATGTATGGTAAATTAAAGTGATGCTACACACATATATCGCTAATAGCTATGTTGAATTTTAATTTCACTTTTGAACCATAATAATATTCCTTTGATAAAGTTTAATGATTACCAAATAAAAATGATTCTCCACGTAAAATGAGGTAATTAAGCACAATGGAATTCATTGTCATTTTTATACATGTCACACAAATACATGTTCCTTTCGAATGCATTTAACAACTGGCTTCTGCCAAGCTTTTTAACGAAATACTTCTCCAGATCTTCGACACAGTTCGAACTACATGTATATAACAAGCTTATTAGACCGGAATAACAAGGAAGTTTGCGAAGAACAAAACTTCTATGTTGTCTGTGTTTTCGTATTTAACTGATACCAAAGTTCAATCTTTAGCGTGAATTTCTGATTACACGGGCTGCCTTGAACAAGGCAACGGGAGATTGTGTAAGTCAAATGTCTATATTCACAATTACAAATTCTATGGTTTGGGTGTACTGTATCGTGGACGTTTTTGAGGTGAAGCCACTGGATGTCTATATGAAACATGTTTCCTTAGTGCATCTCGTGATCTTGATACGTGCGAACATGCTGTGCAACTATACGAACTATTACTATGTGTCTCCATGTGTACCCGCAAATTATATTGATTACTTAACTGCTTTCCACATATGAGGCAGGTGACACTCGACTTATTGTATGTCTGCGCAGTTCTACTTGTTGCAGAAGTACCGAGAAACTTAAAATTTGTGTCCCAAATTGGTGGTGGTTTAACATCTTCTATGGGTGTAACCTGATCTTCCGATGTGGGTGTACCCCCATCTAATCCACTTTCCGAAAATACTTTCTCAACATACTTATTGGATGACACATTACCCGAAGGTAAGCTACTTTTCTCACGTTGGTTCAATTTCGCATTTATCGAATAATAAGGTTTTGTTTTCACACAATAAGATATACTTTCTTGATCGGTATAAGATTCTTCCATATTGTCCACTACATCGGTGGGTATTGCTTCCAAAGTTTCTAAGTTGTTTGCACTCTCTTTAGTTTCCTTCTTAATAGGCGCCTCAGCTGGAACTTTTTCCTGCGTCTGTGATGCGGCTGGTGGACCGTATAATCCATTATCGTGCCGCGAATTTTTCTGAAAGAATGAGCATTGTAGGATCAAGCATAAGTAGAAATTAATTGAGATTAAAAAGAGAATTCTACGTTATAATGATAGCACCCTTTTACACATGTGTAATCGAGAATTGGTAAATCGCAGACTTACACCAATGTTCATTATTATTAAATTGTATTATGTTTTAACTCTGTTCTACCCAGCCTCACTTCGGATATAAACGCAACATAATTTTGTCTATGGACAGACGAAAGTTACAAAATATGCGTAATGATCCTGTATTACAATAAAATTTCCATATAACAATGAAATTCAATAATTACAACTGTAATTGTATATAATAATGTCGCCGTAAAATCTTATTGAAAATGCATGTCATGGTGTCTCTCAATTGATTTTTTGAGAATTACCAAGAATTGTAAGTTCACGCTATACAACGTTGAACAATGAACGGTGTACCGTTGTTCTATTTGAACAAGTTCCATGCATTGCCTTTTTGCTTTCTTTCAGTAAAAAAACGATCGTTAACATTTTTGTACGTTAACGCTAAACGTATGTTATAGCCACTCTTGACTAACGTGTTAAGCATTATTGTACTGCAAAAATATGTGCTGTGTAGAAAAACGTAATTGTTCTAATATTTCTACAAAATGTTTAGTTATGTAGAAATCTTTGGAAAAAGCTATTTTAGATATACCTGTAAATTCATTCTATGGGGAAAGGTTCCATGGGATGCATCCACTTGCATTTAGTTGCAACACACACAACGATCTTGATCTCGTGGATATCGTTTATATTCATTATCGTTCCTTCGATGCACGTACGAACATAATATGTGTAGTAGGCAATTCCTTTCTGAGGTACTTCTTGAGGAACGACAGTGAATGTATTTAAGTGACCTGAACAAAACAACACGATCATAGGGTAATATAAAGATTAAGAAAGGGAGAAGCAAATGTGCAAATTGTCTTGAAACATTACTTTCTTGCAATGTTCTTGGATGAAGGTTACGTGAATGTGTTAGGATTTTGAATTAAAACTTGTTAACGCAAATAAAAACATGCTATATTTCAATATTTGGATTATATTATATATATCGCATGCAAATAGAAAGTAAAATAGAGAATAGAGTAAAGAAATAAGATGGGCCATTCATCAAAATTTCTATATTAGGAGATTTCTCTGTATTTAATTTTTGTAAACCACGGTAAAAATGAAACCGTTCGGATTCAAAGCAATTCAATATTTAAACGACTAAAGTGAAATCAAAGTATGGTATTATCAAAAAGATGAATCAAGTATATTAAACGGATCATGAATACACTCAAAATATCCACAGAATTAAATAATTTTATTATCACTATTGTTACTGCTTTTGTTTTCATGGTTTTGATCAGCTGCTCTTTGTTGTGCTGCATTGTATTCGAAATAGTATTCGTACCATTCGAACAAACAGTAAAATGGCTATATTTTGTTGATACGCAACGATATAAGCTAACACCAAACAAGCTGCAAATTTTGGCGCTTACGTAAAACAGAAAAGACAATACATGCTTTGTTATCTGACTATACAAAATGAAGTACAGAACGCAGCAGTGCAAAGGAATGTAAATATACTTTACATGCGAGTTACCTGACAGGATCAGGCGAACAATAAAATTGCATGTGTAGTTACCAAAATAATTCTTCTTGCCAGATCTAAAGTTACCATTGTAAGGTGCAGGCAATAAAATGCAACAGCTAATCAAATATCGTCTATTATCAACAATATGCTATAGAATTAAGATAATTTTTTAATATTTTGTAGATCGAATGCATACGATGATTTTAAAATCCAGATTATATTGAAAATTTAATGAGTTAAAAGCAAAAAAAATTAATGTACAAAATGCAGTCATGCTGTTGATGCATTGAAGCATTAATGTAAGAGGTTTGGTAGAACAGTCTTTAGAAAAATAATACTAAAAGATAAAGAGTTTACAGTTTCCAAAAATAACAATATAGGCCCAAAAAACCAAATGAACGTACCAAGTAATGCTACCATACTACTGACCAGACAATACACTTACCATTCAATAAACGTCTAATGTCTAATCTAATGTCTAATATTTTACACATATAGATAGATACATAACAGTATAACTACAGCTAGTTTCCTTACCCCAGCAATATCGGCTAATCCACGGATATGTAGGGTATCTGCCATTGCCAAAAGTGCTGGTAGTTGTTCTTGATAAATGTTAACTTCACCATTATACATAAACGTGACTAAGGCACATAAGTTAGCATACTCCATGCCTGGTAATATTATCACGGGATGTTGCAAAGAACTTAAATCCTGAAAATTTAACGGTATAACGTTTAAGGTACAATATCTTAGCTATTAATAAAACGAAAATGTAAAATATGGACTATACATAGTGGAATGTGAGATAAATTCAAAATTTTGTAAAATAATAAAGATACCTTAAATAATTCTTTGAAATAATAACTACAAGCCGATAATATAATTTTATGGGCATGAATATGCCGTCCACCAGCACTCAACGTGACGTCCGTTAGGTGACCACCATCCAATAATTTTGGTAGTGAGCTGAGCAAAGTATTTTGAAAATTATGCCACCGTAAACAGAACTGCTGCCCCTCCATATTTCTCCTAGGAAAGAAACTATTGAAAAATAAAAATATTTTATTTTAGACATGATATATATATTGATTGAAATAGGTATTGTGCAATTAATGTCTGATGACAATGGAAAATTACTTTAGGAATATTCAAAAAGGGTAATTTTAATATTGTTCTTTCACTCTTAATTTCTCAACTTCGATATTCACATTTTCAAATAAAAGGTGAATATGGAGGTGAAACTGTCATTCCAAAATTTCCAAAATAGAGTGTTTCCAAAATTAGGATTGAGATTCCAAGGAACTAACTATATAAGATTGGCTCAAAAATACAACGGTCTCGCGTGACCACAGAACCTCCTATAACTACACCTACACATGCCTCATCAAGGTAATATATAAAAAAAAATTAATTACAGTCTTGATTTGAAGAAAAAAGAAAAGAAAATTCTCTTGAATCGTATATTGCAGGTTATGTCTTGAATTATATGAGTAAAAAACGTTAAAATTCATTCAGACTTAAGACGATATAACTTACTAAACGGACAAACGCTAAAGGTACTGCTCGTAGAGTCGTTCGAGAGACAGACAATACTATTTATTTAATCAGGCTGCAGGTTCCAGCCAAATCTATTATTGTACTCAGGTATGGCTGGAGGAAAGGACAGATATTCTACTGTGACTTCTAACAGACGAATTTTTATCCTCGCCTGGACGGAGCTCACAAAAATAGCGATGATCGGCAAGGGCAATCGAACAAACGCACTTTTAGTTCCTTGATCTCTTACCTTGGAAAAATTTATTTCATACAATCAAAGAATATTTCTTCATCCAACACTTTAGTTCCATCTGGCAAACTTCGCCATAATCACAAATAATATAGAAAAACGGCAATCAACCAAAATGTAGGATGCGCACCATCGAATTCATAGAGCGCTCTACTGTCACCTGTCGACATGCCAACGAAGTATCTTAAATTACAAATCTCTTTTGTGAGATAATAACTTTTGCTGATATAATTTCCTACGAAATCGTCGGTGATTCAGTCGCTAGCGTGTTCAATCTGTCTTTTTAACTCTTTTTTATCATATTTCGTTAAGCGATTTCTATAATAACCAAGAGCAGATGTATCTCTCATCAGAAGAGCAACTTAAATAACAGAACTTTAACAGTTAAAATACATGTATTGATATTGATATTACGTAGAAAGGAAACGTACCACGTAGAGGTGTGTATGTTATATGTTCGAGGTCTGTTATGTTACTTTTTCAAATTACAAAACGTTAAAAAATCTTGTTATATTGAACGAATTGTGAGTAATCATTCGGTGATTCATCCTTTTTTATTATTTTGTTCTTGCAGTTTGTGTTTCTCTCGCGGATAAAGTTTACACCAGCAGCTGTTTATTACATCACAAACGGAAGTTTCGATTTGACAGTATCGCTCTTTAATAATTTTACCACACTGTGGTACGATGCAACTCACAGACGCGCCGCGTTGCAACAAAATACGAAAACGTACGATGAAAAGTGACGGCTACTGAGTAGTTATACTGTCCGAATATTTTCAAAAAAAGTTTCGGAGACTGCTGCAAACATTGTCGGTTGTGAACTTTTAATTAGAGCTACAGTCTCTGTTGAACAAAATTCTCGACGCCTATTGTCTTGGTACAGCATTGATGAAGTCGTTCATCTGTCGACTGTAACCAAGATGATATTTGCAAGCGGATTCTCAGCGTTTATATAGAAAATGTTCAACACGCAAAAATGTTATCGAAAGTGTTTTTACTTATTGTTTATAACTGTGTGCCTATACCCGTTGGTTAAAAGTGGTGATGTAGGTCACTTGACGTTTTGTGGACAATCATCTTCAAACAAATTGGCAAACAGGTAAGTGTAAACCTATGTGCTCTTTCTGCATACATACATTCAACCTAATCAAATTTTTCTAAAGTCTCTTCAACATTATCATTGGATTATCAAGTTTTTTCAAACAATATCATTATGTGTAAACAAAAATTAAAAAGTGAGTGAGAAAGATAAGAACAACAATGATCTCAAATAATATCCATATGACTGTTTCAAAAATATGATGATCAATGAGAATCGGCTAAAATCTTTAAAAAAGTTTGCTCATTCGTGTCCCATAGAGACCAAACTAATATTATCTACGAGAATTCTGTATTAAACATAATTATTACATTTGTTTTCATTGATTGTTTTAGTTTGGTTTTTGTAAGTACGTTAGATGGAAAAATATCAGCACTCGATGCAGGGAATAATGGACAGAAACAATGGAGCCTCGATTTTAACGAAGGACCTATGTTGTCGTCGAATATTCATAGTAGAGAAGTATGGTTATACTTTAGTAATCTCTGATATTTTATAATGCCCCTTGTTTACTATCATTTAGTCATGATACTAAATTTTTTTACAGTTAAATAATAATGGCCAATGGGTACGATTAATTCCATCCTTAAATGGCAAACTGTACAAATTTGATGGCGAGAACTTGGAGGCTATACCGGTATCTGGAGATCAATTGCTACATTCGTCATTTCGCTATTCCGATGATCTAGTATTTTCGGGTGGTAAAGAAACACGGTCATATGGTAAAATTCATTTTTCTTTTCTTTTTATGGATACGATATAAAACGCAATTACAGTTACATTTTCTTGTAACAGGTATTTCCAGTAAAAATGGAGCAATATTATACGAATGTGGTATAAATGGATGTACTAATAATACTGAAGGTGAGGCTCATATAGAGCAAGAAGTTCTTATTGTTCAAAGACTTCAGCAAACAGTTAGAGCAGTAGAACCTCGTACTGGTATCGAAAGGCAAGTTTGAAGATCTACATTAAAAACCTGTAATTTTTACTATCATAATATAATATCGGTGTAATAGAACTAATTTTATAATTATTTCCTTTAGATGGAATTTCAGTGTTGGACAACATAACTTAGTTCTAATACCAGACCAAAAAGTTGATTGTTATAACAAAAATTTACTGGATATTGAAATTAAAGTGATTGTTCCCGAAGGTCTTATATGGGCTGTGAATAAAAATACACCTAATGTGAAGTTATGGCAATATAAGGTAAATGATAAACCGATGCTGATAAATGGCTCTGTTGCGTATAACGGTGGTATACCAGTATACCATGTATATTTTTAGTTTGATTCTCCAATTGTTACAATTTGGCGTGAAGATGCTTCCAGAACGAATGGTCAGAGAACATTAAAGGAAATGAATCTGTTCGATAGCTCCCAATGGACATGGGGCACTGAATTTTCAGTTGGCCCAGGGATTTATGTGGGCATGCATAATCGACAATTATATGTTCAGGAAAATACAGAGGCCTCTAAATCGCTACGAATATCACAGAATTATATAGAGTCCGTAAAATATCCATGGCAACCGTACCCAGCTATAGGTATATATATTTAAATTTCCCTAATTTATACCAACAACAATTTACTTTTGTATGTATTGTTATCAATATACTTTTTGTTGACCGTATCAAATTTATATTACAGAAGCTGCAATCGTAAAAACATTCCCAAACAAAGACAAAAATGCAGCAAATAATCATGTTGTACTAGAAATTAATGATGTACAAAGTACTACCGCATTATCAGTGTTATATAATTCAGAATACATAAATGGTATACTTTGTTACTGTTATTTATAATATTAATTGAATTTGTAGTTTTCCACAGCTAAAACATTTTTTTCCGTAGGAAATGGGTTCTACCTTTACTCGAATAAACAATTTCATAATGGTCATAATAGTCAGTGTGATAAAAACCATCTGAATGTGTTGTTAATCGAAGGTAAAGAAGAGAATCCATACATCAATAATACTCTAGAAGACGATACCCCTGTTCAAGTCATTATTGTGTCATTGTGGTACTGGTGGTGCGTATTTGTTATCTCTATATTTAAGCTACAAATATATTTTCTTTACTTAGCATTAATACCTAATGTATTTTTAAATAGGAAAGAAGTATTAATAATTTCAATTTCTACTGCCATTATACTTAACTTCATGCTTACCCAACGACTCTTGAACGCAACCGTGGTTGCTAAAGAGGCAGTCCTTCCCGTAAGTAAATTTCACTGTGCAGAGACAATATTTCAAGAAATACGTAAAGAGAAATCATTTGAACACGAGTTTATGTTACAGCCTTTGGTAATAGAAAGACACGTAGAATCGAAGAATAGCATCATGGTACCAACTATTAACGAAGAAGGAAGCATCGATACTTTTAAATCTCGTTATCTTAACGACTTCGAACCAGTTGATTGCTTGGGAAAAGGAGGCTACGGTGTGGTATTCGAAGCAAAAAATAAAATAGATGATTGTAATTATGCTATAAAAAGAATCGCCTTACCCAATAGGTATGTGAAGTCTATTGGGTGAAACCAGACTAATGTTGATCATATTTTTATTATAACTTACAATTTGGATATTCCAGCCAATATTCAAGGGAACGCGTAATGCGAGAAGTAAAGGCACTAGCAAAGCTGGATCATCCGAATATCGTTCGATATTTTAACGCTTGGCTAGAATGTCCACCAGCAGGATGGCAAGAGCAGCACGATGAACAGTGGATTACAAAATCCAAATTTCCTCAATCAGAATTTGAATCCCAATTGCATACGACTGATACAAAACCGAATACTTCGATATGTATCACAGTTTCAAATACTGACCAGGGTTCTGTAGATAGTGCTTGCGAAGCTCTTGTCTTAAATGAGCAGGATATTGATGAAGACTCCTTTATTGTTTTTGGTAAACATAATCAAACAAGGAATGGCGAGAATGTAATTGATATTGGCAGTAGTGGTACCGAAAGCTCCGATATTTCGCTATCAAATAGTGCATCGTCTAACAAAAGTGGTGTATTTAAGTCTGACAAATCTGATCCTTCCGAAAGTATTTTATTCAAAGACAGTTCACAGAAGTCTAGTAAGGACACGAGCAAACATTCTAGCGAACAAGACAAAATTAAACGTAAAAAGGGAATACTTTCCTTAAATTTGAACGTAAATAATAAATTGCCAGTAAGAAAGTCTGCTAAAATGTTCCTATATATACAAATGCAATTGTGCCAAAGGCTTAGTCTCCGGGAATGGTTAAAGGAGCAGACCACAAGAGATTCATGTCGCGTATTAAACATCTTTCAGCAAATAGTTAATGCTGTGGAATATGTTCATTTACAAGGACTTATTCATCGAGATCTAAAGGTAATTAAACAACTCTCTTTTAATTATAAAAACACTACGTTGTTTTATATTGACTAATCATATTTCATATTTCAGCCGTCAAATATATTTTTCGCTTTTGACAACAGAATTAAAATCGGTGATTTCGGACTTGTAACCGCAATGACTGAAGGGTATGGCGAACCTCATACTCCTGCGTTCGAAAAAGAGCATATTACCTTTAAAAATAGCCCGCACACAGCGTGTGTTGGTACACGATTGTACATGTCACCCGAACAAATGAGTGGACAGGGCTATAATTATAAAGTAGATATTTATTCCTTAGGAATAATTTTATTTGAATTATTAATACCATTTCTTACTGAAATGGAACGAGTAGATGCTCTTATGAATTTGAGAAAGTCAGTGTTTCCTAAAGATTTTCAAGTAAAGTATCCTGATAAGGTAAGAAATAATATATTCATTTATTGTATTGTACAATTTTTATAATATAAATTGTTTAATCTAAATAATACTTTCATATTACAGTACGAATTACTTCGAATGATGTTGGATGACAATCCTGACAAGAGACCCACAACGTTGGGCATTAAAGCTAGACCACCACTACTAAATCATGATATTGCACCTGGAGTAAACGTTAATGAAGATTCTAAATGGCATTTTGAATTGCCTCAAATAATGAGACATTCCTCTGTAACTAGTAGTAGTAGCGGAGAGTCTTGGGAAAATATCAGTTGAACGTGTGCGTTACTTTATTCGCTAATTCTTTATAAAAATAAATGAAAAATAATTGTTATTCTGAAGTATGTTTTACTGTATATTAGATAAAAAAAATAATATGAGATTCAGAAATATGAGTAATAACGCCATAAGGATTGCTCAATACAAATTTTTAATGTTTCAGTGATATGAAACGTATCTTGTTGTATAAGCAGGGAATTTATGTCCTTTTTAACAATTGTTTCAAATGATATACAGTCCATGTTTATTTTCTATATATAGGGCGATGTGTTTGATATGACGCAGTAAGTCCAATTTATTATTTTGGTGTAAATGTCGAAGTTTCAATTACACAGTTGCTCTCGAGTTACTTAAGGGAGTTAAGGGATCCCTGATAATATCCTTTATAAATGTAAAGTGTAATAATGGAAATGCGAAAATAATTGTATAAATATATTTTTTTAGACAGTAAGTTATCTTCTGCATTGAATATTTTTCTACTAGGCCATATTAATTAAATCGCTGTTCATATTTATCGTTCTGACAAAACATAAGGTTGTATTTTACGCTTATATGTTTTGTTAATGTCGAACGCATATTGCTGTAATGCATATTTTAATTAGAACGAAATTTTTAAAAATTGGATGCATGAAAAATAAATCACTGTGAAAATTATGATTAGCCTTGTTATTAGTAATTATTACATATGATCTGTCCAATATATTAAGATTAAATTATTACATAAATTTAAAATGCTTATTTGAATGGAACAATGAGAACTAATTCATTCATCTGCGTGTACATCGAACGATCATAGTTATATTAATCTACATTGTTACATAATAATAAACTACTCGATCACTTAACACTTTGAAGGAAGAATTATATTCCTAATGTGTTTTAATGGAATAGTTATTTAGTCCGATATACGAACGTGATCATAGTTTTTTCGATAACTGAAATTTGAAAATTATTTGAAAATACTGTTTCATCAGTCATACAAATTTCGCCCAATCAGTTGAATGTATTTCGCGCATGCTCTATTTCTCGATGAATCAGTGCCTCTATTCATTTTACATGCATCTGCATGGCGGGACCGCGCAACCGGTATAACCTGCACAATACGCATACTTCTGTCAATTATTGTTTAAAACTAATTCTGGTAAGAGTGAGTCATCTGTTTAAATATAAATCTGAATTTAGTTACAAATTTTGATAATAGAAGTCTAATCATATTGAATAGTTATTAAGTTTTTATTGTATAAACAAGTATAACCTGTATCATAATCTGTATCTAACATGTTAAAGATTTGAAAGTTAATTGAACGTTAGAAATAGAATCAGTGAAGAAACGACAAGTTGTTTATAAATTATATAAGTTATATTCTCATTCAACAACAGCCATCATTTTCTTCGAAAATCACTTTAACATTTAAGTTGCATTGGGATTATTCGTATATTGGTATATTTTGGATATAAAAATAATAAGGCTGTTCTTCGAATAGACATTTAGAGTAGAAATCAATGAACTACTCTATCCAAAGATAAATTTCATTATTTCTATTCAGTATCTATCCGTCTAAATATGACACTCACCGAAATGGAGCCATTAAAAATACACTTGGACGCCTTGGAAAAGGCTGGAAAAATGGTAGACAAACATATAATGGCAGACAGCAATTTTCCTTCATTAATCAATCTTATGAGATACAGTGTACAGGGTAAGTTTATTATTATTCTTCTATATAGTATTCATGGGATAAATACTTATACAAAATATTACTACGCAGGTGGCCCTACTGTCAGTGGTCTCGACGATCATGATTATCCAAATTTAAATGGAACATTGTTAAGTTTGTCAAATATAAATCAAATGAAAGTGCACAGCAAGATTCCATTGCCGTCCGAAGTAATGGAGCATTTTGGACGTATCCTTTAATCTTTCTAATAAGGAGTTTCCTTACGTCAAACTTATGAAATATTTATGTAGAATATCACTGTAATTTCCTTAAGAATAATCTAGATATGCAATGCCACTGTATGATGGGTCTATTCACGGAAATTTCAAAGGCATGGCTAACGATCGATAGCGATATATATGTGTGGTCATATGAGAATGAGTAAGCATTTCAACTTTATAAAATATATCTTTAAGCTTGATACATTATTGTCTTCAATTATGACATCGTTGGTAGGTCGGATGTTGCATATTTTGATGGATTGAACGAGACCATCATTAGCGTAGGTTTAGTGAAACCGAAGCCAGGAATATTTCAATCGTACGTGAAATATTTATTAATTCTTACTACTACAGTAGAAATAATGATTCTTGGTGTTACAATAACCGACGCTACTGAAAGTACGTATTTGTCCAAATAAATTTTATGCTGCAATCGTTATTAAACGTTGAAAGTACTGTGAAATAAGTGTATTGTGATGTACGTAATAGGTAAACCAGGAGAAATGCAGCTAGTTCCGGAGCCAATTTTTACAGTAACTACTGACGGTATAGGTATTACTACAATTGCCAATAGCAGCAGTGGCAGAATTTTCCTTGGCGGACGCAATGGTTCGCTCTATGAAATATACTATCAAGTAAGAAATTGAATACAAATTACTATCGTTTAAAGTTGAATGTTACTAAAACATAAATACAAATTAATTTGGCACACAGGCGGAAAGCAGTTGGTTTGGAAAGCGATGTAAAAAAGTTAATCATTCGGAAGGACCATTATCATTTTTGGTACCTTCGTTTATCACAATGGCGTTGACAGAAGAAGAAGCAATTGCTCAAATTTCTGTTGACGATTCACGTAATATATTGTATACCTTAGGTGATAAGGGAACTATAGCAGTATGGGATATTGATAATAGAAATGCATTTAAAGTTACGTCATTGTCACAAGCCTCCTTGGTACAAAACGTTGTCCACGTTGTTAAGTAAGTGATTAATGGAAAATACTAGTATTATCATAGCAGATCAAATTAATATACAATTTTAATTTCTAGGACATTGGACAGTAACAATTTTCGACCATTAGTGAGCATATCGGCGATTACAGAATCTGAGTCGGTGCACTTAAATCTGGTTGTTATCGCGGCTACTGGTACACGATTCTATTTCAGCTGCACGTCAATATCTAATCCTACAAGTAGACCCCAGGGTCTTCAGTTAATTCACGTTAGATTGCCACCGGGATATGCTGCAAATGCACCAGTAATGAGACCAAGAAAGGTACAAATGGCCCATTACAGAAAAGGTATTTCGAATATTGATCAAATATTTAACTGAACAATTATGATTTCCGTTGCGACGATTATTGGGAATAATTAAAACATTTTGAATAGGGACGCTGATACTTGTCTGTGGTGGCGACACGGAAACAGCGTGGTGTTTGAGCAATGATGCTTATCCATTTACAAATTATTTAGCCGAGACACAAAGTATTTTGCCATTGGATAGTCCTGCTTGGGCAATGGCTGAAATTCCAGGTGAACCAGCAATACATATTGAAAAACAAAGTAATGCTCAAGGAGAACCACCGCTTCTTGTCAGACAACATATGGAACCTCCAAGAAAGTTTATATTTTTAACTGCACAGGTAAGTTGGACATATATTTTCATATTGAATAATAAAATAATTATTTTAAAATAATTATTAATTTATAATTGTAGGGTGCAATTGTTTTAATGCAAGTTCGACCAGTAGATGTCTTACGACAACTTCTTCTAGAACAACGTGGGCCAGATACTGAGACTGTCCGCGCTTATTTTCAGTCGCAATCTTTGGAACAAGCTTGTGCTACGTGTCTCATTTTAGCAACTCTTGAAAGTTCTCAAAATGCGCAGGTATTATATTAACGTATATGAATGTTTTTTGCAAGATATGAATATTTAATGTAACATGTATTTTTGTATAGTTAGCAGAATGGGCAACAAGGGCGTTCTTCTTATACGGCAGTCAAAGAATAACTAGTATACCACCTGAAGTAGATTTTCGAAGTGTATTTGGTAATATGAATTTATCGTTGATCTTAATTCAATGTTCATATTGATTCTGTCTAACTTTAAACATGTATATATCATAATAGATATTCGTACGTCAACACCGAAAGTTCCGAACTTTGAACCACGTAATCAAACATTCCGAACTCTCATGCCAATGGGACACAATACAGAGATTGCTTTGCAACAATTTTCCGCAAAACACAGTGGTTTATATTTATATGTTGGTCGAATACTTCGACCAATATGGAACATGCGGTGTATTAAACAAGAGACTATAGACAATAAGATTCAAGTAAGTTGTTTAATATGAAATAAATCGAAATCAAATAAAATAGGATCATTTGAATCATTCTTGTATTTGATCGGATATTTCATATTATTTTGATTTACAGATATCAAGTACAATACCTGTTACTCAAATCGCATGGATTTTGGGTCACTTGCAAGCAGTGAGAACATTCCTTAATAAAAATACGCATATTAGTAAACAGTATGTGCAGATTATGATTCTTTTTATTTTTCGCGTAAGTGAGTTTTACGTTTATTATTACCGATACACAATTTTAGGCAAAGTACAACTAGAAGCATGCCCGACGGATTTGAGACGACAATACCAAACCATTTTCAAGAACCTATTGTAGAAGAGAGAAATTCATTAGATGCGTTAAAAATTTTCATTACCCACGCTTGCGAAGTTTTAGGACTTTGGAAAATATTATGCGAGAATCATTTACACAACATTGTGAATTCTTTGTCAAAGGTAACTAAATACCGATAAGATTAATATTAATAATAATACTAATATGTGTGTAATTCCGATTAAGTACCAGATTCATAAAATTAATTTTTTGCAGGATCAAATTAATCAATTCTCAACCGCTACGTTTAGAGATCTAATCTTAATTGGGCATGAAATATCTTCATTGCTGATAATTCACTTAATTGATAGGTAAGGTAATAAAGTAATAAATCTTAACTTGTGAAAATAATATTTTCTATTCACCCTTTTTATTTTTAACTTTAGCTATCTCGGAGATAATGCTTCTGTTGACGCTGTTAGTACGAGATTGCGCGAGGTTTGCCCTAATTTATATAAAAGGGAAGATGCAGTTTGTTCAAAGGTAAGATTATAATAATATATTATATTCTTAGTAAACTGTGAGATATAAATTTCTTATTATTAATTATAGGCGAATGAAATACTATTGAAAGCTAAAAACTGTACAAATCCTGAGGAAAAAGAATGTTATCTCCAATCTGCTTTAAAGGTATTCACTGATATTTCCTACACATATATACTTTGTACTATATTATAAAAACTATATATCGTTTTAAATATCCAGCTTTGCAAAGAAGTTGCACCAAGATTGAATCTGAATGCTGTCTGTCAACAATTCATAGCTTGTCAATTTTATTCGGGCGTACTCGAATTATGCCTTGCTTGTGCGGAAAGAGCTGATCCGAACAATGCAGCGTCACATTACTATAAAAACAATGAACCTCCCGAAGATCAAGAGGGTAACCTTGCCTATTTAAAACGGTCAGAATTCATGTTTTTAATATGACATTATACTTTTATAAAAGCATCATCTACTAATATTCATTATCTCACTCTGCAGTTTAGAGATTTATAAGGAGTTCACGGCGCTATTAGATCATCTATACAATCAAAGTATTTCGAATCCATTAACGCCGACGATACCGAGTAAACCTGGCCCACCGTTACAGATTTCATCGACCGTCACTGTGACGCCCGCAAAAGAAATAGTAATAAACTCTAATGCTCACTGTTTGATTTATTAGCTTATGTCAATGTTTTTCTAATGTTTCCATTTTTCTAGTTGCACGAAATTATAGACGATGCACTACACGCTTCATGTGAAACGCTTCACGCGTCCGTTTACACTTGGATGATAGAGAGAGGACTACACGGAGAGTTGGTTGCTTTAGCGGCACCATCTCTAGAAACTTATCTGAGTCGAGTTAATGCGCCAGAGTTACTATGGCAATTTTATGAAAGAAACAAGAATCATGCTGCAGCCGCCAAAATCTTGGATTCTTTGGCTACGAAAGCTGGGTAAGTTGACATAAGAGAAGAGACGTAAGCGATGCGTACATTATACACAAATTGACAGGATAATTATTAGTAATAAATATTATTATTGTATAATAACAGATCGGACATACCACTAACTCAGCGAGTCGAATACTTGGCTCGTGCAGTAGTTTGTATGCGAAGTGATGAAGCTGGGTATGCTCCATATCTTGGAGTAT
This sequence comes from Trypoxylon attenuatum, assembly GCA_963989405.1. NCBI lineage: Eukaryota > Metazoa > Arthropoda > Insecta > Hymenoptera > Crabronidae > Trypoxylon > Trypoxylon attenuatum. The sequence continues at coordinate 11,747,385 of OZ022489.1, read as the reverse complement.
TCTTGCGCGAATTTGAAGACAAAGTTGAAGTAGCCAGAATACAACACCAGGTAATTATTTGAAAATGTTTTTGTAGTATATTATATTTTTATTTGTGGCATTAATTTAACTTGGAAATTGTATTCTTTAATAGATACTTGATACAATTTGCAACCAACAGCACTTATTTGACTCGATGACAGTTCGAGATGCTAAGTTAAGATTAAATTCATCTCTGCTGGATATCACTCAGGTTTGATTTATATTTTTTATATGTATCGATAGTTGTTTTTGAATTGTCAATTTAATTAACAATATCGAATAGCTATATGAGGAATACGCTGAACCACTTCAACTTTGGGAATGCAAATTGGCTATAATTCATTGCTCGGGTCATCAAGATGCGATGTTAATCCAAGGAATTTGGACAAATATTATAAATAATGGTATTTCACAATGTTTAAAAAATATTGATATTTAGTTGTAAAGTTTCGTACCTAAAATCAATATTAATTGTTCTTCCTAGAATTGCAAAATGCACCAACTACATCCCCCGAAGACAAGATGCAAATTGTAATGAGCAAAATTAAATTGCTCGGTCAAGAGTACTCGAGATCAAGACATTGCTTCCCAGTTGGTAATATGTGACTTGATAGTAATCTCGATAATTCACCTATAGTCTATATTCGCCGATATTAATAATAAGAATGGCTTTCAGATTTTCTTGTAAAGCAATTAGAAATCAAAGCTTGCAAGTTGAATGTTTCAAACGAAAGTATTATCTCCGGCTTTTTGCAACTGGTTTCAATAGAAGATCTTTTAGATATTTATGATAAGTAAGTAAATATGGAATACTTTATTAAAATTTATTTTTATGTAACCCATTTTGCGCAGGAAATGTTACAAAACTCAAATGTTACTTTGTTACAGAATGATTGGTAAAAATGCGCGAACTTGGTTGAATAAAGGTAATGAATTCCATTTGATAGAATCAACCGCTAATTTGGTCAACTATTTTATATCTCATTCAAACGTCACTAACAATTTTATAAGGTAATTAACAAATTATTGCACATTATTATTCTATCATAATTTCATTCCCCATTTTCACGTGTTATTTAATCATATATTTTTGTTTCATTACAGACGAAAAATTATTACAAAATGTCAAGATGTGATTTCTAAATGTTTAACGACATTATTCAGTAAACCAGATGGAGCAGATTTAATAACAAAACTTCGATCTATACAAAGTGTTTTGGATCGTATGTAAAATGTTTCCTATGATCGTTGCGAATTTTTTGCACACGAATCTGACGTGATAATGTCAATAACGTCATATGACGAACACATAATTAGTCAAATAGGATTTATTTCCCCCAAAAAACAAACATCTCTGAAACTTTTTACATTTTAATAAACATATTACATATTGATTAAATTAATTGTGTTTATCACTGCTATATAGGACTGATAAGATATTTAATTATCTGTACTTTTCTTAGCATACATTTTTAAAAGTTTTCATACCCTTTGGTAGCTTTTATATTGTATGTATTTCTTCAGCATATGTTGACAGTGTTGACACTCGTCACATCAAAGCTGATTAGACATAAGTAATTCGTAGTAGCTATGTGTCGTGCTCCACGTATATATAAAGGTTTAAATTAAAAATGCGACGCAGTAAAACGTTATTTAACTTCACACCGTACAGGCAAGTGTTTCGAATGCCCATGTTCATGTATTTTTTTAATCAAAATTTAATACTATTTTAGCTACACTACTTCATTCGTGTCTAACCTATTTGGGTATTCAGGAATTTTGGCAAATGTAAAGAAAACAATGTCAACGAACTCAGAAACATTGGAGAAATCTAAAGCAACCTTAAAGGATATATTTCTAACTGGTGTAAAAGCTGTATCGCCAGTACAAATTATAAGAAACAATGTTCGTTTTGATGGTAGTATTTTGTACGTGCAAGAAAGAAAATTCGAAATCGCAGAAAATGTTTATTTAGTGGGTTTTGGAAAAGCTGTAATGGGTATGGCAACAACTTTGGAAGAAATATTGGGAAGCTCGTTGAAGAAGGGAATTATCAGTGTACCGCAAGGATCAGCGGCAGCTATATGGAATTCAGAATATACGATAACATTTCCAAAATTGAAAAATAGTGTAATAGAATATTGCGAAGGAGGTTTAAATAATCAACCTGACGATCTGTCTCTCGAAACAACACATAACATCTTAGACTTAGTGGAAACGCTCAAAGAAAATGATACGCTTATAGTTTTAATATCGGGTGGTGGTTCCGCTTTACTGTACATGCCAAAACCCTCTATAGATCCAGATGATAAACTTCAATTGTGCAAACAGCTTCAAAATGCAGGTGCTGATATTACGGAGCTCAATAGAGTAAGGAAGAAACTTTCCTTGGTTAAAGGTGGCGGTTTAGCTAGAATGGCTTACCCAGCATCTGTCATTTCTTTAATACTATCCGATATCGTAGGAGATCCTATAGATTTAATAGCCAGTGGACCAACTGTTTATAGCAATAAAAAACCTGAAGAAGTAATAGATATACTGAAAAAATATAATTTATACGATAAATTAGGAAGAGATTTGAAAAACGCTTTGACTTCCAAAGAAGTTTTTGACGATGGACCATTATTAAATGCAGAGAAGGAATTTAAACATGTACAAAATATAATTTTGGGAAACAACGAAATGGCAATCAAAGCTGCGAGTGCAGCAGCTTTACACAAGAAAATTACACCGATAGTATTGAGGAATGACATTACAGGAAACGTATGTAATGTCAGTTTGGCGTATACTCATATTACGAGTCTGATATGCTTAGCTTCGGAGAGAGTTATAGAAAGGAATGAATTTTTTCAAGCGGTACAAGGCATTCCCATACTGTGTTTATCAGCAGCGAAGGTGACAGAGATATATAACATAATTGAGAATACGTGTGAGGGTGGTTTACTTTTGATCGGTGGTGGAGAACCAACTGTAGTAGTTAAAGGCAAAGGCAAAGGTGGCAGAAATCAAGAATTAGCATTGCATTTCTCTCTGGATTGGTTAGCGAAAATAAAGACTCATCCAAAACTCTCTAACTATGATGTTATAATGTTGAGCGGAGGGACTGATGGCCAAGATGGACCAACGGATGCGGCAGGAGCATTTGGTTATCCTAGTATACCTGTGATAATGCAAGATTTATATCAACAAGTGAAATCTGCAGTTAGAAAAAATACAATTAAATTAGACACTAGCTCAGACACGCAAGAACAATTCTCAGATCCTTGCAAACAACAAATATTGAGTGACCCTTGGAATAGCGAAAGCAATGTCACTGGTAGCAGTACTAAAGAAGAGAAATACAAATCTTACGAAGTAACTAAAGACAGTACGTCGTTAAATGTAGATCCCTTAATATTGCAAACAATGGAAATTGAACGTATGCTTCCAGAGAATGCATTAAAGGAAAATGATTCCTATAATTTCTATTCGCGTTTCAAAAAAGGTGCAGATTTAGTAAAAACTGGTCCAACTGGTACTAATGTTATGGATTTACATTTTATTTACATTAGGAAACGCAGTTGTAGCTGCAAAAGCAATTACACTGAAGACAGTCAATTTGAAAATGTTTTGGATGCACATAGTTTGCATATTGATCTATCGACAATTAACAAATATAGAGAAAAAGTGGAACTGACAAAATTTAACTCGAACACATTGCCACAAAAATCACTTTTCACTTCTACAGAAAAGTCTGCCGATTTTAACATAGAAGCTATCGACGATAATTTAGCTGAAGCATGCTGTTCTAAAGATAGAAAATGCTCCTCGCAAAATCCTCTCAAGAACCAAGATATTTATCGAAACCTATCACGCGAATAAACATATATATTTACAATTGTATAAATTACTATACAAATCGATTATTATAAATAGGATTTTTAAATATTTTTTTTGCTGAAACAGAACACAGATCCATAGAGACACAAATCTTATAACAAAACACGTACACGTATAATTTTTAAGAAAATTTCTGTACTCCATGCAGCTAGATAACAAGCGAGTGTTTCTTCTTTATCAAATGCAACGTGTACAATTTACATCTGCATTGGTACGTGGATAGACATATATATTTTTGTATTCATGTACATATATTTACATATGCATATATGGTTTTATATATGTATATGTAGGACTTGTTTCTGTGTAGACGATCAGTCTTATTTTCACTGGTAACTGATAATAAAATTCAATCGATCTGTGTATAATAGATAAAAGTGCAAAAAGTTTACACAATTTCTCTGTAGCGTCACGCACATATCCGCATCTACTTCACAATGTAGAGAAAAGTGAAGTCATTATATCAATTGTACTATACGGTTACGTTTCATTATCGTTGTACATATATATGTATATATATATATATATATATGCGAAAATTAGATGAATTGTACATATTACTGTTATATATCACGCGCTAGAGATCCCAACTGAATAAGTGGTGTTTGACCAACATATCGCGCACTCCATCCTTCAACGGCTGGGATTGTTCTTTTTTGGGTGGCAATTCCCAATCGGGATTTAAATTAAATGCAAATTGGCTTAATATTCTTAATTCACATTTAATTTGTACCCATCCTGGACTGTTTATAAAACTCCAGGGATGATACCTAAATAATTGAACAATCAGAAGATAAATGTTGCCATTAGTTGGCTAATTGTAAATTGGAATATTCACTTACCATTTTTGAACGACTTCCACGCAAGAACATAATACTTCAAGCCACAAGTGTAAAACTTGTTCGTTTAATCCAAGACAAATGAGGGAACGTAATTTCACGTCCATTTGTGCATGTGCATTGTCATGTGTTAAATTCACTGATTGGACACACCGGTACAACAACTGAAATAAATGATTACATTTAAAATTAAGATTCATGTGTGTATATTATAAACCTGTATAAGAATTGTTACATTACCTCTTCAGGTGTGAGTACTTTGCCATCTTCATCTAATCTATACGTTTTGCAAAGTACTAGTCTGCTATACACTGAATTAAAGTCTTTTTCGACTTCTCTGTTGGAAGCTTCTTCTATAAAAAGCCATGGATGACACGGACCACCTAAAAACGAAGGTCTTCGCATTCCTTGTTCCAATACTGCTTTTACAGCTGGACATAAAGTGCCTCGAACTAAATCGGTAACAGCTTCACTAACGGCATCATCACCAGCACATGTGTATTGCTTGCTTCTCTCATCCAATAGTTCCACAAATTTTGCTGGGAACCATCCTGTAGAAAATTTATTCGAAATTAAGTATATGTTACTTTTTATGATTAACGTTAAGTTCGTAATTGCGTTGAATTACCTCTTAAACCATTTAATTCGCCAACCCAGCAATGTTCATCTTTTTGACTGATGATCGTAATTATATCATTTTTTCGAAAACCAAGTTCGTCATCGTCATGCCGTTCAAAATCTGAGGAAAAGAAAGCACGTTGGGTAATTTTGTCAGAATAAATTCAAATATTTATGTATCTACCTAATAACGCTTTTGCTCTTCTTTTCCTAGTACGAGATACGTTCACGTAATTATCATGGTCCCTTGCGTGACTTTCCATCGTATAATCTGCTATAAGACCCGCGTTACTCAATTTTGGATCAACGTTAATGAAATGACGTGCTACTTGCAAAACTGCCTCTCGAAGATCTACGAGTATTTCTAAAACAATTTGTTTAACAATTTTTTTTATTCATACATTTCAATCTATATCAATCAATGTATGTTTATTGTACCAGATAATCTCACCTGTTTGACGAATATTTTTTGATTTTGCGTCATCTTCATTATCATCGCTCCCAAACAGAAAGGTTTGCAACATTGATTTATTGCGCTTCATTTGCCGTCTGATATGTAAAAAAAATTCATTATACAAACCGAGTGTTATGATAGAGATACTAAAACCTACCTATTGAGATGTTGTTTTGGTAAATTCGATGCAGCATCCGGATTGCCGACAAGTCCACCTTGATCGGCCATTAAATAAGCTAAATGTCGACGTCTGTGTGTTTCGATTAAAACATCCGTAAGTGAACCACTGATTTCCAGAGATATCTATAACACAAGAGTATTAAAATTTTCCTACACACATAATAATTGTAATTTGCCGAAAAACTTACATCAAGTAATTGATCAACATCATCAATATCTCCAGGTATATCTGATAGCGCATTAAAAATTTGTGCAGAGTTCTCCAACTCCTTTAAATCTGTTTCTAAAATAATGTCGGATTAAGAAACTCACAATTTAACATTAACGATTATAGCGCAAAATATTGAAACACTTACGTTTAATTTTCAACATTCCAAGCGTAACTTGAAACAATACTATAGATCCATCAAAGAGAAACATATCCCATATTCGAAGCAATATTTTCATATGTACTACGGACGCGAATAAAGTTAAAAACCAGTGTAAAGATATCAAACTTAACTCTATGTCATGCTGAACTAGGACCTGATCTATGTCCGTAAGATAATTTGTTACTAAAGTTCGAAGTACTCGTTGATCTGCTTGAACTCCTGTTGATTTTTGTTGAATATTTAAAAATTGTACAAGCACTGAATCATCTAACCACCTGGAAAGTTAATTACTCGCCTAATAAAGTCGATGAATAATAACTAGCTGGTAATAGATCTTCAACTATTGTAGCCATCATCCAAAAGGAATCTTCTTCTTCTAGTAACAGTAGAAGTGACGCTGCTATTGTTCCAGTACCCTGACAATAACTAATCTTAACATGAATAATAATATTGAGAAGTAACGATATTATAATTTAAGAATTATATGTTTCTTACCCAATATCAGGATAGAGCCAAGCAATCGCACGCATAACTCTCCTCAAGCGAGGTATCCCAGTACTATGAAGGTGGCTGAAGCAAGCGTTAGCAGGCATAATACGAAGCAAATCTTTCTCTATTTGTTTATTAGTCATTAATGCGTCGTTACTAGATGCTTTTACTATGTCTTTGTATGTTACTTCGCTGGAACACTTTTTTTGTAATGCACCTATAGAAAAATCGTGAATATTAACTCTAGTAAAAAACACATAACACATCACATTAAAAACATAGTGTTATACCTGACATTCTCATCCAAATTTGTGGTCTCAAAGAATGCGGTATACCACGTCGAACCATGTCACGTAATTTATCGGACCGTGGCAGCCTTTTATCGACATTCTGCCAAGAAAGCTCAGCCACTTCCTTATTGTGACTAAATTCGAGAAGGGCAATCCATTGCAGTCTAGAAAAATATGTGCCATAATATGTTGTATAATTATAGCGAAAAATAGAATTATATATGTAGTAATCGTAAATTTTAGTACCTGTGCTGTGGATCCTCGACAAACGGAACCCCTAATAATTTTTTAGAACTTTGTTCCGGACCATCCTCTTCTTCCACGCGAAAACCAAATTCATCGAACCTAGGACATAAAAATTAATTAATGTATCATAAAATTGACAATTTAAGTTATGATTAAGGCAAAGCATTACCGATATTCAGGCTGTGAGTTTGGATCATCTGGCTGATTCAGTTTTGCCAAAATATCCTGTGGCCACATCGATGGCGTCAGAGCAGAGAACGGTCCTCCTGGTGCAGGAGACAGAACTTCTCCGCATAGATTTAATACTTCTCCGTCAAGTTCGTCTTCCGATGTGAATACCTCCAAATTTTTCTAAAATAAAAGAAGGCATACGCAAAGTATTAATAATACATGAAAACAGCTGTACAAGAGTTCTATTCGGTCAGGTCTATACAATGCTTGAATGACAAAACTCTGAATGAATAAATTTCGTGGATATTATTTAAAATATTGTTAGATTGAGAAAAACATTTTCGGGATAACGGTAAAATATGAAAATATTTACATTATGTTCCTCCCTTCCAACATAACCATCATGATCACGCACATTAAATAGGGATTTGGCAATATCCATTGTATATTATTCACTGTGCACAACTAAGAAAAACTATATCAACTTAACCGGACATCTTCAATTACTCGGATAATATTGCCCTCCTTACGCATAACAAAATTAATCCGAACAACACAGTAACACGATATTGACAGCTTTGCATTGCTCCATATTGCTGATATTGCTTAGTCTTCTGCTTCGGGCGGATTTATGCCATCTAACGGGATTTACGTGTATGAAACTCATCGGATAAATGGAAGTAATAAAAACCTACTCTACATTATCGAGGTAAATTTTGAAATACAATTGTATTGGCTTCCAATGAAAATCTTTAGAAGCAATTGATCGCATCCAATATTATTGAACGGTCTTGAAGATTTGCTAATAGGTAATAAACAAATCATGTTTTTCATTAATGTTCATCGTGTTCAGGCGACGAAAGAACAACAGTCGTACCAATGCGTACTACTGGCAACTGCCAATCGAATACAAAAGGCGGCATGCGGCAGCTGAGCAGGCGGCAAAAGCGAGAAGCGGGAAAATGCGGCGAGTATACGGCGCTACGGCGTGCCCAGTCTAGGGTGATTCGTAGTCGCCAGTAGTCGGTTGCGTATCGAGCTGCGAATTGGACTTTACCGGCGCCATTACAGGCAGAAAACAAATTCGATTGGATGGCGTGGCACGAAAGCCACATCCGGCAGCAGCACTGCAGTATTGGTCGATTCCGCTTCGGCAATAGCGAAGTTGGTTGAATTTCGTATATATTATTGATAAATAGCTCGCGTTGCTCGTGTGACTTTTGCAAAAATTGACGGCAGTGCTGGTGTCGTAGAAAGAAAAGACTGAATTGCAAGGTCCGCGTCTCGCTTGGTCGTCGCGTGGATAGACGCGAAACGATCGAGAGTGCGCGCTTTCCCGTGAACGTGAAATCAGTCCAGGGATTATCGTGCATTGGGTGTGACGGACATTTATATCCCGTGCGCGTTGCAAGAGAGCCTTGCCGTGTTGCGTAGTGCTGAAAAGTGTGTTCCCAGTTTACTCGTGAAACCCGCAGGTGTTCGTGCGATTATGCTGAACGCCCTCGAAACGAGGTGAGCGTTACGAGAGACTAACTCAAGAGAGGCTGCCTCCGAATCTGTTTTTTGTTCCGCCATTGTACGCCACGAGAGTGCCGCGAATGAAGCCGCTTGTCTGGCTCTTGCGTCTTCCATTTGAATACTACATTTCGGCCCGTCCAAAACCGATGCATGCCGTATAAACGCGCGCCACTCGTCGATTACGCTTCGCTCTCTCTTTCTTCTACTCTGACCCATTCGCCGCCCCGAGCCACCTTCGTTTGTCTCCTATCGGCATCGTCGTCCCTCTCCTTCCGTCTTACTTTCTCTCTTTCTCTCTCGCACCCTCTTGGCATCGCTCTTTCTCTCCCCATTGCTCTCTACCCTCTCCTTCCTCTCTCTCTCTCTCTCTACCTCTCTCTGCCTGTCGTTCCTTCTTCCCTCATTCCCAACGTATCTCTTTGTCCTTCTCACGGCAGATTGCTCTGGCCTCTCGCCGTCTCTCTCTCTGGCTGTCTCAGTTGGTCTCAGTGCCTCCGACGTCTCTGCGGAAGTCGCGTGTCTGAACGTTTCTCGCGTACGTGGATGTCGCCGAGGACGCGATTCCCAAGCGGTTTCTTTGCAATTCGTGCGCCACTTGCATCGTTGGGGATGTGAATCTTGCGCGTCATTATGCAATAGATCTGCGGCAGATCGTACCAAGCGAAAGAGATCTTCTTGTCTTTGGTAAGGACGGCTAAGGTGGTGCTGCTTCCTTGCTAGATTCGGCCGCATGCGACATGCGTTTATCTTTGTTTTCCGATTCGTAGCTTGACGAGAGGATATGCTTCTACTTAGTTATTGCATCTGCTGCTGTCCCTGTCCCTATCAGTAGTGCGATGCCTTCGTACTTTTGCCCCCGCTTTTTACTCCGGTAAACTATCACCGTTACTAACGCCGCTCCAGCTTCTTCCTTTCTTAAGCTTAGCCGTTTATTCCTGTCGTAAGAAAAAAAGATGCTCGAAGACCATGCGTAATAGTCGCTGGTAGAGTTAATCGTGATTGCGTAGTACATACATAGTGCACGTCGGCAGCGTGTCGCCGATTTACCTCGACGAACCCGCAGCTCGCTGTCGGTTTTGTCTACTGACCCCTAGGTTGCCGCTGCAACCGCTATCTCGCTTGTTTCCAAGTTTCCGCTCTTTTTTCTCTCCTTTCATTTACCGCCTTTGACCCCCTCGCCCTGCTTGGGCACTCCCAACAACCTCTCGCAAACTTTCGTTTGTGCGCATCCTTTTGTTTCGTCGTCTGCCAGTTTTAATATCGTGATTATTCTATAGTGACAACCATCTTTCTGGTTCTGTTAGCCTGTGTTCCAAATTCATCCATCGGCAACGGTGATCTGCATACGGAGTATCCTCGTGGGAAGATTAGGCCTGTTCACGCTCACGCTCACGTTTCCCGTCTCGCGCCTAACGCCCCTTGCCGTCTGCTACTCGCTGCCGCTCACCAGTCCCTGCCAATCGGCTACCGACCGCCCAAACTCCTGACGTTACTTTGCTACCTGGAACAACGAGTTTGAATGTGTTCGCTCGAATATTTTTCCTCTACCGGAGGACATGCTTCTCTTATACGGGCCGATGAGTAAGGTGAGTCAAATTGCACAGTCGTCTGTCCGCGTCTTCTGCGTTTGTTACTCCTATTACGCTCAGAATTATCGAAATTCACAATTTTATTTTCATCTTTCAAAGATTTCAGTGTATGACGTGCGTGGATTTTTCCGCTCAAGGTATCATTGGTATTTCCTTTCGATCGGTCAATGCCTGCGAAAGTCAAAACTATCGCAGAAGCGTGTGTTGCGGTAGTGTTTTTTATTTTGTATACGCTCCGGGGGACAATGTCCGTTTTGATGTACTTGCGGTCTATCGCACTTTTTCAATTCATTATCGTTTATTTGCTTAGATTTTTCATTATGGTATAAACTTACATTGTATTGAACAATGCAATTTTATGTGCTAATCTGTTATGGTGCTACAATTTTTATTTGTAGCTTTTCTCTAGAACTTCTTTTACAGTTAGAATTTAACGCAAAGAAACTAAAGAAAATTAGTTGTGGATATATGATAAATGTGCAAGAAAAATATCACAAACGAATTATTGAAATAAGATTGCAGTTATTCTGCTATTTAGGTTTATGCTCAGAGGGGCTAGTTTATCATTGGATTTTAATAATAAGATATTACGTTATAACTTGATTCTATAAAATTTTGTTCTTTGCAGGCATCTCAGTAATTACAGATGTAAATTATGTCGTTTCAAGAACCCAAAGAAAGCAACGGCGATGGAATATATCATTGAAACGACATAACGATGAATCTACATTTGTGCAAAGGAGACTCAAGGAAGTCTATTTCGAAGGATAAAGGAAGAGGCAGAGAGCGTTGGGCTTAGGGAGCGTCGAACCGAAGGGATAATAGATTAAAACTGCTGGATTATAAGATAGTAATGGATGAATGGGAGTAAGCGCAAGGCACGTAAAGTGCAGGTGTGGGTGCAGGCACACGTGGGAGCCTCTGGATGTCGGGGCCACAGCACTGGCAGTGTCAGTGGCAGTGATGGCCCCTGCTCTGACAGAAGGCGGTCCTCAAAAGCCTGAAAATTTGCTCCCTTCCCTCCCAACTGGTGGATTCCTCTCCCCAGAGCAGGCAACTCAGGTTTGCCAGAATCGTGAGATTTTGACCAAGTTTGTTGTCTCTGCAAACGTTCAACCGTCTAAGATCGACGACCAGTGCTTACGTGGTGTATCGAAGGACCTCATACGTGATGTCATCAATTCGAAATACGCCAATGATCTTGACAGTTTGCCTATATTTACGAACGGATCTGACTTGATTGCAAAGAAAGCATTAATAAAGGAGGACTGTGAACGGCCGGTCACACCGGACAGTCCCGAACAAAAGGTGACTGATACTATAATGAACGACCCATCTATGGGTGATCAAACGGACAATATGGGTTTCTTGAAATCGAGCGGAGACTTGCCTTTGGTGGGCGCAGAAACTGTAGGAGACAATAAGAATTTGGACGTCGACCAAATAATGGCCTTTAGCACGGATATGGCGGCTGACAGTGAGCAGTGTAATATGGGCAATGTCGGTGACATTGGTCACAATGTTGAAGAAATCTTGCAGGTGATCAAGTCGATCGAGGGAGCTGAAAATGCAGAGAGCATATCTGCCGGTGGCAGTGAGCCGGTGCAGAGCGCCGTTGATGGAGTTGAGATGTTTCCTATTCCCGAAGAAGGATTCTCATCGTTTGCACGGGATTTACTTAACGACGTCGATGTCATGAGTCTTTGTAACAACATGAATATCACCGACACTGTAGTGGACCAACAGAAGACAAATAATTTGAAACTACAGCAAGACGTCGCGCAAAAACAATTTGAAAATGAGAGGAGATGCGCATTTCTATTGAGAAGACTGAGAAAACTTCAAGCTCGAATTGTTGGGAGACACATCGCGGAAGAAAACACAGGAGTGCTTGAAATCGCTCATCATGGAGTGAAGAAATATCTCTTCCAGGAATTGGTTAATATTGGTTCCAAATCGAATGTCAGAAACTTTCCTGAGATTACGATCAGTTTAAATTCCTTTTTGCAAAAGATTGAGAAAATGTGTATTGTTCAGAGTAACAGTGTAAATCGTCAGCGATTGTGTTGCCGGTATTTTGGTGGTGGATCGCGCGATAGCTTGGACAACTCGACCGGCAATAATGGCAATCGCCAACCAGTATTCGGGACACCCCCAATTAAAATTAAGGGTGACGAAGTAGAGAGTGTTGCAGGACCTTTAGCTACACAGTTACATATAGTCGAATCAAACTTAGATTCTGACTGTACTGCATCAAGTAGTGGTGGAGAAAGCTGCGATGAAATGCAGACTTTTAATAATCCGCATCAACAACACTTGTCAATGTGAGTTATTCATATATTATTTGATAGTAGTTAGTTAATTAGTTCACCGTTAAAGTAGTTTTCATTGCAATCTTCATCGTGAATCTAACAGTCTCAGAATAATTGGAAATTGATCAGAAAGTTGGACAATATTACGATCAAAAGAATATTAATTCGTATAATATAACACTTAGTAGTAATGTTAGACTATTTTTTTAGCCATTCCGTTATTTATAATAATGACAAACGAAGCATTAAATCCATAGATAACGTTTCGGTGATATTAGTTTATTTTCCGTAGTATAATCTGGTAGACCGAAGAGATTTTTTTTAGCCGGTGCCAGATACATTTTAATTTCATGCATACTACGAGCAATAAGCACTATGAAATACCGTTTATTCGGGATTTTAATGAAACTTAGCTAGATTTTTACGCAAAACATCACTTGTAGATCGAAAAGAGCTGCCTGGAGGTACGCTCAAGATCGCGCAGGTGTAGCAGCAAGATGGACTTGGCTGCAAGCACAAATATCTGACTTGGAATACAGGATTAGACAGCACAATGAATTGCAAAGACAGATCAGAGCCACGAAGGGTTTAGTCATTTTGGATAACGCAGAAACTGTAAATGGATACAGTGGAACATTACCAGGATCTACTGGTCGGTACTCTTCGCCCGAAGGCGAATTGCCAGCCAGTAGAACGCGCCCTTTCGTTTGGGGTTTTTACAGAAAACGAAAATTATTGCAACTGGATAAGTTGCACGAAGTTTCAAAACGAGCAGCAAAAGCATCGACAGTCAGATGTAACTGTGATCATGTACTACCCGCCTGTGCTCTTTGTACCGGTAGATTGGATCCGATGCAACCGCAGGAACCGATCGACCAATTATCCGTGCAGGAGCGAGTTGCACTCGTTGATCCAAGTTTCCACCCGGTTTTATCATTTCCCGATGGTTAGTTCAGTCAAGATATTTAATTGTTAAAAAGTTTCAAGAAGACAATTCCTAAACTATACATATATGTATATTCCTGTTTGTCCTTCGATAGAAATTGGACAAGGAACACACCTCGAAGCTATTATGAAATCTGTCGAATGGCAACAGAAAATGTTGAGGGGAAATCTTAGAGTTACACGACTAAAGGACAAGGAGAGTAATGAGAGAAGAACCAAAAAACTTCCAGGACACAGAGCAAAGTATGCTGCACGATTAAAAAAATCTTCCTCAAGTATTTTAACAGCAAGTACGTATCGTGATGAGCTTCGCTGTGAATATTTTGACACAAGTAATTGTCTTCAAATTAGTTTAATTAACAATTCTAATATCGTGTATGGCGAGTGCAAAAACCACGCATCTTACGTATCTTAATTTTTCGAAATTCGCGCAAATCAAAGGAATCAAGAGGAAAGTTATGAAAGGAAAGCGGAACAGGCTTAGTCATGAGAGAAATGTACATACTTTGAACAGAAAAAGAGTGTCAAAGCTACCTACCGAAGATGACGAAGATATCAGTGCATTGTCTAGCTCGAGCAAGCATTCTTCTCCTGTGCCTTCTCCCTTGCAGCACACTGCTGTTTCATCGGAGAAAACAATTGTTAAGGAAAAGAATTCGAACTCTCACGGGTATGTGTTCTTCGGCAAGATAGTTTTGAATTACTGTGCGACATTGCATCACCCGTAAATTTAGTGCAACGAATTATATTATTTCAAACTTTATGGTGGTGTTGGTATATTTCAGACGGTTGAGGCAGAATTCATACGATATTGACAATATTGTAATACCATACAGCGTAGCTGCTTCAACTAGACTGGAGAAACTGCAGTATAAGGAAATATTAACACCTAAGTAAGAAGGCTTTAATTAAATCCGTTAAATCTATTTTTTTTTTCTTTCTTACATTTACTCGAATAACTAATTCTAAATTATTGTATATTTTGCACTTAAGATGGAGATTATGCGACGAGCCTACAAAAGTGGATGTCAAAAACGGCGTTATGCATAGGCCTAGTCAAGATGGTAGTGACGTAAGTAATAAAATTTCCAATTGAAATAGACTAGATAAAGTTGCGTTTGAGAATATCTCCAAGGTAGTACATATTGTAGTTACGATTCCGTACGTTATCTGTATTCGAAAATTCTTCCTTTTTCCAGTTTGAAGACTTGTCAGATGAGACTATTGCTCTGAGGCACGAACGAAGCGAACGCGAGGAAAATAAACGTTTTATGACATATATGACTATGCCTCATCAAACACGCATCCGTCAAAGTCGTCGGACGGACAGTAGAGCAGACAGTGGTGCAAACACGCCAGGTAAATGTTTTTAGAAGCGTGTGAATATAACTGGAAAAAATTAGTAATTCCATCAAGACCTGTCTTGTAATACGAAGATTGAATTATCTTGTTCCAGATCCTATGTCTCCACACGCAAGTGATTTCGGCGGAGATATGATGTCGCCGATTACATCTCCACCCGCAACACCTTCGCAATCTCAGTCTCAAGACTTAGAACATCAACAACAAAATTTGGATTCGCATCGACCTGCTTCATTGCAAAATGCATTTCGGCGTCGTACTATATCATCTGCGAAATCCGGCAAGGATGACACAGGACTTGCTACAGTAAACGAAGACGAAAACGAGGTAAAATTCTATTCGAAATAATCTTCGATATTATGTATGTTGCTTAGATTATGGGATTAGGAAATTGGATATAAATAAATTTCAATCGCTCTTGCTTTAATCGAGGAATAAAGAGATTTGAATATTTTTCCTGTCAGATATTACCATACGAACCAAGAATATTTCCATTATCGGAAGAAATTTATGATAAAATGTTGGAAAGTATGCCAGACGGACATTGGCAAGCTTCATCTGCATCGTTATGTTCCCGCGACGAAGAGAAAGGAGACGATGTACGTACATTATAGCTATCCTAACTCCTTCATGTTCAATAATCTAAATCAGACGTTTTTCTATTATAAGTAAGTGTATGGGTGCTCGTACTGACTATTAATATAAACTTTGAGCCAACTTTCATGGCTCCTCGAGGCAATTCCTGGTAAGCAGAGTCATTTGATGCTTCCTATTTTACCACGATTCATTTTATGTTCTCGCATACATTTCGGATTAAGTAAATTTACACAAATCTATATGTATATTAAGAGAGCAGCATTACGTTTTTCATAAAATTATCGTTTCCTAAGTATATATATATATGTAACGTTATAGAATCTTTTTCATAAATTAGAGCGCTCTTTGGTTTTCTTTTTTTTTGCAGCTGCCGTATGAGCTTGTACAGTTAAAAATAGTTTTTATAAACAGTGCCAAATGACCGTTTGGATCGGTACGTTTGACGTGTGAATTTAGGTAGACATTACTATTTCGTTTCTAGGATGGGGAAGTGGATTCTCCAGAATCAGATTCCACGGAATCAGCTTGTTGTGACATAGAAGGTGAGGATCCCAATGATCCTGAGTGGACAGTAGCTGACGATAGAGATACTGAAAAGGAAAGAATACGTCCGACGGCTAAAAGATAGGATAAAACCATTATAAGTACAACGTGTCTACGTCATTGTTACTCTATGCAGAAGCTACCTGTCAATTGTTATATATACCTGTCGGTCATGTAACATGCACCTTAAGTTAAATGGTACTGCGAATCTGTAAAGTGTATTATAAATATAAATTTTATAACTTCATTCTGCTTAAATTAATGGAAATCCTTAATATTTGCTCTTTTACGAATTGCTGATTTTGGCCAAAGCATTAGAATTGTACGCGAAAAGTCGTTGTATTTAGAATAAGTGTATTACTACGTTCTTCATTCTCTGTTATGATTGATTAAATAATAGGACGTAGTCCTTGAGCAGTTAGAATCTCACGTAAAGGGAATTAGATAGTTTTGTACAAAAAATGTATTTATATTATAACCGGACTCACACGTTAAATAAAAGTGCCAACCAAAATGTATTGTATCATCGTGTATCTTTCAATGTGACATATCTTTTTTTTGTTTTGCGATATCCGATAATTTGATGTAAGATGCTCAACAGATCGAAAGAGAAGTCAAGCATCACTTTCAATTTACATAATTGTATTCCTTCGTACTGTATGTATATATATATATATATATATATATATACTGTATATATATATATATATTCTCAATTCATGTTCAATTCTTTCTGTCGTCATTATATTCACGAGTGATTTCACATATCACACATTGCACATGTAACAGTCAAAAGCAGTTTCCTAACTCTTTTAAAGTGTCTCTGTACATATATATATATATTTGTGTTTGTTCCATATGCGTGTGTAACAATGTTTGCAGATGAAGAGAATGAAAGCGATACACGGACTGCGTAACAAAAAAAAAAAAATCGTTCTATCAATCCTCTACGCTTAAATAGTCTTCTGTATTTTGACTGTTATGTTCTTGTCATTCGTATAATTTATGAAGCATGACCTCATCTGTTTATTTAAGTAATGGACGAGAATCTAAATTTTTGTGTCACTGTGATTTCGCAATTTTCTAACAATCTGTGATACTACATGTAATTCTTTCTTATTAAACATTTTATACTGAAATAGAATCACATATAAGTATTTAAAAACATCATACATTTAGATTTTGTACGTCACGTTTTGAATGAAAATAAACAATCGGCAACCATGGAATACCGTTTTTCCTCACTACGTACATTATACTCATATGCTTTGATTCTCTTTGTGGGCTGAATCAAATTTCTCAATCCCATTATGAATAATAATAATAACGCATTGCTGCTTCTTTTATTATGTGCAAAAACACTACAAAAATATAGAAAACGTATAAAAAATCGAATGTATCATATTAATTAGGAACTTGATTACTCCCAAAACAAATGTAATTTGTCTCCAAATTCTCTAAGTCTACGATCACTGCAGTATGAGTACTGCTGAATTCTGGAACACATATTAGTCGAATCATTTGATTTTCTTCACCTGTTGAAAACAAAAAAGTGTTATTAGAGCATGTACGAATAATGACAATATCTAGTACAAGTACCTCGATTAAAATTAACAGTATTTTTCAAACCTTTCCATAGTTTTGTCTCAAATTTTGACGTATTGCCTACAAAATATATATCTGGACATTCCTTTATAATAAATAAATCTTCATCGTAATACGGACATGAAAGTAATGTATCTGGAGCAGTGGGACATATATGTCTCCAACTCAAACTTCGCTCGAGCCATTCCATTGATGAAATCTCAGTATCGCCAGATGCTTTTACTATGTCATTAATAGATTGTCCGCTGTGCCCAATTATTATGCGGTTACAAATTTTATTAATCCATGGATTCGTGACACCTTTGAAACTCTGTAAACTATCGTGTACAAAATAAGCATGCAACCGTGCAATATCATGATTAGAATCGTCGAATGATTGTATGAAATTTTTTACCGTGCTGCTTTAGGCAACAGGCAGGGATGCAAAGGACGTTGGGGCAACATGATATTAGTTGGATCGTGTTCTCCTGGCATTAAAATAACAGAACACGATTGCGCTATAGTACTGAGGAAAAGATCAGTGTTTAGGGCTGATTGAAAACGATCTTTCGCCATGGCAATATCTTGAGCTTTGCCTGCCGTATGTCCCAAGCGCGTGTGTGTTTTTGTTTCATTATACACTGTGTTACCTAGTATCGATAATTGCGTGCTTTAGTTAAATGTTTTACACACTATGTATGCTTTGTTAGTGATTTTTGAGAATAAGTTATACCTGCAAAAATTACTTTAACAATTGAAGTACTATCTTCCTGTACAGTTGTATTACCAACCATTCCACAAAGCCATTCTGATAGCAGGTTTACGGGCAATGATTTCATATTTCTGGCCAGATTTAATCCAGATATCAATACTAATTTTCCTTTTGATACAGTCGTCGATAAATTCTGCTTTGGTGGGCATCCAGGAAAACACCAATCTTTTACCTAAGAATGTGTTTTTAACTCAGTCTAGCGTGAGTATATTTATAAAATTTGAGACGAATACATATGCAGATAACATTTTTATACCGTGAATGTATCATCAGAATTTTCCTGACCTCGTACGGCACAAACAACTCCTGTAATTATGTATTTCAAGTCCACCTTGTCCCCCACCAACCTTATACGTAACATCTCATCTTCCAAGAATGGTTGATCTTCCTCGCTGCAGTAATTGGCTCTGGGTGCGGGTAAAGTTAATTGAAGATCATCGTTTAGCTCTCGTAATACTGATGGTTTCCATGGTTGATGTTTGTACAATGTACCGATTATTACACATTCTCGATGGTTTAGATTGGTTAATTCTGGCAGTTTTGCAATACGGATATTCCCTAAGCACACAGAAAAATTACAATTAAGAACAGGACCTTTGGATTCTTTATAATACTTTATATATTTTTCATGGATTTCATGTTATTTAAATTTTTCTTTAGTGATGCATAACCCTAATTTCAATAATATACTTCAAAGATTTCCTCTTACCCCATGTATTTCTAATCTTCTTTGTCAAGACAGCTCGTAATTCAGCAAGCCTTGCAGTATACATGCGTGAGAATTGCTTAGAGAAATCATTTTTAGTATCGGTAAATTTCGTAGGGAGATCGTTACATTGACCAAATTGTCTCTGAAATACAGGTGGTTTCTCATTGTCTGGTTTTGAGAGTAAGCTACTGCTTTCCAAGTCTGTCTTGAACACCATTTTAATCAGACGTATGTGATTATTGTTAAGTTATTAAATTCTTGTTAAATTATGTTAAACCATTTCAAAAGACAGTTCCGGATAAGAACTATAAGAACACAGAACACTACTATGCGGCTTTTATGCCGGTTCCCGCCAATTTGTCACTGTTTCTCACTCTTGAATGGGAATGTCGAGGATCGATAAACATTGTCGATATATCGAACTCGGAGATCGATTGCGGGAAAGATAATGCTATTTGAAATATTTACATGCATATAAATACAAAAGTAGAAAAAGTAAAATAATTATTTAGGTTCAAAGTACTTTAATCTCTCCAATTAATTGTTTGGTATGCGCTATTGCCTTATCTAACTACTGTGTCAATAATTTATCGCGGAAACATGTACAAGTATTCTAAAGTAGAGTAATAAAGAAGAATACAAATTTGTAGGATACAATCAAAAGAAAATAATAAAGAAAATCTTAAAATAGGATCGACGGTTGTCGAATAATGTATCAACCATAAATATTTTGTTTGTTTTATTATTTCCAAATCTTGCTTAGAACCTGAAGAAATTCTTTCACAATCTAATAATTAATTAATGATAATTAAGTATAACATTAACGCCTGACAACGACGAAGTAAAGATTATAGATATATATATATATTTATATTTATATATATATAAGCTAATCCTTGCCCAGACACACGAATTGATATACAATGTTTAATGTCCATTTTATTATTCGATTCTTTTACGGGCATATAAATAAAATCTTATTGCTTAATATTTTTTTTTTAAATATATATATATATATATAGTATTATTACATATGATGATATGTTTTTGTAGTCCCAATGATTAATATGCACGCATTTGTGCAAATGTCTCGGCGCGAGACACGTTATGGACGGATTCATCCAGATGCAGACCAGACGTTCCGAATAGTCGAGCAAACTGCTCGTCCTCGAAATTTAGTTTACATAGAACCGGTCGATCGCAATTTCAGTCAACGATGCCATTTTAATTAGCATAAGAGACACCGTCGACGAGATTTGCGACCTGTTACAAAGAAAAATAGTCTCCCGGTGGCGAACGAGTTCGTGATCGACTCTCGGAATGTCTTCTCTTATCCGGCAGTATTTGACGAGGCCTCAGATTGTCGTTCCAACCTCGCCCGTTAAAAAGCTGACCAAAATAATAAAAAGAAAAACTTCGGAAAATAACTCAGACGTCAGAAGTGTAGGCGAAAAGTACAAGAGAACAGTGGTAGAATAGACTTAGCGAGAGCAGCAGTAGCAGCAGTAGTAATAATAATCGTAATAGTATTAGTATTAATAATAATAATAATAATAATGATAATAGTAGTAGTAGTAGTAGTTGTAGTTGTAGTAGTTGTAGTAGTTGTAGTAGTAACAGTAATAGTAGTTGTTGTATGTAGTAGTAGTAATAGCAATAGTAATAGTAGTTGTAGTAGTATAGTAGTAGTAATAGGAGTGGTAGGTAGCGATAGCAATAGTAGGAAAAGAAGAATAATCCAGGAAAAGAAGAACGAGATGAATAAATAGAAACAGACATAGAAATAGAAGAAAAGAGAGAGAGACGTGGCCGCCTTTGCATTATCTCCGACCGATTATTATACGATCGGGGAGAGGCATCACTCAAAAGCCCCGTCGACATACTGATTAAATTATTAATTCGCTCACTAAATATCGGATTCTTATCTCTGAACATAGCTTACGTCGCTACAGTAAAGTTATTATTCTTTAGATATCACAATAACCTTACATAGAAAGCTGCAACTAGTTTATTATTACTTTGTATTAATGTTAATATTAATTATTATTATTATTTCATTATTATTATTGGTGTGTTATCAGCTGTCCGGTAAATACCTCGGCTGTTTTTCGCTCCGTTTGTCTTCAGATTTTAATGAATACCAAAGTTAATGCGTACGCGTGCCTATTTCGGCAAATTGGTTTTCGCATGACGCGTCCATGCGCAACTTCGAGTCCTGCCTATTTCATTGTCCGTTGGTAGAGAATCTAGCGGTGTCGTTCGACCGTTCGTTGGATTTTACAAGAATTATGCATACTTCAAATTTCTCGATGTGTCGCTCTTATGACATCCAATCCATCTAACTCCCTGAATCTCTTTCTCTCTCTCTCTCTCTCTCTCTCTCTCTCTCTCTCTCTCTCTCTCTCTCTCTCTCTCTCTCTCTCTCTCTCTCTCTCTCTCTCTCTCTCTCTCTCTCTCTCTCTCTCTCTCTCTCTCTCTCTCTCTCTCTCTCTCTCTCTCTCTCTCTCTCTCGCTCTCTTTCGCGCGCGCACGAAATTATCCAGCTCACTTTCTTTTCTACCGCCCCGAATTTTAAAAGTTTTCGTCATGACTTTTCACAGTACCATCCGGGTAAACACGAGATTAGTACTCTGTTAATTGCTGAGAATAAAATTTTCATCATAATGACCCAATATCTGTTCATCCTAAATAATAAGAATTCAGTTTGATAATTATTCATCCGTATTGGGCTTGATCTGAGAATGAGAGTCCTACTCTTCGATGCTACTTCTCATGACCGACTATCGGAATCCAGCGATTTCGCTGAATCTGTTGAACGTATTCAACAAGAAATCCGAGCATGATAATTTCTCGAAACAATTATTATGATAACGAAACGATAATTAAATTTATAATGGAGATCGTCTTAACGATTGTTCGCGCGGCTAACGAGTGTATGTACGATAACCAGATACGAAGAACAAGAAACGACTGGTATGAACAGCCGTATGTTAAATAACGCTGCTGAGCACAAACAAATCGTTATGTACGAACTCCTTCCGCTATAAGCGTTACATCAAGTTTACTTCGTGCACGGAGATTCTTGTATAAATGTCATGAGTTATCACAATTCGGTCTCGCTTTCTTACTGCAAATCTTCTTCAGTACGATTCCTGGCCAACGTTTTTCCCTACATACGATTCTGTGTGACAGAGATTAAGTCAATTAGGTATTCCCTTATTCGGTACCTCACAAGTTGTTCGTGCAATTAGCGACGTGGATCATCAAAAATCGATCGAATAAGATTCTTATTTTTTTACCCACAGTATTATTCCTGCGAAACCATATCACGATTCAATTCACCCGAATGGTTGTCATCATTGAATTGTATCCTCTGATTTCAACAGTATGACTAGCAGAACATCTTCACTGACAGTTGTTACTTCGTGGGATAGTTTCAGTACAAATCGGTTTCGCAAAAGTTGCATCTCCACGACGATGGTACAATGAAATACGGTGAAAATCCAGAACGATAACCACGTCACTATTGCTTTTGTTGGAGGTACGGAGCCGCCTCGGCAGACATATGTATGTATTTTCGATAAATCAGCGATGGAGATCAATACATCAATGGAGTATTTATACATATACCACACCTAGATACACGAATACCTGTACCTCTTTTCTGTACACGTATCGTAGTGCCAAGCTACGCTTTATTACGTTTGACTTGTTTTTCTTGAGCATACGGAGGCGTCATCGATACTTGCGGTATTCAAACTTTGGTTGCGCACCGTTTCTTCAACTATTTTGATGACGATATGCGTATTTACTTATATTGTATAAGACCTACATACGTCACGATGCGGTATACAAACACGTCGAAGAAGCTAGTCAGAAAGGAAATGTATAGATGAACACACGAAGAGATGGGCCTTACACAGACACACAATAATAACGCAAGAGGCAGGTGCAGTTATGGATACAGATGCGAATCGAGCGTCAGGAATGGAAGTCTACACACGATTGTACAACGTCCATCAGGTGGTCATATAATGACTTCCTAATTACAGACAAGAAGTTTCACAGAATTCATGCGTTTCCATCGGTATCCGAGGTCCCACTGACCTTGATGTATTCTTTGTCAACTGAACGTTTGTTTTGCACGTTAGAAATATTCTCTTTGGTTTTATCAAGTTTGCAAAAGTACAAACTTAGATCTTGCGATGCAAGATTCAAGTTATGATATACATATATTCTTTGCATCGTTTACCATCACATAGAAAAATTTTCAACTAAAATCAGATATATAATTAATTGTAAGACTAGAATCATAGTGCCGATTTTTGTACAACACGAAAAAAGCTTTGATAATGCGGCACTGCTCATTGACATTGTCTCCACGTTACGTGTTTTCAAATTTCATCTCTTATCGTTATTGTAATCGAATTGTAATGGGAATTGGAAATGATCATTCTCGTGAGATTTTTCGCGGAAAGAGTATACTGTAAGCGAGATTGTTGCAATTCATTCGTAGACTGTAAGGAGAGCCAATTATTAACTGACTAATAAGACAAAAGTGGACACATTGCGTGTGCATGTGCCCATGAGTTATCTTACGAAAGATCGGAGTTGTGCAATGGTAATTAGAGTGCTACGATTATTGTAAGGCATTGTGAATGGTACTTTATATTAAACAGTATCATGACTACTGAAACTCTAATGTCTGTCCTTAAGAACCTGTATTTACTTTCGAATCCTTATTCTTCCTTGTTTGTTGTACAGTACGTAGACATCCACCCTTGTTCATTTGCATTTCATTTCCAGTTTGCAGCATTCCCGCTTTTTTTAGCTTAACAGTAGAAACACGTATGACCGTATATATATATATATATATATATATATATCTATTTAAATAAGAAACTAAATCTAACACTCCCATTCGTTACGCTCACACATATGCTATTAAAAGTAAGTACAAATTTTCTTACCGCAGTACCGGTTCTTTCGCGTTTGCCTTTGATTTTGTTTTCATATTCAAGTGACAAAGTGACGTAACCATATTGGACTTTTCCGGTCCCGTTACATGATCATCAGTGTGAATCGATCTCATGCAACTTGAATTTTACGTTTTGCTACAATTTGCATCGTTACTCATGCATAATAATCGTTGAATTCACGGACCGTATACGCTGATTCGATTAATCGTGATCCTTTTAACATTTTGCCTATGAGAAAAAATTACTACGAATTCGAATTCCTACAAATTTCTATCAAAGATATTACAAGACAGTTCGCTTTCTTTTACTTTCTCAAAGTGATCGCGGCGATCAATAGCCAATTGAGGCTTTTCGCTTGCGTCGATGATTTAAAAGCTTAGAATACTCATGAACATCGCGAGAGCTTTTGCTGGTCGATACAAAATAGCTTCTTTCATTCTTTGGGATTGTTTACAAGGTCTGTAAATAATAAATAGTCGAACCATTCAGGTACCTATATGTATGTAATATAAAGACATTCAGGAGCGGGAATGCATGAGAGTAACGCCCTTCTTTTTTTGCCACACTGCCCATAGCCAAATTTCTTAACTAACGGCGAAGTTTCAAAAAGTATCAAAAGATCAAATGAGTTCGTCACAAACAGTAGCGTGACCGAAAAGATAGCAAGGGGAATTCAATGAAAGGGATAACGAGCGAAGATCCTTGCTAAAAAAAGAAAACACTTCTCGAATTGACTACTTCGCATATATAAATAGCGAAAAATTCCTAACTAATTACCTATCAAATTTAAGGTATTTAAATTACTCTCGGATCATGATGTTTCTCCGTTTACCTACGATGAATATTGATTCGACGGATGTAACATCGGCGAATTAACTAAATACCACAGAAAGCGCGTCTGACACCATATTTAACAACTATGTAGAACGATCTACGATCACTTAACGCTTATTCACGACATTACAAAACGTGAAAACATGATGACGTTAATACACTATTAGATCAAGTACACGCTAACTCTTTAAGCTCACGATAAACTGCGCT
This sequence comes from Trypoxylon attenuatum, assembly GCA_963989405.1. Lineage (NCBI taxonomy): Eukaryota > Metazoa > Arthropoda > Insecta > Hymenoptera > Crabronidae > Trypoxylon > Trypoxylon attenuatum. The sequence continues at coordinate 11,721,873 of OZ022489.1, read as the reverse complement.
CGAGTAATAGCAAAGCCTTAGTTTCGGTGTATAAATATGGGCCTCTAAGCCATATTCTGGGAATGTATAGGTTCTCTTCTCCTAGTGTTACCAGTTATCATTGTCCCTACGAACCATTAAAAAATGTCGATGTTTAAAGATCGTATTTCACCCAGTACACTTCCATCTCGATTTGCTCGACCGAGCATGGTTCTGTTTGGTGCATTGGAAAAATGATATGTCTCGTTACGAAGATCGGGAGATATCCCATGAGCATTTGGAACATGGGTGCCACTTTGACGCTCCGCAAAACTTGGAAATTTTTTCCTTTCTCCCCAAGCAACTATGAAACCACTAAATTTCATAGTGATGCTCGTGGCTGTGAGCGTAGTGCGATATGTGATTCGTTCGCCTTCACCCAACAACGCGACTAGAAACAGTCGTTTAAGTCGTCGTTGGGTTTACTGGTCTGAATTCTCGGACGAGAAGCGCTCTAATTATTATTGCTTCTACAAGGCGTGAAAGTCCATTGTCAGCTATTGTAATTGGCGGAACGAAATACTCGAGATGCTACAGGACACTTATAAATCTTTCTATGGACACTGGCCTCAGTCTAATCGGCTTTTACGGAAAATGTAGTAAACTGCGCGAAGCTATGGGCACAGTAAATATAGTTGTATAGGATCGTCGAAATATAAATGAATTTCTCACAACCATGAAAAATATGTCGCGGTTTAAGCATGCTACAATAGTAACTGTCTTCGCTTCTCGAGTCTCGAGGCTGGAATTCCATGTTCTTGCTCATCGACGGTTCATCCTCTTCTCGTAAGGACGGATTCGGGATCAATCTCGATTACTTATGTGGCAGGTTCGTTCTATTTCATAGTTTTGGAACTTGACTCGCACGCCTTGTATCGTCGCATCATCATATAGCCCACCCTTCGTCTGAGCTAGGTTCAGCGATATGCTTCGAAATAACTCAGAGCTACAGCAACAGATACATTAATTCGATATATATGTAGTGTTGTGAGGTTCGTTTCTAGTCTTTGGATTGGTGCAACTGACATCTTTGGTCGTCTTGTATTCTTCTGGTTAATCCCGTCTAATCGAATGTGTACATGTGTTTCGCTCACTTTACCGATAATGGGACATCTCACCTTTTATACTTTCCTGCCCATTTCTCGGTAGCGTTCAGCAATCTGTCACACGTACATACGTTTCTCGAGCAACAAATTCGAGCGTGCGTGCCATGATAAACATCGCGGTTCGCCAATTCGATGTTATCGCAATGAGAGAGAGAGAGAGCATCTCTCGTTCTTTCAGCACATTTCCCAGGGAATAACTTTATGAGTCACGCGTTCCGCCACGAAACTAGGCTTTCACGTGATTTTCTTCAAGCCGTTCCTCGTAAAGTTCTTCTTCGGGTAATGGCTGTTATGGCATGGCTTTTGTATGCACGGTGCGATTTGAAGATTCTAAGCTCTCGACCACACTGCTCTTAATTGTCTCGACTCATAATCAGTGTGTTCTTACATCGTACTATTGCGTATTCTCACACAACGTATGTGTATCTATCTACCTACTATTCTGTCTATATATGCATATAAAAAAGAAATGAAACGGACTCGTTAGAATAATTCTCTAGATACAGTACAAAATATCTGATTGACATGTACTTTTCACCCGGTCACGATGTCACACGGTTTCATATATTTGTTTCCTTTCTTCATATGTATATATATATGTATATTTATATATATATATATATATATACTTTTCATATTTATATCAATTTCTAATATCCTTATGCGAATACCGCTCTATGTAAAGGTATAATAGCGTACTGCCTAGTGATATGAGTTAGTTCACTTGTAAAGCACTTTAAAATTCAATCTAACAATTCATCGATCGCGCGATTGGATTTGCCCTTTACCGGTTAATGACAAAATAACGAGCTATGAGTACATCGAATAGTGCGCCGCTACGCTAACGATAAGTTAGCAGATCGATTTTCTGAGCGCAACGGGTGTATCCTGCGATTCGCGTCGTTGTCGTCCTCGCGCAATCATCATTTTTACTTCCTATGGTATTCGAACGTGTTTCTTCGGGTTCCTTGATCATGCGAGAAATCTATGACTCACGACGCGGATTGAACGGACACATGCGAAGTGTCCGATACGTACTTTCATCAGCGGTGTTTTCCCTTTCGTGTGTTTTGTCGGAGAAATTTCATTGACCCGTGGGACCTTGCTCACAAACCAAGGGAGCTTTTAAAGCCGTGAAAGGATGCGATTAGAGCATTGAAGAGTGTAGCAAGAGTTTTTTTTTTTTTGCGAATCACGTAATAAAAGGCGAGTTACAGTCAAGATATATGCAGTTAAAGGATTTTTAAAGGTCCAGTGGTTCGGAGTGTGTCCCAATGTCGCGATGAATCGCACATCGGATAATAGCGGAGCAAGCGATATGTACAGAATATACGTAGATTGAACTGGTAGCTCGATCCCGATTGAGCATATACTGCCTTTCTACGCAATGGTTTTCCGGATTCTGTTTGTGACTTTGTCATTTCGTGTTCTTTTTCTTTACAAAAGTAGCAAAAGCTTGGGCATTAGTGTCGAATGCGTGGAAATGTTTTCCTTTGATACATCGACAGCACGGCATTAGACTATTTACTTTATACTTATGAACTTCCCTTCGTCGTTCTATCTTTCAGAATGGAAATTCTAAGTAAAATTACGCGAAGTGGGCAATAAGGTTTTTATATTACCTTTCCTCTTCTTACTACTTTTACGCGTTGTATGATTGTACCAATCGACGAAGTGCGATTATTTCCCGATCGGGTATTCTCTTGGGCAGTACAACTATTACTTAATTGTCAAATGATATGTTACGTTAAGATCAAAGCGAATACGTTACTAGGGGAAAAGCATCGAGAGCCTTTCGCCTATCGTCTTTCGCCTTTCGCCTTTCACCCTTCGCTTTTCGCCCTTCGACTTTTCCTCTCTCTCTCTTTTTCTCTCTCTATCTCTCGCTAACTTTCATTTGTTTCCAATTCTTACCGAACGATAGGTGAAAATTATGCCTCTGTCCGTCAGGGCATTCGTTCCCGCTGCTTCGAGTGTCACGAGCATGCACGAATTCAAGGTACATACATATAACCAAGAGGTGAATGTTCCTGGCTTCGACGATTGGAAGAAAAAGAGAATCGCCAATCGCGAAATACGAGCTCCGAAAGGAAAATTCGCGGGTGAAGCTGGTGGCTATGAGTCGCCCTTTCTTGAATTTGCAATTGTAAGGCCTCGCTTGAGTTACAATTTAGGCTATACTTTCCATTGCTTTCGAAATCACATGTAATTGTAATGGCGCGCTAATCGGTACGTCCCAACAATAGGGGGGAGTACTTCGAGAGACAAATTGACTACTACGTTTCTTCCTGCAAATCAGCACAACGTATATCATGCGAAATACATACTTTCAACTGATCTGAAGGCTCTGACGTTACGACGCATAATTCGTTCTGTAGACTTTCATTAAAACTGACCTATCTCAGTCAGGATACACGTTCATAATTCTCTAATTAGCGAGAAATTCGGTGATGATATGTTGATAGATTGATGTACTTTGAATAAGCGGATCGGATAGAAAGACTGGCAGAAAGCGTTTGTTGGAGCCGTCCTCTGGTCGAGCGAGCGACCGTGGTTCGACTCGCTGGACCATCGTGGATAATTGTGTTACCACGATAACGGTAACGTAAAGCAGCTGTTGCCGTTCTTGCCGTTTCTTTCCACCTGCATTCTTTGTCGCGAGACATCGTACCTTACGGAATATACAGTTCTGTTTAACCTAAGTTAGGATACATCAAGCGGCGGGATCCTCATATACAGATATATATACTATATCTCTCGCCTCTCTTTCTTTCTTTACAGTACTGTTCAACAAAGAAAGACGGCTTTCCCACAACTTCCAAAAGGACGACCGCAAACGCTTTCCAAAAGAATTATCTACCTTACGCTATCTGTACCGCGAGACCTTAATCTTCTAATGATATGTATCGGAAGAGTAACAACCCTGAAACTACAATATTTTGTTCTCTTCCTTTTTCCCTTTCTCTTAGTCTCCATTTTTCGTTCTCTCCCTTTCCCTCCCTCATTTTTATTTTCATTTTTCCATTTCATTGTTCATTTCTTCTGCCACTCGTTTCTCTTTGTTTCTTCTAGATTGCTTTTGATAAAGCAACGTACATCTTTAGTATTTGAAACGCCTTACTTCCGTTAACATTCGTATCATCCGTTTAGGCTAATTTCCAACAGGTCTACTGACTACGGTCAAGCCCGTGATAATTACTGGCATACTTACAGACCAAACGATGTAGAAATCTCGCTTGTAGACGAGCCTGGGTCAGCGCTTTTGATATTAAGAAAGAGGGCTACGTTTCGCTTCGAATTTCGTGACGGTCCAGTTCGCCGAAGCGGTTCAAGGACCTCTTCCAGCTGGCTGGATTTTCACTCTAGAATAATAAGACCGTGTAATCGTCGAGGAAACATCTCTGGCCATGCTTCCAAGCCTCTCGTAATATTTTTTTGTCGCAACAACTCGAAGCCCTATCTATCTTCTCAACATTGCAAGTAGAACAAGATTGGTCTGACTCAGGCTTTGTTTCCTTTCATCATTAAGCTGATAGCTAGAGTTATGTTCGAATATAAAAATGCCAATTTTGCTATAATAATAATATTTCTTGAATAGTGAAGCAGCGAGATTCTCTCGTTTCCTCGTCATTTCTTATTTTCGTCATTTGTGTATAAGCTTACGCGAAACAGTTCTAGTGATATGTCTCGTTATGCGTGCCTCTTTCACGTGTGTGACCACGGGGCCCCCTTGAATCGCAATGTATGTATGTAGCCCCAAAAATTGTCACAACTCGGCCTAAACCGTTTCGTGAAAAGGAGTCTCGCATTATCAGGACGGTTATATGCGGATAGAAGCGTGATGGAACGAAGGTCTACTCTGCTTCCGTAAAAATAGAAAAATAATGAGCATGCTCGCGCCGGTGATTATGACGACCGCGACGTCGCTGACGGGCATCTTTAAAGACAATGCAAAATCAACTGTCGTCGCTGATGTCTTTCAGTGTTATGGTTCCTTTAACTACGTACGTTCAGTTAATGCTCTACCACTATCTATTCTTAGTTTAATTAATTACCACTCGTCACTATGAATTGCGGATGCGTGTAATAAATGCCCAGTAGTTCACTAAGGGAAATGCTGATTAATTCAAAACCGGAGGAGCCTTTGTCGGCGGATTCTGCACTTGTCAAAGATACCAATATTTCGCAATGTATTCCAGTTGTTTCCGATATTTTCCATGAGACACGTGTTTCTTCCTTCAAACTCTTTAAAGTAAAGTAAATCGAGTAAGGTGCAGGTGTCCGCCTTCGAAGAATCAATAGAAAATGCAAGGGGATAGAAAGATAGGTTTCGAAGAATATGGGATAAAAGCAAAGCAGTCGGGCAGGAGTGGATAAGGAGAAGTGCGGATTCTTCGGCGGGTTCGACGTTGAAAATCGGGACGAGACTTATACACGGTACGATTACAGCATGACTCGACCAACGGAAAGGCACTTGGGCAAATTATGTGCCGAGTTGGCCGCCGTATCTAGCACGCAGGGCACACCACCTTCGTATCATTTGCTGCTTTGCATCTGCGCTACTATAAAGACAGGTCGTTTTAAAAGTTTTCTTACAAGATTTCATTTTCGCCTCCTCGACTACTGCTTAACCCTATGATATGTTCGCATTCGTTATGTATATGTGTAAGATTACTATTATGCACTACTCATGCTCTCTTCTATCTTTCTTACTCTCTCCCTCTCTTTCATTCTTTCTTTCTCTATCTCTCACCCTCTATCTCTCCCTCCCATTCGCTCCTGTCCTTCCTCTAGGATATTAGAATCTCCTTAACAAGATACATATTTAAATGTATATGCTCGCATTTTGCGATACGCCAATGATAAAACATAAATACACGCTTTTTAGGGCACCTTTGGTATCAAGCTTGATGTACTCGTCTCTTCGCCTCTTTTTCTATATGTGTATGGTACACAATTTTTACTGTGAGCCACTACGCGTCTGCCACTTATTTTTCTCAACAATATCGTAACTGTCATTCTCTGTCCTGTTGATGAATCTTTATAAAAAAAGTCACGATCGACACGTGACTCGAAATTTGCAAATCCGATTGCAGTGAAACTTTTTTTCTTGCCAGTATCTGTCTCTCTGTTGTTAAGTGCATTTCATTGAGTTCTTCTACCCGCCTTTTTTAAGGTCAAGAAAGAAGCGGCATAAGATTTACTGTGAGTTATTGGTATCGAATTTTGGCCACTTCTAAATGTATAGCGTTCTTTTAATCTGCCTATGAAGAAAGTCGAACGTAATACATATTCCAAAGAGAACGAATTGGCGCGGGTTAATACTTTGACAAGTATGGCGTTTCAACTGCAAATTATCCCAGACAGCGCGTGGCTCAATTTGCCTAAAGGTTTCTTCGCGACCACCGTAAGTGTCGCGTGTGAAGAAATATTGGATACGTGCGCGTGTAATTTTCAGAGTGCCTTTCTTTTTTACATATTTATATACGAAACGGAATAACGTCTAACGAGAGGAACGCGTGCACTGGCACAGGGATCTCTGTCTCCGTGTACGTGTCACTTCCGTCTTACTTTTTCTTTTCTTTTTTTTTTTTCAATGTCTCTCGCTTCGTCGTCGTCGTCGATCGCAATCAAAGACTCAGTGGAAAATAAATAGGTAAGGTAATACACGGCTACGAATTGATAAGTTAAGTCGTTAAAAAATATATATACCTAGGAATATATACGCGATTATTGGGCCCCCCGCGAGTCGCGAACCTACTCCGTTGTTTCGAAGAATGTACAGAATTTGCCTATTGGTGCTGATTTTCGGGTAAGAGTGTTACGCGACCACCCCTCCCTCGTAATTCGCGTGTTGTTTTTTTTTTCTCTCCGTGTATGTGTGTATGCATGTGTTTACGTGCTTCCGTTTCATCGTTTCTCATGTCCCTTTCCCCCTTTCCGTTCTCTAGCTCACCACCTTCGTTCCTTGTGTCACCCTTTTTTCTTGCCCCCTCTTGTCCGGCTCCCCGTTCGTTTGCTCTTGCTTAACCCCCCATTCCCCTTTTTCTCGGTTGTCTCTTTCTTCCTGTAGATCTAGCGTTTCGGCTCCTCGATCCTCGCGACGAGTTTCCTCTTTTTGCGAACGAAAATCTAGCGTCCCCTTATAGCGGCTTAACTCGGGGTTGTTATCGCTTCCAGCATCGTCGCGAAAACTTCCCTTCCACCTTCCCGTTGTCACTTGCCCCGGTTCCGTTCGAGAAAAGCACGTGCTGTTCTGCTTCCTTGTGCCTCATCCCACTTTTTTTACATGCCATTGATGTCGATTTTAAGGTTGCTCGTTTTCTTCTCCCTTTGATCCCTGGAAAAACAAAAGGCTCCATCAGCACATTTCCTGGCGGGAATCCGTGCGGGTTTCAGAAATCGTATAATCCTAACATAAGTCTACTCGAAGTAAAAACGTTTCTTTGCACGTTAAACTGTGACACATTGATCTCCTGTTTACCATATTTCTCATACTGCAATATCAATTATCTTTTTTTTATAACGTGACACAAGTTCGAGAAGAGATCGCATTGCAGTACAGAGATATATTAATCTCGTAGGATTAAAGTTAATATCATATAATAAATGAATCTGTTTAGAAAAATAAAACTAGATATTGAATCGATAGATAGTAAGCATAGATACGCAAGTACATTGTAGAATGCAGATACTCGGAGACCATAACAAAAGCTTCACAGGATTATGGAGTAACGAAAGGATACTTTGAGAAAAATTAAGTGGAATTAGTTTACGCCTATTTGTTGCATAGACAGTGCACTGCGCTTATTTTACCGGTGCAAATAAATCTTGTTCGAAAAGAAGTTTTTACAGACGGCTTTATTCTAACAATGGGTTTTGTTGAGCGGTTAACGCAATTTCCCTAAAGCCTTGAATTTCATTTGCATCGCTGTCTGCAGAACTTGAATCGTCATTAACTAGCGTCGAAAAACGAAAGCAGATAGGCCAAGTAGGAAACGAGTGTTGGCCGCGATTCGTTCGTACCTATTTCACCGCTACCAGAATTCTTGTCTGCGAGTGATAGGTGTGCAGGAGCTGGGCATATTTGAACCGTACTATACAACGCAGGAATTTAACGAGAAAATAGTCTCACAGGCAGATCTCTACCGAACCTCAAACGATAACGACCAATCATTTCTTGCAATAAAATATATTTTTATGTGGGGTTTTTTTTTCCATATCTTTTGAAACAGGAATGACGCAGTGCAATGGAGATAATCGAGCAATTTCCATTCCTACCACACGATAATTCAGTAATAATCGTAAAACCTACGGTGCCGCGATAAATATCTCATTTTCTATAAACTATTCACAATACTTTTTCACGAAAATGGTACGTAAATGAATTGATCATTGTCCGAGAGAGGGTGAAAAGACAACCTACATTCGTCCCTTTCCCGAATGAAGATCCTCGTCGCTCGGTGAGAAGCGACGTCTTGCCATTGAGTAATTTACGTACCTCATTAGGGCGTGACTGCGTCTCGACTGAAAGGCTCTCTTTCACGGGCTTTCAGAGATCCTTGCTAGCAGAACCGAAATGGAAAAAAATATACCGTGCCTGCGATTGCGCTCTACTGCATTCAGCGCGAAAGAGAAGGAATTCTAATACATCGAATATCCCGTTAGTCGAGACATATTTGAACCGACGACCCGGCGCTAATTGTACTCCGCAAAGCGCAATGAATTAATGACGATGATTTTCTGCGCGCTGCCCAGCCCCAAGCGTCTAATATCGATCTTCTAATTCCGAGTGGGGGAAGGTCGGACAATCTAGTTCACTTTTTTATAGTATCGCCAATCAGGACACGTTAACGTCCTTCGTACTCTTTATCGAACTACATGCCCGTAATCCTACCCTTTTAAACGAATTAGATTCAAGATCCAAATAGCGCTGTGTCTCTGGTTCCTACTTCCAATAATACTCTTCTCATAACGATGACATTTTCTCTATAAAAAGACGAACCAGTTCCGATTTCAACTAATTTCAACTGTTACTGCTATCGTTTAGAGAAGAAGAAACACGAATTCGCTTGTGAATACTATCACTGACAAGATCAATTAGCGACGTGAACTATTGCCCGGCTTTCCTTAAAGGACGCGATGAGCCATGGGTTTCCTGCCTTGAAGCGCGATAGGTGGTGCGAGGGTGCTTCTAATTCAAACGCACACATATCTCTGTGTCGTCGATCAGAGAATAATGGTGTACATAACTGGTCGCAGTAGAAACAAACACCCTGGAGAAGCAAAGTTCTTGCAGACATAGCCGAGAATACGAGGAGTACTGGGTGTAGAAATATGATCGTACGACAGACAGAGTAGTAGAGAGGGACCTGAGGTAGCGTGGAATGCAAAGGCAATCAAAACAAGAGAATAACACACCGAAACAAGGGGATCTGTATCTCTAGTCGGATGAAGAATCTAGCAGAAAATGATCTAAGATAAATCGTAGAGCGTGCGACTCATTGTCAGTGTAGTAGAGAAAATAAAAGAAGGAGGGAATAAAAGGTAGAGGAAACGGTGTGCATCGATGGATTGCACGATCTGTAGACGATTAGAGGCAAACAACTGGCAGTTGGCACCGATGTACAAGTGGACCCAGCCTTTGCTGAGCTGGCTTCGTTTACGGAAGCAACAGCCGATTCTCGCTCGCGACACCTGGCAATCAGGTATCGGTGATTTAATTGGGTTCCACCTAATGGGGACTCGATCGCACGCTTCGCAGACCGGAAACAGCGAGATATACTGCGGTGTAAGAACGTCACTATGAAGCACGACGGATAGAAATTAGACAGCACCGTAATTGATTGTAGCTCCTGCTGGGGCCACTGTACTTGCGCGCCGTACGACCGCGAAGACGCAGACTCGTACCTCCTTCCTCGATCTTGTCTAACCAACCGGAGAGCAATTTTTCCTCTGGATCGAGGTTCTTGGACTCGCGTTATCTGTCGCCCGCTGGTGATCCCGAAAGTCACGCTCGATCCACGTTACTTCTCGACTCTAATCCCCGAGGCTACAGATCCGCGTGACCTTGTACGCGGGTCCCCTTCGTGTAACAATAAGCCTCGAGGAACGGAAGTACATTTATATCGTCGTTCGCTCGGCTGTTGGCGATACTCTACGTACTTTACATAATAACAGGATCAGAGTGAAAAGAAGATGGGTTACCGAGGCAGGAAATCTATTGGCGGAAGCCCCGAATTCTAACTTTGCGATTCGAGAGCAAAGATAGCGAGAGATTCGAACGCGAATAGGTGACCAGCGGGGATGAAAGAATTGACGGTGACGATTGCGATGACGTTTCGGTGACAAGGTGAGGTGAGGTAAAGTGAGATGACGAAGGTGTAAAAAGACAGACACGATTCTGCGTCTTCGTGAGACTCGCGGCGATTGCTGGCGTAGCATAAAATGAAACCTACTTCGATCCAGAGATTTGTAAAGCCCACCTCGGCCATTTGTGACTTTGCATATTCGATTCGTATTGCTCCCCGTTCGAAGGAGAGGGATCCCTGGAGAGTAGCCATCGCGTGGGTCGCGCAGCGAACGTCTCGGTATTTAACAAAGGCCACTGGCGACCCTCCCTTTGTGTTCATACGAAGCCGGGAGAAACCAGGAAAACTGTGCATAAATAAGAGAAGCGTACAATACGTGCTCTAGTTAGTTATAAAAGACGTACGTTGGTAAGGGGGGCGAGGGTGTGTTATTGCTTGGCGATGATGTCGTTGTTACACCGACGATACCATTCGAGATTGCACGGAAGGATCGCGATTTTGAGTTTGCAAACCCACGAATCCTTCAGTAATAAACCAATTCAATTTGTCATATACCTTTACACGCAATACAATTTTCTATATAAAACTCTATTTTCAAAGATTTTCTAATCCAACTACGAAATCATTTAGAGATTTACTGCGAGATTGTCAAGAAAATTGTGCAGCCGTCGTTAACATTATGCTGGTTGACCTGACTACACGTAACTTTTCTCACTCAACTTACCCTCACTTTCCCTTGCGTTTGCGATACTGGCAAATGTGTAGTGGCCACCGCGATGTATCTGACTCGCGATTAGAGAGCTGACGCGTAGATAATCGCAACTTCCTTCCGTGCAAATGCTCGTAGCACCGGGAGTTAGTAATGGTCACTATCGCTTAGTTACTGGTACTGGCACGGGTACTAGTACAGGTGCGTCCTATGCCTACGATCTACAACGGTGGCAAATGATCAGCGGGTGTCAGTGAAATGTTGGAGGCAGTGCTGTTAGTACGAAGCTTTCGGCGATAATGTTTCAGGGGTGTGACAGTGTTTTCTCGTCTCAAAGGACAATGTCGCTTATCGGACTTTTTACGAAGAAATCAAGCATTTTATCAACATAATCAGAGTTCAATCGTACGATGAACACGCATTCGTACGTGGGGATTGATTCATCGATTTTACGCGATATACTCGTATTAACGGCATGTCTGGAAAATGAGCATGATTTTGTGATTATAATTTAGAGGCGTGTACTTAAACAGGATTAACTTTTTGTAATGAGACACGCGAATTTTGGATCAACAGGGTTAAAAAGGGGGGTACATGAAAATCAGAAGCGCGAAAGTGCTGGGAGGCCGTGCTGCGCCCTTCTTCGTGCGTGTAATTAGTCCGTGGAATCTCGTTACATCGCGGAACTCAGAATTCCACGTATGAATTCACAAGTAACTGCCCGAGTTAATTACATGTGTTCGCACATACCCTACGGTGAGGTTGGTACTCGGCATTTTCGGGAATTCACGGACCGGCGTTGTGCGCGATGCATTTTCATCAGCGTTCAACCTGTGGCTCTCTTCGTCCAAAGAAAATCACAATGTTACTTTCTCGCCACAATGGGAGTAGATACGTGCATCATCATTTCCATCTTAACGAGACACTGGTTTTTGCGCCTTCGTTGGATTGCGCTCTACTTTGTGAAAAGAAAAGTTTGTTTAGTGGGAAATGGTTCCGATTGAACAAACTTTTTGTGTGTTTAGGCAAGTTGACAACTCGTGCAATTTTTTCAATAATAAAAAAAATTTACGTATTTTCATCGAAAGTGTAGTCTTTGATTAGTTTCTAGTTTATCAAATAGATCCTAGATCTCTTCGAGTTTGATTGGACGAATTTTTTAGTTACCTATGAGTGTCACTGCTGTGTAATGATTCATGACGAAGTGCGTGGTTGGTCGTATTCGTATTACGTGTTCACGATCGTGGGAATGTTCCGCATGGCGGAACACGTGGAAATAATTTATTATGCGAGCACAACCGTAGCGCCGAGCCAGTTAATATATTTTAACGCGATTATTTACCAGCAACGCGCTTCTCCTCCGTTCTAGATTCTATCTGTCCCGGTTCGTAAATAAAAACATCCCGCCTAGCTATTTCGAGCTGACCGCCATTGGACCCCAGTCGAATCTCTTGCTGGAGCCAGTAAATCAAATTTATGTTGGTCTTCGACTGACAAGTGGTCACACGTTGCTACTCTCGTAATTCGACACTTGGCGGACTAAGCTCATAAATCTTGGAATTTGCTTTTCAATTTTCGATCCTGAATTTTTCGCCTGAATTCCGATCGTAGCATATGGTGTGCGAAATGTCTCACCTTTTCCCATAAACTTGTAAACTAATGCCAATTCGATTGATTTTATGAATTAATGATTTTGACGCGTGACTGATGGTTGATAAATGATTGATAGAACGTAAATTGTCTGAATGACTCGTAGATGTCAATGAAACTGAATAAATAAAATGTTTGCAAGGGGTCTTCGAGCTTGGATATCCCAACAGAAGCGGCTAGAGTAGATGTAACGCGTAGAGGCGCGTGCCATACTCGGGCTAGCAACGCTATATGTCAGTTTTCAAGTATGTGAGCACTGTTTGTAAAGTCAATTTTGAACACGGTAGTTCCCTAGGCGGGCCGCGCAAAGCAAATCGACAAGTTACCTTGCATTGTCAGGGGTTTGTTATAGGAGCAAGGCTATTGTTCGCTCTTTCCTGCCGTGAATCCTTTGCACTTCCTGCCTGCTTTCGAGCAGTATTTCAGGATTAATCTGATACCATCCGAGACCATGAGAGCCCAATTCACTCAAGTTATTATCTTCAATGAAATAACAATTTTATGTTCGGCTTCACGGTACTGTACAATTAATTTATGAACGTCCGCGTTAGATGCAGTAAAGTTTGCTGGCCAAACTACCTCAGCACTGACTCTTGGAAAATTTGCACCAGGGTCAAAGTGCAAAGGGTCAATATCATCCGCCGTCGTCCTCTCAATGTCGTTCTACAGATAGATACTGTGACACAAGACCCGATGGTAAATGTGCATCAGCAATACAGTAACAGCACTGAATATGCGATTCTCGACCGTCGCATTCGACGGATCTCGCAATTTCCGAGACTGCAATATTTCAAAGATCGTATCGTGATCGTTTCGAGAGTAAGCTAGTACAGTATGCGATCTTGAAAGTGACGAACGTCCAGCAGCACCGCTGCGCCGTTAAAAACGGGCCAGTTTTCTATCGAATGATAGTTGTCGGTTCACAAGTGAAGAGTGGGCCCGCATAATCATCGCCACGTGGCGTATGTGAAGATACAAGACCCACGTGTATCGGTACCCGTTTTGTATACAAGAGACACCTACTACAAACTCAGCCTGTTTCACCGAGAAATTTCTCTGACTCTTCAATCACGCCTTGAGTGTTGAATCGTTCCTAATAGTATCTTAAAGAGAATCGAGAAGTGTGTTTCGCATCGGCGAACTCCAGTGTTTATGGTCTTGTTCCTAAGCTATTGATTGATAATACTCTATGTAAGTGGTAATGTCTAACCTGTTGAAGATGTCCTTCAGCTCATGTTCGGATACAAACTGGCCAAGATTCGCTACGAAGAGGGTAGAGCAAGGCGCATTGCTGACAGCGATGTTCGGCTGAGAGGAAGGCGATCCTACTGGCGATGCCAATGCCGGTGAAGGTAGGAAATGGGGTAGCGATGCATGTATCGACGTCAACGTCGTAGGATGCGGTAGAGACATTGGAGCCTGAAAAAATAGACAAATCTTTTTCATTAAAATCACCCTGGCTTCTACCAATTATCATTATTTGTGTGCATTTCACTCCATGGCGCATTAATTTCGTTAATTCGGTGTTCCAATTGTATGCTTTAAAAGTTACATACATTAATTAACCGACGTTGAGTAATTGGCACGAAGAAGTGTTACAATTAATTATTCAAATCGTTTTTGGATAGAATTTAAATGATCGTTTTTTATACACAATATTTTGCAAACACGAAGAGATGCGCTAATGCAAATACTGTGTATGGTTATAAATTGTATGCGATTCAGGGAATTCCAGTTAGACTTTGCGAACCTGACATAAATGATATCTATCACAACTATGTACATGTATGCACGAGAACTATTCACGTTTCTACTGAACTGAATCCCTTTATGTCGAGATACGTAGGCTTTTATGGCCTTGGCTGATGCGGACAAAGATAAATACGGAATAAAGGAATGGCTGTGAACAATAACGTAGTTACGATTTAATACTTGTATTTTTTCTCTATAGATCCACGTTTATAATTATCATTAACGAACTGTTCTACTTATTACGTGTTTCGCTTTCAACCGAACCAAATCACTTCGGTAAACTTCATATTTTACCTGTACATGTAAATTCGCAAATATCAGGAGAAAAAAAAAAATCGTTTTAGAAACCAAGTGCACTTGTATGAGATTAACCGAACAAATTCTGTAAATGCAATACCATGAGTACACTTGACGTACCCGTCTTTAAGTGGCTCTCTCCGGGAAATCACTGCGTAATGAAAGTCAAAAACTGCTACTCGACTGATGTTTGCATAAAATTACCCCAGTGCGCACCGACTAACTGGATGTTTCTCTCGATGATGCTAATAATCGCATTTCTTCCTAATGATGTGGTCGCGTTAGTGCAATGGTGACACACGAACACGAATCGGGGCAAGGGTGATGGCATCGTGCACGATAGTGCGTGATAGGTACCCACGTGAACCTGGTACAGGGGTTACGCGATATTAAGAATCAATATCTCCCGGACTAACTTGGCGAATTCGTACCCGCCCGTACCATCGTTCTTATTCCGTGGATACCTTAAAGGAGTTTAACGTACAAACAAACTGAAAAATTCCCCTCGGAAGAATTACAAAGCAGCTAGTACAATATTTACCAGCTGCTTAATCAGGATAATTAATCCACGATGTAATTAACGTTGCAAACTTTCGTGCTTCGGAGAAACTTTAAATCGATATTAACCCGTACACTTTACACGCATCTTCGTTTTACTCTTATCCGTGCTTCGAATACTTTCGATGATTAGACAAAGCCCTTTTGCAAATTAATATTGAATGACAATGTGCCTTCCAGTATTATGTTACCGAGAGAAGGTTCAGTCAATTTTCAACTTCTCTTCCAATCTCTTCCGAGGAGATCAAAGGTTCGTTCAATATGCAAGATAAGAAAGTTCGCGTATTCGATGATCCGTTGGTAAAGGCTCGAACGAAAACTAGTAAAAGGAATTAAAGCATTTTTAGGGTGATAAAAGAAAAAAAATACGAAAGAGACAATGGTGGATAGAAAAGCGTATCAAAGTTAAAGGGAATTGGTGTACGTTCGCAATTGTGCGCTTAGAATCAGGTTGAACCAGGTTGAACCAGGTCGAGCCGATGACGCTGGTCTCTCTCGGTCCGCGTGCAATTATCCGTCTACCTGCTAGATGTATATCGTATCGTAATAGTAGTAGTCGAGTATAACGATCATGTATCACTAACGTGCATCGGGGCGCTCGTCGGCGGCTCCAGAGCTTTGTCTGCAGATAGTCAAAGATAGGAACGTACGGGGACCTGAGGATGTAACGCCGGATGCACCAGCGTTGCGTGTTGCAGCGTGCCGGGTAATTCGCCAGCGGTTGAGTATGCCAGTGGATGGTGCCACAATTCAGGACCACCAGGGAAGAATGGGCTCCCTAAGTCTGCAATCGAATATACAGTTAGACTTGATTATATTCCTCGCAACAATTACACTCGCGAACGATTAACGATGCTTTGCTCGTTCGTTTATTATTTTACTCGTCCTTACTAGCGACTCAGCAATGCGGGAACTTACGCCAAAGAAACGACAACTATACTCGTCGAGAAGGTTGCGGAATCCTGCAGGTGCTCTCCCTAGAATTCTGCGAGCTAGTTATCCATTTTTTACTTACAACAGCATCTCTAGCTACGCACAAGTTTCTTTTGAAAAATTGTAGTAGAAAAATTGTACTGCTTCAATGAATTTGGCAAGTTGGCCAATTCATTCCAGTACTTTGATTATGTAGTAAGTTATTGCTCGGTAAAATGAAATCATAATAAACTCTTTGATAATCTTAATCGCAAAGAAACTGGTAAGAGTTCTCATGCAAACTGAATATTAGGCAAAACTAGCTCGCAAAACACTTTAGAACTTGGTGTTACTGTTCGAGTTACTTTGTACGTAGGAGTAATACTTCTTTCCCATAAAAAGAACTTACGTCCAGTGCGCAAGTTCCCACACTACTATATATACGAGAAAGACGTATATTATTCACCGCGAAACTACCTAATGGCATAGTATATAGTCATCGAACGTAATCACTGAGAGGACAAGAAAAAAATGAACTTCTTAGAACCGCAAGTCAGAAAGGACTTATGATTAGTCGTCGCGACCGAGTCACAATGGTTACCGACGTCTTTCAGTCGCTTCGATTTTACCGAAGGCCACCACTCAATTTCTTTCCTCTCGTCGTCTCAGCATTTTGCAACTCCCGAATGAAGCTCTTTTCGAGCGTATCTCAACGTCTATACTCTGGTAGAATGTGATGCAATATCCTGAACAATTTGTTATACGTATTCAATGCTATTTTGATTTTTAGCTTCTTCCACAGAAAAACACCCACACTTCGCATAACGTATTATTTCCCTTTGTGGAAAAGTATTGTCAGGTTGATTTTACACAACAGGTCATCATTTATTTAGAATTCGATGCAGTGCTTTAACTTGGTTCGATAATACGACTTTAGTCTATGTGTATCGTGGAGACGAGTCGACCAGCTTGAAATTCCTTTTCCTCGCGAACCGGAAGCACTCGTGCGCCTGTAGAGTGCATAAGACTGGAACGACGAGTGCCGGTTACTGCACCCCCGCAAAATCCATGCAGATCGGTGCAAGTTTGCTTCCTCGAAGTAGCCACGTTTCTTGTAGCCGACGATACGTCACGAACGAGCAATTATTCGTGAAAGATTACTGAGAATGGCCGTGGTTGCGCAACAAGACGCTCTTTCATAGAACGCTACAGTATGCCCGCTTAACGGAGATCTAGTTTGACCTGCCACCTTCGAACTACTGTAATAAGCGAATTTCCTGTGAATCGAGAATACGTAATTACTCGATGAATTTTCTCCCGGAAATTCGATTCCTTCGAATGTACTATTTCTTACTAAATATCAACGATAAGGTTCTTTTTAATTCTTTGTTTCACTATAACCGATACTAGAATTTCTCTTATTCTACTTTATGAGTAGTCTCACTCATAAATAATGTGTCAAAATTGCGTCAGTGTTCTTTATAATGACATTGATTCGCTAATTCACGAATATAACGAATATAACGACTATAAAAGGATATTTACTGGTGAGTACTTTTACATTTTTAAGACTAATTTAACCTTCCATTTTCTATGTGTGTTCCAGTTAATCTTTACGTGCTCTTTAACGAGAAAATTGTCCCAGAGAATTAAACGCATCTTTGCGTTCCAGTGGATAAACGTTTTATGTGGTGTACGTTATTCTATGCCAACCTCGTATACCTGCTTCCTCGTAATTGTAATAACAGGCTCGTGGTTTTGACGTAGTAAGCGCATACCGTGCTCATGCAAGACTCACTCGAGTAACCCGTTTTATTTTGCAGTTCAATCCGATACGATTAGTGGATTCATGTCAACGAGAGCGAGCAATCCAATATTATCTACAGCGAAGACACCGCAAAAAAAAACGTAGTGTCAAGAAAATATTATTTTGATATAATTATAATACATAGAAAATGCAAGTAACGTAGAATTTTGAAGTAAGTGTTCGATTTTACGTATGACCATTCGTATCGCACATTTTTCGCGATACCCTATGAAATCCTGTAAGAAGATATCCAGACGTTTGCAAATCTACTCTATTGAAGATTTTCCCCGTATCGGAAGCTCAATATTGACGATTCAGCCTGCAGAAAGCAACGTATTTCCGGCAGAAGATTCGAAGATATCAGAAGTGGTTTCGGGCTTACTGGAAGTTATACTTTGGTCTACGATTCGCAGGTCAGCTTGGAATCAATAAAGTGCACGCTCCTGACGTGGTGTAAAACGCGGTGGATTTTGCGTGAACCTTGCACATGCGTATGCGAAAATCTTTCGTGACCCGATCTCGTGCTGGTAGCTATTCGAGCGGAAATAAAGGAATTCATGCACACATACTGCGATCATAACTATCGAACGAGGCTTGGAGAAATTTCGTTGGAATGCATCGTTCGTTCTCTGCACGAAAGAGAATCGTATTTCGGCTCATAGATACGATGTTATACGACCGGAATTCACCTGGAATTCTACGATACTGCTATTCCCATCGGTTCTTTACGTAAATGTGGACTGACATGAATATTATCGTGGATAAAGAAAAAAACATACTTTTCCATGACTGAATCAATTTTTTATATTAAATTGTTTTGAAGAAGAAAGATCGATAACTTGTCCATCCTATATCTTTTGTGCGAAAATGAGTAACATCACGCTTGTATTTCCTCGGATAAATGATTTAAACAGCAGCAATAGTCGTCTGGGATTAAATTGTACGCTTCTTCGTGTCCCCGAGAATCGTGCACGAACCGCATACTTTAAGCAACCGCGGCGGAATGTGCGTCTACATCCTCGCAAGAAAATTGCACGGGTGGCTGGGTTTTCGCACGGTACAAGGAGACGCGTTACGAGCCGAAGGCTGTCCGTGTAGAACGTTACAACGAGAATTCCTCGTGTGTATTCCCCACAACCCCATCGCGTAGTTGCCATTTATAGGAAATTTTTCATTCCGGGATCATCACACGTGTCCTCTAGATGCCCGCACATGGAACTTATATCGGGAGCGATCAGAATTTAATATAGATACGTTGGAGAAGAATAAATTCGAAGGTAAGCGATGCCGATTAGATAGGAGCGAGGTATAATTTTGATATGAAAAAATGATTCCCCGTGGAGTCCAAGCGTCCTCGACCGACGAAGTTTGCGTGTGACCAGACTCTTGTCATAATGCCACATAGTAGAACGAATCAATATTGTAGAAACCCTGCGACTTCTTTCTGTTTACGTCCGTATACTTGCTCGTCGTCAGTCGCGATTCTTCGCCCACGTCACAACTGCCTGACTCGAATAACTCGAATAGCTCACGAGTTCATTTTTTTTTTTTTTTACACGAGACTTCCAAGTGACATAATTAATCCTGAATTCCAGGCGTCTTAGTCTACTTGCTGGTTCATTTGCGCGGACACTGAGAAGGGGAAATCAATACGCGAACTAGGACACGGTTTTCCCTTTTAATAATGTAATAACACCTTGATCTTGCAAGTCGAATTTATACCAAATTCTACTAAGACCCTTGCACCCGTTTCTACCCTAAAAGTTTTGACATGCTCAATGTGACCTACTTTGAAAATCTATTCATCAGCAACACACGGATGAAGAATTTCAGTTTTTCTTCAACGCAAAAAACCGTGCATAAGTACTGTATAATATTCTTGTTCCACTTCTTTTTATGGAGTTGCGCGCACGGTGTATAAAATCAATATGAAAAACAGTAGGGATTTTTTCCAGTGGAACAACTGTTGCAGTTGAATTCCATCTCCTTATAAAGTACAACGCTCGGAGAATCGTCCATTTATTCCTGTTGGTTACGCAGTGGCAAACTTGGAAAGGTTGTTCATCTCTTAATCGTACGCGAGTGGTTTTACGAGCATGAAATTCTGGCTGGGTGGATGCGTTTATTTGAAAAGTGTTGCATTTCGATCGATTAGACGACGGCGGCCGAAATAGATTGGCATTAGATGGATTATCGGTTGCTTTCGGGCCACGGGGGAGTGAGTGGTTCGGTGCCGATCGCCCCAGGGGATCATAAATTTTATTGATCTCGCACGTGTCGCACGAGCTACGGTATCGAAGGAGCGGATGCTCATACTCGAACCAATCGGTACCTGCATTTTCCAACTACACCGTTCTCCACATCTCCGCCGCGAGTCATGTTTTATTCCTTGGGTTCGATAAATAACTGATTACATCGTCGACCGCAAGCCTGCGCTGTTGATCGAATTTTTAAGAGTACGACACCCTCTTCTGCAATTCCTGCCCAATGGAAAGTGTTGCTCCAATTTTCTCTTATTCTCCAGTCAAATTCCTTTTTACAGTATAAATTTCTCCCTTAATTCCACCACACTCACGTTTTTAAACTTTTTACCTCTGTTTCCTCTTCTGTGTTCGCTATTATTCAGATGGGAATCCACGAGAACCATTCACGAACGTGGAGTAGGAAAATTAAACGCACCTATTCAAACGCGAATTGGTATTAGTCGAAACAAAATAATATATAATCGTTCGAAACATTTGTGTTGGATGTTTGTATCATTATTGCAAGAATTGCACATCGCGAATTCATTTGACTGTGAAACTAGTACTACGACAGTGTGGTATTGTCCGAGTCCTGCTGTTATTTCCGCTTCAGTCGATCATCCTGCCGAGATATATTCCCTGAATTTAAATTCGATTCAACAGTGGACATTCCCGTTCCACTCTCCAATCCGAGCTATTGATAACTTGGTTATATATTAATTTGCTTTTCAGTACTCGAATATTCCCGTTCTATTCTAATTTTGCTAACGGATTCGTTGTAATTTTCAGTAAAAAATTTGTTCAATTATAGTATTGTTATTCAAGTAATTGTGATTTTGCACCCTATAACGATGATATTTTAATTTTTGGTGATATTCGATAGAAAATAATTAGGTCGCTTTCCCTTCTTCTTTTTTTACATGCAACCTCTATAATGCTGAATAATTTCTAATCAATTAACTGCAAGTCTAACGCGTTTTGCACATGCAATTTTTGTTAAAAAAAAAATCGTTATTTTAAGAGGACGAGCTGTACGTACTCCACTAATACCACATCTGAAAAAGTACATTTTCCAGCTTGTATTCTATCAGTTTTCATAGATATCTACCGTGAGTGACATAAAACAAGAATAAAGCGTTTGACGGTAAGCTGTCACGCATAATTGATTAAAATTACATTGGTTTTTTTCCATAAAGCAGCGATAAGTTAATGTTCCATAGGTTCACCTGTATCTACAGCCATTTTTTTTCTTCGAATATTTCAGTTTTACACCTAGCTACGTGCACTCGAACAAACACTTAACGCGTATTCTACACAGAGACATTCTGTAACCAGCCATTTTTCAATCAACTATGTTGGACGCGTTTCAAGGCTTCATATCAGACGAGCTTCTAAGAACTGTTCGAAAACTGTCCTACTCGAAATGAAGAGACTTATTTTTTTGTAAATTTTAATTGCACAGACAAATTTTATGAAGCCTCGAAAGTTTCAAATGAGCTTCTTCTATCTTTCGAATGGCACCATCTGAAAATGTTGTTAAACGAGGGGTGCACGGGTGAAGTATCGGCTACTAATTGAGAATCCACAAAATATTGCTTTTCCGAACACTTCGGAAACTAGCCAATTCCAACTTGAGCTAAGTTACTGAGTTATTGCCGGAAAGTGTGCTTTTTTAATTTGAAGAGCTGTTTCGAAATTCGCGTTTCGCGAAACATCGATATTACTGCAGTCCTCGATATTAATTTATCCTAGTGAAGTTGCTCTGCGAAAATGTAGTATACTGTGAATTTGTATGAAATAGACAAACATACAAAATACATATTTGTCAAATAAGAGGAAAAGCGACTCTCCGCGCACTTGAGCTTTGCCACGTCTACTTTCCTCAAAGTAGAAACTTTTACATATAAAAGGCAAAATCAAATCCCAACGGGGCAGTATTTACTGCAACGTTCCTGTTTCTATCGCGAGCAGCTGTCGTGATCTTCTTTTAAGAGATCTCGCTGTTTCAACGTGCTGACACAAATACATATTTATTACTAGCGCAAAACAAACATTCGAGCTACAAGACCTTCGTTGCTTCCGTCTTATTCTCATTGCATTTTCCTCTGACAAGATTAATTGCATCGCATTCCACCAGCTCCGTTTGTCTTATTGAAACGAGTACGCTGTGAAATGTTGCGAATCCAAATGGATACAACACATATCGATCGTTATCTCGTTCAAAAGCGAAGTTAATTTTTTCTACAGGAGTCAATATCTTAGATGTTACGTATAGAAGCGTCCGAATGCATCGTTATTCGCAGCATGAATGAAATCTTACGATTAATAACGCTGAAATTTCTTGTACCCAAAGTTTCCCAAAAGATCCCAAGGATACACATGCCCACGTACTAAACTTGACTAACAGCGGGTAAAGCATACAATATGGTTTCCCCTTGGCTCAACTTCCACTACTCTTTATTCAATAGAATCGAATCGTAACGGTTTCACTATTAATGAAGATAAAAACGAGACTGATAAAGTATTAAAGTTCTTCCGTCTTTACCTTTTTATAGCTAGTAATTACTTGGTCGGCCAAGAGAATTCCCAAAAGGATCGTGAAACCCCTGCTCGTATCCGCTGCCAGCCGAGTCGGTGATCAGACAGGTGATATAGGGAGGTATCTCGAGGATTGTGTGGGGAATTGATAAAAAAAAAGGGTAAAAAAAAAAGTCTCGGAAAGAAAGAGAGCTATAGGTGGAGAGACAGAGAAAGAGAGACAACAGAGAGGAAGACAGTATTGTAGTGTGTGCAGTGGGTGAGAATAGTAGTGAGACGTATCCAGCGAGTGAACGAGTGGCGGTGCATACTTACGTCCAGTTAGAGGGTGCATCAGAGCAGGGTGCGAGGTGGCTGCTGCAGCGGCTGGTTGCTTGGGTTTGCTAACCTTTGTGTTACTTTTTGCAAATTCCAAACGTATGGTTTGTGGCATATCAGGATCGAATCTAACCCCCTGCTGCAAATAGATTCCCTAAATTAGTAAACCGGGAGCACACGTGGAGGAATGGTGGGAGGAAACGAGAGAGAAAATTTGAAAGGAAATTACAACCTGAAGATTTCGACGAATAATGGAAGAATCGCACGGTTAGTATTTTTGGATAAGATCGAACACTATTTATCAGAGACAGGAAAATAAAAAATTCATATTTCGTCTTTGGCCATTTGAATGAAAATTTCAAGAAACAACGTCTCTTCCAGAATTAAGTTAATTATTCGGATATTTAATTGTTTACTTTCAATAGAAATGTATAGACTAGAAGAGAAAGGAGTCTCGACTCGATACTGTTTCGCGTAATAAAGGCTGGTAGTATCTCCTTATTAAAGTACAAAGAGCCTGGATGAAGATTAATCGACTGCTTGCGAATCAGTGGTGAAGCGAAAGCATCCGGTAGCTCCGGATCAATCTCCGTTTCTCTTTAATCTCGCTTCCAACGGCAGCCGAGCAGGCGTCGATACATATTTGCTCTGTTTTATGGGGCAGCTTTTTCAATGAAACTCGCAGGTCGAATGAGTTCTGCTTCAATGGCCAAAGACGAAAGTTTCTGCAAGCTGCTCCAAATTATAATGCAACACGGAATGAGAGGACTGAGGGAAAGAATTGGTACAAGGTCGCATAGGTGTGTCTATGTGTGTGTGTGTGTGTATGTATTTACGTGTGTGTCTCTTTCCGTGTATATTACGTTCCTGTGTTAATCGTGTACGCGTGTAGCTCGAAAAGTTGGACGTTCGTTAGTTCGGGATCGGCGATAGTGTCAGCGAGCGTGTTCATCCGACAAGAGGATGTTTCTCGCGGGTCATTGTACCTATGTCATGTACAGGATCATAGAACATTGCAAATTGCGTGAGGTCAGTTGCGGTGGTGTGGTAGAAAGGGTCACGTTGGATGCTCGAAAGCCAGGCTCACCCCTCAGAACTGAGGAATCGTTTTTGTGCAATCCATTATTGAAGCTCGTCGTCAAAGGAACCCTCTCAGCAAAATACGTATGTATAAGCCCTTACTCTCCGGAACCAGTTTTCGAGCATTTCACGTACTACAATATATATATATATATATATATACATATACATACGTATGTATATGCCCATATACATACATGCACGTCGTTCTTTCGTTATATATAAATATATTTATATATCTATGTGTGTTGTATTGTGACCGGCACGGTCCTATATAAATATACGTATATATAATCGGGTCTCGGGGTGGGCGGGGGGGGGGGGGGGGAGGGTTCGGTGGTACGCTTGTCAGGAGGCAAAACAACACCATATACATATATCAATAATGTCACACGGTGCAACCAGAGTTATTACAGTACTTCTTGGTACGTATACAGGTATACAAAGGGCGTCACTACGGTATTTCCCAATGAAGGAGTAAGCTAATCTAAAATAGAAAAGATAGAAAGAGAGGGAGAGAGAGAGAGAGAGAGAGAGAGAGAAAGAGAGAGAGCGAAAGGAAGAGAGTAAAAGAGGGTGTGTGTAATAACTGATAGGTAAGAGCTACGTAGCATTAACCCGTGCCAGCTGGAATCTAAATCAGGGTGGAATTACATACATAGTAGCCACATAAAGCTATGTGGGCCATGTTCGTACGTATGTCTATGTATATACATATATATATATATATATATGTGTGTGTTTGCATATATATATATATATATATATACATATATGTATTTATATATATGTATAATACGGCTGCGAGGACCCTCGGGAGCTCTCACGGTTTCCCGAACCTCGTTTTTCTTCCGATACTTTCGAGAAACGGACTATTACCTGCAGGTCCTGTTTCGCCGCCTCCGCACCTGCTCTCGTGTGAAAAGTCACGAACCCCACCGGCTGAAAGAAAAAGAGAACAACCACTTGATTCACTGTGCCAGTAATTTCTCACCACTTGTCACTCTCGCTCCACTTAATTCGCGAAGCGATACCAGAGACCGATAGTTCCTCATTCGTTATGTGGTGGTGTTGCGCTATTTCAGGGCGCCTCCCGCTTATTAATGTAGTACAATCCGATAACACGTAGCTTCGAATTTCATGGGATTCTGTGCACAAAACTTCAGTGATTTACGACACAGTGACATTTGTCCCGAATCGCTAGAATGTAGCGTTAAAACAGTGATTTGTAGAAAACAATTTTCAAGTTGTACGTCAGGTTGAATTATGAAACACATTTTAGCCTTTGTACCGAGCCATCCGACTGTTCTATGTATACGTAGGGGAACGATTCGTGTTGTTTTTCTGTGGCGCAGTCAAATTCGTGACTCAATCGTGATTATATGTAGATTACTCTTTCGTTCGATCGTAGCGGAATTTCCGTTGGACATATCGCGAAAAATGTATAACGTTACCTTAACACATGAACAATTAATTTTCAAGGAAAATAATATGTCTCTTATACTATATACATATATACGTGCGACCATAATCTATTTTTGCTCTGTCATTACGGCAGTTCGCGCGCTCCTTTGCCAGGACTGGCAAACAATAATTCATTCGAGTTTTACGTCTCTTTGAATGTATTAGTGGTTGTCGCAAAGTCAAAGCTACATATTACCATCAGCAGACGCGTTACTTCCAAAAATATGTGTACTGAATTTTCTCCGACTGATATCGGTGCAATGACACTCAAACAGGAACAGTTACGTTCTCGTAAAACACAATGTGTTTTCCACTTGGCTGAGAGGAACATTACTCGACTCTAACCAGAATTGCATTTTCTGCTTAAATACTCAAGTGCTTTATGTGCTTCGCCTAACCTTGAATGGAGATCATAATTGAACGTGAATAATTGAACGTAACGAGAGGATAACTGTTTTGCGAATCGTCGCGTTATGTAATACGAGTGCCACGCGAAACGTCCACGGTAGGACACGAGTAATGATAACACGTTCCGAAATGGCAATCTCCCTTGATTTTGGCGTTGCTCGTTCGCTCGCAACCCATTTGCCCGCGTTTGCCAAGCGAAATTCCGGTGCTATGCGATTCTGCTGTTCTCTTAGTTAAACATCCCAAAATCAAATTTTCTCCTTTTTAATTCAAATGTCTATGGCCAGCAATTTCGAATCTCGACCTTCCAAAATAGGTGATAAAAATAAGTACAATTTTGTGTAACACCAGCAGGGCAATTTTACCTTTTCCGTATACAACAATATACATGAAATGTAGTCTTTTTTTTATATATATATATATCGAGCGAAGCGGCACAACACGAGTCGCACGATTTCCATTTTCTGCCACGCTTTGCATTCACGGAATTCTTATCGGTGCATACGGCCTAATAATTGTGTCTAATACATTACTCTCCACCGTATACGTTTATCAATATCTGCATCGCGCTGTCCTCGTGCAAATTAACAGTCATGCGTACCGCGTGTGGAAGGACGATCGATTTTCTCTCCTCCCGAGTTTCTTGTTTTTTTTTTTTTTAATTTTTTTATTATTATCATTATTGAAACCCAACCCACGCGACAGGCCGATCTCGACAGTTTGCAAACAGTTGCGAACTCGATATTGCAGGGAATGTGTAGTTTTAAATCCACCGTGGGCAAATACTTGGGCAAACGACCGCGTATGCTTGCCAGCTACGTAAATGTATATGCAATTATGCTGGTAACCTCCTGCTTGAAGCTACCGTCCCTCTTCACGTATTATACGATCTATAGATCCAACTTTGTTGAGGGATGAGTGATAGCGAAGCACAACAACCGACCGAGAATGCAATTTTCTACGAAGCGTTATTTAACAGTGCGAATAAAAACAAGAAAGTTGTATTTTCAATGAAATATAGAATTTCAAGTATTTTTTCGGAAAACGTGCCACCGTGTATCATCGCAAGTAAAAATGACTTAAAGCTTCGGCAAAAGATGGAATCTTGAAGTTTTCGTTCTTTTGAAAAACACCGAGACAAGTCTTGAGAAGGTTGTTGTAGCAGAATAGTGCTTACCACAACCCGGAAATCTGACTCTTCCCTAAGACGAGACGGCCGTCTGAGACTCTCTAGACCCTTAAAGCACCGAGTCTTCCTCAAAAGTTATTTCCTCTATTCCGTCGGGTAAATTATATTCGCGGTCGCATATATCAGTCGTCCGGAGCGAGCTACTCCTGGTTATTCCAAGCTTCCCGGGAAGAGAATAAAGCACTTTCCTCAAAATCACGCGTAATTCCGAGCTTGCAATTTACCGGCCGATGAAAGGACCATTAAAACAAACAAACGCTCTGCGGGACTGTTCCGTATTGATTCGTCTAGTCTGCTCGTACCGAACCGTGCCAGTGACCAAGGATATTAAAGGTACCTCCACACGAACTACCCTAACAATAAGTGTATATCCACCCTATCCAAAGTCGATCCTTGGTATTGTTGCAATTACAGAGGTCGTTTGCACGAATGTCGCGCTACTCCCCACAAAACAGTATTTTCCGTTCATTCGCCCCCCCCCCCCCCCCCCCCCCTTTAGTAAGGTTGCTACAAGTTTTTCACGTGAATAATACGTGCCTTCCGATCGATGTTGCGCTGCATTATAACAGAAAGCAAGCGCGTATCGTGCGAGATGCGAGTAAAGGCTGCCCCTCCGTGCGAACTCCTGGATACGAGCGAAATTTTAATGCTTTACGAACTGGAGATTTTACGGCGACAATGTGCTTTCGCGTGTACGGTTCTACTGTTAGTGCATAAATTACTGTTATCTCGTAGCATTATGCTGGTGCGACCAGCACGATGGCTTCGCGACTGTGTAGGAAAATTGACGTATTTTTTTCCTCGGTTATCGGCACGATATTTTTATCGTTACATGAGTCACGTAAGGGCACACTTAGTTTCAAATAATATCCCAAGCTGCGTGTTTAAAGACAACGTGCTACATTTGTGTTCTCTTGTACACATGCAAAACGATACAACACGCGTACGGACACGTGCACAGACACCGAATTTCTTGCCACGTAAATCCATCGGCACTCGGTGAAACCGTCCAGGGTGAAATCTCGTTAACTTCTAATTCGCAGTACCGACGTAAACAAGGATGAATTGCGCGTAATCATCCCTTTGAATCGCGAGGAACGGACTACCATCCAACAGCTCGCCGAAATGCACACGCTTTTCCAACGGTCTCTTGCTGGCCATCCTTAGCGAAAACCTGCTTAATTACATTGACGGACTTTAATATCCGTCCAGTGACTTGCAACCTCTGAAACGTATCTTACAAAGTTGAATCGTCCGAACCGCAAAGCTGAATTTCCCATGCTTCAACCCTGCGAACAAACGGTGAAAAAAGCTCCAGGCGAACTTCTTTTCCCGCCTTAAAAGTTACTGGCATTCGAGTCGGTTATATATATATATATATATATAAAAAAAAGAAAAAATTTGAAAAATTGGCGCCGAATGTAAACTGATTTTCCGAGCAGTTCAATTGAAAGTTCGAGGGTACGTTAAGAAGTTTTCCGATTTGTGCTGCGAATGGTGAGTGCGCAGAAGGGAGACCCTTAGTTTTCCGGTGTCTGTTCACTTGGCAATGGGAAAGGTTCTCGGTAGAGCGGAAACTTGGAAATGGTGTATTGACCGTACCTGGAGCCTCTACACACGCGAAAATCTAGGACGGATCCGTCCTCGCGTTAAAAGCACGCGAAACACTTTTTCCGCGGGGACGCCCTGAACTCAGGTAAAAGATACCGTAAAATATGGCTAGTGCCGGCTTAAAAGAGCCACTCACCGATGCTGTTTTCCCATTTTTACTCGTGACTTTCAGCAGTGACCCTTCGTACCCCTGGAATAGAAAAAATGTTATTTACATTTTAAATAGGAAGCCAGACTAGTTAGTCTCGTTACAGAGTATAATAGAAGTCAATACACGAATATGATATTTTAAAGCAGCAATAATATTGATACGAACAGTATATTAATAAATATCACAATTGTACACATTTCTACTTAAATGTCAACATTAATCACGATTAATTTATGCGCTTAACAATAATCAAAAGTATATAATTCTCGAAAAGATTTAGCTTTGGTGTTTCGTGTTTTGTACAATTTTACATTTATCATGGGTAAAACGCACGCAACTGGCATACCGTTCAATGAGTTTTGAATGCAATTAAGACTGTTATACGATCGATGAATTATTGGTGAAAATTAAAACGAAATAGAGTTCAACTGCATCGAATTAATCGATGACAAGGATTCTACGGTATTGTTTCTTTGCACAGTAATGCGAGTACCGTAATTTGTAATACTTAACCATGTTATACGTTCGTATTGAATCCATAAATGAAATGTACACAGCGAGAACATATCGGATCCATGAAAACCTGCACGCGTACAGCTGTGATTAAACTTTAACTTTACTTAATTCCATTTAGGCCACGTCAAAATTACATTTAACTATAATTCATATTCAGTAAGAACGCAACAGCTCAATTCGTTAATTTTCAAGCTGCAGAGTTTTCTCATATGCGCATTCGCAATTAGTGTTTAAAATGGCATGGTTCGGAAAACCAGCCGTATAAGATCAGGATTTGAAATCGGTCGAGTGGGATAATATCGCCAAAAAATGGTCCAATTAATCCCAGTTCATCCAGCTAGATTTATGCCACAGGTGCATTAGCGGAGGAGGAAATTTTTTTGCCAATTTCGCGGGGCACATTTCCAGCTAATTCCTCTTATAAGCACAGTGAGTTCAAAAGTCACTATAGAGTGGTGCCATTATCGTTGAAATGAAATACGAAGCTTCTATCGGTGATAAAAGTACGAACGACCTTGGCTCAACGCGTACCTGTATTTGGGTCACCGATCGCAAAACGCAGTGAATAAAAGAAAAAAAAGAAAAAAAAACAGTTTACCGTACCACGTTCTCACTCTCCTGTTTTTTGATAATATTTGTCCTGCTGCCTGGTCGATATATTCGATTTTACAGGTTGAAAAATATAATTGGAAGACGAAACGCGCCGGGAAGTTCGACCATTTGAAATATGGCGTTCTAACAGAAAAATAGCAATCGTTACCGTGCCGCTTGTGTGAACAGGTGTGCCACCGATGTGACAGTGAATGAGCACACAGGGACGATCCGTGCAAATCCACAAACACGAATTTCAATAGGACACCCGATAAGCCATGCCATCGAGCCACACAAAAGATTATCTGGAACGCGACAAAAGCCACCTTCGAAATACCGTTCATGTTAGATATTTGTCCGCGTCATTCGGCACACTTGCTTCCACTTGAGATTTCCGCCACTGTATCGGAGAAGATCACCCGCTGATTAGACCGATGAATCTTGGAGGAAAATCGTGGGAGTCACTGCGAGTTAATGACCGGCGCAACGGTGCCGGTGCGAGAAACACAAACTCGATAAGGATATAAGAAAACGTCTCGACGCGTGTAATTGGATTTGGCTTGTGGAGAGTGTAAGCCTGGCACCAGGCGGATGGTTGGAACTGGCTTATGACGATGCTAAGTAAAAGCTTCGACGTGTTGAAAACAAGCAGTGCAATTGAACTCTTCGTGTTAATACTACCACACTCTTTCGTACTGAACGTAAAAGCGAAATAGAAAACTAGTGGATAAGAATCTTTGTGTTTTTACTACTTTCAAGAATATTGAATTGAAATAAACAATATAATTGGTTCAATATATTTATTTATGGTTATGGGTGGATTGAAAACAAGTGAAAATATTTTTGAATGATATAATTGGCGAATGAGAAATTGTTAATCAAGATGATTCTCTGTTTTAAGATGATTTCTCTAATATTTCGACAGTTTTATCGTTCACGATCGCCAATCTTCGCGATTCTTTCGAGAGCGGTTCTCGTAGATGAAAATCCCAGTAAATAGGTTCATAGCGTGATTTACGGTTATTTATAGGGCGCCTTAATATCCGCCCCGCAAAAGCATCGAGCGCATACTCGCCGATCGAACCGTTCGCCGAATTTATCGGTAAACGTTCGAGAACTCGAAGGAGGTAATCAAGATTTATCGAGTCTCAGAGTCGTCGGCTCCCGAAGGTGGTACGCTCGGTAGGAAATCCCACAATTGGCATGGATCGAGCTGACTTACGTCTCGAAAGAGGAAGAGAACCGTTTCTACTGGGGTTATAGGTCAAGAGTTAATAACTTCCGACAAAGAGACAGGAAAGGATAGCAGTGGTCTGACGTGACCCAACATACCACACTTCACCCTTAAAATTGGCTGATTAATATTTTTTTGTAATTCTCTACCACTACGTTCGACGACTCGAAAGTATTAAAATGGTGAAACCTCTAATAGGGATTCATTGATTTTCCAATATCGAACTGAATGTATCGAGCGATCGGAGAGAAATATTTATCTCTTTTTTCGTAGTTCGAAAGAAGCAGTTTTATGGAAGACTGCGGAATTAGAGAGACTTCTCTATATAACATTCTGACGTCTTCGCTGAGGTTATAGGTCAAGAGTCAATAACACTAGAGCAGTGAGTATTAAAAGAATGCGCGGCTTTGCGCCGAGACACGGTTGCTCGCCACCGGACCCGGCGAAAGGTCCGAGTTTCGTCGATATTATAAATATTTCGGGCACATCCACGGCAGCTATTAAAATATTGACGGCGCGTAGGAAAACTGGAGCAAGCGACGCGAATATTTTTAACCCCCCCACGGATGACGGAAGTGTCTTTTTCATGGCACTCTGGTGGACCTCGAACTCCGAAAGGTCCCAAGAGTTAATCTCGCCCACCCACCCGCTTAGAGCGGTAGAGCATTCTGAACTTTATAGCTAATTGCGAAGTTTATGCTCGCCGAATTTTACGGCTTCAAAACGTTGAATCCGCTTCCGGCACAAGATTCAGCCGGAAACCGCTTTTTCTCCCTTAAATTCATTTTTCTTTGATGCTCTTCCCAACCACCACTGCCAGGCCAATTTCGCTTAACGTTTCAGGGATATTTTCTTCCACCCTAGTACAATTGATCCTCCGTTGACGTGACATTTGTGGGTCGATTCGAGCGAACAAGTTTTTTCAGCAGGATGTCAGCAATATTCGTCGATCCGATGTAAACCGAAAATATTATAAATATTTGTAGCACCCGATTGGTAGAGTAGTCGTAAAGCTCATTAAGACCAAATAGCTCATTAATATCAAACTGTTAGTTCCACGCGTATGGTGATAGTACTAATTAGCATGGTCGTAATTGGAGAGCCATAACTGCCGGAACATTTATTTCGCCTACTCGCAAAAGCACCTTTTTTTAATATTAGAGTGAGATTCGTCTACCGGTAAGCGGAGCTCGTTTCGAAATATACCACGCTTTTAAGCTTGGCTATAGCTGTATCTATGTGCAGTAGATGGTCCTGTATGGCTGCTCTTGTGCATACGATTTAGCTGAAGAAAAGTAAACCCAGTGATTTGTATGCAAAGCACGCAGCTCCAATAAAATCCGCTGAGACGCTACCGCACGAACCGACCTCGAAAGGATAGTCGAAATTTTTCATTTACGACTAGTTATGAAAAATAATTAACGGTTCTCCGTTTTATGAACATCAATTCGGAATAAACCTGAATTGATTTCAATTTAACTAAATATATATACATGTACCTATGCTTATGTTAAGTGCAGTATTTCACTCTATTCGCTATCGATCACCCCCAGTTTCTCTCGCGATAACGCGTCTAACATTATTTATACTCTAAATCCTAAGAACAATAAAATACCGCTTGAAAACGGACTGATATGGAACCTTTAACCGCAGCATGATTCACGAGCTCTACACCGTCAAGAATACAAAACACTTCCTGATGCGGTGAGGAAGAAGAACTTATGCATTCGGAAGACAGAAGGATATTCTTAGATCAATTAACTAGTGGGGATTGGTCTCGAGAGTTCGTGTTCGCATTTTGACGACATGTAAAAATAACGCGGGCCACTCATAACTTTATTGTCCAACCGAAATCCGGGATTACGACCGGTACGAAAATGAGGCATAGGGGGGGGGGGGGGGGGGGGGAAGCGAGGGAAAAGCTTAGCGGGTTAGACCACGATTTCGACTAGGACGCTGGGATTATACTCGACGATGCCAAGCGACTGTGTTTTCTGGATGTAAGTACGGGTGGTTCGTGTAAGACGGACGGCATATATCACTCGCCGTGAGGTCTGCCTCACGGTGCACACGAATTATGCAGTGATGCAGTGGTAGTCGTTCACTGACAATACTGGCATCGAGTTTCGGTGGCTACGCAATGACACATCATAAACTACTTATGATTTTAACGTAGACCGAGGCGATATAGAAACAAAGAGCCACTTGTAATACTTTGCCAATCGAAATTCTATGCGTCACACGAGAGAAACAGTCGATAGTGTATACGCCGGAGAAACTAGGCGATATCGTCACGTACGGCTGCCAGGAATTGTCGAGCAAAGAAGCTTTTTCTACTTTGTCTGACGTAAACTGATATACGCGTTTTACTCTACTCCAAGTATCTTTTATGCGTATAAATACGGATGGAATTCCATGTGAACGTTATTGAACGTATGTACGTATGTATGTACCCGTATTTTACTAGTATTAGATACATTTCCGGAATTTTGAATGCTGCCAAGCTCTATCATGGTTTCTCTTGCTTTGCCTGTAGAACTGGCTGTAAGAGTATCGGATGTACGTTTAAATATTCTCTTACGATGTCTCGTTTGTATCAGATATCGCGGATGTAGTAGAGAGACTCCAGAGTGAGCCAGAAATCTTAAAAGTCGATTTCTCTCCTCGGCACAATGCCCGAATCGTAATGAAACATTTGGCAATAGCATCGTTAATTTTGCTCGGTACATTTCCGTGAAAAGCAGTGCTCAGTGCACGAAGATACTTTACGTTCGAGAAGAAAAGTTTAAGGGATTTCTTGCGAGATCCATATTGCCATGGAAGAGTACGTGGCTCATTCCCAAACTTTCCAAACTACCCTTCGGTGGAAAACTTTCCTCCGAGTCACGTGTGATCACGCCAACTATTAAATTATATCGAGTCTTTTAAACTGAAGTTTAAGATACAAAGTTTCGATGTCGTATGTTTTCACTCAAATATACACATCCTAATTTTATTTTCTCAGACGTTTCGTCAACGCGTTCAATCGACATTGAATATTGCTATACGTAGAATTGAGGTAAACGGGAAGAAGATAGTTCTGTGTTACGTTCTTCGAGTGAAATAGGAAAATTTCTTACTGCGCAAACACCACCCACCCACCTGGTTCGCTTTCGATCAAGCCGTTCTATCAGTCAAGGAGAAACTCTGGATCGATAGTGCAAGGTACCAGACTCTAGAGGACTGAAATCCGGGTATTACGTTGCGATAGTGTAGTTCGGGAAAGAAGTTCACCGTTGAACAATGAAGAATTATCTGGTCCGACGGAATCGCTCTTCGAGGAATTTGACGAGAAGCTTCCTACATTATTGGAGAATGCGATTCAGGATAGATTCGAGCTTGTCACGACGAGCGAATTTATTCTGCAGCCGTTTCTCCAGGCGATCGCCAATCTACGACTATCGTAATACCATATCGATCCTATCAATTCCTCTAAACGCGCATCCCACGACCGAAACCGGCACCTTTGGGAATAAAATTTCAAATCTGACGGAAACGCCCCAATAGAACGAGAATATACGTCCTACAAGCCATCGAACCCTCCTGTCCATCTGACTTTGAATCATAGGAAATAGGATATTGCCAATATCGTTTTCGCTAATGCTCGATCTTGACTTCTTAGGGAAGCTTTTCTCCCTCTATGACGAATCTATGATTTTCACGGTACTCTGTCACAATTTCTCTCGACAATTTAGTAGTATCAAAATACATTGGTCTGTGCAATTCTCCAAAAGGTTTTTAAACCAGTAAAGTGGTTCTCTCAGCCGATGATGGGCATGTTTACAGACAGCCCGCGGAGCTAGAATCTCGAGTGACGTTGGGATAACGGTGTGTCGCCCACGGAAAATCCTCCTCTGGCTCTGACAATTTTTTTTTCAGAAAAAGAAGATTGTCGGAAGAACGATAAAATTGTTCTCGCTCCATTTGAAGATTTCCCTCGAAAGTTAAAGTCGGCGTGGGCCCTCGAGCGTATCGCTTACTTCAAAGGGAAAAAGTTACTCGTCGCCTTTCTCTTGGAACTGTCACTGCCCTCCGTTACTGTGCACAATTATCCAGCCGCGTGCAAAAACCATGACGAGTACTTACTTTCTTACTTCGATATCGTACAACTTCCCGCCTAATTATCTGTACTTAATTGATAATAATCAAGATGTTCGAGGTAATATTTGCTGTGTGTTTCGTATTAAGTATAGGTGAGATCATTTACAATCGTATAAGATCACTGCTATATCGAATAAGGATATTGTAATAATATAAGAAAGTTTATAATAGCAAATAATGCAAGAGCGTAAGCTTTCGAATTTTCGACTGAAAGTGGATACGAAACATATTTGACTCTTTTATTCGAATCTAGTTTCCTTTTG
Source organism: Trypoxylon attenuatum (assembly GCA_963989405.1). Classification (NCBI taxonomy): domain Eukaryota; kingdom Metazoa; phylum Arthropoda; class Insecta; order Hymenoptera; family Crabronidae; genus Trypoxylon; species Trypoxylon attenuatum. The sequence continues at coordinate 11,686,007 of OZ022489.1, read as the reverse complement.
ACTGTGCGAGTATCTCTCTCCGCAATTTCAACTTCGACTTTACGCCTTCTATGTATCGCGTGCTGCCCGTCTTATTTGCAAGGGCGAAGTTTGAATTGCCGCAGATGCACTTTGTGGTTTACTCTGATTTTACCGAGTTGCTCTTCCTAGTTCTCTCAGCACAATATACGGATCATTTATCCTAACATTTTATACAAACCATTGTTCTTAGTTCCTCATTGAGAATTCGATATAAAGTAGTATAAACCTCGGTTAAGTTTTCGAAAAGAAATCCAACGGAGGAACCAAGCAAAAACAAATGCCTGTCAGGTACAATATCTCTACTTTTGAAATACCCCCTTCACCCTGTCCCATTTATATTGGAAACTCGACTGAAGGGATCCAGTTTTTTTTTTTCCTTCGGCTTTCTTTTACTTCCATTCGAAAATATCCGCCAAGTTTTAGTCTTTGAGTGAGCAATGGAGAGGTTCGTCGGTCTCATTTGTCTGGCGCTCAAAAGCGCTCGAAAGCGTCCGTTTTCTCCCGATTCGTCAAAAAGAATATCTAATAAGGCAGATCTTACACTTAGTCGAGCCGAAGATCGGTCGAGACTCACCTCGTACGCTCGAAAGAGTAGGTAGAGCTCCCTGGGTTTGGCGTCCATCGGCAGGCCGCTCACGAACAAGGTGCGCACCTGAAACCAAGAGAAAGAAAGCGATAATTGAGTTAATTAACGTAATTGCCAGGGCAGCGAGAAAAAGAAACAAAAGGTGAGGGAGTGCGCCGTTGCCACCGACGCGACGCGGCGCCGGCGGCTCGCCATCGTGCTCGAGGAAAGGAGGATTCAAGTTGAGTTTGGTGAAGGGCTCGATGGAGATAAAGGGAATTACTCTACTTGATTTGACTCCTGGCTTCGGAGCTAGTATAGACGAGCCGCCGGCTAATTGTCGAATTAACGGGAAGCGGTAATGTAACTGCCGATTCTTTCTTTGCGTCCTTGACATCCCTTTTGCTGGATAATTGTTTTACCTCGGTTTACCTAAAGGCGAAACACTCAAAGCTTGACCCGATCCTGTAAGCGTACACGAAGTTAATTGCGTTTGCGTTGTCTTGCGAAGCTTCTGAATATATACCGCGCTACATCGCATGGCCACCTTCTCGACCCAGTTCTTTGAATGCGAGAGACCCATGAGCAAAACGCATTGTGCGCTGCGCTGCACTGCGCAACTGCGTCAAAGAAAGTAAATTACGTACTACTGATTTGGCCGGTTGCCATCCACCGGAACTTTTCTGCGACTGGCCGAGATAAGGTTTTTCTCTTGCAAGTAGCACGCGAAAAACCTACCGTCTCGTCGCCGTGTGCTCTCGGCCAAAACAAGAACCGCGGGAGTGCAATTACTCCGGGCTGACTTATCAATTTTTCCACAGTTGCTACTCGGCTATAAATCAAACAATGAGAGAGGAAAACGGCAGAGAGTGCAATCTCGTGCGTTCTCACAGGTCATGATTGCGTTTGGAGAGGAAAATTAGCGATACGATTTCCCAAACGAAGAGAAACAGGGCACTGCGCCGCCACCGCACCGTGGCGAGCGTGGACGGAACACGCCAGAAACAATACTGCGAACGGTGCATACAGGAAACGTCAGAAACAATGCTGCGGGCTGCTTTCACTGCTTCGCGTTTATACTACTTTTGCTCGCACAAAAAAGGTACCTCGCTGAACCGCGCACCGCGGGCGCAGAGAAGAATGTAAGCGAGAGCGAAAGCGAAAAAGAACGTGAGAGAAAAAAACAAGAGAGCAAGAATAATCTTGCGCTCGTCCGATATGGTAACGAGTGCGTGAAATCACGGAAAGGGGAGAAAATTTCGCGTTCTTATTCTTTGAGTGTCGGTTTCGACCTAAGCGGCAAAAGAAAGAGTCGTTAAATCTGGTGTGTAATCTAGAATTTCATAGTCGAACTAGAATCGATCACTTTCCCTTGCAATTTTCCCTTATGACTGTTATTCGTTGCCTGTACAATACCTTGCCAAAATTGTAAATTTACTAGTCAACGATTTAGTAGAGTACGAATTTTTCAAACTGGGACAATCGTAGGCTTTTGGCCGATGGCGATCTTTCGGCACACATACCTGTGGGAAATGCTAGGAAGTTCGATATTGCGAACGAACCTAAGCGAACCAGGGAAATGAGGAAAGGAGGCAAGTCTGCGCCGTTGGAATACCTCTTAATGGACCGAGACCGAGATCGACCATGAGAGTAACTGTAAAGTTTCTCGCGGCCGAGATTCAGGAGCACCTTGTGTAGAGCTCCCTTAAGTAATTACTCTAGACTCTAGACTAACCCATGGCGAGAGGGTTACAAGTTACTACGGTTGCACGGAACCCACCCCAATGTAGGGTCTGTACCACTTAACTTGCATGGCTCCAAAACAGTATGTAACCTGCGTCAGCCTACAGCTGTGAAGCCATAACGATCAATAAAGTTAAGAAACGCCACAGGCCTAATAATGAGCAACTGGTTAAACACTAATACTCGCTAGCGTAATTCAAGGGAATCACTGTTATACTGTTATTGATAATTCGAATCACTGAAAACAATCCTTTTAAGGCGAAGCAATGCAAAGATGTATAGCGATATACATATATATATATAGTGGTAGCTATTGTCAACGCGCCTTGAATAGTAATCGCTGGTAGGAGTGTTCTATATTGCGGAGTAGAACACGGGTTTCCTCCGTTTATGTACAAAGTGTGACACGTCAGTCAGCGAGAATTTTTTTCGACGCAGCAATAGGTAATTATAAGCAGTGTCCTTCCACTCGTTCTACCAGGGAAAATACGCAACGACTGCTTTAGCAATGGACACGTGCAATGGACACTTGGAGTACTGGCAGTTGGTGTTACGGTCAATAATAGGTCTTCCTGGTTACAGTTACTTCGCGACTTTTTCACTGAACCACCGTCTGTGAGAGTCATTTCAACGGTGTAACGATTGGAAAGACAAGCTTTAATGCACTCTGTGGCCTGCTGCGCGCGAATAAGCTGAGTGTCGAGGCGTAGTTTTTGAGGAACAATCGATCACGCACGATTGGTTCCACTCCCAGCTGCAACTGACCGTGTCGATGTCGATCCTATTGTTGCATCTTCAAAACCTCCCAGTGTTCCACTTATACATCCGGTGGTGTCAAGACTGCTCGTTCTAGATCGTCGTAGTACTCTTTACATTTCCAATTGCAGTTTCTCTCGCGGTACACATGAAATCTAAAACCTCTGATGACGAACGCTAAGTATACGTAGACTAAGCCGATTATCTCTATTGAATAAAGCCTCTTTGTGAAGTATACGCTTATTCGAGTTATTTTTCTCCTGGAAACTTTTATTTTGTCCTATAAGTCGGAGGTTCGGCATATCTCAAAACGCGTGTATGCTTGATCATGTGGTTCACGTATCCCCAAAATTGTAAAGCGTACTCATCTTGAGTACAGTAAATGCACCGTGGAAGATCGACAATAAAGTCACTTGACACCTCTTGCCGTTTCCAATACAGTGTTATAATTACACGCTTCATTAGAGTATCTACCAGTTTGCGAACACACGGACCACGTTCCGCGATAATGTAATCCAGATTTGTTGAGATAATAGGCAAAGTGCTCGGCTCCCTGATTTCGATTAATCTCGAGTCAAGGTTTATGGGTAATTCGAGAGCAGGGAAAAGCGGCTCGAGAAATCCGCAAAGCTTCAACATCACACTCTAATCCGTAAGGCTTGTGTGTTGTGTGGCTCATATCGCGTAGTAGCACACAAGCAGGTATGTATGTACAATCCGTCACGGTGTGTGGTTTATCTGATTTGATGAAGCCAACGCAGCGTACTCAACGAGGCTGGAACCGCTGAATGCGTCGAGGTATGTCGAAAATCCGCAGCAATATCGAAAATCCACGCTACGTTAAGATACGTTACTGGCTGGCACCCTCGTCATTCTGTGCTAGTGGTTAAAGAGCTTGTGTATATCGTGGCCCATACGTTATTAATAGCCGTAGTCAAACAATGCTTGCTTTTAGATTTACGAGGATCCTCTTCGAGTCTCACTTGTACTTGCATTTCAGATTGGTCGCGCCGAGGCACCCTTGTAATTTATTTCTACTCTCGATGCCGGCTACCAAGTGTGAAAGCGTGTGTCGGGCATTCGCTCAAAATAATAACGTCCAGTATGATTTCTTAGCCATGCGCTCCACTCTACACGCGCGCTGTTCCTCATCGTGAACTACCGCTACGAACCGGTAGGCTACGAGGCGTGGTCTCTTTAATAAGGGTGGCAAATGATACACATTTGTTACGCAACCCTCGCCCCTTCGCAATTCCTTCCCGCAACCTTTCCATTTCGGCCTTGGCTGGCGCACACGCAAATTGGCGGCTAAGAGTTATTGCCTGTACTCTGATAATTGAGAATGAATTAGGAACAATTAAATATAACCACAGTTTGGTTAGTTTGTGTTCATTTTTTTACATTCGATTCTATGAACGATATCTCTTGTATTACTGTTCTTTTTTTCAATTGTTAGTATGATTAATTCGCTAATATTCTTGTGCAAGTATGAACCGAGTATATGGCTTGCTCACATACCGGCTCGACAACAGTGAAAACGAGTTGGTGCTCATCGAAGCTGAGCTCCGGTATTTTATTCTGTCTCACAACCGGAAGCACGCTCCTTGCTCTTTGGCTTCCATCTCCATGCTTCAGAGTTTTCATGATAATTGGCGCACAGTTTATTCCAACATTTGCTGGCAATTTTGAAAATCTTCTTGATTACTAGCCTAAACTAAGGACAAGCTAGGAAAGCAGTGGATTTTGTCTGTACAAATCCACCACCTTGTTCTTGATCCGCCTTTCTAATTGAATTTCGTGTATCAAGCTCTAATACGTTCTCCAATGATGTTCAATTACCACTCGACAGTGGATTGTCTCTGTCCAGTGTTGTAATGGATCAATCGTAACCTCGGTGGCCCTTGATTGGCGGCCTGGGTCGACAGAACGGTGTTTGCGTTGCACAAAGTGCACTAATCTATCTGTCAGGTACACGCAGCAATCTATTAAGCTAAGAAAAGCAGACTGTCGCATCGTTAACTAAGATCCTTCGGCCAACATCGGCCGATGATTCCAGGATATCCTTTAGTTTTTCATGCTACTGACAGGCATCCTTATGAAGTTGAAAGTCACAACTGACGGATATCGTTTATCGAACTCTCATTAGAAAAACCGATCAAGGAAAGAAACACGAGGAAACAACGGTGAGATTATCCATCACGAGTGAAAAAGACAGGTACTCGATCAAAGGAAAACCTATCAATTGACGAACGATGGATACCAAAAACAATTTGTGATTTTCATAAGCATTCTCGCTTCTACGTAATATCGTGGCTCATTTCCATGTCCGTCTGACATTAGCCTCATTTTTCACGGTGAAGCTAGTCGAACAAAGATTTATGCAGCTACGAGGGTGCAAACGCAAGCGAGGTAAATGTGAAGCTCCTATCGTCGCGGTGGTCGTTGGCCGTAGCTACTGCAGTCGAGTTGCCGAGCGAGACGTGAAATTGGCCGGATGCGCTCCAAATGCACTGCACTCGAGGCGCTTCATCGCGAACTGCGGCAAAGTCGTATTCCCGAACGCGTGAGTACACGTGTAACCAGCCTCAGCGATTCCAGGCGCCACGACGCTATGCGACGCTTCTTTCAACTTATGCATCGATTATCATAAAACACTCTTTTTACAGTCTTTAAGACTCGGATAACCAATACTTCAAGTTGTCTCGATTGTCTGGCTATTATCGCCTATCTCTACTGCGAGAGTTCTGTTTACACTCCTAACAGATGTGCGTTGAAAATATGACAATGTGATTTGCATAATTTGCGATATGCACTAATACCGAATGAGTAATCCTATCATGTTCGCGATATATATTACCGATGGTACGTTCGAATTAAATTCACCCTCTGTCCTACGAAACACCAGGTGTCTCGAAATAGGTACACGTCCCATAACGTCAAACGGCACTGCTGCATTATACTTATTAGAGAATGGCAGTGTTCAAGCGTAGGTGCTTGGTGTGTACCGTTTTACTGCAATACATTTGCAGTCTCTTGCGTGAGAAGGGTATTGGTTGATCGCATTGCGCCCTTCTCGGACTTGGATCGCGTGCAGGAAGAAAACTCTAGACGGCCTAATAATTCTGGCCAGTACTTAAACGCGACGAAATTGTGTATTCCGCCATCCGTACATTTTTCATGTGGCGCCGTTATTTCTCGTGGGAGAAATTCAGCTGCACTTTTGTTGCGGCACGGGCTAATTAATAATGGGGTCGCTGGAGGGCAAAAGTTATTTTTGAGTACGCTTGAATACGCTCTCGTTCTCTTTGTGCGAGAGATGAAGAAAGAGAGAGAGAGAGAGCGGCATGTGTTAACAAAAGTAGGAAAAACATACATTGTTCAAGATGTGAAACGTCTCTTCTTGCTCTGTAATCTCTAATTTTATCGAACTGATTTTTAATCACAATTGCACGAGTCACATTGTTACTGAATACTGCAAATACATATATCGCATTGTATTATGCACGGGTCATAAATCAAATGTCATTCTTTCTTTTGAATTTCACTCCAATAATGGAAATAATAAACTGTCGAAACAAAATTGACCGCGCATAATTCAATGTTATCTTTAAACTCACCGCTGATGAGAAATTCAATATAATTATATTTCCATTTTCATTATACTATTATATCCATCACAGAAGAAAGAGACAAGCTCACTGGTTTAATAATAGATATGACCCAATGGAAGACTACCTATAAATTTTGTCGCTGCCAATATGAAGGTAAAATTATAAAAAAAAGAAAAACGTATTGCAATGACAATAGAGAATAATTCAATTTGTTATGCGGAGCTTACTATTAGGTTTTTTGTTATTGTTTGGTGTTGATATTCGGTTTCCATGACGCAACCTGATTAGAGACTTTGCCAAACACAAGTTAGAAGCTTAGTACGACATACGTATTAATCTTGTAGTATCTCGTTCTACGACCTGGTCGTCGATTATGTTTCACGCTAGAAAGTCGCGTTGAATCTATTACGGCGGTCGTGCAATTAATAATGAGGCCGCTCAACGACGAACTATTTCCGAGCCTGAATATGACGCTCGCTACAGCTTTTATCGCCAAGCGAAAACAGATTATACGAAGCTGTTCCGGGTAAAAGTGAAATTCTCTTCGCTTCAACGATTCAACTATACATAGAATATTGTTGCATTTGTAGGTGGCTACGTTTAAAGTATATGTTCGCGATCAATATTCGTATTCGACTGCTCTCAACTTTAGATACGCATAGAAACTGGAATTAGGTCTATTAAGTGGCAACCTGGTTTATCGATCGATTAGGATCACGAATCATCGGTGACGAAAATTTCAACGCGCATTCTCCTTTTTTGCAAATCGCAGTTGAGAGGTGGGGGCCGATCAACCAATTACGAGAGCAGCGGTTTTCTCAATACGGATGCCGGAAGGTTCGAGACTCGATTATTATGTCGACTGGTATAGAAAGTAAAAGCCGTAATCGGAGTGTATAGGTCGAGTACGATGAAATGAATGTGAGGATCGAGCACATGGCGCGCGTATCGCGTCCACCGTACATTACAATTGGTTTGACCTCGTGGATTTTTATTATTGATATGGCGTACGTTTTACTGCAATACGCGACTCAAGCAAACAGGGACACTTGCCGTGTACTATCTACGGTCTATAATATTTAGTAAAGCATTTTGTACCACGTAGAATGAAGCTCCCGAGAGAAGCGTAGTTTTATTGCCTGGAAAATACAGTCGACCAATTAGAGCCAGAATCGGGCGCGGCCCGTTGAAATACTACCAACGGAAGAAATATCTTGAGTACGCTTTCACCCGCAAAATCCTACTAGCGAAATCCGCGATCACCTTCGGTTTCGCCTTTACTGCCCATGGTTCCCGAGGATGCAAATATTTGACTAGATCCTGCGCGATTAAGGCCTTACACTTTTATCGCGCGCGCTATTTTCATCGCAATCTCCTTCCTCGGGCCTGTGAATAGAGGTACGGTGCACCGCGCCCGATGCAAAATAAAAGGGAGCAGAATCCCGTGGCCGTATAGCCGTGAGAATACGCCGTGCATAGTACAGAGAGAAAGAGAGACTTTACGTCCTGTTATCGATGACACCAGTACACTCATAGAGGTGGTGTTCGATTTGAGAAAAAGCCGAGAGAGAAAAAGAGAAGTTAGAGGGGTAGTTCGCGTTAACATCCCTTCTGCGGGAGCCAGTGTACCGTAGGCTCATTGCTTGTAACATCGAAAACGATCGCTAACTCCGCAGCATAGAGGCTGACTCTGCGCGCAATAAGGGCAGACTTTGCAGTGTTTCTTTAGCGGCTGCACGAACCCTTCACGGCATAAAACGCCCGAGTTTTACGTTCATTAATATTAATTTCGTAGCTCTTGGTGAAAAAACGCCCCGAGATTTTCAGGTAAACCGAGGATACGGCCACATGCACTAGCGGCGATGTTGCATCGTTACAAAGACTCAGGGTCGAACCTATCTACATTCAACTCTACTGCGCACCAACTACACTACTTTTTTTTTTTGTTCTTTTGCCGCATCGCCAATAATGCTGCAACAGTTGTTTCTGACAGTTGAGGATCTTTTTCTCAAAGACGCATTACCGCTATGGGATGACAAGATATCACGGGTAGAAAAGTTTTGATAGTAAAGAATCCCAAACCGTGACGGGCCGTGACGAAAAGTTTCGACTACGTTTTGCAAATGTGGCACAGTTCCGCAAGCGACATAGTTTTGCAGCTGACACTCGAACGACACCGGAAAAGAGACCAGGGATTGTCGGTGCTTTTCTTAGACTGCGGTATTAAATTTTCAGCTCTCGCGTCGCTGCTAGAAGTATGTGTATAAAGTGGTAGCGAAATTGAAACCAGCATTAGACGCGTCATCAAGAGTTTTTCACCGTTCTTAAATTTCAAGTATTATTAAACGAACAGCCTATCGTAGGTATAATCTATGCATTCGAAGAACGTGATAGCAGAGTTGAAAGTCAAGAGAAAAATGCAACGTGATTACATGGCATTTCAGAGTGCAGTGTGCCGTTCCAGTGGCCGTGCGGTGCAACACTTTCCATAAACTATGCAATATCCATCCTTTGTTGGCTCCCGCGGGTCGGCGAGTTGAACAGTTTCGCTACGAGAAGTACAAGTTATAAATTTTATAGCGCACCCGTAAAACTTTCTCAGCTAGATAGAAGTATGTACACGTGCCACGTCAAATGGATTCCGGTCAAAGTGACGTTGTTCCGAAAAGTCACTTCCACAAAATGCACTTGTCCCAAGCTCTTTTCACTATTCCTTCCTGTCTCTTGGCCTCTCGCGCTCATTATCGATAGCAAAGACCGTCGGAATCGGCACAAAAGTCTCGACGGGTCATCCCACCCTCGAAAAAAAATGCAGTCGCGAAGGAGAGGGGCGAAATCGGGAAAGAATAGCGCGAGACAGGGCGGTTTTAAGCGGCGTAAGAAATTCTAAAGGAAGTTGCGGCCAAGGGAGTCAAAGATCGGCCTGGCCCGAAGCCACTATGGAAGTCTTGTGGTAGGGAAATCCACCCACCAAGTGTAAGCGGGTGACTGAACGTGTGAGTGAGTCAGTGAATGAGCCAGCGAGAGAGAAAAAAAGAGAAAAAAAAGTGAGCGAATAAGAGAGAAAGAGTGCAAGAGTGGCAGACAGAAAGAACCACGCAGAACTGCGAAGACCGGCGAGACGAAGAGAACGAAGCCAAGTGCGAGCAGGGGCAGCCCGACTGCAGTTAGAAACGAGAGTCACTATACGCGGAAGGGAGCCCGAGGCCCGGAGGCGCGAGAAGGAGAGAAAGAGGAAGCGCAGGAAACCCAGAGAAGGAGCGAGTCGGCAAAAGGAAGAGAAGAGAGCCAAGTGAAGAAGCGCACACGAAAGGTAGTGCTACGGAAGGAGGAGGATACCTACATAGCGCGTCTATACCACAAGCACGAGAGCGCGAAAAGGAACGAGTGTAATGAGCTGCGAGTAGAAAGAAGACAGCATAGGACAGACGAAGAGTAAGACAGGCGCGGTGCGGCGCGCCGCGTTGCAGTGAAAGAGGGCTGCGCGAGAGGAAGGGCGTAGGTCGACTCAGAGCCAGTCTTTTGGCGAGACCGAGGAAGACGAACCGATGATGCGAGACAGAGTGAATAGGATGGAGGAAGGAAAGGGTTAAAGGCGCAAAAGGGGAGATGGTAAGAAGAGAGGAGAAATCGCTGGAGGGAAGCAAAAAGAGAAAGAGAGAAGGAAAGGGATAACAGTGTGGTGGAGTGTAAAGGAAGAGAGCGAGGTCGTGTCGGCGACGGTGTGTCTGTCCGGTCGCTTAGAACCGAGGGAACCGAGCAGAGCGGACCGATCACTTATTCATGCACTCCGAAATGATTCTAGCCTTCTGCGCGTGCTGTGTACGTTACCGGTACGACACCGACGCAACCTGCCAGCTACGTTACACTAGCACTGAATTAAAATGTCCCACCGTCTGCCAATAGGGCTCAATCTCTCTGTCTCTCTTTTTCCTGTTCATCGCTTTCTCACTCGACGAGCTAGGTTAAAATGCTTGAAAAAAAACCCACGTTAGCCTACGCACATTTTCCTACGTGAAAGCCACCCTTGATACCACGGTCTATAGGTTTCCTAATAAGAAACGTTCGTGTGACTGGAGAACCCTTCCTCCTCTCTTTTGCCGTCGCCTCTTCCATTAACGTCTGAAAGTACGATATTTCATGGGCGTTGACTTTGAAGTGCGTTTTCCTTAAACAAGAATAAATTAAGGTGAATGGGAGCAATGTGGCAGAGCGCAGGTCGATTACACTGTTATAGTCGCATTCGGATTACGAGGGAGTTTCGACCCTAGAGCTTTTCTTTTTCTTTCGAAGAAAGATTATGTAATAGACGAAAATGAACGAAATCGTAATAGACGGAGATATACTACGACGTACGTATAAAGTTCTCCGCTTTATTGAAGCCAGTCAATAGTCCATCCTGAAGAACAATGAAGATACGACACTGCCAGAATTACGATACGAAGTAAGTGTATTCGATGATAATACGAATTGTTGAAACACAGACAAGCGAACAATGTGAACCGAACATTAATAGTACCCTCTGGATAGTTGTCGAACGATACGTAACGACGATTCGTCTGTTCGTTGAGAAACAATCGTCGTCGTCGTCGTCCGCGTGGCATTGGCTCTCTACTAATAGTAGACATACAATTAAGCAAACGTAGGACACACATGTGTATGAGCGTACACGGATGAGTCTGAATGCTAAGCACTGGGATCAAAGGTTCTTCAGAAAAATACATGTTCTACTCTAATCTATGTCAATAGTTTCCCAGTAAATAACACGGCTGTTGCGGTGCCGAATCATACGCGTGGTCTGCTCGACACAACAATTATCCCGCCACTCGACTCGTATGGCCAATGTCAGAGTTATTAAATCAATCAAAACCCCGTATGAAATTACCTATATATTTGACCATTTTAATCAAAGCGTTCAATATGCATAAATGTGACGATTGTTGACCAAGTAAGCGAGATGTATTTATCTTAGAACAGAATATTAATACTAACAATATTCATGGTATGGTATTTGAAATATTTCTTTTCATTCTAACCACCACGATCTACGACATTCTACGACCTTGCGTTTACAAACGCAGCATGTTTAACAAGTTAGCCATTAGGTGACTGATCGATGCAGCAGCTGGAGAATGTAGCTCGAGCGAAACGTTCACGAAAACCTTCGGAACGATTTCCGGTGTGGTGGAAATTAGAAATTCGGATGGTTTCAAGCGAGAGAGTAGTTCAACTGGTACGTGCACTTGTGAGTCTTCGAGTTCACTAGACTGGTAAGTGATTAATTAGTGCGCCATTGGTAATTATGGTCTAGGTTCCAACGTCGAATAATAGCGCGCCTTGAAGCTTCGCCACTGTGCGCTAGCTGATGCATATGTATACAGTGAATATTCTTCGTGGAATAATCTACGATCAGCATTTCGCACAACTATGCCATTCGATGCGTTCCACAGTCTCTGGCGTTTGATTCTCCAGCGAACTGCTGAACACAATGGCATTCGTGGATTCGGATCTTCCACAAATGACATGACGTTGAGTGAGAAATGTAATGGGCGAAATCAAACTCAAATCATGCGGTCATTCGTCATTAAAACAAATTGAACAGGAATTACAATTCCATGAAGAATGTGTGGAAGAATTCGAAATATGTACTTTTCAAGAGAAAAAATTGAAAGATAGTGTTATCGGCAAAATGTGTAGAGTAATTTTCATTAGCTGGAGTCATCGAACGATTCCTCACAGAGTCGATAAACAAAGTAACTTGTCGATCGAATTCGGCATGCGCATTGGCACATTCGGCAATGATCCTTATAGAAATGCTGCGCATCCTCGACTGCACAACTGAATTCCCACAGTTGCACTTACGATTGTTGTTATAGTTGCATTCGACATGTTTATGTATTCTAGATTTTGCAATCATTTTGCCAATATAGATCACGACTATCAGGATCATTACAGTCAGCACGTAACAAATATTCATTGAAACGAATCCTTATTTACGCCCAGCGGATGTACGTTGGATGTAATAAGTATAGTGAGTCTCTTCAATTTGCATATCGAGTTGATGTATAATTGAAGGGTATTCTTGCGAGCTGTGACATAAATGCATGAAATTGTCTAATAGAAAAGTTATTTGCCAGCGACATTTCCGATTCGCCTGGCGCCAGCTTCATTTCCACTTCATCCGAAGCGGGGGAAGGAAAACTCCGAGGTATGTGCTGTTCGAATGATACTAATGATCGCAGAGCCCTTTGGAAAAATGCTTATTGTGCATCGGCTAAGGCATCGTTAGTGCCCAAGAGGCCATTCACAATGGAGCTACCTAGAACGTGCACTTTTCAGACTTGTTTTTAGCCGGGGTGAATGCATTGTTCCGCCGTGTACAAAAGCATCGTGAAACACGCGACCCAGTGACTGTTGTCTCCGATTCCCCCGGCTGTTTTTGCTACGATTTGTACGTGTCGCTTAAAGTACGCTCTTTTTCTTTTTGCCAACTACGGATTGAGTACTCGAGGTCAGAGAAGACTCGCATCAGCCGCGCTCAACGTTACTAACTATCGATACGATATACGACCATTTTACTTAAACCAACGGTAACAGAAAAAAGAAAAAAATATATTTGCTCTCAATTAATTTTTAATAAATCCCAATTTATTCCTGCGAAGAACGAGCGAATTACATTACTCCTTAACACGGTTTTCCCTTAACCAACTGAGAAATTTAATTACCTCCAGAAATCGAGGTCTCAGAATTCGTTCTTCGATTGCGTCTGGAGGGAGGAACGCACTTGAAACGCGGTTGTTCTTACAGGGCAGTTTCGTTCTCCTGAAAACCAGATTTATTCTAAGAATTCTGTTTGAGCAATTAAAGTCCCCATTACACGGGCGCGCCCTCCAGAACGGGCGAAACCAGACAATGGAAGTCCGGAACGGCAAGCTTGTTCAGGGCAGTCCGATTAATTATCGTGCGACTGTCGTCCTGCAGGGACTCCTGGTGTGATTTGCTTGGATATCACACTGCACTCTCCGAGCCATCCCTTGATTCCCTTGTGCCCCTTGCCCCCCACCCCCTCACGAAGTTCGCGAAGTCAAGCGCACTTCACAAATCAATTAATCATTTCGGATGGCCTGCACCCCACTTTTCACACAGTATTCCATTGTTTTAGGATCTTTTTTTCTATTCTAGCATAACGGGCAACAGTCGATGGGAAACTGATTGTCTGTGTTTTTTTTTCATTCTGCGTAGAATCGTCAAAAGGGCTATCGAGTGGAATGATTTACACGAGAAATAATACAAAAAGTAAATATTTATCGAAGATGCTAATCCGGAAGAAATCCTCTCCGCTATCAGTATCTGGAAGTCCATTTAAACTTTCGAACAATATCGCGCCTCTTATTGGTTTTTAAGTAGCGACTAATTGCTCGCCAAAGGCTACAATCGATAATGACGATATAATCGAATAGGTGTTTCCAGAAATACGGTAACGTAGCTAGAGATTCGTTTGTAAGATAATGCATTCTCATGTACGAGTCTCTATTTAGCAGTTCCTTTAGAAGTGTTCATGGTTTGTTCGGCATGAAGCTCAAGCAGTATTGAATACTGAACCGAGAATTGAAGGGAAGTAGAACGGGTCTGCTTGAGTTGAATTACATCTTTAATTAAATTTTCTACCGTTATTAGACTCTAGGATTAAGGAATGCAATACTGGTGCACACGATATTATGATTTCTCTCTCAAAAGTAATCACAGGCACGAGCGCATCATAAGCTACCTGCAATCATTAACGCGAAGACCCTTTAGCAGTGTTGCATAAAGTCTTCGCATTTAGTTTTCCACCTAGTCATAATCGTGTGGAATAAAGGAGAGATAGCATGCCATTATCGCATATGTATGTATATTGCGGCCACAGATTAAATCGCGTTGGGTTAAAATTACACGCGAATTTTCCGATCGTTCCGCGATGTGGCACAGACTGATTTGCAATTGTGCGATAATATCTACCTAACGAGCGATCGGTTCGCATTAAGAATTGTTTGTTGCAATCCAAAGGGAAAGTTTTGCGCAATGCGTTTTATAACAATACAAGCAATATGTGTGTAATACGAAATTTCTGAAACGACGACACCCTCACGGATCCATCAATACGCGTGCTCGAACAATCAGACTGCAAACGCGATTATGCGTCCGGCAATCTGAATATTACATTGGATTTGATGCGTCGCGCTACGTTACGTATTCATCAAAGAATACGCAGTAGCTGCATAGAAGAAGAACCAAGTGAATTTGCGTAGAGTGTGGTGAGTAAGGAAGTAGTGATCCACCAGCGAGATGGTACAAGTTTGCAAAGAGAAAATAGTAGAAAAATGCGGTAGCACCCGACAGCATATGTAGACAGTTTACTAGCGCGCTTCAAGCTATCTTTGCGTGCGCATATGCTGCAGGTGCGGATGCACCATCCAGTGACTCTCATACGTAACCTACCCGAGATTGTCGGATTTTATGAGTACCGCGTTAACCACTGAATATTTTGGATCACTGTCATTTCAGTTCGTACATGAAATATCAAGCTCGTATGCATAACAGTTGTGACAAAGGTGAAAAGGCGAATATCGCTAGAGCCTTTCAAATGCGGTTTACAGTGAATGGTTGCGAATCGCATTTATGATGACGCTGACAGGCCACCGGTATGCCCGCGTACGCTGACACCCGTCATAAACGCACGACATGCCATCAGTGGTTCCCAACCTAGCTAACTACGCTTTTGGAAGTGGATATTTGCAAGGGAAAACGGGCATTTCCGATGGAAACTTATCAATGGCTGGAAATGATCAATAGACTGTAATATCGAAGTGGCTGGCGCCCAGCCTGTACTCGCTGATTGACTGTTTTTTAATTGAAACCGATGGACGATCGTGCATAATTCGCACTTTAATTAAGTTCGCATTCGATACCATTAACCATTGGACAGCACCGAGTCCCTTTTCAGTTAATTAAAAATCGCCATCCACTGATCTAGAGAGTCGGCGCGAGTCATCCCGATGACACGGAGAGACCAATTTCACGCATGGATCCGGCTGGTATCACGCGTCAGTCGTGTTTTTACAGCAAAAGTCACTACCTACTTACATATAGCGAACAGGTGCAAAATAATTTCTAGAGAGTGAACGTAGCACAGCTGATACGAGTCTGAGACTGACAAATAACTGAGATTATTTACTGTGCCGCCAAGTAGCTTTCGAAATCGCGTCGACCCGCGAGAAGTATGCAGGGCGAAATTTCCTGCGCTAACTTTGATATTGTTGTGAATTCTATTCATAGAAAATATTTACTGCGCAATTATTCAGTCCCGCAGCATATTTATGGCGGATTCACGGTCGTGCACCGCGTATCTCTCGGCAGTGCGCGGAGGCTTTGCTACCTCCGGGACGCGTTATTCATTATTTTCAGATATATCCAAACCTCTGTCAACAGGGATTTGTAAGCCGCGGTCTATACTTCGTCAATTCCCATTAATTCACCAATGAACGTATTACTCGCAATATTCCAAACGCTAGGATGTGCCGTATACTGTCACTGTGCTTCGAATTCTCTCAGTCGGACCGCAAACTCCAAATCTCCCTCTAGAGGCCGCGAGCCTTCTTTGACGTGGAAAATTTAATCTCCATTTGGTATTCTGCAGCGAAAATAAAATTCCAGTCGGATTTGTGGCGCGTACATCAAGAATCGTAGACGCCAAGTCGGGCAAAGTGCACTCGAAATGTGCTGCACGCAATGTTACGTCAGTCAAAGGGTAGTCCGTAAATCTGAATGAAATCTGGCGAACAGGCTGCCGATAGAGCGGCAACCGTACGGTCCTAGTCTCAAGGGTGTCGCACAGCGAAATTTTTACGATTTCGCTGTGCGGCACACCTGTCAGGTGCGTGCGAGCAAGTTTCCTCGGCTGCCGAGTTCGATAGTATTTCTAGTTTCGCGATGCTGCACTCTCGGTTCACGATCACGAGAAAGAGAGAGAGAGGCTAGAGGTAAGTAAGGGAGACAAGGCTAGTCGAAGAGGAAGAGGAAGGTGCGAGGGAAAGAGGGAGAAATAGAGAAAGAGAGAGGTTGAACGCTCGTGGCGTTTACGGTTTGCTGCTCCCGTCTCGTTCCTCTTCGCTGGCTAACCGTTATACAACATCCGCTCTGCCATAATGCCCTCCCGCTAGAGTCCCAGGTCCTATTGTTCATCGTTATACAATCATTCCCCGAGCTGTACGAAATTCAATGCGTTGGGGATACACGCGCGCGATATTACAGCCGGGAAACAGAGAGAAACGACGACGCACCGCGAGTGCCTACCGCCGGATTTATCGATCGCACCTACCTGTACCTGCCTGCACCTTACCTCTGCGAACCGCTGTACTCGACTCGGCGCGCACCGTGCTCTGCCACACCGCGCCGCGCCACATCGCACCGTTCATTCCCGTACTATGTACTACGTGTTGAATTCGATTCCTCTCGTATCGAGCATGCTTTGTACCAGTCCACATGAAATTTCCGCTGATGCCACGGTCTGACCCCATTACGTGTCGCGCACCCGCCAACATAATGCAGCCCGCTCTTCTTTTTACCCCAACGACGACGACGACGACAACGGCCAATCTCGCTATTTTTTCTACTCCTCTTCCCTTCTTCCCTGATATTTTTATTATCTCCTCCTTCCTGCATTGCTACTCTTCCCAGACTAGCCTCTTAATATTCACCTGTCTATGCGGAACTGTGTATTTTGGCACCAGCAGTTCTAGCTAAGTAAATCATCGCGAACCACGTCGGGTTAAGCATCGGACTAATTAAATATGTTCTTATGCATTATTGCACTGGGGAAACGAGTAACTCGCGAACGCCGAGTATGACTGGATTTATCGATCGTCGGCTGGGAAACCACAATGTAGGTGCACGAAACCGTCTACCTGTGCGACCGGTACGCGCGCGTTGTACTCTCTACCTCTGCTTTGGCTTTCCAATATATTGGGAAAATTACATAAATCTCAGTTGCTTCACTTCGATAATACCAGCTATTATTTTCAATCTTCCCTTATGAATATTTCTACGAGGATAGAGAGATAATTCGGGTCGCGATTTGCGGAATTGTGGAAAATCGAATTATTCATAATTCTTTAACTGAAAGTTTTAACCATTTTCCTCTTATTCGGAATTAACCGGGGACGGGAATTAACTTTTAATCCGACTACGCGAAATGGCACTCTACCCGTTCTTTTGTATCTTGGTCGAGCGTAAAAGTTTAGAGATCTCGTCAGAGAATCTGGGTTGTGTAAATAAAAAATTCCCTGTTATACCAGACTGATCGTAGATATTTCTAGAAAATCCGGGTTTCGCTCTTTTGGCACGGTTCTACTTGGTTGCGTACATTCGTAGATTCCGGCATTCACCGTTATAATCAGCGCTCGTCATTTCTGGCCGAAGTGCAGTTTTGCACGGGCGAAACTGACAGTTAATCGAGTAGTCTCTCAAATATTATGATGCCATGGAAAGAACTAATCAACGTGGGGTATATCCCCGCCACTGGTGGATTCATCGATCGCGACTGCAAAACGACACCTATGTATCTCTTTCCACGTATGTATAGAAGACACATACACGCATATACACTGGAGCCAACTCTACCTGTCCACTGACTGCTTGCGTCTGCGGACGCCGGGAACACTCGACGTTGGCGTCAGCGGCGAAGTCATAGAAATTGAATCCGTTCGATTGAGACTGGCGGTGAATAATCGGAAGCTAGAATTTTCGATTCCAAGCTAGTCGCGTAGGTCGTGTAACGAAGTGGTTTCCGGAATATCAAGCTGACAAATCATTAATCGATATAGTCTTATTTTGTGGTAGCACAAAAAAAGTACGAGTCTTTAAAAAATGTCTTGTATCTCCAAATTTCGATTGTTTCGATGCTTCCTCGGTGTTAACTAAACACTAGAAGCAATAGAAAACGTTTTTTCTTCGAATCTAAGAAACGATGCTCAAAGTATTGTTCTACGAATGTTGAAAGAACCGCATTGTTCCGCGACAAATCGCGACCTCTTTGTTCAAAAAGCATAAAATCCTTTCGCGGCGCAAGACTTTTTGCGCTCGCTCGGATAAGCAATACGTAGGTACCACGTACGAAGCTCGCGTAAGCCCCAGTATTCTGCGATAAACGCGATCCACAAACAATCTTTACGGCGCACTTGGCTGCTAACCGTGAGGAAAATCTGGTAAATTGTGACACGGACCATTTCGCAATGATCGAAGTATCGTCTCAATACTTTCTTTCGAAGCGGGCCTCCTATTCCATAAAAGGAACGAAGCGCGCATCAATACAGTAAGATTAATTTCAAGTCGTTATTGATCAAACACCCAAACCTATTGGTTCCAAAATATATACGACTACCTGACTGATTCCACATTTGAGCTATCAGCACGTAGTACGCTTTGCTCTATCGATCGGCATTAGCCATAAAATATCGTATTCCCAGATATTAAATTGATCAATATTAATGAGAATGCCAAGCACGGAATAGAGGTAACGCGTTTATCTCTATCCGATACATGTCCCAATCGAAATGAGCTATTTTCGTATTCGCAGGATAAATTACGATAGAAAATTCTTATTCGGGTTATCGATCGAATTATCTTCAAGAATAGGAAAGAAACTGTTTTGGATCGTTAGTACTGTAAACGAGCCAAGGAACGGTAGCAGTTTGCGCTTTTGTCGTTCCTATGGCCGATCGTGCGCCGACTTCGGCAATCGATCGGAACCTGGAGGAGCCGCGGACTCGAAGCTGCTTCTGGCTTTCCAGCAAATCGATTTAACATGGTTCCTTATGCGCTGAAACGTTCGAGCGAGCAAATCCAATCACTGGGAAGAAGAGCGGTCAAGGAAAGAGGATTATTCTTCTACGTGCAACGACTTCTCCCAAGTGAGCCCAGACGCGACTCTTAAATCTCGACTGGTTGCTCTGCCGGCTCTCGAGCCGAGTCGGGTATCCTTCTCTCTTGACTTCTTGGTTTCTCGGTTTCCGCCGACTTCGAATACCGATGGCGGTTCCATTGTCTCGAGACTTGCTTTCTGATCCGACTTCCTTTGCAGGCGGCAACCGCGACGATGGCTGATGGATGACGAGGGAACTCCGAGAGCCTGAGCTGTGATTCTAAATGCATTACTAGCGTTACGTCGACTGCGCTTACTTGCCAGTAGCTTGTTCTCTTTGCGCAGCTTTAGCGGTTCTAATCCTCGCGGGCGAAAAGCGTTCGCTCCGGGAGGATTGTCAGTGCTTTAATGGTGTTTTTCCTGAAATTACCAGCCGGATACGCACTGCCCACGGTGAATTTAGAAAGTAGAACTCGATCTCTCGCTCTCAGCCCTTACCAGAGAAACTGATGTAGGAAGCGGTGTTAGCGCAAAAAATACGCGATCCAAATTGAAGTTGTAATTGACGTACTTTAACGGCAATCCGACCACTAGTTTTAAATCACGATCTCCGACAAAATATGTTGCAAACAGCTGCCGTTAAATTTACGGCTTTCATTAAGGTTTGGCTTGGGAGATATTTTTTTTACGTACCTTTTGCATACCCGAAGGAAAACTAGTGGCACGAAAGCTCTTTAAGCTCTCTATTAGCCGGGTATTTTTACCATCGGCCAATTGAGATCTATATGACAATCACTTTTCGAAATTGTGACAGCATCAGAAGCGATCGGCTTGACATTGATATCGGGATGTCAATAAAAATTCTCTTTTCTCTGAATTTATTAGCCTTTAAAGCGAATGCTAAATTGGTCAGCTGATCTAATTGTTTCTGTCACGAATCGGGAGTTACCTACTTATACGTACGTTGTCGGAAGCGAAGAAATCTGCACGATTGAGGGCTTGGTCAATTAAAGAAATGAATTTAATTGCTACCCCAACTGCGAGTGAGATTATCAGCGCAATCTTCGTTGCACCTTAAGGTGTATGTACTTCCTATCGCGAAACATAGTTTGTCCCTTCTCGACTCATGCGAGCGGTCTTACTTGCGGCCAGTTTACAATGAAAAGGTATAATAAAAGTAGCTTACGTAATAACCGCGATTACACGAGAACTGTGCGGTGTTCTTGCGAAACGCATTGCAGTCTGAGAAAAATTTTCTGGCGCGCTTGGCTAAAACATTGCGGCAAAGTTTTATTACCGAAATACGGAGCCGTCAGCGCGGATGAGCGATGTACGTTCGTCAGTGAAAAACTACACACATACATAATGCATTTTCTATAAATACAAGTGTGGGTTATATGTTCGTTATCGCTATCCTGGGTCAACTAGCAATTGAAAACGCGAGTAACGAGGTACAACAAAAAGTTCGAATAGCGTTGAATTCAATTGTAATCTGCTACCGGGTTAACGAGATCGAATCGGCAATACACCTTCTTGATCCCTAGGTAAATCGATAAATCCAGTAGTTGAGTTGATTTTATTCTGGGAGATTATCTAGACTCTTATGGCTCATAGTTCGTCTATCGCACGGTTTAATACGTACAAGTGTGTACTTAACTTACATAGATACTATAATCGTTGGGATTTATGCACGTTAACGTAAAGTGCCGTTTCTGCGGCGGGTGCGGGGCACCGTGAAAGCTCCACTAGGGCGTGAAAAATCGACAAAGATATTTCGAATTCACTGGGCAAACAGCTATCGAGCATGAGTATAACGGCATTATCCTCTTAGCCGTGGGTTCACTCTGGAATCATATTATGCGTTAACTTTCATTGATGTGTGCAGACGCGTGCATAAAGAGAGCCGCCCACAGAATACGTGGACCCTCCTTGCCTCACTCTGCTTCTCTCACTTGCTCTCTGTGTGTGTCTCTCTCTCTCTCTCTCTGTCTTTCTCTTTCTCTGTCTATATGTTTGCGTGCAACAGTCCGCAATTGGGGTTTAGGTTTACCCCTTGAGGTAAACGTTAATACATTTGGATTGACCAAAATGCGTGCCCGCTTCCATGAACTAACGAATGTACGCAGAATGCGTGTCTATATTATTCTCTCATTGCCCAGTCGCTAGAGAGAATTTTCATTCCACCATGCAAATGTTCTTCTTTCCTGCCTCCTTTTTTTACCTGGAACAGCCGCAAGTTCGGCAAGATTTTCCCTTGATCTCAAGTGTACTATGATATTTCCAGAAACCAAGAGTAATTCGTTAATCGGCTATTCAAGGTCGAATAAAAAATAATGCACCGATTAGCATTATCCTAGGATTTGATTCTTTTTTGATTAGCAGGAACAAAGAGATTACAAAGGCATCGATTCCATACAGAAAATTATTGGCGCGAAGATGAGTGGAAGTTAGAAGACTTGCGAAAAAAACAGGGTGATTATATATAATTCAGAAGCTGTTTTTCCGCGATGCATAACGTCCCGTATCGGATCAATAAAACTCGCCGTCTTACGGACGACAGTTTTAGATATTTGAGAACTTATGCTTCTAGTAGAGTTAGTTAAAACAGACAGTCATACTTTGGCGTAGATTTATTCGTGATATGCAAATGTTTACGTTCACCGGATATTAAACCGTAAGTAATTCTGCTATCTACCAGGCAATGTAAGGTACCCTTGAACTTCAACGGGGAATTTTTTTCATTTCCTTTGCCATGTTTTTTTAGAAGTTTCCATAAGCCACCAACTAGCACGTCTATTAAAAATTCGAGCGAGCAGCCGCGAACCTCTTCAGATTTAACGAACTGGAAACCTTGACTAGTTGCATGCGATTCTTGCTTGACATGGTAAGGGCGGCTTTCAAGACACGTCAGCTGTGAGCCGAATACACATCTAGAATTTTCGTGAAAACCGCATCATCAACGAGGCGAGTACTTCTTCCTCGTTACTTCTCGCGTTTACATTATCGGTAAGCGTGCCAGCATCACCGCTGTCTTTCAGTGCTCGCGAACCACGCTAATTATAATGGTAGCATCGCTTCTTGGGTAGTTGAGCCGAAACTAAGCATCGCGAATCATAAAACGAAACGCGATAAGTTTCGATAACTATGTAGATTACTTCGTTTGTCCGAGATAAAATATATTCCTGCACGCGGTCTTCCCTGCGAAAGAGGTATGAGAAATGTGAAGGATTATCGGTTTTCTATCCACGATGGACTCATCGTGCAACAAATACGCAATTATTCGCGATGTTGAGGGAACTGAATTTTTCCTCTCGTGCTAAAGATGGAGGGAACGAAAACGAGCAGAGTGTCCTTGCGGTCTCCAGGAACATTGAGTTTTTTTTAATCGCAAAATCAACAGCTACATTTAAATTACGGACTCAGTCGACCTGCGAGTGGCGTAATTTTATTATTACCAACCACAGTGGCTGTTTATTTTTAAGCGCAAACATCGGTGTACAAAGGGGGTTCGCATTTTACAAGGATAGAAACAAGAGGAATCTGAGAGGGACTGTGCGACGATGTCTGCGAGACTGCCCGATGGCAATGCGGAAGAATCAACAGCTACGTGTGCTCGTGGTTGAGTAGAAAAACAAAAAGAGCTAACGGTGGCCAAGTTTCCTCGTCAAGCGACTGTTCCCGATCAATCGATCACTCTTCCCGATCCAGATGACAAACCACAGAGCCGGTTCAGCGAGAAAATCGCGATTTCCTCTACCGCAAAATCGTGATCCTGCCGGGAATGCTGTGATCGGCAGCGTTGATCACCGTCCAGCAGAAATCCCATCAAGACGTAATTGGGACAGGATGATTGGAGAAACGCATCTTGTTCGTGTGTCTCGGCCATGGCATTGGTCACTCTCGTGTTTCTACCAATTAATGTCGCACCGGTTCCCGTTTAATTCTCATCTCAATGAAAAATAACGCCATAATGTCATCCTGGTACTCTGCAGGTACACATAACAGGTGATTGACTGACCCGCCATCGTTATGACGATATACGTATAGAGTTTAGGAGATACATTGTATAAGCAGAAACTAGCAGCTTTGTGGAACCATTTCAACATTCACGAAATATAATCAGGGACACATGATCTCATAAGGCAGACTAACCCCAGGAGCCGGATTTCCGAAATAGAACAGGGAGGGTTGATAGACAAGAAAATCCGAATCGTGAGCGGTATACCAAACGATGAGATACAAGTCAGAGATTGGTCAGCAATCGTATGTGGTCCAAGATAAATTATTTATGCGCGCGTAGAGCATAGTTATTGGCTCCCTAAGTGCAAGTGACCCCACAGGCGTCCCCAGTGATGAAGCGCGATCCACCTTCATACGATGTGACACACCGTACACCGAGCCCTCGGCGGCTCTCGTGTTGCAGAAAAATCAATAACAAGCGTGCTCTGGCGTGGCACGTCACTCTCTCTCAGGTGCCTGCCTGCGAGGAACGAAGCCGGCCTGCCTGGCTGGTCATGCTTGCCCGACAGCCAGCCACCAGTCAGCCAGTTAACCAGCCAACCGAGCCAAGCAACGAGACTACGAAGAGCTAGTCAGCCAGTCAACTACGTATCTATGTATGTGCATAGTCAAGACGACCAGGTACAGGCGAGTGATCGAGCGGACGATGAAAACGAGTCACCTGCGGCACACTATTCTACCGTGCGATCGAATTCCCGCCTTCTGCCGTAGCCGCGACAGGCACGCATACGGTTCAACGGGGTTGGTCGCCGCGTGTATGAGTGCAGGCCATGTAAGGTTCGCGTGCCAAGCGCGCTTGCGCCCTTCTCATGACGTGCGATACCGAGAGGGTGAGTAAGAGTGAGTAGGGGTGAGTGAGAGTGGAACGAGAGGAGTGCGAAAGAAGCGGGCAATATGGCGAACATGGGAACAGAGGGTGGCTAAGGTACGTAAAGTAAGTAGATGAACGTGATGGAAGGACGGTAGGAAGGAAGCAAAGAAGTAAGGTAGGAAGCAACGAAGGAAGGGTAGGAAGGAAGGAAGCACGCTGGCTGCTCATCGCAGGGTGTCTGAGTACCGCGTACACCGTAACCGTGGGGGTCACAAGGATTTGCAAAACTGAAAGGGAGAAGAGGAACCGCGAAACGGACGTGTGTACGTGATACGAGGGTAAGGGAATACCTTAGAAGGATTTAAGGGGACACGCATCCTGAGGTCCATGAACGTAAGACCCAGACGCATCACAATACCGGCTTCTCGTTGCGCGTAACAGAGTAATAGAGCCGCGGGAAGTAGGAAGAAGAGAAAACTTACCTCGTCCTCGCCGGTGGCCACCGTGTTGACGGAGTCCATGCTTTGCGAAAGTGGCGCGTCCATGATGCAGGCAAGTTTGCTGGACGGTCCGGGGTTGCCGGGGACTGCGGTACGAGCGGGTGGCGGTGACGAGTCCACCGTATCCCGTCTCGGTCGTTTTAAAGCGGGCGGCGTTATGGTTGTACCGGCGAAGACGACAGGCGCCTCCAGGACGTATCGCTGGAAGTAACCTTTTCCGCGAAAAGAATTCGGGCTTTCCGCCACCGCCGCCGCCTCCTCCTCCTCGTCCTCCACTTCCTCCTCCTCCTCCTCCTCCTCCTCCGCCTCCTCCTCCTCCTCCGCCGCCGCCGGAGTTCGCTTCCTCTTCCTCCTCCACCGCAGGCGCTCCGCTCGTTACTCTCTTCTCCTCTCCACTTCCTTCCTTGCTTCCTGCCTCCCCCCTTGCCCTTCTTCCGGCTCGGCCCTCCCCCACTCTGAACTCTCTTCTCGCTCTCGCTCCTGACCCTTCTCTCGCTCTTCCTCCTCTTCCTTCGTCTTCTTTTTTCTTTCTTCTGTTTTACTTCTTCTTCCGCTTCCTACTGCGCTTCTCCTTCAGGAGATTTCCGTTCGGCGCCTCCACTGCCACTACCTCCACCAGGCCTGCGAGCCGCCACGGTGCGTGCTACTACCGGCGCTCCCCTGCGTTCCGGTTCTCCGGTTTTACGGGTGCACCTGTCACACGCTGCAAGGGCGTCGCGAGAGACCAATGCAGGCACAGGGATACTCTCGGGGAGAGTATGTGATATAGGGTGAGAGAGAGAGAGAGAGACGGCGAAGAAATTGAGAGCGAGCTAGCGAGCGAGCGAGCAAGAGAGAGGGTGGGAACGAGCTCTACGTAGCTCGAGTACGTGTGTGTGGGTGTGTGTGTAGCCTGCAGGTGTTCCCACGCGTCTATTTTAGAGCAATCGATACACCGTGCCCGTGGAGGAGGGCCGAACCCAGTGAACGTGGTCTACGGTGGTAGCTCGCGGTCGACGCTCGTTCATCTACCGACGAGTAGCACATACAGAGCGGTCAGGTGAGACTTCCTCTTTGCTCTCCCTGACGTATGCCGGAAAGGTGCGCGGACACGACGGCCGGCGATGATTCGCGAAGGACGTTGATGTCAGACAGGACACCGATGGCAGCGAGGACGATGTGGGTACGGTAGGACGTCGCGCGGACAGGTAGTGCGTGTGAACTGTGGTCGAACGGACCTGAGCACGTACCTTGCAGGCACCGAGTACACGGTATTCCCGTATTCGCGTATTTACAGCCGTAATTTACTATGTATGTATACTGGTTTACGAACATGTACCGTTGTACGCGGACAGAATATAGAAAACTCGGTTTGCGCGTGTATGTGTGTGAATGCGTGGGTATGTGTGTGTGTCGGTATCGGTAACGAGCGACGGACGAGTGATGGACCGGCTCGTTCGATTAAACGAAAATGTGGAGCGCGATAAAATGAACAACACACCGATCGGACAAGCAAGGATATAATAATAATGTTGTTACGTAAGCGCTGCGACACATCTGGTACGCAGGTTGCCGATAGACTAACGGCCCAGCGAGGAGCGCGCAAGAGAGAGAGCTCTTGCAGAGGGTGGGAGGTAGGGCGAGAGCGGCTGGTAGGTAGTGGTGCGCGTGCGGTCTCAGTACTTCGTAGCGCAGAACGTCGTGCGCCACCACCCCTGCCACCACCGCTGCCACCACCGCTGCCGCCACCTGCCCCTCTTAGCCACCGCGTGACAGAGTTTACGGTGGCTATGGTGGTATGTATTGGTGCTGGTAGTGTTATGGTGGCAATGGTAGTACTGGTCGCGGAGATGTCGACGACGCGGCACGGCGCGGCAACGGTGGTACGAAGGCAAGGAGGGAAGTGAATTGTCGGGGCTATGATGGAGTGGGGTAAGATAGGATATCCCGCGGGCCAGTGGGTCGGGGTAGATGAGTGGGTGTCGGCTGGTGGGAGTCCAGTATAAGCTAGGAGAGCTAGGACGAGGGGGTCAAGGGGTAAGATACTTGCCTGGAGGGGAGTCGCCCTTTTCCTTTCTTTTTTGTCTCCCTCTTTTGAGTGATATCTCTTTCTCCCTCGTGCTCGCCTTCTCCCCCTGGACTCACGCAAACATATTCTGCCTTCCTCCCTTTCGTTCTGATATCTTTCGCTAACTCACCTTCGTTCCGTCATCCTTTTCTTTTACTCTAACCATCCTCTCCTTTCTACCTTTCCCTCTGGCAGTGAAGACGTCTCGAACCAAGGAAACCTACTTCTATGCAGCCAAGGCATGACCGAGTTCATTATGAAAAAAATGATATCATTCTTTGCTTTCGGTGTCCACATAGCTCCTAAGAGGTTCCTGAAAAATGGGTCAACCAAAAAATGTTCAAACTCCCCAGTTCTCCTCGCGATCGATTCCGTTACAAATTAGTATCAAATATAGAGCTGTTATTTTTGTCGCTCTTTTCTATAGAGACTATTTTTGTATATCTTGACTGAGTGCACTTTCTCAACAATAGTACAAATACCAATAAGCAAATTAGTGATCCCAACAAAATGTTTACTTACTACGAACCCTACATCCAAAGTAAAGCATCCGAAATTTGGCCCACGACTCAAGTGGACATCTGGAGTGTTTCGAAGTGCAGGTGGTCTCCAACCCTTAAAAAAAACGAGGAAAAAAGTGCTATTATGTATGCTACCTACTCCGTTCTACACGAAAAACTTTATGCTGCACGCTTTCCCCGCAACTAACAGGTGGAAGCCGTCCCGAACGTGCAGCTTTCCTCGAGATTAGCAGGTGGACGATGCTACAGTTAAGTTGCAGATTATTTAAGGATAGGCCCGTAGGAACCGGTGCATCGCGGAAAGCAGGTGCTTGATTCGTGATGATGTGTTTTTGGATATGTTTTCAAATAAAAATGAACTCTTTGTTGTACACGTATTTATCTATTTGTTTCGAATGTTATGTAGCTTGAAATTTCATTCGCTTAATTGATAACGCACAAAAGCGGTTTAAATGTCAGAGGGGAAATAATTTCCATGCTTTAAAATTTGAATTAAAGGAATAAATGAAATTATTCCTACGATCCATTGTTGATAAGAATTCTGATAGTTCCTTCAAACTTGCGCTATTGCCAATGCAAGTTTTGTACAAAAGACAAGAAGCTTCAGTGCTTTTATACGACTTTGACAGCAAATGTAGAAAGTGAAGCAGTTCGCGTGTTCACTATGTATTCGATGGATAGCATGGTATAGCTAAGAGAATGTTTTATTGATGGCTTATTGCTCGAATCGATCTCAAACTCTGCAGAGTGAACTAACGGAGCCACATATTATGTATGCGTTTTCCAGACCATCCAATAAGGGAAAACTGTATTAAATTCATCCGACTAAAAGCGGCATTAAAACCAGTATCATTCTATATACGTTATTATTTTATATTTTCTCTCGTGACTAATGGAAATATTTAATCTCCCTTCTGCAATTTCCCTCATTTTAAATTCTAATAACATATTACATTCTTCTCACTTTTTTGCAAATCATACTTCTATTCTGAACTTGCGGAACGACGCATTATATCACAGACTTTTACTACTTTTCGCAAATCTGTTAAAGAAAGGGGATCGAACGACACCTGATTACACGATGAAAAAGTTCTTTAGATGTAACTGTTTTACCTAACGCGCGTTTTGATAATTTCTTCAAGGCCTACTGTAGATAAGTAGTTGCAGCTGTAAGAGAGGCTGAGAATTGGCGGGAAACTATTCTATTATTATAGTAGTATACCGCTCTGTTGACAGTTCTTAAATAGTAAACAGTTTAAATATGTCAATTCTTTGCAGCTGACTAATACAAAGTAGTATGGGTAGATATTCCATTAGTCACCATTGGTATATAATGTAATATTATCTCAATAAATGTATTGTCGATAGTAAAAATCAACTAATTGTCACGGAGGTTAATTGGCAATTGCTGAAGAAGAAGTAACATAGGTAAGATTTTTTATATTGTCCTGTTAACAATAAAACTGTGTCGATTGTTTTCTTCAGTGTTGATTTGTATTTTAGGTATCAAAATGAGTGGCAATGATAGTGATTCTGATACAGACATCTTGAATAATTTGTTGTCTAACGCAACCGAAGAAAAGGAAGAGCCTGCTCCAGCACAATCTTTAAAAGAATTAAACTTCAATTTTCTAGACAGTTCTCCGAAATCTAGTACGGAAAATAAGATTGAGAATAAAAGTCATAAAAGCGAAGTGCACAATGATGGACTTGACTCTTCGGACGACGAAGACAGACGAAACTTTGAAGAGCAAAAGTATTCTGATTATGGTCGTGGCATAAAAGATTTATTGAAGAAAAATGTAGAAGACAAGAGCGATAAACCAGTATTGAAAGACACCAGAAACAGATCGTTTGATTTTAATCATGCTATCAAAAACAGTGTTGCGAAAGCTTCTGCTACTGCAAGTCCAAAGGATATATATAGTGATCCATTTTTTGGATTAAGAATCATTAATCCATTGATATCGTCGGCTGAATTAAAAATACGAATGGCTGGAAAAATGGCGATCACAGTATCGAAAGTAAAGTACCATATTAGCTCTGGCAAATGTGATAACGATTGGGTAATTGCTGGAGTGCTCGTAAATAAATCCCCAACGAGAACTTCTCAAAAAGGAAGTGCCTATAGTATATGGAAAATAACGGACTTAGATGAAGATATAAATACTGTGTGTCTGTTCATGTTCAGCAGCGCATATAAATCTTTATGGAAAACCACTGTAGGAACTGTGATCGGGGTTTTAAATCCAAACGTAATGGAATCTAAAGATTCCAAAGATTTAGCTACATTATCCGTGGACAATCCTCAAAAGATTATGATTTTGGGTAAATCTAAAGATATGGGCAAATGTAAATCTACGAAAAAAAATGGAGAGCAATGCAATTCCATTGTGAATCTTAATCATTGCGAATATTGCGTATATCATGTTAAGCAAGAGTATAACAAATGCTCTCGTAGAGCAGAGCTAGTGTCTAGTAGTGGTACCATGGGTTTTTCGGCTGATGTATTAAAACGCAAAGCAGCATACAAGTCCCAACAATCGTCCAATTCAATGTCTAATTTTACGCCTGTTTATGCGGTAAAGAACCCAAAAATGGCAGAGAAAGATGCGCAGCGACTAGCTTTACTGTCTTCGACTACTTCGCTACCAGAAAAACTAATTCGTCCAAAAGTCCAAGATACAAAGGTAGAAATTAAGGCATACAAGGTCGAGTTAACTAAGCAGCAAATAAAAAAGGATTTGGAGCGTTTAAATGAATTAAAAGGGTCAAAACCTACGACAGACGTTGCTATAAAACAACCAAACGGTGCTACTTTATCATTAGGTTCATTGTCACCGAGTTGTGTTGCAAAAAATATTCCAACATCGAAAACAACACCGCTATTATCGTCTTCACCTTCTCTAGGTGCAGGCTGTATAGGTGGTACAATTGACTTTTCGCAGCCGATAACTAAAAAACAGATTGATATTGCAAAGAAGAATGCGCTCAAATTTGTTCGTGATAATGGAAAATTTAAGCCAAAAAATCCAAACAAAGTGCGATTGAGTAAAGAAGAAAAAGTCGATAATAGTAGAAAAAGACCTAGAGAAATAGAGAATTCGGAAGTTTCAGACGAGAAACAAGCTAAAAAATCAAATGTTTTGTCAGATAAATTTAAAGAAATGCTGGATGCTAAATCTGCTCATTTGGATCTCATTGAAAAGTCTGATCAAACTGAGCAAGATAAATATTTCAAAAAATTGGAAGTTAAAGAAAGAATGGAAGAAAAGATGTTGACGACATATAAAGTCCCATGTAAAGCGGTCAGGTGTATTATTTGTAAATATGTTGCATTTTCAGGATCCGATTTCTGTAAAGAACAGAAACATCCTCTAAATGTTATCGATGCAACTAAACGATTTTTTAAATGTGCCGATTGTGGTAATAGAACAGTTACTTTAGATAGGATACCTTCGCATAGTTGTAAAAAATGTAGCAGCTCAAATTGGGTTAAAGCTGCAATGATGGATGAAAAGAAAACAAATCTTACGGTCGCAACATTATCGGTTCGCGGTGGTGAAGAAAAGTTTTTAGGATCGGCAGTAAAAGATGCCAATTTGAATTTGATTGTGCCTGACGACAATGAAAAATAATTGTTAACTACTAATCGTTAATTCGAAGTATCAAATGTAAGATATATGAAATTGTGACGTTTTTATAATTTTATATGCATACTTACACTGTGCATCTGATAATTACAAAAAATGCTATTACTTCATGTTTATTGTCCTTATGGTGTATACTTGCGCATTTTATGAAATATACAAATATAAAAAAATCCTAATGTTGTAACTTTTACGTATAATTTAACATTACAATGCTAATATTATTTAGAAAGCTGTTTAAGAAATAAATACATTTAGCTCTTTTTTTTCCTGTTCAAATGTACACATCCAGCGAAAATATTTAGATACAACGAGGTATAAAAGTGGTATAAAATGTCCCCGTTTCCGTGAGCTCTCTTCTTTATTACATTATTATGCGGTTCTTTTTCTTCCAAGATTATATCGTCCAATTTGAGATTTACGAATTAGCTAGCAGTTTTTCGTAGAACAGCACCATTTTAACCAGCGGTCATCTTTTTCTGTAAATTAAAATGTATTTCTGTTTCGGGATGTAGGTAATTGAAATACTGCTGACAAAATGTCACTTTTCAGGTCGTATGTGTAAAGAAAAAAAATTTGGCTGCAGCTTGGAAATATCGTGTACTATAAATAAACATGGAAACAGTACGCAGCATGCTGTAACATACACCTTGATTAATCGGAATTCGATCATGGAAATTTTCTTCTAATTTGTCTATTATTCTCCACAGAAGTATTATTGTGATACTTCCAAGCTACAGCAGCGATCATTTTGCTTGAGAAACATATATTGTATTTTATCCTTTTGGGAGAAATTTTGTCGTGTTCTGCTTCTGCCAAAAATATTACCCAAGTTTTTATATTGCGGCAAACCGTATTACCTTTCCCATATAAACTTATTTTCCGTATGTGAAAAATGGAAGATTACAAATAATGAATAGCGTTTTATTCAGAATTCGATCGTTCCAAGAAGATTTCTAAAAGTTGCTTCCCGATGGAATACAAACATTAAACTTGAAAATTTTCTTAGATATTAACAGTTAAAGAAAAAGTAATTTCTGGCAGAATTTACAAGTTCTACGTCAAGTTGGAATTCAATTAGGGTCTTCATTATTATTTATATCGATTTAATTACGTAATGTAAAAATGATATGAATTTCCTTGCACGTTGTTATGAATACATTATTCCAATCTCCCAGTTTGTCACTTGACAGAGTATCACTTCCACCGAACACGTACCGCGATACTAGCGGTTGATCAACTCTTAACTGTGTCTACGTCACATGACCCACTCCAGTCGCTCAGACGAAGACGTGAGTCGATCCTTAGGACATAGCACAGATGTATGTATTTTATGCGTATGTACGTACAAAACATGAGGTAATAAATCCGTACTTGAGGAAATGCGAGTAAGTGAAGTCTTACAATGATTACATCTTTGTATTGCCTTGTCAGATGTGAATTGCAAACGTACCTACTTTTGCTAAACAACGCGGGGAATAAGATTATCGAGAACGAAATGCTCATTAAGCAGATTATACAACAATGCTTATAGAGGAGATCATAGGGAAGCCATCATCTAAGTACTTCGTGTAGATCGATTAGTGAAATTCTCAAAGAGACGATGTTATTTTGCTTCTTCGTTTGACTTTTTATCCCTCCTAGCCCTCTCATGTAAGCTCTTACCTTAAACAAAGATTACACGGCTTTTCCTACTTTCTCACTCAACTGAGCGGTGTTCATTGGATCCTTATAAAACTAGTTTGCATACTTAAAACGATCTTCCGCTAGGCAGAAGGCGTAATCGCACCGGTTTAGCAATAAATAACTATCTACGAGTCCTATCGAGAGGAATTTTCTATATAAAAAACTCAAAGAAACATTAAGCCGACATTTAACATCTCAATGTCTTGAAGACAATACACAGATACAATACTTTAAACCACCATAATCTGGAATTCGTTGTGCACATATGCCATAAGCCGGACCTTTCCAAAACGTTCCACTTTGATGAAGTTTTTCTTTTTTTACAAAGCCTTATCCCTGTCATCATGTATGAGAGTAATAATGTAAACAATTTAGTTATACTATTAATTAGCAATTACAATAGATTGTTCTCGTCGAAAAATCTCCACAACATTCGCGAGGATTTTTTCGTTATTATTATACACCGATCGTTCGCATGGATACTTCACCAAAACTGCACGTTTCATCATTTCATCCTTTTCACATTTATACATACAATTATTGTTTTGTTACAAAGGCGTCATACGAATAAGCAATTTCAATTAACAATGTTAAAAGTAATTTTTCCAATATTGTTTGTAACTGCTATCGAAATTTCGTGAGATAATTTTACCTTATTAATGGGGGATGCACCGTTGTAATGATCGGAGGAATATTGCTCGGATCACTTGCGAAGTATCTCTTATGTACAATTGCGAGCGTACAAAATATAAGAGTGAACAATGAGTGATGAGATAATACAGAAATATGGGAAATTCTTTGACGTTCATACATGTATCACTCGATGAGACGGAAAGATATTCTCCTTCGGGATAGTGCGCGAACCTTAACTTATGTCTAAGGCAACTGTGCCGTTAAAACTTTAAAGTTTATGTACAGAACTATTCAATATTCGTATGAATTTAGTAATCGGTATTGAATGTACGATACGCAATTTCATGTTTATGATAATCAGTTTATTACAGCTCTTCCATGATTGTGTATCTGAACAAAAATAACGCTACAACCGTTCTCATGTTGTTTTCGGTATTCATTTCTAGTTGAATTCGTGATCTGTTAACAAACATCAATTTAATACAAAACTATAATGTCTCGAATTGTATACTGTACACTTGTAACCAGCGTAAATAGCGCGTGTGACGTCTCTCTCAAGAAAATCCATGCAAGTAGTTAAAGAATGGAATCGCAATAAAAGGTAATGTTGTTTGAGATAGGCAGGTAGCAAGCTGACTTATTTAAGTGTCACAGTCTTCGAGTTGCCTTTTTTCCATAGACATGGATCATGAATGTCGCGGCACATGTTGTGCTACTCATTTTCCTGTTATCAGTTGCGATTTACTCGAATAGATTCTAATTGAATAACTTTTCATAGCAATACCGTGTCTTGCATCGTGTAATAATTTCATAAACACGTCCTTTTGTGTGCCTCGATTCGAATATGGCGCAAGGGACAACATATGCTCATGTTTCTCTTTCTGAAGTTAAAAGAACCAAGTGTCCGTTTCACGAATTTAGTAGTCGTCCAAGTCAAAACTATCGATTTCGATGTCTTCCAGCTGCATACTTTGAAAGTCCACTTTGTACCGCAGAATACCTGGAAAATATATCATGAGAGTACAACTTTAATTCATCATTCGAACGATCATAACTTATTTAACGGACGTAAATGAAAATTTTGCTCGACAACAAGACAAAAACTGATAATTTTTAAACGTTATCTATGTTAAAACAAATTTACAGAAAAATTAAAATTTCGTCTAAAAATTTAGAGAACATTTGGGATCATTGCTTATTTCGGGGTGAATACTTGTGTCATCTTCATTTTGACATGCAAATGAAAGTTCAGTATAATTTTTTTTTTTTTAGAAAATTACAAAACTTATCCTAGAAAATTTCTACCATGTGCAAATGATACATAACAATAAAAACAAAATGATAAGTTGCAATTACACGTAAACGATACACTATTGTCATATCAAATGAATGTTATACATGGTGCCTAAATTGATTTACAGTATATGCGGTGCTCCTTAATTCCGTAAGGAGTATTCAGTATATGTCACTGCATACTTCGGAGCAAACAATAGGCCCTTTACAGCAATAGCTTCAAATGCTACGACTAAAGTAAGCGTAGAGCATATTGCATTAACTATTATGAAAATGATATTCTATGAATTTCATGTTTGACGTATCTAAAAGGGACTATGTAAATCGATGAATCACTCGCCTGTACAATGTATAACATTCGAAAGCGAAAATTAACATATACAACGTTGAAAGAAACAACACGGGACTGTTCAACGAATAGTTAGGCTCAATGCATTTCTGATGTCTCACTAATTTAATAAAAAGCCATTACTGTACCTTTCCCAATATGCGAGCTAATAGAAATAACAGATTAATTAGTACATGTACTGGTAAACGACTTGCGAATTAGCAAAGCCTATTGTGTTAATTGTATGTGTTATTTGCCCTATACTAACGTCACCAAAGAATTCGATTATTCTTCAATAAAATTCTCAAATATGCTTCCACAAAGAATGTAATTACATGTCTTTTAAAGGATTAATTCTTTGGCGATGAGAGTAATTTATATCAATCTATTACACATCATGCATAGGAGCAGTAGCAGTGACGAATTGGTGTTGTTTTCGAATGTA
This sequence comes from Trypoxylon attenuatum, assembly GCA_963989405.1. Lineage (NCBI taxonomy): Eukaryota > Metazoa > Arthropoda > Insecta > Hymenoptera > Crabronidae > Trypoxylon > Trypoxylon attenuatum. The sequence continues at coordinate 11,650,479 of OZ022489.1, read as the reverse complement.
AGCATTAGCAAGGCTTGCAAATGCATATACGATGTGATTAATAAGAGGAAATTTGTTAAGTTGAATGAGTACAAATGTGTCTTTCGTATTTTAGGATAAAACAGCCGGTGTTAGGCACTCGGATTGTTATTCTAGTATATCACATTGTAATAACTATGTTATTAGTATATGTAAAACATTACAGTGTGTTGTTATGTAGGTGTCTGTGGACATGTTACATGTATTATCGGACACATGTAATATTCGCATTGTATGTGATTATAGAAGAAATATGTATTTAGTGCAAAGTGTCGGGATGTCAAAATCGTGATTATTGTTTAAATTATGCGAGATTTCATATAAAATCTGTAGAAGTAGAATGTGCTGTAAGGAGAACATAAACGTGGCACGCAAAGTGTAGAAGTTATAGGCAGAATAACTCTATGTACTCGTATGCGCAACGCTGAAAACGTGTTTGGGTACTATAATCAAATACTACTCAATCAAGACAAAAACAAAATTGCTAAGAAGCCGAAACATGCTAATTCTAAACAGTTCTCACATACGTCTACTGCACAATAAAACAGAAGGTAGTGGCATTTATGTTATTTCGAAAATCAGATATATATACGCACATTTAGTAGAATTCTATTTACATTTTTTTAGTAAACTGATAGCTTTGCTACATGAAATGTATTAAGGTGTTAAGATACTAAGAGGTAGATTAACAACAAGGTCTGTCATGTTATAGTAATCTATTTCGAAATGTTATCTTGCAAAAGCATTAATGTCGTTCAAAAAGGAACTTAGAAACTATACATCGTTTTAAGTTTCGAATTTTTGAAGAAATAGTCAGGGACAAGTAATCATGTTTATCGTTGAAACAAACTGGAAGTTGAGGCATTCCGTTTATAAATTCCTTTGACAATTGTATATGATCAAGTGTTGAATATTTAGTACTGTGTGTGCGTGTAACAAATCCGAATTCGAAGTATAATGGTATAGTAAATCTGAATGTATAATAGAAGACCGTGAATGTCGAAAAAAAAAAAAAAATACGAATGTATCTGTATATTAGAACCAGGCAGTACTATTCTTTCATTAAGTCTGTATGTAAAATCTACGGCATTTGTATGATGTCTAACGATGTAATATGTGACGACTAACAGTGTACAGATCTAAGAATATTAAGAATATATAAATATTGGATATTTTAATATTGAAACTCACCATGGTCAAATATAATTATCCATATCTCATATATATACAAGATTTTCTTTATTTTTCTTACCACCAAGAAAAAAAAGAAGACAGCAAAGTTTTTCAGGCTTTTTATTCGTAAAAAGTAAACATTGTACCTTGAGACTTCCAACTAAAAAATATCTATTTTCACATCCAAACTGATCAGAAGAGACATACATATACTACAGATCTGCACAGAAGTAATTGAACTATACTATTTAGTGAGAAACCCAATGGAAGAAATTGCTGATTCTTTTGGACAAATTTATCGCACAAGCTGTTAGCAGAGCAAACATCCAATACTCTTGATTACCAATGTTATGATTCTATCAAATCCTTTTGATAATCTAGTTCAGAAATCGTATCTGAATCGCATCGTAATCTTGATGACAGAAGTCCAAATTACTTTGAACAATACATATTGGCAAAGAAGAAGCAACACAACCTTCAAGCGGCAGTATTTTCTCTATTGATAGATATATCATATTTTTATCCCCTAACACAAACCGTCGCAATAGCTGACCTTATTATACACATGTATCGATGAACTGTTATTACGTAATTATACGAAGTAAAGTTAATCTTTTCTTCACCTCCAAGACAATTAATTGGTGATATTGTGAAAAAGTTTTTGTTAAGTTGCACATCAATTCGCCAATACAATACTCAATATCATACACCGTCCATCTTGCCATTACATGATATTAATGGGACTTTATCACTGTTCATTGTGTATATATCGTACACGTAACAATGATGCGAGTTTTTGATAAATTTGTCCAGTTTTGCAAATAATATGTTCTATGGTACACGAAATATCAACGAATGCACTCAAGACAGAGAAAGAACTACCTGGTCAACTTTGAGTTTGACAGATGAAATTAGTAATCATCGAGGTCAACATCATCAAGAGGCTCATCAGCCTGCAGTGACTGGAAATCGACTTTGTAGCGGAGGATTCCTATGCATTAAGATATACTCCAAAGTTAATATCAATTCATTAATATTTACCCCTTAGAACCACCTAATTCTTAAGCTCGTGAAAATTATAGGAAATACGACTTTATCCTACGTTTTCTCCCTAATATGCAATTTTGTAAGTCCGAATGAGTCTGAGCATAAGTATAGCTTCTACCGTAGAAGGAAGTAATTACCACAGGAAATTTGGAAGAAACAATGTGTTTCGAGAGTCGTCGAAGATACTTTTGATTTAAGCAAAATTACTCCATGATATCACTTTTTCGAAAAGGGGCTAGGGTGTAAATGGCAATTTTTGCCATACGCACAGTAAACGGTCGCGTAAAGTTAGCGTTAGTAGAAAATCGAATAGTGTATAAGAAAACTCACCTCCGATACCGCCGAAACCTCTGACAAACTGGGAACCTTCTTGGGACTTGTCCGTGATAATTTCCAGGGTGGCACCAAAACTCTTGTAGTTGTTCGCGAGCCATTCAAGCAGCGGCTGACACTCGACAAGCTCCAATTCTACCCCGCTCTAAACACAATACATTCATTCGGTATTAGTTACTCTAATTTACCTGATGGATCGAGATAAAGACTAAATTAATGGTACTTATCATCAACTTACTTCTTTGTCAGTAAAGTGAGTTTTATCTTTCTCTTGTTCCGGTGTTAGATGTAATACCTTCTCCTCAGCGTTCGTGTGATTTTTTAGAACGTATCGTTGAATATCTAAATTTTCCCAACAAATAAGAGTTTCCACGCTACCCAGTTCCAAAGCTCTCAATGTATCCTCTACTCCGAAACAATACTTTCCCGTGTCTTGAGAAATTTCATCAAAGTAGCGACCTAAAAAAAACAATATCAATGAGAATATTATTAATATTGAAGATGCATTATAATATCGACTCACGCTATAAGTACTTACCAATGAGTTTTTTCTCTTGTATGAACTTTACATTCTGTAAAGATTCTGCCGCCAATTCAATCGCTTGATTGAAACCATTCTCACCACCATACGAAACGTCCACCAGTTTTATAACTTTGGCTTGCAACCTCTGTGAAAGCAAAATAGATATATAAAGCGCAATCGAAATGGGGCGGTGGCACAAACGATCCATTAACGACAATTAACGTACAGGATCAAACATATCGGACTGACTAAGCTCCGTCTTGAAGTCAGCACTACCCGCAAGGATCAAGCCAGCGATATTCGGTTTATCGTTAGTAATATACAATTGAGTAGCGACTTCTGCAACTTTTCGGACGTAATTATGCCGCTTTTCCATACGTAATCGGGCAAAACGTAATGCAGACTGTCCTCCTCTACCTAAACGCAAATTTCAAGATTATTTCATGTATCTAGGAATCTCTAAAAGAACAAAAAAACAGAATACGAAACCTGGAAAGATCTTAATACGTACCATGCTTTTTGGGAAGATCTACAGTAAACTTGTGTAGAACTTCTCTAGTATTTCCTTGTAAAGTACCGAATAATGCTCCGTTACCATCCATGACTATAAAGCCGAACTTGTTGTCATCTGCCAGTAGTGCGGTCAATGCTTCAGTGTGGAACTAGAGAACATAGATCGATAGAGTAAGACAATACAGATACAAGATACTTGTGACACAAATAAACAATCACATGACAATGAAAGTAATAAAAGCACCTTGTTATCGCAAAGATAAAGAGAAGTATTAATAGGCTTAAAAGGTTCAAAATCGATGTTCACTTTCTTTTCTTTCCCTTCTTCCGTTACAATGGTACCACAATATATTACCAGGCCATTTGGAGGCACTAAAATAAACAATATTTCATTTATACTATGGGATATACAACAACGTTGGATTAAAATTATGTAAACATAATTAAGAATTATTTTCCTGTCCAATGCTATTTAGCACTTATTTCAAACAAAACAAAAAAAATTGAATATACTTAATACGTAAAATAATTGGTTTAATTATTTCGATGATATAAGTTTTTCGTGTATGCAGAAATTATATATTACCTTTAGTATATAATTTTAGCCTATGCTGTACCGATGTGATTGCACCCAAGACAGATAATCTATTTACACGAGACTTAATATTTGACGCTGTTCCAAACTCATCAGCTAGCATTTTGCTGACTCTTGATATTTGGTCTTTGGGAGGTATAATTAGAGAAATCATGCTTGTACCGTTCCTGGAAAAAAAAAAAAAATGTGTGCGGTCCGATTAGAAAAGCGTGTGATAGATCTCAAGGTCTAGGCTGATTAATATCTTACGGAAAAAACATATGTTCCGTAATGGCTAGTATCCGAATAACAGAAACTAGCATGATTTTAATGGGATTTTAATGGGAAAAAAGAGAAAATTTAGAATTATTAGAGGTATATGATTTGGAACATATGTGAAGATAGAAAATCGAACAGCTGATAGAACGAGGCGCGGTAACGTTAGTTTCGACCTACTTACCCTCTAGCCATTTCAAGGCTCTTTATAAGTTTCTTGATCTTCCAGATTTCGACATTGCGGTCGGCGGAAGTCTCCTCGTTGGACATTGCTGTGGCTGGAGTCGCGTGGCCGCGGCTTGCAGGTCCTTCCCGAATTGAATTCTATATGATTATCAGCGGGAGACGGAGCCTAAGGACGTGGGCTGCGTCGACGCGGGAGCCGGGTAAACGGGTTTTCCTCTGAAATGAACGATCGGTTGATTTATCGTAGGATCTGCTCCAATCCAGTTCACACCGGATTATGTCAGGAAAGAACGTGCTCGATATAATGTTCCTTTTGTTCGCGGGTTAGTTAACGAGAGTTTCTCGCGGGACTCTTGGAACACTCACTTTTTGATCCGTATGTTGATACTCGCGCGGAACAGCGCTACTTTTTAACAGTGATGCACCTGACGTAGAGGGTACCACGCGAAAGTGAACCTCGGAATGCACACGTCGGCCATGCGATGGCACAGCGAAACGTCAGTACCTTCGGTGGACGTACTGCACGGTACAAAATGGGAAGCAAAAAGACTGGACGATTCGTGCGCAAGTAGCGCCTCGAGGCCGTCGTATCAGATCGGTCCGCTGCTCCTCTCGCATACCGGCGCAGTCGCATTCGCATTGGCTACGAGCAGTAACGCCATTTTATGCTTCCTTCACATTCTCCCACGATGTAAACACTTCCTTTACCCTGATAGCCTGGCGAGGGCAAGCCCACCCCTGAAATTTTTCAAATTTCCGCATCACGTTGGGACCACTCTGAGCCCACCTGGCTGTCAGGGTATATTTCATATTATTATAACCGTCTTTTGATCGATGCTACTAGCTTAGTCTATTTTCTACTCAATACGTTCAGATTGATACAAACAATACTCGTTCCATTACATTTACAAGAGCAGTTTTTGACTATGCATTCGGCTTTATAGTTGGTCTCTTATAACGGACCACTGATTTTGAATCTGGCGCTAAGAGTACGAGAACAGTATAATACACATACACACGCTCAACACTTTCCTTTTATAGGTATACATATATGTATATACGGATGTGTAGTGGTAGTATATACATATATGTATACTGCACCCTGGTATATCAGGGTTTTTAGCATGTGTGATCTGTACAGCTGTGTACAGTTTGGTACAGCTGTACAGGCGAAAACGAGAATGTGTATGACCTGTCTCTAGAAAGAGAATAAAAATGTCAAGAGCTGTGTCAAATCAAAATGTACCTAATGTATACAAAAGACATAAATATATAGCAGAACTATTATTTATGTAAATTAACGAAATATCTGTGGCCTGATTTAATAGTTTAAAAACGTATGGACATACACCAGCAGACATGTAATTAACAAAAGAATGACTTTACTTGTAAATACAAAATAAGTAGTATAAATATCTTCAAAATATCTTCTTTCTTTCCAGAATAATGTAACTATATATGGAAAGAATTAATAATCATTACTAAATGAGGCATTGTACCAAAGTATATATCAGATATAATGAACGAAGAATGCCCAAATTGCAGGCAGTTAACAAATACTTCATTTTCAAGACTCGTAAAAGATAGCTGTGGCCATACCAAATGTCGCATGTGTTTATTATACGAAGAACAAGGTTGTAAAGCTTGCAATAATGAACACAGGATACAAAACATTGGGAATTATGGTAGATATCCAAAGATATATTCAACTATTTTTAATAATGATGAAACACACGATAAAAGAATATTCTATTGTAGATTGTCCACAATCCGTAAATAAAACTACAAGCGGTACAACCAATGGTAACAAAGATGTTATGTCCAGCGAAGAAATTGTATTGCCATTGGAATTGGTCATTAACAAAGATTCTAAGCAAAAGGTGAATTATGTGCAATACTCATCCAACGATTGCCTTAATATAGTGGACTCGTATCGTGAAGAAGTTACTTTCGATATTAGAAGAGAAGTCTACGAAGAGCCAACCGAAGATCTTAACAACGGTAACATTTGCAACGAAACATATATACCCAAAATAGAACCATCGGAAGTAGTTCTCAATATTCGCGCACAGTTGGATAATGATGCGAATCGTACAATTGATGCACCAATATCCGTTAATCGTGACAAACCAAATCCTAATGATTCGGTAAGCGTTGTTCCTCTTAAATAAGTTTATTTACATTTCTACAAGAGTGAGAAACATAACTCAATGTTATTAACTTGCAGAACACTAGTTTCAATGTATACAAGGAAAAGCAGAATAAACCAGTTAAACATTTGGATCGCTCACATATATCGGTTATACCTGGGAATCCAGAAAGATATAAATGCAACGTATGTTGCAAGATTTTCAGAAATAAAAAGGGAAAATGTTACCATGATGCCTGTATCACGGGGATTAAACCGTATCAGTGCAAACTATGTGACAGAAGCTTTGTCAAACGTTCACATTTTGAATATCACGAGAGGGTACATACTGGATATAAACCCTTTAAATGCAATTTATGCGAAAAGGCCTTTCCCCAGCAAAATAAACTTAATAGGCACATGTATTCTCACAATAGTGAGTAATTTCTATATTTTTTGGCATTCTTGCTTAATCTAATTCCTGTTTGCCGATACTGATACTAATTTGACTGAACGTTTTATAATTTTTTAGAAGAGAAACATTTTGCATGCACTAAATGTAAAAAAGCATATAGCAAACAGGATGACCTGAAAAACCATTTGCAATTGCATATTGGTACAGCTACTTATTCATGCAAATCCTGTGGAAAATCTTTTAGAATATTAACGAATTTAAAACGCCACATGAGAACACATACGAGTAAGCATATGTATTTACATTTTGTGGTAAATTGAAGAGAGCAATACGTAAAATTATAGATTAAATTTACTTTCGTTTATACAAACGTTTACAGGTGAACGACCTCACATGTGCGACCAATGTGGTAAAAGTTTTAAAGATAAATCTTTGTTATTACGTCACAAAAGGACTCACGGAAAAGACCGACCATTTTCATGTGCACATTGTAATCGAGTCTTTTTATCGAAAAGTGAATTGAGACGACACTTAACAGTACATTCAGGTACATTTCTTCCTAATTGATTTCTTCTTGACGAACTTTTTTCATTAGAACCTATTTATAGAAAATATATCTATATATTTTTGTTTTAGATGAGAAGCCGTTTTCTTGTGAATACTGTCAAACTGTTTTTAGAAGAAAAGACAATTTAAAACGTCATATCAGACATCATCATTCCGAAGATTCTGCGTTTGAACCATGTCGGGTACAAAGCACTATAGTAGAAAGAAATACGAAATTAAACAAGCCAAAGCAGCCAGTACCGAAACAGAAACAGAAACAAAAACCAAAAAAGACACAGAAAGTTCGATGTAACACAGTGCCTAAGAGCCCAACAAAAATGTCCGTTGTTTATGTTAATTCACGTGATCAGATTAATTCTAGATTAGATTCCATGGGAAATATCACACCTGTGATACGAACAACTGGCGAATTAAGTAACGCAGTTCCTGTTATAAACGGACCAATCAGTATTAAACACTCTGATGATAAATCAGTAGTGAAAAAGACTTTTACATACACAGAACCGATACCAGTAGCTGAAGCAGTAGTTCTAAATAGACGGATCGAAGAGAAATTGTATCCTCAAACTGTTTTGAATCACAATTATTTTTTGCACAATTGTTCAAATTACAATGATAAATCGTATTCGATAAAAGAATCTTACATGGCACGTACTGTGAAGAATCTTAATACAAAAAATGATACGTACGAAAATACATCCGAAGAAGCAACGGCAACTATACAAAACAATTTTACGTGTCGAAGTAATGAATCGCAGGATCTTACGAAGAATCTTAACATTGGGAAACAAGCTTCTACGGAAAGAACTATAGAAAATTCAAGAAATATTGATAGAGATTCATTGCTCGCTAATCTTTATCAAGGAATAACAACGCAGTCCGTAATTAATCATAAATCATTACCTGTGGTTACGTTAAGGAATGATAATCATTTGAATGGTTTGAAACAGAATGTATATACAATGACAACTCATGAACCAGAACAAATTAATTGTGTACCAACAATAAAGAAGTGCATTATACAGCAAACTGAATCTGAGAATTTGAAAGAAGCAAATGTGGCAAATTCTTTGAATACAAGTGATTCGCTTACTGCGAAACATATAGACTTGAATCAAAGAAAACATTGGAGACGAAGAATTACAGAAATTTTAAAACCAAATAATTAAAATGAATTAATAGATATAATTGAATGGAAAATAATGTGAATGAGGAAATACTAAGATTTTGTTTCAATGTAGTATAGTATTTTGGAGTGGCTAATTTTGTGAGGCATTAGAGCTTTAACTTGTTGTTAAACAAAATGTGAAATTGCGGATGTATTGTTAATGTCTATTAGAAAAATACTAAATGACTTAAAATTGAAATATGACAAATTTAGGTGAACGAGAATTTTCTAGATAAATGTTTATTACGTCGTTTTGTTTCTAAAATTCTTATACAAAAATTTTTAAATCGCAAATTATTAAACAAAATATTTCTTCAATTGTAATTGTATATTAAACTTATATTGTACATAATATATTACCATATCAGACAGGTTTTGTACATCTGTATATAAAATAAGCGGGATACATGTATAAATATTCTATGAAAGTACATTAAACATTTTTTTAAAATAAATGACGATTTTAATGGCTGACATTTATAGACTAACATTATCTAAAATTAATGGTTTGAAGCATTTATCACAATGGATGTGATGACTAGCAATATTACACATTTTACGTTTATGAATACTGATGATTTTCATGAGAAGAACTAGTTTGTGCAATTCTGCCTTAAAAACTACGGAGGAAGATACTTTTCTTAAATTTTAAAATATATTTTGCTGAAATATAGATTCAGGTTGTCTGAGTATAAAATAATAATATATAGATTAACTGCTTAATAAAATTTGAAACATATTGCCCTAATTATTGTAACAGTGTGTAATACTTCTCCTAAACTGATTCGGCATAACCATTATCTATTATTAACTTTCATCGTATGCCATGTAAGCCTATCCTCGTAAAATCGAATTACCACTTGGGGACAAAGCAGATTGGCTTCTTTTGCAGTTACCAAATCGGTTTCTTCTGTACCTTTCCTAAAAATGATAATGTTAAATTAAAAATTATGGCAGTTGATTCCTAAGAATTACATTACAATCCTTTCCGTACAAACAATGGAACTATAAATTATAGACGATTCGCTTCTAGACGTACCATTTCATTAAAAACATTAGTTCGCCACTAGTATTCGTTACGCCAACTATCTTATCTGGTTCTAATTCTCTTTTGAAACCGTGTACCTTCTCGACCAATTCTATCACTTCGTCGTTCATTCTTATGTCTTTAAACTGATTTCAATTTAAGGTGGTGGACCTTATTGGGCATATATATATAAATATTGATTAGTTAAAAAAAAAATATAAGCTTAAGAATAACAAATTCCTGATAATGACTTTTCTATGCAAAATACAAGTTGAAACATATGAACTGAGAAAACTTCAATTTCTAATGTTTCAGAGAAACTGTACATGTTTAAATAAATATACGAATAACTTAGAAGATTTACATTAGATTCTACATATTCTATGGTTTTATTTTAGCAAATCGAATCGCTTAGAAATTTGATAATATAACCAATTTGCAAACATGTAATATTTTCATATTAATATAAACTTCAATGTAATTATGTGTAACCCGAGTTCTTCATTGTATTAAGGTTATATCATACACAACCTACAATTTCTTACTGAAACACCAAATTACATAGAAATTTCTTTTTCACAGCACAGTTTTCAACAAATTGAAATGTTTATAATGCAATTTGAAATTTATGTGATGTATTTACCGTTACTGAACAGAAACAAATAATGAGAAAATTTCGGGAATAAATTCCAATTTTGAATAATTAGTATTAGTTCTGCATTGATACACATGACATAAAAACAAAAAAACAGGAAAGTGGAAAAATAAAATGAAGTAACAAACAATATATACAGCGGCCAATGAGATAATATCTTTAAAAAAAACGTTTTATATTCTCTTTATAGTACGATTGCAGTATAATAACTAATCATTCCAATACCTAAATATTAATCAAGTTTCTAAATGTGATAGAGAATGTATCAAAAGTCGTCGCGTACTTTTCGAATGCTAACAACATATTCTACAATTGAAAACTAATAATCAGCACAATATATAATAAACGAACCAAATTTTTGAATAGCTCGTAATCCGTGAAAATTTATACGTACTTTGATTCAGCGACGATTAACACTTCCGGCGCTGTCTAACAGAAGCTTTACTAATAAATATCAATATAATTTATAAAGTTTCAGAGATTATAATATCGGACAATAAACTTTTACTGTGGCTATTATTTAACTGTAATTTGTAAGCATTATATTGTTCGTCAAACGGTCAAATTACCGTTGGTATTATAAGTTGAATAGAATAACCTTGAGTATGCTTCTGCTAACGAAAGATCTTTCGATATGAATATACTTTACTGTTAATCTACGAAATCCTTTATGACAAATTATTTCTTTTTTACAATTGAGATTTTCGCGCTAATCTTACATCACTAGATTTGTCTTATTTAAAAAGAAAAATAAAACATAAATAACAAGTGTTGCCTCTTTTGCGCATGCTCCGATTATTCAGATCGGAGGCGTTGCGCTTTTAGGGGTTCACACAAGCGTTTGAAGGGAATAGTGATCGATTAGGCGATGTGCGCGACCTCCATTTCTTGAACAAAGTCCGTTGAGGTTCCATCGTGTTTGGTTCGGGAAGGGTGCCAAAAACCCTTTTGTTAGTCAGAAGAAAATGGTTAAGATGGATCATGATGTAAGTACAGAGATTCTTAAGTTATGTTAATAATAACTGCAAATATACAATTCGGAGTAGAGAATCAATTTTCACGGGATTTCGAGTAACGTAATCATGATACTTCGATCTATATATTTTAGCTTACATCTCTTACATATATAAATGTATATAAATGTATCTGTAGAATCAAATGTGATATCGAGTTGCCTAAGTCTCCCAAAATTTTCTTTAATTTTTCAATATCTGACCCACGGATACGTAGCCTCTACTGTAATTCTTTTATCCGTACATCTAGAAATCTTGGCGTCAAAATGTGTCAAAGTGCTCCAATCCACTCCATTTCTAATTGGATAATGAATATTTTTCGATGACGATTAAATTCAATCTATCCTGTAACATTTTACGCGTTCAAATGTTATACTAATGCTTCGTATTAGTGTAAAATGGAGTTATCATAATTATGTTAGAATGTGTGTAAAAAATACGCATAAGATAACTTATAACTGTTTAGACGCCACTTCTTATATTCAGCATACATATTTGTGCTACCTTCAATATTCTGAAGGTTCTCGACTAATTTAACCTTGGCGTAAGATCTGTATTGACTTAGTCACAATTCGTAAACACGTATGATAATTGGTGTGGATTTTAGTTATAGATTTACGATTTGATGTAAGCTGCACATTTCATTTAGGAAGAATCATTTTAATACGAAACTTATAACGTATAGAATATTCTATCGGCTTTTATGGCGTGGCGTACCGACGCGGCGCCATTTTGGAAAGATGTACTGGTCATCATATTTGTCTTTCAAGACGCACTTATTGCCACCATTGAGCATTTTTTTTGCGATAACTTATCTTTGTATGGAATAATACTAAATAAACAATATGTTTCTTGCGAATTACAGTTCTAACTCTATGAGAGTTAATTGTAGAATATTCGTCGATTGGACTTCTTGCTCCAATTTACATGTTTATCACTTAGTGAAATTGTTTACTCGTTACTTGTACCTAAACTCTATAATCAGACGATTGTGAGTAATATGCAAGTTTATTGATTTCAGGATGGGAAGAATGAACCAGAACACGTTAGGAAGCTATTCATCGGTGGTCTGGACTATAGGACTACGGATGATTCTCTTAAGAAGCATTTCGAACAATGGGGTGAAATAGTCGATGTAGTCGTAATGAAAGATCCAAAAACCAAACGATCGAGAGGCTTTGGTTTTATTACATACTCGCGAGCTCATATGGTAGACGACGCGCAAAATGCTAGGTGAGTTCAACGTCGAATATAATCAAAAGTGTCTTTAAATAAATTTTGAGAATAGCTATGCCATGCAGTAAATTTGCAAATATGGAAAATAATCCAGCATTAAAAATTACAACTGTACTCATTATTTTCCATAGGCCACATAGAGTCGACGGACGCGTAGTAGAACCTAAGAGAGCAGTACCCAGGCAAGAAATTGGTAGGCCAGAAGCTGGTGCTACAGTTAAGAAGCTCTTTGTTGGAGGCTTAAAAGAAGATCACGAAGAAGAAGATCTGAGGCAATATTTCCAAACTTTCGGCAGTATAAACTCAATTAGCATCGTTACCGATAAAGAAACTGGCAAAAAGAGAGGTTTCGGTTTTGTTGAATTTGACGATTATGATCCAGTGGACAAAATTTGCTTGCAACGTAGTCACCAAATCCGTGGAAAACATGTCGATGTTAAAAAGGTACGGAGAGTTTAAATTGAATTCAAATATCAATGACTAACTCTAATTTCAACGATTCATTTTTAACACGTGTATTATCTTTTTCTAGGCCCTTAGTAGAGCTGAAATGGCTTCGGCATCTGGAGGTGGTGGCGGTGGCGGTGGTGGCAGCCGAGGTGGACAGGGAGTAGGAAGAGGGCCACGTGGTGGAAATCAAGGCGGTGGTAATTGGGGTGGACGTGGCAGTGGCGGAGGTGGTGGTGACTGGAATAATGGCGGTAATCAAGGTGGTTATGGTGGAGGTAATCAAGGAGGCTGGGGAGGTAATGGACCTTGGGAAAACCAGAATCAAGGTAAAGGTTGGCATAAACACAAATTTTTTATCCGTTTCGTAAAGGAACAATTGCCAAATGATACTTGGTCTATTCGGAGTTTATAAAATTGGGATATTTGAAGGTGGCGGTTGGGGTGGACAAGGCGGTCAAGGAGGATATAACAGTGGTGGTAACTGGAGCAATGACAACTTTGGAGGCGGATACCAACAAGGTTACGGTGGCGGCCCAGTGAGGAACAACTTTAACTCCGGAGGAAGACCAGCACCCTACGGTATTAATACGGGTCCTAGTGGCCGTCAATCTGGAGACTCGAGATGGCTACCACCCTTTGGTGGACAAGGTTGCTTTCCTCCTTCTCAAATGCCAACGCGTCCTTACGCACCTTGAGCAACTGGTCCTTTTTTCTTCTTGTTTCTTCTCACAATTATATTCAAATATCTATACACTATCCCGGGTTTCTAATGTATTTATCTATCGTTTCTACGTGTTTTTCATTGCTATTCAACTAGGTTTAAAGTTGCACAAGAGGCGTTTAGTAACGGTTCCACAATTATTATCTAGATTTTGCAAACGACAGTTCGGCTATTTTTAGCACGATCTCTTAACTCGTCTGAATCAAATTGCATGGCCGATGTTTACTTAAGTATATTATATTAACATGGAATACTAACTTTGCTATTTTGATCCGTGCGACAGCATTTATATTTCTAATCGGTCTACTTTATACGAGAAAATAGGCGCGATGTTGCAGTGAGAAGGAGCGCCTGTTGCCACTCTTTCTCTACTTAATTTAATCATTACATTCACAATCGTGTGATACTCCCAAAATGCTAACTATGATTTCTTAATCGTCTGTAAAAATGTTTTCTCGAATTACGCAAACGCTAGCTTCTGGGATTATATCGATTGTGCATCGATCTCAGATTACAGAGTTCCGTAGTATCATTAATGACACTATTTACTTGTTTGTTTTTATAGGTCCAATGGGCGGTGGCAACTCAGGCGGAGGTGGTGGTGGTGGTTACGGTAATCAAGGAGGATACGGAGGTAGTTCTCTCGGAGGTGGAAACATGGGTGGCGGTGGTGGAGGTGGAAGAAGATACTAAATACTTCATCCCATTGAAAATAGGGCCCCCTCACACGGTAAGATCAAATTTCTATTTTCATTCGAATCATTCTCTGTCAACGATTTCACAAAACTAATGAATCTGTTATTGGTATTCATTGGTATTTGCGAAATACTCCGAGTCAATTTCACTAATTACCTTAATTCTTTTTCGTTCTAATTATTTAATTCGTATTTTTCGAATGTCTTCGTCCCAGATTTAAATTTATCCATCATATTTCTTAGACAGGATTCATATTAACTCGTATATATACATATATAAATACATAAATCGAGGTTTTATTAAGTTGCACTTAAAAATGATGATTTTCACTATTTAGTGACACTCGAGATATAATAGTCGCACAAAAGGCTCAATATGTATATACAGCATAGCACAATTGAACTGCAAAGTGAAAAAAGAAACATATTTTAGTAGAATGAAGAAAGCAGTGTATATATATAAAATTGTTGAAACATTAGTGAGATCCGATTCATCCCTCCTTCCAACGTCAGTCAGTTTAAAGCAGATCGAATTTATATTGAATCAAAGTGTCTTGTCTCTTCTCTGTGTGTACGTTCGTTTTTGTCTGGGGAAAAACAATTGAATACCGAAATTGGTAAACGGGAAGAAGTCTTAAATTAAGTAACACTATTGCAAGTTGTTTCAAGTTTTCTTTTCTTTAGATCAGTATAATGATGCAGGCTAAAGTATTTAAAAGAGTTTAGTGAAATCACTAGCAAAGATGTGTCATGTTACTAAGGATATTCATACAGTAGTTTGCCACTAAAGTTTGAATTTCTGGCTAGTAAGAATTGAAAACAAGACGATCCTATTGAAAAAAGAGAAAAAAAAAAGATTAGATACCAAGAGGAAGTATCAATATTGTTTATTGCCTATTTCCTTCTATCGTATCTAAATTATTGTCGCAATATTTTTCCGGTTAAATTATCGGAAATCTGTATCGATAGTCTCGATTAGTTAAACTCCTCCTGTTTTATTGAAAAAAAATATATATATATTGTGACATAATTGTTGTAGATAATTTATATACCTGTGCACGTTTTTTCTAGCCGAAAATTTATAGATTCTTAACATTTGAGTATATTCAATCATCTTAACTAATAGATTTCTGACTTTTGAACCTCAGGTGAACCTACTACTTGTCTTCTAGTCGCCAGTACTTCTGTACTGTTTAGTATTGGAGCAGGCAGGGCTATAAGGCTAGAGACAAGACCAGGCAGGACAATCAGGATACAGGACAGTGAGAAGCTTCATCTATTAGCTCGCAGTGAGGGAGGCTTGTATGCCTGTATTTCGTTTTGGTACCTAGCACCTACCACACCCCCCTACACACGTTCAGCAGATCATCCGAAAGAAAGAGTATATTGCATCACAAATTTCTAGATTGTGCTTGCACCACATGTGTGGCACGTGATATCTAAACGGGGAAAGAAAGAAAAAACAAAAACGCGCGTCAAATCGTAGAAAGCGCAAAGCGTCTTTGCCTGAAGCTTAGGGATACATCCGTGCCATCCAAAATCTTCAATAAACTGTATAAGGTTTAATTACATTCACCTCTGTAATGATTTCGAAAATATGAGACTGTAGGACCAAGCAAGAAAACATTGGAGAGCACGATTGTTTCTCTAATTTATTAGAAGATTATATATTGTCCCCAAGGTCTATGTAAGAATCTAGGTTTTTACTACGTTGATGCAGATTTTTATTTCTCAATGAAAAAGAAAAAAAAGGTGATTCTTATATTGACCACACACAGTTCCAGGATAGAATGTCCACGATCGCGTGAGAAAAAAATGAATGCACGTTATATAATGCATATATATATAAAAATATATACACACAAACACAGTAAAGAGTCACGGGAGAACCGCAAATTACCAAGATCAGTCAGCATTTTTTGTAGGCTATCTAGATTAACCCATTATTCTCTAAGTTGTAATGTTTTAAGAGTTAGCTAATAAAACTGACCAGAACCTTTCCATGTCACTCTTTAATTTATGGAGAAAAAAAAAGAAGAAAAAAATAAAACAAAAATATTACTAGTATAGGATAAGTCAGAACTATACAAACTGGTAATGATCGAAAAGATTAGGAAAGAATAGCTAGATAAGGACATGTCTAACGATAGATAGACAAAGACGCCGATCGAGAAATTCAAAATACATTATATGATAGATAAAAAAAAACAACATATTTGTACCTTTCTGTCAACTCTGTAGTCAATCAAAAAGCATCAATTTGGTGCTTCATGTTTATGTGTATTCGCAGTATTAAATCATTTGTACATAATCAATATCTATAATGAATTTTTGTGTAGTCTATTATGAACAGTATTATTATTAAGATACGGATTAATAGATGAAGGGATACGTTGGATGTGATATATTCACAAGAGTATAAGATTAGCAGTGTATTATACAATATAGGGAGCATGAATGTAGTGTTTTGCAGCCATTAATCATTTTCGAATACGGAGGAAAAGTCCTCAGGAGTATTCAGGAGAGAGAGAGAGAGAGATAAATGCAAAGATGCGTATAACTTGTCGATAAGGTTGTCATAACTACGATTCGTTTTCGTCTACAGTGACAGTTATAGTGTGTTTTTCCATTTTGAATAGATACGGATTTTTTCGAATTCATTATTTTCCCGTATCCCTATCAACTAAATCCATTATAGGAAGTATAGCAAATCAGTGTTGTGCATGTATTCGTCAAATATGTGGAGTAATATATTTGAGACGATCGAAATACATTAGTCCATTTAGAATTTAGAATATAAATATTATTACACTACATTTAAAACCAAAGAAAAATTGAAATTTTCCTAACAATTTGACATATTCGAAATAAATTTGAATAAGGAATTTCTATCACATACATTTCGTTCGATATTAACAAGAGTGTCAGTAAAATTTATTGATAGTTCAAAGTTTTCGCAAATCGGTAATTCCATTGAATGATGGGGTTTTAAATCTTACAATGATAAATAGAAATGTTTATTATTGGATTTTCAGAATAGTTCGAAATACTTTCGGATGTACAACACTGATTGTCTTATGATTATTATACGTAAAGGTTGTTTTCGTATATGACAGTTTCGAGTCAATGATGGTTGAACAAAACCCAAACTGTGTACATTTATTCCGGATTTGTGTCATAATTTTCGTGTAATAAGAAATTAGCAACCGTGACAGTTAACAATTCCGAGGAACTCACGAATAGAAGGTGGATAGAAGGTGATTAAAGTGTATGGTAAGTTTAGTGCGACTATCAGGTAGCCAAAATGCAGGATTAAAGGTGAAGTTTGATAGAGATAGTTTCCTTTTGAAAAGTGCTAAAAGCAATAGCAGTATCGACAGCTGAAGTAATATATAGAGGAAATGTTGGATAGGCTATATCGTCTGATATTTAGCCGAGGAGAAGAGTAGATGATGAAAACGTGAGTGAGATGAAAAGGAAGAAGCTAATGACAGGCAGGTAGCAGAAGGATTCTGACCTCTACAGCAGACTAGGCTTTGCTAGGCTTCTTGCTAGCCTCTGTTGTACATCACAGGTAGGAACATTAGACTCATTTGTTTAGATATAGGGAGCTGAATGGCAACGTGTGCATGTCGTAATAGTGTTTTTTTATTTTTTTTTATCATATTTCTGCTATTATCGTATGCTATTATTTCAAGTTATATTATTTCTCATACTCAAAAGGGACAATAATCGTACCGGTTAGATTTAATCAATGTTAGAACCACAACACTATTGATATCATGTTTATTCTATTTACTTTCTTCATTATAGTTCGATGTATAACATGTTTTTCTATATTACACTTCGATAACGTTACAATTAAATATTAACGATAATAGGTAAATGAGAGGCTCCAAAAGTTCGATTTTATGATGAAAAGAGGGCAGAAAAATAATACATACTTTCTTGACTGATTTTTAATTGGGAGTATGTTTTCTGCACTACGAAAGTCCACAGAGTTATGTTTAAAACACGAAAGAAACACATTTATTATCTGAAAACACATTGTATTGTCTTCGATAGTTCACAGGCGCTAAGTGCAATTTTTTAAGACATTTCAAAGCAAAGTGATATTTAAAATATAACTCTATACTTGAATATTATATTTGCACAAAAATATTAAGAATAATAACATTACTGTCATTACAATTTTATTTTACTTTCCTTGTATTAATCGCTGTCTTTCGTTTTCATTAATTTCTGGTTTACCCTTCGGCCTGGCGTACGAAGAGCCTGCCAATGCGTCTGCTACAGCGCTCGCTCATGCTCGACGTTGGAGGTAAGTTTCTGTAAGTCTCAATATGGTACACATATTTTTTTTTTTATATTTCTTTCCTTAGTTACATTGTATTTCACAGTTTTGCTAGAAATTTTCCAAATGAATTTATCGATAATAATTAAAGCTTTGAAATATATTAATTTTACTAATCCATCGATAATAGATGGATGGTGGTTACATAAGTAAAGTAATACAATATGCTGTGTATCTTCACAGCTAAAATAAATAACTATTTGTCCGAATGATGCACTTCTTCACAGGGAAAAATTATTTGATCTATACAAGTTTTAGCTGACATTTGGCAAATTGCAGTGAACTATAGGTACATGTGATTATGTATGTATATTTGTAAGACTCGATTGTTCATAATTTTCTAAAGAGAACAATATTTTCCTTAGATAAGGATCGCGTAACATAAGTTTAATAACAGGTAATTATATGCAATCATTTTCAGCAACCCTATTCAACATTTTATACTAATCCTTTTTTCTCCCCGTTCTACGTAGGAATTGTACATTTGTCTGGATTAAATAAACTTTTCACAGGAGACTAGTGTTGTTAATTGCGAACCCTAATGTTTTCAAGTACCTCTAATCAAAGTTTCTGTTACCTGTTTTTAGGAAACTTTTCTTTTATTCCTCGTCATCTATTTGTTTATTACCATTAAACACACGTATTGAAATAAAAGATATTGAAAAAATATTGAATATAATGTTGCTTTTATACGGTTCGAATGATGCTTATTGCGATTATCGCGATAATATTAAAGTTCCTTCAATCAGTTTATTTTGGATCATACGGATACAAATTGAATTCTTTGGTTCGAATTATTTAAATTAATGTTAAGTTTTTTAATTATACAATACTCATTTTAAAGAATGAATCAATCAAATATTATTCCAGTCTACTGATTAAGCCAATCACATTCTTTTACAACTTTAATTTGATTCTATTTTATTCTTACATAAAATGTAGCGCTTCACTGTCACAAGTATAATCATATATACACATATCTATGTATAATATTTATCAATTTTATTTGAAATAAATTGTGAAACCTGCTTCGTAAGTATGTATTAGCAGTTTTTTTCCAGACGGAATGTCATATATTAATAAATGTCTATAGCTTGGCTCCAAGTATACAGGTGAATTCATGTTTTGAATCACGAGCACAAGAATTCGCCGATAATTCTGGAAAGAAAGATATTAATAATAACGATATATATACCACAGTGTTAATACTGCATTATTAATTAAAATCACTATTATGTGCTTGTATAAACAGTGACAAGAGTTTTAGATCCTTACGATTAAAAAAAACTGGAAGCTGAAAATTCGGACACAATTTTATCCCGGTGACATTACGTTTGACGTATTATCCGATATTTCACTACCGCTGCTACTGTATTGCAACTGTTTTACGAGATTCGTATCAGTCGATGAATCTGGAGCGACGCATGAATGTCCAGCCGATGATCCTAGAGTATCCTTATACAAACACAGTCCACAAAAACTATTGTTTCCGTAAATGGGCAGGTTGACTAAACCACTCGAAGCTGCAAAGTTTCTGCAATTTAAATGATTTTCATAATTAACTTACAATAAAATTAAGAAACTTTTTGACACGAGTTTTATCTTTCGGTAAGTATGAAAAGTTTTATTTATATAGCGTAAGAAATATATTGTGGGGCTTATAAAAGATGTTCGAATGAACTCTCGTTTCTTTTGTAGTTAGAAAGTGCTGATCTTGAAAATCGGTTTATAGAAAAAAAAAAAGAGCATAATTCCTTAAACGATAAATCGCGTGAGATCTACTGTTCATCCAGCTCGAGAATCACATTGTCTTCTAATAGGAGTATTAATGATCATTATACGTATAAATGCGCATTATATTGTATTTGGAAGGACGATATACTCCTTTTGGTAAATGGGCTCAATTTACTCGAAAATTAGTTCATAAATCTATGTTTATATATTGCAGTACTTTATAAATTGTACACTCGTAACTGCTTTACATACAATGTGAGATACTTTTGTATTTCATATATAACGCTTACTTAGCTCCTTTGGTGCGTTCATAGAAAATTAAGGGCGTCATGGGAAAAAAGAAGATGCGCGAAGGAGGATAACAATAGTCGGCACAACTGTCCTTAGAAACATATGGTTCTTCCCAATAGCAGTTTCCATGCCCTACTCTCATGCATCGAACAGAATCATTATCTTGTCAGAATGATGTATCGCCCCTTCTTCGAGATTATTACCACACTCATTAACAAAGAACCGCTTGAAAATGTCATGACACTACACATTTACAGATTTTTGTTCAATAGAAACAATGTACACAGATATAGTTTTATCGATCACTTCATTTTTACTTTCATTTGAATCCTTCCAATTAGAAATTCCGTATTTGTGGAAGTTAACTGCGAATTGTTAATTGAACAGTCGGAACAATCGTTAGAAATCAATTGCAATTAAGCCCTCAATTATGAAGCTTTTTTTTACAAGATACAGTTTGGTAGGGGAAATTTTTCTGGAAGAATTTTGATCTGCTTTTGCAACAGTAGATGGATGTGTGCAGCGGTTGGACAAGCAGACGCGCCTGGCAACCTGATCCTCTAGCGTGGTTCCATCGCGTACAAAAGGGGAAATTCGTAGAGCTATGGTTGCTTCCGGACTGCGATCACAATAGCGCGTCTAATCCTACTTAAGGCTATTTAGCGGTATATCGCATCAGAAATCACCTCGCCCTCCACGAATCACAGTCAACCCATCTTTCAGCTACCCCTAGAGTCTATCTTTCTCTTTCACCCCTGTTCGATCTTCTCCTCTTAGTTTATCTATCTCTCTGTTTCTCTTATTCCACTTATGTGTACACGTGTGTATATCTATGTAAGTACTACGCACAGACGTATCTCTCAATAGCCTTACCACTGCTTTCCTACCCCATTGCCTAAGACCTTGGTATTATTCAGCCAATATACACCTGATTCCATTAGAGTACTTCGCGAATGTTCGATAAACCGAAGATAAACACCGGATAAGTGCATTCGGCTAACACCAACGGATTTTCCGACCCACTTATGCTAGCGATTCAGACATTCCATTCAAGCTTTCCCACGCGATTATCAACTTATTCAAGAATCAAGTGCTCCTTCATTTTCTTTCGTTCCAATTGCGTAACAGTTCCGTTAGTATCAGAGGGATGATTAGTACTAGTATTTAATTATGTTAATTACCGTCAACTTGACGTCAACTTCATAATCTTTGTTACGATGAAACAATAGATATTTGCAAACTCAGTTTATGTTTCTTTTGTAAAAAATCGATCGATTGTTTAAGTAATTAAATTAAATATTGATAATATACATATACGTACCGATACTGTTGATCCAGCTGAGCTTTTTCAATTCTTTTGTCTTTGGCACGACGGTTCTGGAACCATATTTTTATTTGTGTTTCGGTTAACCGTAAGGATGCTGCTAATTCAAAACGTCTTCCTCTTGAAATATATTCTCCTCTTCGATACTCGACTTCCAGTCTTAAAGTTTGTTCGCCACTAAAAGTAGTCCTTTGCCTTCGTGGTCGGCCTTCCTTCCTGCGTCTTCGTGCCACTGAATTCACATCGAATAATCCATATGTATCTAATTTAATACAACTTAAAAATCGTCATTTCAAAGTATGTGTGTGTATATGCCTGTTACAACATTGATCTGTACATTAATAAACGTTACAGAAAGTTAAGGAGTGTGAGAATAAATATAGCGAAGCACAAAAATTTTAATCGTTCCAAGTATGTATCGCGGAAGTGTAGACTACGAGCCAATTGCTGAGGTAATTCTTAGGAGTCGTGGATGTGAAACGATCCATTGTTCTCACGTCAAGCTTACCAATTAATCTTTTAGTCATGATAGAGTGGGAGTAAAAAATCTGGGAGTCTGCATTTCAGCAATCTTGATTAGCAAATATCTTCGCATATGAAGCTGTTTTAGAATAATGGAATTATATTACGATATTCTACCTAAATGACTTATTCTTAGAGGTGAAATTCAATGAGTAATCATTAAGAAATATGATTTTGTTTAAATGTAGTTTAATGTTATTTTAAGTAATTTAAGGATGAGCAGAAGATAATTAAGGAGATACACGTGCTAGGGTACCAGGTTATTCAGAACCTTCTGTTAGGGTCCATTGGACATCTGGTTGATTGTGAATGAGAAGGCGAGAAACTATGTGACTGCCAAAACCACATGATAAATTATCTATTGCTTCCTAATTAAGTGCGACATTATAACCAACCAATTTAAATTCGATAATTACACACCTGGTTTTCAAAGTCCCTAATATATGAAGCTACCATATGTTATACTCGAACGAATTCCCGCTAATTATTTTTGCAAAGTTTCATTTTCATATACATAATGGTTCCTTATGTACATGTCGAATGCGTGCGAATTAAATTTAGCAGGTATCACGCGCTCACATTGGCAGCGTAACCAGATGTAACTTATGTGCGAACAGTTATCTGACGAAAAAATGGAAACTAACGGATATCGAAAATGTGCAATAAATCCAAGTATACTGAAATTTGAGCAACGCGTTCAATCCGTATTACGGAATAATTAGGATGTCAGGATAAATGATACCGGAAGACGGATGTTGGAGGCTTCACGCAATCTGGCTTAAAGCGGAAACAAGATCCTAATTGCTCCCTGAACCCTACGCATCAGCCTACTCGTGTGGATCTTTACACTCTATGTATAAAGAGACTCACTTATGAAACAATATCACGTGGTACCAGCATGTTTTGAGAATAAGAAAATATTCCGTCGGGACAGTGCTCCATGACAAACATACCAAAATACATATCTTACATGTACATAAAATGACCAAAGAGCCAATTTTTAATTCAAAGTTAACGAGAGTAAAAGAAAATATTTCTGTATAGTATATTCAAATTGAACCAAGAAACTCATTGTAAGATCCGAGGAATAGATAATGTAAACGGACGACGCTTGTTTTAAGTTATTTAATTTATAGACAGTTAAATTCGCATCTGAAAAATAATTTTAGGGTTTGTCTTTCGATAGAAATTCAAATAAATATATTGAGAATGGGTTAAAAGAAACGTTAAGGTAATCGGTACATTAAATTCGCGTATAAATTCATCCAGTATAATTTGCTATACGTCGAACAAACTGGACGCTTTGCGTCGGCGAGAATAATAATCACGGGGGAAACTGTGGAGCGACCACTAAGGAAAACGAGCTTAACAATAAAGATAACAACTCATTGCGCCTCGACGAACTCATTGTCATATGATTTATCCTGTCCTTCCTTCTCTTCTCACTTTCTACCGTACGATCTCTATCGCTGTCTCTTTATACCGCCTCAGTGCGCTGTGCGGCGCTTCTCATCCCCTCTGTCAGCGAGATTTACTCCAGCTAAACAAGAGCGCATTGACAGTTTTCTCGAGGCGTGAAAAAACTCCGTGGCAAAATTTAATACAGTTCTACTTAATTTATATCATAATTTCTGTACTCATACCATCTCGAATAATTCTCACATTTCGTCGTTAAACCAATTGAAACCCTTCTACATTCCGGTAATTCGAATAGACTTCAGCGAAATCGTACTGATTTTTAATGCACTGCTAATTTGAATATAACTGATATAACATAATTGAATTATAATATTGTTGTTTAATGCAACATACTTTCCTATCTCATTTCGATATTTTAATAGTTTCCTAATCCAATGAGTAACATAAAAATTACTTGATATACCACATATATACATACATGTATGTTGCAATGCAGAAATCGAGAATTTTGAATCCTATTGAAACTATGAAATTATACCGAATAGCATGAAAGAGTTAGAGAATTTACTGGTAAATTGATATCAGAGTTCAAGTTTGTCTATTACGTTTTGCGGCAAAACGATTCTTTATGTCGGTAGTCGTGTCAACGGCTTAAGGGCCAGGCGAGTAACTTTGGTTTGAGGAAATACTATAGCTTGGTATATTCCATATTGAGATGCGGCCAGCTGCTTTTAGTAATCTCATCACAATATCGTAGTGAGGTAGCGAAGCGGGATAAACCCTGTCGAATGTGCGCGTGTACACGTAGAGATTTATTGCAACAGTGAAGTTTTTTAACGTCAAACACCGGGAAATCATTACTACCTTTAGGAAATATTATAAAAATCACAATCGGAACGAGCTTTAAAGCTTACGGATAAAATGAAAGTAATTGTATAAATAATATTAGTTATGTATAAGAGACTAATATATTCACGAAGAATTTGAATGATAGAAACCAATCCGTTTCAGTAGGAACCACTAGGGCGAAGTATAATAATGAAAATTGAAAAAACCAAACAGTTTTCGAGTGTCGAACTTTCTTTAACTTAAATTGCTTTATATCAACGAAGAAGAATATCGAGAAATAATCCGCAGCTTTATGGAAGATTGCGTTCAAACGATTGTGGTACCATGGTGTTTTCCAGAGAGTTATTTCATGTTTCTGCGAATCCATCGTCCGTACAGCGTCCTTTAGAGATTTATCTGAGTGCGTCGATGCGGATTGCGTCTAGAGATTTTATTATAGTATCGCGTAGAATATCGAGATACGTGAGATACCTTAGGTCCGCGCGTAAATACGTCAAGCATTTCTAAAGGTCCGAAGACTCGGACGTCGGTATTTGCCTACTGTATAAGCTTGCGGACGACGTCTTTACGCGAATGCATGCGGCACAAGAGCACGACAAATCGGTAAGCAGATTTCATCACATAGCACTATTATCAAACATGGTTCTTCGTATGAAACGTTCGCTAGTTCAGATTACACTTGGCGCGATCGTCTGTGAAAATGTTTCTTTCTGTCAATCGATTCTCAATCCGATTTTAGCAGATTTTATAAATACGATTCAAGCGTTACTTAGCAATCGAAACGTACAATATTTTCATTAGAGATTAGATTCAATAAGATTCTAACTTACTAGAATATTTCTCAGATTTTTAGATCATTCAAATGATTTACATTAGTATTGGAAGTTATAGACTAATTATTATTATCATTAATATCTGTAATTTATTAGAAATTATGTAGCGATTATCGAGGAACCATGCGTTATAAGCGGAAGATCCGTTATTTACTTACAGAATGCTGAGAGTCCTTGGAAATGATGGTCCGCTATCGGGTGATGCGCCAAACCATGGAGGTGCGCCGGAAGTGCAGGCGGATGTGCGACTTGCGTCAGGTGCAAAGGGTGACTAGGTACTCTAGGAAAAAATCCGTGAAGGAAAGGTAATCTTAGAGGAGTCAGATTCGAATTTTTCTCTGTTCCACTTTCGTCTTCCGGATGTAGCCTGGTTTTAACAGAGTTTTCTCTTTCATTATTCTCAGATTGCTCATCCTTCGCATCCAAGGTCTGCACACACATCGATAAATTCAAATTACAATTACATCAATATTTCTATTAATAAACGAAATTTAATTGATCTAGGTTTTATTAAACTTCATTTTAAGTGGCTTTGTATCATGTTCTTATTGACTAACAATCAGTGCAATCTTTCTTTGAACATAAATAAAATAAATTTCATTGATTTTGAATTTTTAGTTAAGTTTATCAATAAAATTCAATCCACAGGATTTTGTTAATAAATATTAAGATAGTGTGATTGTCAATCAAAGAAAAGAGTCGAGAGAAATACTCACCCGTGCGATTTCGTTACTTGGCGAGTCGCAATGCAAATTTGCAGTCGGAACTATAGAGTCATTAGAAAAGCAAATTTCCGGCGAAGAACCAAGACTCGATCTCGATCCAGATCTTCGTTCACGATCTTCTCCATTGTGTTCGGCCTTCTTCGTCTCGAGATGGCCATAAATTCGAGCGAAGAAGTGTCGCGGCGAGGACGGTCTTCCAGATTTCGCTGACATTTAATCCCACTGATATCACTGATACCAATCACCTTACTATGTCGCAGGTTACCGTGTTGCGTTGAAGAATTTTAAACGGTCGCTATGTCTACGACGAATCAAGGCCATATCACTCGATCGCGCATCTTAACTAAACAATCCTGTTCTCCAAGTTCTGATCTTGCAAATCAACGTCTAGCATCTCAGTAAGATTATGTTTTAGAATAAGTGACTAGTATTGATCATCACTTTTAACAATTCCAGCACAATTTAGATTATTTGAAAGAACTGTCAGTTGTGTATTTCTTTAACAAAATGCATGATGGTGTCATGGGATTAACTACTGGTCACGAAATCAGTAGTACTATGAGTTACCATGAAGGATAGTCATGTTTGGTACTCGGTGTAGAAATGGTATCACAAATCACAATTTTCATGATATTCGATGCCAATGAATCAAAAAGGTGACGAACGACTGTCTCGGTACGAGGTGGCACGCACATCTGAGTCACCTTGGTGCACGTCCATTCTCTCACCTCGTGGTTAGGGCGCAAATCGAGAGGAGGGATATTTGGTAGCTGTACTCCCTACCCCTAGTATCTTCCCCACCAGGGATCTACCATCGTTGCACGGCCAGCCACCGATAAATCCACGGACGTACCGCCCCTTTGCGAAAAAGTACTTTGCGGTCTTCCTCTGCTATTAAACAATAATAAATGACTATACTCTTAATTATTCTGCTCTAATAACTTTGATCAACGTCAATCTCCTTTTTGGATAATAAGGAAAAATTTGTTACAAGAATCTCGCTTCTTAATGATAATTCTTATCGTTTAAATCAAAAAGATTTTCAAAATTCAACTATTGTAGATTACATTGCACACTACAATATTTATACTTCAATTTCTATTTTCATGCAAGATCTATCATGTGTAATATTCTCTCGGGTTTTTTTCTATCAGTTTCACACGTATCGTTTTTTCCTCACGAAATACGGTAGAGGAGTAATCTCTTCATCCGCAGAGAATGGTCCAATAAACACGTACAAATGGATAATTTGAACAAACGATCGGGTATTAATACTTAGCAGGATAAACACATTCGATTATAAACTCGAATATGGTAATATACGCGGTTCGGTGAGTTCAATGAGGTGAATCATTACGATTATAACATGCAGGACATTACCCAATAGATTACAATATGTCCATGAATTCCTATTTGTTACGTAGCATACCGTATTCATCGAGTAATTTTAATACTCATATTTATCCCCATATCATTTTTCTTTTTTTTTTTTTATTGTGAAAAACCATTGACTGGGTCTCATCTTAGAATAACTAAGATATTTCACAGACGTGAATCGAACAGTATGAATGCGTATCTCCCAATATCTCTCGCATTCACGGTCAACCGCACACTGAACAATCTATACGAGCTTTCTTTTCTCCTTGGGCAATCGAAATGAAACTGCTTAAACTCCGATGGGTCCAGAGAATCCTTATTGCGAGCCACCACTACTTATTGCCTCTCTCTTCATTCTTTCTTGCAAGGCAATCGTTTAAATTTCTAGTTAGCAGCGTCTGATTCTAAGGGGATGAATATACCCTTACCAATCTTCACTGATTACATGCGGTTTCTGGTCGGAAACACAGATGCTAAATAGCGATACGTTTAAGTTGGAACCTATGTTAATATTGAATTTTAATTGTTTCCCGACATTGTTGAAATTAGGACGCAAGAGGGTTTCTTTTTAATTAAATTAGACGCTTAGATTCTTCTTAGAATCAATCAGACTCGATCTCAAAAGAGGATCGATTCCAGCTAAATTCGTCAACACTAACAAAATTCCAAGAGTAAATGTGCGAAATGCACACCTGTCACTGGAAAACGAAGTCGTGCGCGTGTATTGACCGCAGCTCGTGATAACGATAATTGAATCGTCGCCAGACGAAATCATTGTGGGCGTAATAATCGTAATACCGACAATAGAGATCGCACAAAAGGAATTAGAGATCGCTGGGGATGCGGAAAGGGTGACAGAGGGGGAGAGAGAGAGAGAGAATGATATTGTGTACTCGTATAGATATATATACAACAGTTTGCAAAGAGAAGACGGAGGGGGTTGGTTCGCGCATGCCTCGATAGCAACGAAACCCCGTTGGTTCGTCTCTAATTACATTGATTTCTAGCAGCCCCCGGATTGGTTCACAGTCTGAGTACCGTTATGCCGCGACGCTGCCGATTTAACTGCGATAGCGAATTTTCACGCAAACGTGAAACAGTTGGGATAATCCATGCTACGCTACAGAAATTCACTACTCTTTCAGTGTACCAGTGTTGTTCCAATAAATTCATTCCTTTTCCTACAATTTTAATATGCACTTCAATCATTTTATTGCAATTGTTAATTTCCATTTCTTCACCAATCTTCCGCGAATTCTTTTATTCTTAGGGATACACCCCCTTAAGATGCTCACTCTTTTTTTGCGAACCTCAGTAATTTTGAGTTAAGCTGATTGAGTCAGAGAACAGGGATTCATGAATAAATAGTTGTATCAGTTAGAATTATCTTAAGAATGTTACTGATAGTTTTTCTGCCTTCTAGTAGCTAAAATCCTTTTTTCTTATTCTCCATTTATTCGTTAATTGCATCAAGTCTGAACATATCTAAACAAGAAAATGAAAAGCAATTTTATATCTGGAAAACACGCCAGTTTCACAAATCAGGTGCCAAGTGGCATTGCTGTACAATTTGTTGGTGACAATAGTACATATTTATAAAAATAGTTTATTATGGCACGATTGCATCGAACGCAGAGTACTCCGGTTACAAGAATGGCTAAAGATGATAAAAAACGTCGCAATCATGTGTCTCTTTTAAAAAAACGTGCTCGCAGCACAGGACATCTTGAATACAGTTCGAAGATTGTCTTACGAAGTAAGAATTCGTGTTTAATTGTATGTATTAGTAATTTACTAATTATGTGTAATATTGGATGCTTTCTAATATGTTCAAAGTATCGCAAATATGGAATTACGACACGAATATATCGAAATATACCATTGATTATGTTTTACAAATATTATATATATAAAAAAGGTTTAAAGTGTTGCTCCTGCAGTGCTGAAAATTTAGAAGAATCCATTAAAATTGCGATGGAAAGCTTAATGCCATCGAAGGAAAGATGGCTGGCTTTAGGTCTTTTTTGTATCTTATCGTGTAATCAATGTTGTATCTGGAACACATGGAGCCCTATAACAAATATTGCTCTATATGCTTTTCCCACTTGGAACAAATCTTCAATTGCTCTCCTCTCAAATTGGGGATGCATTACTTACCTGACGTTTTGCCTTCCCTGTTGTTGGTTAATTTATAAAACGGGTAACTATCAAACTACTATACATGAAAACGTGAAATTCATATATCATCCTTATAATTACTTAATTTCCCAGGTTTATTGCGATCCTTGCGCGTTGCTGCCATACTATCGACTATAGCAACTTTCGTACGATGTTTGTCGGACCAAGAGATAGTTTTTACCGTGTACGTCAATTAAGAAAATACACGAAAATATTATTTTATATTTTTAGTCGTATTTGTTACAAAAGAAAATGTAGAAGTAAAATTCGTTATTTTAGAATGGTACATATGGCTGGAATCTTAAATGGTTTGTCCGGGGTGATTACTGGCCCTCTAACAGCCCTTTTATCCGCTGTGTGGTTCCCACGTCAAGAGCGAACTACAGCTACTGGTAATAATTGGTACAGTTTCATTAATTTGATCAAAATCGTACTGCAGAGACCATTTATTATCTTATAATTAACTTGTCTAAGCAGACAGTTATTGAATCGCGAACAATGTACTTTTATACACTGAAACGATCAGTGAGCTCAATGAACTAAAGCGACGAATATCGAGTGAAGTTTCAACATTTTCAGCATAATGTTGCTTTTATTCGTAGGTATATCATTTGCCTGCAATCAATTGGGTATGGCTGTTTCTTACCTAATTGGACCAGCCATTCTTTCCGACTCGTCTTCATATAACTTAACTCTTCTCGGAAATATAGTTAATCCAGTCAAGAATCAAATTGTCAGTCGAATGGATTCTTATTATCAATTAAACTATACTCATTCGTCGGATATGCGGGAAAACGTTAATCGTGCGAATCAACTATCAACGCGTCTCGAGATTATGTCACTCATGAGAATCGGTATGTAATATTTATAGTAATTATTCAAAGTTAATAAAAAGGAGGAACGAGCTTTATATTCAAATACAGAATTTTTTCTGCAGAATTTCTTATGCAATTTTTGCTGCTTATGGGAATCCTTTTCTTCTTTCCAAAGGATCCATGTCATCCGATTGATGTTTCAAATATATCTTCCGATTTAACACTCAGCGCATCGATTTTGCATCTCTTGAGGTAGGAATCAATAACTATGTAAATATAAGTCGAATAGCAATTTTATTACAGATATTATAGATGCATAATCCTTTTTGAAATTCCTTGCAAAAGAATATTGTTAAATCACTACTAATCTCTTGATTATTTAACATGTGTGAATTAATTAATACAGTATTATATTCGACGAATATTTAATTTTCCCGACTTTGGAGTAAATAACGAAGTATTGTATATCTACGACTTGATTCGTTGATGTTCTTGTAGATAGTTTCATATTGTAATTATTTAATTATTGGTATATTTAATTTAATAATATATATGACGAAAATATTAATAACAATAGGATATATTGGTTTCCACCTTGGTAAGGTGTATTTTGAATCAACTCTCATAAGTCCCTTTGGCGCAGAGGATAGCGCGTTGGACTTCTAATCCAAAGGTCGTGGGTTCGATCCCCACAAGGGATGTGCGTTTACTTTTTGCACAACCCCATAATTCAATTCCTTTGACTTTAGTGTATTATCAATATTCAATGTAAAATCCGTATTCAATTATCTGACTATTATAATCATGTGATTTATGCACAAGGAGTAAAAATATGTGGCAGCTGTCTGTGGCGAATGCGTTGAGTCAAGGTACAACTGGACCATGGTTTGCTATGATTACTACGACATTTTCCACTTCAATTACACAGGTAATTGCACATAAAACGTATTAAATGTATTATATTTAAAAATTCAAAATGTTTATATTAAAATTTGTATGATTATGAAAAATAATAAGAATTTATATTACTTTTCTAAATATATTACATATCTATAGAATGTAATTAATATTAACTTCTTATGTCAAGATGGAAGCAGATACACTTGCTTTTTGGACAGTCGTCGTTAGCAGTATATTATGTCTCGTTACATCTCGCATAACGGACGTTTTCCAAGGCCATATAAGAGCAACGATTCTAACACTTATCGCAATATCGATGACTATGTTCATTTGGATTCTGTTATTGGACAATCAAGTGCTCGCGTTTCATAAGACTGAACTTTACTTTGCTGTAATACTGGGAATATCAGTCAGCTGGTCTACTGGTGCACTTTTCCTCGAGCTCGGCTCTGAAATTGCCTTTCCGGTGTCGGAAGCCATCGTAGGCGGATATATGATATTTCTATCCAATCTGACAAGCACCCTTTTTTTCTTTTCTTATTTCACACCAGAATTTGGTACGACTTTATTACATATGAACTTGTAGAATTTTACTTTTCACTTACGGCTATTAATATAGTGCATAATACAATTCTGTGTAGTTTAAACAAATATTTCTTAACACAGCTGAGCTTTTTTCGAATTATTGTGTTTCTGGAAGTCTTTTGATAGCGTGTGTCCTTACACTTTGTATGAAAGAAGAGTACAAGAGAATGCAAGCCGAGTAAGTACATAATACTATTGTATCGAAGGTGAATTAGATACATATATTATTAGAAACAAAACTAATATTTTGTCACGTGTGAGAATGAAAATTATTTTTTGCATATTCAGATCGGATATTACATTTGAAATACATCGGAGTGCGAAAAAAATTATGAACAACTGGAAGCGCCAACGAAATTATCTTAATAAATAAACTGTAGTATGAAGTACTGAGCGATTTTTATAGTGCGACTGAACCCGTTTAACTATCGGATCCTGTAATATGTAATGTATCATTATACGTATGTAACATACAGCAATGGATAAATCAAATATTAGATAAATACGATGTGTAATCATTTCACACCCAAAAGGTGATAAATAGAGTTTCAGAATGTTAGTTTTGTAATTCTAGTGTAATATAATTAAAATTTCATTTAACGTATTACTAATGATTTATTTTCCCAAATAAATCGTTTTCAACTGGTGCCAAAACTAGACTTTCCGAAGTGGCGGCCTCTGAAGCATATTCCTGGAAACTAATAGTTAAACAACATATTTATCTTACATTCCGTCGGTAATATAGACAAGTTGCTTAATCAGTGGTTTCCGAAAATATGCTATAGAGTTTGAAAGTGTTCGAATAATAATAACCTTTCAATTTTGGATAATGTGTGTGCCATCGTGGTACATATAAAGTAAGTACAATTTTCTAATAATAACAAAACTTTACTTTAGACAACATATTACAAAAATTCTCTGATTAAAACAAATTGATCAATTGTATATATCCTGTTGTATCCTGTAATATAAGGTGCACAATCCAAACACACAAAAACATGTGTTTAGAATTTAGATAAATAATGGTGATGTCTCGTTGATTACATTTAATATTGTGGATATAGGAACGAACTTTTCGTTGATACACTGTGTAGACAAGTTCTTAATTAAATAGTTGCGCATCAGTTCATTAAATAATTCATATAGTTGCTTGTTTCAGCCTTTATTTGTTGAAAATGGATGCCAGTGAATCTACAGAAATATTGATAAAACATTGCTTATTAAGAATATTATTATATCGGAAAATGAAACTACAAATTTATTAAATAATACACTTTTTGCATGAAATGAACTTATATCAGTTTTCCATTTCCTTGCAACTTGCACAAGTTATATCCAAATACGTTTATCGTTTTTATTGATAAAATTATGCATTAGTAATGAATGCCATGTTATGGAAGTATAGTATGACTATTCCTCTAGTTTAATCTTTAATAATGTGACGATAATGGGTATTGGTGTATGCACGATTATTATCTTTTGTGTATTGTATGTAGGTACCAAATGTCATTTTCGTTTGTGAGCATCCCAAATAGACGTCATGAAAACTACAACAACAAAACAACAGCAAAGAATAGAGAAAAAGAAGAATAAACTGTCTGCTCTGATCGAAATTACTAAACTTAACGATAAAGATCGAGAAGCTAACATGTTAGCTCTAAAACAATCGGTATGTAAACCTCTGAGTCGTGAATGAAACGATTGCCAAATATTTCGAAAACCATTTTTCTTTATCTTTATAGGTTTTGGATGACGGTCACTCAACTGATACGGACCATAGTGATTCGCACGTAGAACAAAATTGCAATCGTAAAAGGAATTGCGATAAAAGTGGAGATAGCGTAGATGTTCAGATCGGTTCGAATGATACAGAGGAACAAACTGTCGAAGATGCGGATTCGCTTCCTAATAAAAAGCCAAAGTATGCTTAACCGAAATGTTAATTTAATTATTTAGGTGTAGAAAATGTGTATTCATAAAGTATTATATTTCCTCAGATTAAGTGGGGATGAATACTTAAAGTTAAAGGAAGAATTGAGAGAGCGTAAGAAAAGGTTGAAAGTGATACCACGTTTTCGGTTAAGACCAGCCGGAGAAAATGCTAGTTTGACTATTAACATTAAAAGTGAGGATAGAATTCCTATTTTTCTTAGCGACGTTCAACATTTGTTATTATATTCGTTACATGGCCATCATTCTCCATATGTACCTGCCAGATGGTGTCATCTTGACAAGTATAATAAGGTAATACATATAGTTAATAAGGAATAGTTTATAAGTAATTAATAATCATTGGAAATTAAGCAAATTTCTATGACCAGGTGACACATACCGTAGTTCTCGTGGTGGAGGGTTTATCGTTATACCACTACATGGCTTACGAAAGCTTGTTGCCACACATAACGTCAAACCTGGAACATCGGGTAGAAGTATTAACGCCTACGGCTTACGGAGGTTCGGTTATAGAAGATCTCGCAGCGGTTCCAATAACAGGTGTCCAAAGTGACAAACTTGTCAAAGGTATAAAAAATTCCTTTTATTTAAATTCTGGTTACATAGCTTTCTCTAACGCACCAGAAACACTGTTTTTATTTCTCCGCAGAATATGGATCCTTAGAAAATGCAATCGAAAGCACAGAAGACATGATAAGATTATTGCGAACAGTATTTCCTATGCAACGACCACAAGCAGCTTCGAACGAAGATCCGGCTACGTTTGAGAAATTACGTGCTGAATTACCAGTTACAGATAGATTTTCTCGCACTCAGTTACTTTTATCCTTGCCACAAATGGTAGAAGAAAATTATCCTGTTCCATTGAAGGGCGAATTAGCAAAAAAGTTAGTATCCTGTAATATGATTTAATGACGATTACGTTTATCGGTGAAAAATGTTTGCACGTATGACTGTACTATAGATACAGAGACTACGTAATGACGAAAGATACGTATTTAGAAGCCACACCAAAATCACCAATGTTTGGCCTTGATTGTGAAATGTGCAAAACAACCACTGGAGAATTAGAACTTACTCGAATATCTGTGGTGAATGAACATATGCATGTAAGTTGAATTGTACGCAAGAGTTATTAATGTAATACATCTAATTCTTTTTACTTATACAATTTCTTTTTCGTTATTTATAGGTAATTTACGACAGTTTGGTAAAACCTGATAATCCGATCACGGATTATCTGACACGATACAGTGGCATAACGGAAGAGTTGATGGATCCAGTAACTAACAAATTATCTGATGTACAACAGAAGTTAAGAGAATTGTTACCACCGGATGCGATTCTTGTAGGACAAAGTTTGCATTGCGATCTTCACACATTGAGAATGATGCATCCATATGTTATTGACACATCTGTCATATTTAACGTCACGGGAGACAGGTATGAATTGTTTAATTCTCCTATATAAAATTATTATTTACAATCCTTTCAACTATACTGTTTTTCGTTGTTAAGATATCGAAAAACCAAGCTACAAACACTAGTACGGGAATTCTTAGGTGACACGATACAGAATAAGGCAACGGGACATTGTTCTACCGAGGATTCTAGTGCTTCTTTAAAATTAGTACAATTAAAATTAGCAAATAGTATTCATTATGGAGACGCTGTACTTTTGGGTGGATGCGATATTAAATTATTAAAAATGGAATCAAGACGCATTGGTCAGCGACCAACTCTCTATAAAACTGAATTACGAAAATATGCGACTTCACTTTTCAAACACATCACTAAAAATAAGAAAACTGCTGCAATTGTAGGCGATGAAAATATTATGAATGAATACTCGAAATATCTAAAAACATCGTCGCTCAATATTATGGACGATGAGAATTTTAGTGCACAAGATCAGGTACGTAATACGCGTTCAGTGATATACAAGTGTTGCGATAGGTCTCATATTTTACTATAATTTTATTAAACTATCGAAAATCAATTTTTGCCATCGTAGGTGCGATTGGTAGTAACAGATTCTGCTAAGCAAGCGGTACAACGAGCTTCCGAGATTGCAATGGAACACGCATTTACTTTGTGCCACATCAGAATCGAAGAAGAACAATTAGAAGATAGTAAAATTGGAAAAACTTTGGAAAGTGTTAACAAATGGACAAAAAAACTATGGAAATACATGGCTGTAAATGGATTATCGTGCGTTATTTTCGCGGGCGAAAACAAGGCAGCAAATGGTGCTTGTTTCATCAATTTAAAAACAGAAGTGCCCGATTGTGTAATTCGTGCGTGAATAAAATAAAAAACAATAATTATGACTAAGGTGTGATTTCCGACTGAGAATTATATATGTAAAATTATAAGATGATATATGGAATTATAAGTTGCCATGCAACTTACCTCTATAATAGGAGGCATGTACGCTAGCGATGTGACATGTATTGTTATTCATTTCTTTTTTTACGATGTACACAATATTTACTGATTATAACAGATTGAAAAACTTTGCAAGAATAATTATTTTTCAAAGTATCTTAATTAAAAACACAAATATACTTTTGCATACGTCTCGGATACTTTTATTAAAATCCACAAACAAAAAACTTTATTAACATAAACAGAGTTTTCTAGCGTAATCAACAGTCATACCTTTTCCAGAAGGCTTGACATTTCTATATGCACGTATGCAACAATTGCAAATACGAAATTAACAATTAATGTTGATATTTTTTGCGTATATTCGTTATGTCCTTGGAAATTAAAATTTTGATCGAACGATCATAATTATATCAAGACACAAATATATGCTACAATCGGTGTACAATGTGTTCGTTCTTAATTAGTTACTGTATGATAACCAACGGTAACAGCTAATATATGACAATTAATGCGTAAAAATGTACATGGTTTTATAACAAAAATCAATATTATGAACGTAAGAAATAAATATCAGAAACATTAGTTTTGCGTATCATCGAATTTTGGATATATTCAAGTATCTTAACCGATAATGGTACATTGGTTAATGGTAAAATACGCGATAGAGGATGAAAATTGTCCTCAAGATAGTTAGGATAGACAAAAAGATTTAACGAGGCACATATTACGTAATTTTATAATTACAATGCATCAGCACGGAACGTATCCCTTCCTGATGCCTTTTGCTTAGTGGAATGAACCAAATAATTAGATGTTGGTTGACGCAAATTTCTTGCAAGCATTTTTTTCTTATACGATGTTATCGCCTCGGAGACCATAGCTTGTTTAGTGATTCTTCGAAGATCCACAACACCGAATTGTGTTGTGCTACCCTCTGAACTTAATGGAATGTACGAATTGTCGCGACGCAATTTTGATGCTTTAAATCCTGAATTAGACAATTTGCGTGATGGTAAAATCTGATCTTTCGGTTTCACTATTTTGCGTTTCTTTGGTAAGGGAATTGGAGCATCCGAAAGATATTTCAATATGGCATCTGGAAGGCGTTTAAGATTCTTCTCTCTCATTTCGATGTCAGAACTGTGAAAACCTTTGTTTTTAACTGATGATTTCTGTGATTTAGTAGATGTTTCCACTTCTTCCGTATAATCCTTTCTCTTTCGTTTCCTTAGTTCCTTATTAAGCTTAATGCCTTCAGCAGCACGTTTCAGAGTTTCTAGAGCTTCATCTCGTGCTTTGGCGAAAGCAATTGTATCTGCTACATTATCCACATCGGTGGTCACGCGAGATTTTTTTGAAGACTTAACTTTAGCGCGCCCTTCATTTAATAATTTTTGTTGTTTCTTAGAAAGCCCAGGTGCAATTTCTTGCGGTTCCTCTAAGTTAACTTTTTTAGTCTTGATTTTCTTCTCTGGAATTTTATCCTCATCAGCAATTAAGCGAGAACTTTTTGATGACTTAACTTTAGTACGCCCTTCATTTAATAATTTTTGTTGTTTCTTAGAAAGCCGAGTTGAAACTTCTTCTGATTCTTCTAAGTTAACTTTTCTAGTTTTGATTTTCTTTTCTGGAATCTTATTGCTTTTCTTAACTATATTTTTCTCGATGACATCATGATCGGGATTCTGAAGTTTATCTTTCTTTTTGCTTTTCTTTATTTTATTTACTTCTTCATTTTCGTTTGTTGGCACTGTAATTTCAGCAATTTGTGGACATTCTTCTTCGTCCACTGCAAATTCAATCGTCTTCTTCTTCTTCCTTCTCTTTTTATTTTTTGAATCAGTCGTTTCTTGTAATGTGTCTTCAACGGCTGCTAGCGCATGTTTCCGCTTCCTTTTTATTCTTGGCATCTCTTCCTCAGGAGTATTCTCATCTACAATTTCAGTTTCGATTTTCTTAGTATTAACCTTCCGTTTCCTCCGTTTCTTTAATCGATTGGCATCAGCCGAGTCACTTAATTCGTTCTCTAGTTTTTCATTTTTAACAGACTTTAATCTCTTGGAACTTGTTTCGTGTGTTGCCTCTTCAATTTCTTTCTCGCCTTCGGATTCGGCAGAAATTTCGTTTAACTGTGTTAGTGTATCGACATCTGATTGTTTATTGCCTTGGGTTTGTTTGCTTTCTCCTCTACTGGTATTCAATTTTTCAGCTTTCTTTAATTGTTTCAAAAACGTTTTTGCGTTAGGCGTTGATGCAGCTTTATTTAATTCAGTGACATTCGAAGATGTGTGTCGAGAGAGATTTGTTTTCTGCGAACAGTCAAATAATTCAGCTGGTAAACTTTTGTAAAGTGACTTCTCTTTATCATTTAATTTACCAGTCTTATTTAAGCTACTCTCCATTTTTAGCCATACATTTGTATTTTTTGTTTTTCCCGAAAAACTGTGGCTAAAGACTTCATCCGCTAGTGCTTTATTGGCACCATGTATCGTTGGCGTTTGCAAACTAATATTTAACTTGTCTCCTCTTCGAATTGCACTTTTAGGCGTACTACATTTCACTGATGTGTTTAAAAGCGGATTTTTTCTATTTATTATTGAGAACGAATGATCCGATTTCAGATTTTCAACGAGTTCTGGAATTTCTTCAATTTGATTCTTCTTCTTCTTTTTCTTCGAAGAACTTATTATTGACTCATTAGCAATATTTTCATTTTCAAAAACTGTCTGCTTTTTCAAGGTTTTTTCTAGGCTCTTTCTTTTAATACTGGAGGTTGATAAACGTTTTGCTGCAACATCTTGTTCTTCTTCTTCAGAATTTAAATTTTCATTTGCTTCATCTTCTACGTTATTTTCTATCTCCTCTCTATCATCTTCATCATTCGGTTCCATGTCTTCCTGATCTACATCACTGTTCTCATCATCATTTTCCATATTATCTCTGTCCACCTCTAGGCCTTCGTCAGATTCATCCCCATTTTCATCTTGTACCCCTTCTGTTTCATTCTCTTCGTTGTCATCCGCGCTCGCAGCTTGGACGTCTTCATCTTCATCTTCATCATCCTCTTCTTCTTCATCCTTCTCCTCTCTATCATCTTCATCATTCGGTTCCATGTCTTCCTGATCTACATCACTGTTCTCATCATCATTTTCCATATTATCTCTGTCCACCTCTAGGGCTTCGTCAGATTCATCCTCATTTTCATCTTGTACCCCTTGTGTTTCATTCTCTTCGTTGTCATCCGCGCTCGCAGCTTGGACGTCTTCATCTTCATCTTCATCATCCTCTTCTTCTTCATCCTTCTCTTCTCCATTTTCTTCCTCAACGTCATCCTCATTAGCATTTACATCTGCATCGCTTTCTTCTTCGTTTTCCTCAGCTTCATCCTCGTCTCGAATATCTTCATCATCGACTACGAAATCTGCAAGGTCAGAACCATTATCGTCTGAGTCAGAGTATTCAGACTCTGAAGCTCTGCATTCATCGCCAGCTACGTCATCATCCTCAAATTCTAGATCATTGTCCCCATCAAGATTGTATTCTCGTTTGATATCTGAATCGATACTTCCATCCATAGATTCATCATCATCTTTATCGGTATCACTGCTCTCCGCGGCAAACAGGAATTCAGGAATCATCATAGTCTTATTCATTGAATCATTATCCGAATTGACACTGGAATCTGAAATTGTGGAAATGATTTTGTTAGAATTTCTCTTATTTTTCGACTTTCTAATAGTTGATTTTTTCTCCGATGGAGGAAGTACAGATTCATCTTCAAAACTATTGGTAGTCTCGGTGTCAGATTTCGGTTGGACCAATTGTAGAGTAACTTTCTTTGTTAGAGAAGTGTTTAAAGATTTAGATTTGTTTGTTGTCTGAGTCGATGTGTTCAATTCCGTTGGAATTTCTTCGTGCTCGTTTTCTTCAGCTTGTGATTTATTCAATAACTTGTCTACTTTCGACGGTGTGTTCGCTTCTTTGTTACTGATTTCTGATTCAGTCTTAGAATCGCTTCGAGAAACACGGTAGACATTAATATCCTTTGCAGCCTTTTCAATTTTTTGCTTCTTGCCTGGACTGGTGATTAGTGTGTCACTTTTATTTAGCTTCTGATTAGCGGCACTTTTACTGCCACTTGTCTCCACATCTTCTATAACCATTGATTTGGATAAAAAGGATGAAGCAATAGATTTCTGGCCAGATTTCTTCATTTTTGAACCAATTTTGTCATCAGTTTCTTTCGTATTACAAATATCTTCTTTGGTATTCTTGTTAATATCCGCGTGATCCTCTTTAGATTTCATTGTTTTTTCTTTTTCTGGAGTATTTTTTTCCTTTTCTGTGGATTTCAGTTTTTCTTGTAAACTTTTCCACGATGGACTGTTTTTCGGTCCTTCGACTGATGTAGACAGAGATTTTTTCTTCTCGGGTAAATTTGCTGACAATATATCTTCGTCTTCTTCTTCCAAAGTATAAAGATTACTTTTTTTAACAACAGGATCGTTCAAAGAGTCAATTCGAATTTTCATAATGAGGGTATCATCCGAATCGTAATCTGACATTTCTCTTTCTTTCGCTGCTTTATAACTTTGTGCTACGAGCCACGCATCTCGATCCACCAACACCAAATCACATTCTGCTTCACTTTCATTGTCAACACGTTCCGTGGCCAAAGAACTTATCGAGGAAGCATCTGCTTGAGTTTTGTTCTTTTGCCATTGCTCGGCAGATACATTTTTAAATAATTCTATTGCATTTTCGTCAGAATCAATATCGCTAACGCTCGAGGTCCTTCCACTTTTTTTGCTTTCGGATTTTTCATTTGTTGTATCCATATTGTCAGTACATTTTTCCATTGACTCGTCGTTGCAAATCAACGGTGTTGTTGACGAAAGATTCTCATCCGACGTCTCTTTAGCAAGCTCTTCGGAAGGCTTTGAAGCAATAGAAGGTTGAGCATTTTTAACATCGTCGACTTGACTTTGAGCTGTTTCGACGTTTGACGTATTTTTCTCTATCGTGCTTGAATTTGGACTGGTAATATTTTTCGATTGCGGATCATTTGTAACACTGTCATTTTTGGAATTATTTTCTTCTTCCAGAGAAGATTTCTCTGCTTCGGTAACGGTTTTATCTTTAGCTTGCAGCTTTTCGTGTGCGCTTCGATTAAAAGATGAATGTAATTGTGTATCATCAGAAGAATTTGTTGTTTTCACTTTTTCATTACTACTATTAGTTTCAGCTGGATCCGTGATACTACTTGCAATAGCCCGATCAATTTGATCAGCTTCTGGAATCGAAACATCCATTGGTTCCGACGCATTAGTAACAATTATATCCCCTCCAAAACTATCGTTAGTATCTGAGTTAACTTCTAAAATTGATATATCCATTGGTTCAGGTGCCGAGTCATCGTTAGCTGGAACTGGATCTGCAGATTCTGGTTCTATCACAATTAATGCCTCTGTATCATTGGCATCAGTAATCTCAGGACCAGCAGCATCCTCAATTTCAATGATTTCTATTCTCGGCACACTTCTTTTGCGAGGTTCTTCCACCACATTTTCTCCACTACTATCTTCTTTGTCTGTCCTTTTTCCTTGATCTAAAAGTGATCGGTTTCCTCTATCCTTTTGATTTACGCTTTCATCTAATTTACTGTTAGCTACATTAGCAGGCTTATGTGTATTTTCTGAAACATTACTGTCTAACGTGGATTTATTTAAGTCAATTTTCTCCATACTAGCCAATTCTTCAGTCTTATTGGACTTCTCCATCTTTTTTGATGTGTTTTCTTTGATAAATACATTATCGATTAGATCTGATTTATTCAGGACTTCTGTATCGTTATCAGTCAAGTTCTTCTTTTTAGTTGGAGTTACAGTGTCTTTCGAATTATTCGCAAGTTGGCTCAAAGAAAATGGCTTCAAACTTTGCAATGTCGTTATTGAACCTGTATTTTCTACGTTACTCT
Source organism: Trypoxylon attenuatum (assembly GCA_963989405.1). Taxonomy (NCBI): domain Eukaryota; kingdom Metazoa; phylum Arthropoda; class Insecta; order Hymenoptera; family Crabronidae; genus Trypoxylon; species Trypoxylon attenuatum. Next base: position 11,607,534 of record OZ022489.1, on the reverse strand, counting down.
GTCCAGTTATTATAATACTATCTGTTTGATTTTCTTTGTTACTGCTATTTAGATCCTGCGCCTCTGTTTCTGATAAGTTCTTTTTTTCCACTGATATTACTTTCTCCTGCGGCTCTACATTGGAAACTGTGCGCTCGTCGTTTTCTACGTCCCTCAGTGCATTGCTTAATTCTGTCGCTTCATCCACCGGATTATCAACATTATTTCTGGCAACTTCAGATTTATTAGACAAAACACTTTGAGTGAGATTGCCGTCTACATTTTTTTCAGCTACAAAAAATAAATAAATTTATAAAAGCAAAAAATAATATATAAACACGTAATATAAACGATAACGTATCGATTAATATAAAGTTTGGTAAACGTAATGTTTTAACATACCATTTTCAACTGTTGTTGATGTATCCTTAGGTTCCTTTAGTTTTGCATTGTTTGTTGACGATTCGTCTTTTCCTTCGTCAGCAGATCCTGTACCTCCTGTAAAGATAAAATAATTTAACGCATTCGCACAAACTATCAGAGCAGTTTCTAAATAAATTTTACCTTCTTTGGATTCTTCTATGCTGGGTAATATACGCCGTAACTCAACAACAAGGACCTTTTCCTGCTCTTCCTTTTCTTCTATTACAGGTCCTTCCATCGATAAAGGAGACTTACGTCTTTGAGTCTTTGCATGGAGTTCTGAAAGTTCTCCTTGCCCTTTCATTGTCATCTTGTCGTCTCCAATGGCCTCAGGTCCCATAGAACTAGCTCTAGTACGACGCGTAATTCTGGTAGGACCCGGTGGTGACTTTGACTCTGAACCAGCCCTCATAATACGCTTGCTAAATATTTAACCAGAATAAATATCTATTATATTGTGGTGCTCGAAGTAGTAATACTTACTAAAATCCTTTATTCCAAAAAGATGATAAGCGAGATTAATTAAACCTGTAATGCGTACCTTGCGCGCGTTGCTTTAGGTGTGTCCCCCGAAGGTTCTGCTGGAGTAAAGGACCTACGTAGTCTTCTGGGAGTTCCAATTACATCTTCTGCAGATTCACTAATAGTGGGCGATACGGATTTTTTCCTGGATCGTAATGTTCTGCCCGTTTCCGCAATTCCTGTCGGATTCATAGCTGCTGTACGTTTTCTCGTAGTCCTTGAAGTCTGTGAACTGTCGCTTAGCGGCGATTCTGGCGAAGATTCATTTGATCTTCCTGTGGGTTTTAATCTGCTACTGCGTCGCAGTGGCGAATCGACTACGGATTGTATGCTGAGACTTCGCGATTTTCGACTTACTGTAGCATAAAAAGCATTTATACGAAGCGTTAAATGATAAAGTTTGACAATTATCAATATTAAAACAAAAGCTTTTTCGCATACTTTTGCTGCAACCTTATCGAAATAAATGGAAAATCAGTGAAACATAGGAGTGATAGCACACAACGTTGGCTCGACCGTTACTACCGTAGACCGGCTGACCTCGTGCGCATGTAGATTAAAAAGTGAAAAATACATACCAGATTTATTTTCCCCTTCGTCATCCAAGTTTTTCGTTGAACGTGGCATTATTTGATTGTTTTCACAACATATATCGTGCAACTATTAATCACATAAAAGCAATCAATTTTGCGCCTTTCTTGTTACGAGGGAACACGTGTTACCATCCGATTTAAACTACACAAACACAACCGTCACAAACTCACGGCTACCGCGTCGGTCCTATCCTAACTGTGTTGCGCGCAATGTTGCGCAGAGTTGCGCATGTGAAAATGTGTACAGAGACCCCATGCGGTCAAATATTGCGGTATCGCGATATCTTCGATATAAATTCGTTATAATTCAATATTGTTCAAGATACTTTTCAATCGCTTCGGTGGACCAATGTCACCTACGTAATTATAATAACTGTTATAAATAGAAGAAATTTTGCTTATTGAATTCTACATTTTTTTTTATTGTTTCTAAAATATCATCACATTTTTAATACATTTACATTGTATTCTTAATCCGACAAACAATAAATGTTTGACGTTAAACAAGTTTGATAAATATAATAAATTTGTACATAAAAACATAGCATAACTTTAATCTTAAAATCTATACATACAGTGTACTTCTTACAATGCTATAAAAGAAACAATAAATGAATATGTATATACAACGTCAGTTTGTTTGCAGCGGCAGCGTTTGACGGCGGCACGCCTTTGATGTATCATTGCGAGCGAATCACCCTGTATTACTGGTCATTCAGTCATACACTTCGCGTCAAAATTAAAGCATCACTTTCATCAGGTTGAAAATTTGTCGAAGTTTGCGCAGCTGTAACTTCGTCAAAAAAAATCGTAAAATTATGATTTTTTTTTAAAATTAAAGCTTGAAGTCTCTACTTTACAACGGTCTATTTGAAATTGCGATTGCGCCTAAAACTGCGGCAGGAGCCCATGAAATATGAGGGCATGTTTTTCTTGCTAAAATTTGCGAAATTCAGCAACCTCCACGGTGTCAGGTGATTTTTTTTTTAGCACGCGGTTTACGGCATTCGAAAGCCTGAAGCTTTACCTTTAATTTAAAAAAAAAAATGAGTCACTGCGATTTTTTCTTCCCAAGTTACGGCACTTTGAATGGAAAGTGAGCCGCTGGCATTAGAATAACCCAAGGTACACCACGAGGAGGATGCACAGTCGGACTTGTACCTCATGTGTGAGTGTCTATGTACTGTCTAGTGTGTTTGGTGTCTGCGTGTGAGTAAAAGTGTGTGTTTTGTGTGCAGTGTGTGTATAAGCTCATACCAGTAGTTGTCTTAATTGTGAAGTTTAAAATCGGGTATTGCCTCCTCGTTGTCTTAAGACTTCTTCGCATCGTTCTTGCATGTTGATACAACTTCGAATCCAAGGTATTGCAACCCCACATTTGCCAGAGAATAACGCGACAGGTCGTTCTCTTTGTGATCCGCTAATACACTCTGATTGTTACTTCAACCTAACGTTGACATTCGTTAATTTACTTGGCTGAGTAGTCGTGTTTCGGAACTCGAATTTTTGAGATGCCGCGACGAACATTGATGGAAGCGCAAGTAGCGCAAATTGTTGCTCTCTTAGAGGACACCAAACACACTAGACAGTACATAGACACTCACACATGAGGTACAAGTCCGACTGTGCATCCTCCTCGTGGTGTACCTTGGGTTATTCTAATGCCAGCGGCTCACTTTCCATTCAAAGTGCCGTAACTTGGGAAGAAAAAATCGCAGAGACTCATTTTTTTTTTTAAATTAAAGGTAAAGCTTCAGGCTTTCGAATGCCGTAAACCGCGTGCTAAAAAAAAAATCACCTGACACCGTGGAGGTTGCTGAATTTCGCAAATTTTAGCAAGAAAAACATGCCCTCATATTTCATGGGCTCCTGCCGCAGTTTTAGGCGCAATCGCAATTTCAAATAGACCGTTGTAAAGTAGAGACTTCAAGCTTTAATTTAAAAAAAAAATCATAATTTTACGATTTTTTTTGACGAAGTTACAGCTGCGCAAACTTCGACAAATTTTCAACCTGATGAAAGTGATGCTTTAATTTTGACGCGAAGTGTATATTGTCAATTTTAATTGTTGAAAATTCAAAAATAGATATGGTGGCTGAAATATAAACAGAAAAGAGCAACAAAGGAATGCCCGGCTAGCTCAGTCGGTAGAGCATGGGACTCTTAATCCCAGGGTCGTGGGTTCGAGCCCCACGTTGGGCGATCTTTTTTTTAATTTTCACTATAACAGTAAACATTACATTGATTATTTCTTTTCGTAAATGTAAAATGTAGTTCATGGAGATATCTTTAGGCTGACGGCTATAGTCGTCATTCACATTATAATCAATAATAAAAAGAACAGCGTTAGTACCAAGTGTACTAACGCATACACTTGTTAATTGTTGAGGAATACATCGGAAAAAGGGTATAGCATGCCAGACAGTATATTAATTGTTCTGATATGCGTTTTCTCATGCTTTACCGCTTCGGAACATTCAGGCATCTAGATACAAATGTGTTTCTGAGCGTCCTCGTCAAATTAAAAGTGTGCGGCAATGGGTAAAATAAGAAAAGTGGACTAGAAACTCGTCGAATACAGATAACGCGATTGTCTTTGAACAACTACTTGTAAAACAAATTGTAGAATTTTTGTCAAAGCGGTAAATCTATATTTTTCAGTTTGTGTATGTAAATGTTTGAAAGTTTATGTAATGTTTCAAATAGAGGAAAGGTACCTTCTCCTAAGCTGAGAACAATTTATTACAAAAACGTCGTCAAGTTTGCTGTATGATACGGTTTCACGATTAATCTTGAGGTGAAAGGCCGACCCTGATCGACCTGGCATCCATTTAGTTTCAATCAAATTTTTCTAGTTTTTGCCTTGTTTCATCCATTTTTTACCCACAGCGATTTGTAATTGGGCTCAGTTCTCACCTCGAAGGACTTTGTCAAAGAAAAAACGTTTCTAGGTCGTCATATTCAATCGATATAATGATCCTAGCCACGTACTGAACAAATATGACTGGTGCAGCTAGTGGTCCCTCAACTTTCGGCAAAATGGTCCTGCTTCGGTAGGTACGATCGATGCTCATGATTCACACCCCTTATCGCCTTTGCAAGATAATCAGTATTTCCCTGTATTAACAGATCAAAATAAGTATCAACAGAGCAAATCTTCTTAAAATGCACTGTGGAAACTAATTGCATTGACTCGAATGTAAATCTTAATTTAATAAGTTTTCGCAATCCCGAAACTTATCAAGAATATACTAAACTATTAATTGTCTTTTAAGAAATATACGGAATTTCGCAGAGGAAAGCAACCAATAAGCAAGTACAAAAGCTTGTATTTAGGAAACTAAACATTATGCCTGACTATTGCAACTGTGTACTACTTGTCCCTCGTACAAGCGACAATTCTTTGTATTACTAGTAATTTAACTACTGTAAATAATTAAGATAAGAAAATGTCAATCATTGTTAATAAACTTTTTCATTAAATGTTAATATATTGTCATTACCACTAAAGTCATTACTCCACGAACACAATAATGGTACAGCAAAAACAGTTCGGATTATAGACTTGTCATTCTTATTTTGTCAATGTACGGAGTTTATTTTAGGAAGAAGTAATGTCACAATTTTTTTACTATATTTAACATACATGTATGTATTTGTGTTTATTACCGGAAGTAAAGCTGATGCACGAGCACTTCGAATAGGGAGAGATCCCTCACAGTGTTTGACCCATATTCACCCAAGGTTTTTGATGGGGTTTTATCGACCCTCTCCTTTACCCTCTCAGTTGCCTCTAGAAACTTGACCCACTTTTCTCAGCCCTTGTGTCTTTGCGTCCTTGAATCAGCACATATTACATCCATTTCGTGGAACACGCATCTACTGTTGCAAATTTCTAATAATTTCAACAATTTACAACCCTCCATATTGTTTTATTTACAAAACCTGTTAAGTACTATCCGATGCTACTTGCAATTTAGTTGCCTTATCTAGTTTTTATCATACTATATCTATATTACAATCAATGTTCTTATAAGCACACTTCCTAATCATGCAAGTCTCAGGTATGTATCGAGGGTATTGTTATCTGTCTATACAAATCAACGTATCCTCTGACCTCCGTCTTCTTTGTTCAACTTCCAAACCGCTCCACTCATGTGTTTTATTCAATACAAAAGAAAACAATCTGATGGTTTTCTTGTTTCATTTCTATTGGCATAGCTATTCATTGTAATAAGCAAAACAAATGGTAATAAGGTCATAGACAAAAATTTGGATACGTATTCAAAGCACTTCTAGAAACTGTTCGTCATATCGATTAGAATGCAAAATAGTCATTCACGCCTTCGGTTGAATGCTTTATTTTGCATTTGCAAAGGTACGTTGACTCTAGCGTAATTGCACTAGTGCAAGGTTGAAGGCCAACATGTGACAAGCAATTCAACGCAAATCCTCATTCCATTTTTGGTGCAACAATTGATACGTGCTGACGTGAATTAATCTATACACCTGTCGAATGTTTCTAACGCATCCATTACCAGGTGACTGGTATCCGAAGAATTCTTGAGTTAAAGTATACGGCACGTATTTAACTAGCCTGGCTTGTTAATTAAGAAAACTGATTGCTATTCATAATTTAAGAATGTTATATAACCCAATTTAATGTTGTTAGTCTGATGTAAAATTGTTTGGTTGTAAGTTTTAGTATTTATCAAATGCATATTATGTTTTCTGTTTGTCATATTCGCTGGAGTATGAGGAAGGTCAGTCAGGAAGAAACTCACGGGATAGTGTATTTTTGTACATAACTATTTATGGGGCTCTCTGATTCTTAACTGGGTCATTGGCACCCGGAAAAAGCCACGAGTAGACTGTTCTATAGTTTACATTCCTACGCGGTTGAACGATACTCTGTGTATGCTAAAATTACATCTATTTTCTCTACATGAGATTGAGATATATATGCATCTTGCGGGAGGTCTGTATTTATAAGAGAGTGACAGCACTTTGAGTAGAATTGCTTATATCAATTAAAAATAAATCAAATCTCTTTCTATATCCATACTATTACCTGTAGAATTTATTAGACTCTACTGCCATATAAAAGACTCATAAGAAAGTGTTTTGATAACATCTGTTCAATATAATTTCAACTCCTTTGTTTTTTCTAGTAACAAGAAACAATGGAATGACCATGGCAATTATTCCATTATTACACATTTCCAAAATTTCATTTTGTTCGCTATAGATAAAACACATAAACACAGTTTGTTCGCTATATTCTTCTTAGTCATATGTACATGTGCAGAAAATTTCTTTATCCTCCGCTGTTTGAATCAGGGGAAAATATTCTGAATCAATCGACTTCAATGGAAGGCACGTGGATGAATTTCGAGGAAGCTCTGAAATTGTTTATCAGAATATAGCGAAAGGGCAAGAGATGCTAGGCGTCTGCGCGCCGCGACGCGTGCTATGTATAGCCAATGATATGGCTTGGTGGCCAGGGCATCGGTTCCTGCGTGCGAATTATATGCTCATTGCAGACCTGGTCATCGGGCACAGTACACGCTATGCTCGAAACGGAGGGCCAGGGTGCTGCTTACTCGATCGTACCAAACTCCTGCGCACATCAAGTCAACTGTGCAGCAACCACCCCTGCCAGACGTGTTGGGCACCAAACAACTTCGAGCGAATGATTCTTGACGTGCGCGAGTCGTGCTACCATCTTATCGATTGTTGCTCTTGTGAACATCGAGACAAGTAGTTCCAATAGTTATTTAATCAAAATAAAGTGAATTTCTTGAGTTTGGAACGTTCGTGTTAAACTAGTCGTAGTTAGTGTCTGTGATATGGTGGACAGTTGATGTAAAAGTGATTATAGCCACGCCTGCCTCCCCTCTGTACTCGTCCTGGAAACAAGAAACATCTGGAGAACAAGGGTAGTTTGCCGGTATATAAAACCAAGGTAATCAAAAAAGATACTTGTTTCCATCTATTGGAGTGCAACTACTAAAATTGTTTTCGTCTTTTTGCGTAAAGTCAATGCTTTTTAGAAAAGAAGCGTATTGTATACTAAAAATTCATGACTATGAAAAATTTATAATTCCATTAATTGTAGATGCTTCAGAATTCTTGATAAGGCGTCGTATTTGATTGTACGAAAGTTGAATCTGCGAAAGTTTCTTTCTTTATTCTTTAAACTTATGACAGTGCGAAATGGTATATGCTGTTCAACAAAAAGAAATGTACAAAGTAAACATTCGACTGTTCATTGTCACGCCGACTTAAATATGGAGCAGGAATTTCGTGTGTGCGTATGGCGGTTGCATCTGTACAAAATCAGTTTCGATCGTAAATTTCGGTCCACTTGAAAGAAGCAGACAGTGCAGTAAAAGCCACTGGTAGCAAGAATAAACATTTGGTTTCCGCGCGATTATCTTCGCCTTGCCAGCCAAACGCAGCCTACGGAAATAACGATTGTTTAATCATCGATAATTATGCTTAGACCATGCTAGTTCAGTCGAACTCTGTTTTCTTTTTGTATTGTCGACGTCATCTTTGTCTTCGGATTACGAACCCTATTTTCTTTTCTCTACTGTCAACATAGGCAAAGGTCGATTCCCGTCAACGAACTGTTGGAGATCGTCTGTTACAATATTACTGTAAAAACTAAGAATTATTCGCTGAACATTATTACAGCATTCAACAATCTTGGAAGAAGTGTGTATCGTGACAGTATGAAATACAAAAAGATAGCAAGTTTCGTAATTTTCTGGGATCAGAACATTCGATAGTCTTCACCACGTGATTGTGTACCGAGGGTGGTGTACTAATGGCATTAACTCAGCTGATTTTCGTGGGTTTCCGTCTGACCAACAGGCGCGCATACCACTGACTGTAATCAATGCTTTAATGGCAACAGAAATCTGTCAGAACGTTTCCTTCAAAACATACGTAGAGACAAGAGAACCCTCTTTCGAAATATTTTGTGTTAGTCCATACACGAAGTATTTGTAGTTCGGTGTATTGATCTGTCAGATTTTATACATGTAACATCCAACTTCGTAGAAAGAACCTGATGAGATAACACAATGATTATTTTTTTAGAGCGTGACTTTAATAAACCAGAATATTTTCTTTGTTTAGAGTTATGTTTTATTTTATACTGTCGAATACATTTTTCACTAAATCAGCCTGAATTTTCCAAAATGTAAATTAATACAATTTAAAGATCAGATCAAAGACCATTGCAAACGCACTAAATCTGATTTTGGAAAACTCCAAAAGGCTCCAAAACCAATAAAAGCGTTACTAAGCACGGGCGTAAGGGTGGGGTTGGATTATGCGCAACGAAGTAGTAGCCCTCTTTCCCTCCTCAGGTTGAGGGAGGGTCATCGACAGAGAATGTAGATCTCTACGGCAAACTGTAGACCAGTCGGAGAGTATTGATCACACGCTGCTTGCGACGGTCTTATCTTTAAAGCTGTCAGTTCACAAAATCTGAGCAAAAAGTACAAATTTTCCAGAATTTCAAATAGTATCGATTATTAGATTACATCATGCATTTATTGGAATATTCGTAACACAAAAATCAAAACAAACCGCAGGAAAAATGTTTAGCAACGGTTTTAACATTTTTTTGTATTTTTTTTTAAAAAATAGTGAATATTCATTTTCTTTAACTCTTGAAGAATGAAGAGTTTTTGATATTTCTCCAATAATTTCTGATCAAATCTACAATTTTACGAAGCAACAATTCTGATGTTTCACATAGAGCTAATTGACAATAAGAAATCGATTGTAGTCAGATCAAAAGTTTTCCCGTTTCTCGTTAAGTCGTTCTTTGGAAATTGCTGTTCGCATCTCACTTTACGTTCTACTAATTGGTAAGAGGAGGTATGAAATTACCAGCCCACTGAAAACATGAAACTTTGAATGCTCACCTGGAAAAGCTTTAAGTAATCGGATACAGGCATTCATAAACGAACAGTATTTTCTGACCGCGTCACGCATGCTCATGTCTTCAGAACTTCGTGAGTCAGATTGTGGAAATGTTGGCAAATGCGTCAGCCTCTGTTCGTGCTGATTGTAACTTGGTAATTAGATCAGAATAAATCTATTCATAAATTTCTCGAAAATATATGGATTTATGAAGTTCATAACTCTATTGAATCATGACAACAATACACACATTGGAATATTCAAGTTATTGGATTACATCTAATAGAGATCTTACATATCTTAATTTATAGATATTTGACTTTCAATCATATGGATATAACGTAAATGAATTCCTTAGATTTTATACGTGACAAAAATTTAGAAAGTCAATGTAAAAAGAGAAGGTTCGTGCTTGATGCAAGCGAATTATTATAATTCGAGAACTTACTGTCATGTAATGTTTATACTGATGCATGTCAACATTTCTTCCCGCGTTCGCATAGTCACTGACACCACGTGCATTAGTGAGCAGCGAGCCGCATTAAACCGCATACTCCTTCTTTCACACGCTCGCTTTGATCAACGGAGCAATAGCACTTATTAGCCTCGAATGTAAATGAAAATTACCGCGTCAAATTATTATGAAAAGATTACGTCTCTTACACGTAAAGGTATTTGTAGGTAGCAGGTGGAACTAATTCGAAAGCAATGTGACTATCTCTGTCGCTTTTTTCAACGCAACTGGTAAGTCTATGGTAATTTCAGTGTCATTAACCGATTATGCAAATCAAACTACTATATACGAGATATCGTCTATGTACTCGTTTAGTCTAGTGTTAGTGTAGATATTGACTTCTAAGGAATTGAATTTTCTCTAATTTTTGGTTTCTTATTCTGCTTCCTATCTACAATATTGTGAATGAGTGATTTATGTCCGATCATAATTTTTTGATTTGTAATATTTTCGCGAATAATGAAGTGTTAAAATTTGGAATATATTCTCACATTAATAACAAACGCAAAATCTTGAAAATTCTAAAATAGCTAATGGTCATTCATATCCGTGGCGATGTTTACCCTTCGGATCGAATATTTTTCCCAATATAAACACAACACTTGAGTGCAAAGAAATAGAGGTAAACTGCCACATTTAGAGATGTAGGGATTTTTTACAGCTGAAAGTAATTCGGCACGTACGAGTCATTCATCTTTTCTGTCGTAGTTTGATAATAGGCCACTGCCTTTTAAACCATGCATTTTACAAGTCTCATGTAAAAATATCAAATTTATGGTTTTATGGTCTAGAGTGGTTACTTGGGAAAGTTCTTCATCGCAGCTGTTCGAGTGCTTTCGCAGGTTTCAGATGTAAACACTTTTAGACTCCATGGAGAGAGCTTCTCACTTGACACAAACCAGTTCCCCAATAAATATTCAAACAACTGGATATCTTCATTATTTCACACTGCACTCACAAAACTTCAATACATACTATACATTTAATTATACAATACAAATATGTCATTTGTATTTTATAAAATTAAATAAGAAACACAAACAGAGAACTATGATGAAATAGAGTAGATGAATGACACGGAAGCAAGATGAATCACATGCGTTCTTCGAGGGACAAGATACTGGTAGTCACTTTTCAAACAGCAAGAACACGGCAGATTACTTCAGCTTAGTTCGTTCGTCAATTGACGTTGTCCTAACACGTGTCTTTAGATCGGCAATACAATCGGTTTCTGAGCCTCACTATTGCCACCACACACTACAGTGTAGAAGTGTTTTGTATACTAAACAGTTTCAGCTTACCATTCAAATTTTTACATGGGAAAGTATACCATATTCGATATTTATGCGTAAAGAGTAATCTTTTAACAAATTCGGCATTTTTAAAAAAAACAAATAAAATCATTTTATATTTGACCTTTAGATTGGATAATATAATGTTAATAATCGAGATCCATCTTTAGACTCCCATTTGTGAAAAATGTTAGTAGATTCAATTCAACACTCTCTTGTTTGACAGATAATACCGCATTATCTCGGACCAGCTAGTTATTATTAATTCGATTCGCAGACCTTGAAACACTCCTCAAGGTACCCAGTAATACGCCATAAATCTCATTAGCGACTAATTTTCACACGTACCTTCATTGTAAGCATACCACGTATGCTGTTCAATTTGCACTTTACTTCATTGTCACAAATTGCTACCATCCTCTGAAATTTTAATCTTATCTTTAGCACTGAAAAGATTTTAATGTTTTTATAGACTACGTGAACGTAAACAAGGTGAATGTTAATAATTCTTAGAGCTTCTGTTAAATATACATGTATATATTGTGAATGGTTGGGAAATTTCTCTAATCCCTGACGGAATTCAGAAATAAAGACACCAAGTTTATAAGGCTTTTTAATTATACGAGTTATTCATCTTGAACATTCCGCATGGGATCATTACTGGAAAATTTACACCTTTACGACCGGCAATGCTTAAAATCAATCTAGAGAGCCAGACCAGGTACATACACAGTTCTGAGAATAATCCGAGGAGGTTCAGGTATCGAAATTTAAATTAGGAGAGTTGTAAATAGACTTTATTCATATTGAGGGTTCATCACTTATTCCCAAGTTTATAACAGGGCAATTTTGTTCTTTACTTCAAAACTGTTAAAGAAACCAGGTAATAGAACTCATGGAATATTTTGGTACAATAGTGTATACAGTATTTTATTTAAGATTCAATCTTTTGTTTTTTAAGTGAATGAGCAGCAGAAGACTTCCGGAGTTCTAAATTTCACGAAACCTTATTGCATTTGCAGTGACGTGAGGTAAATTTTTATGACAAAGATATTCGCGTATGCAACTGATGCTGCTATTTATCTGGTGTCCCGCTTTTACTTATGAAAGAACGTGAGCGGTGTAACAAAGATCGCGCCGATATTTGACGAAAAAGTATTGTGCGTGCGGAACAGTAATTATGGTTTCAAGGCCCAAAGCGAACGACTCTCTTTCGATTCGCTCTTTTTTCCTCGACCCTTTTCTTCATTTTGAATCACATTCTTTGCCTCTCGCCGTTTATTGTCGCTATACCTATTGTGCTTTTACTATCGGAACTACTAGAGCGTGAAGATCAGTCAGCGACGAGAGATCCAATATACTATATATCCACAGACGAGTGAAGTTGCCTATCGATTTCTTCAATTAATCTTTTTACCAATAAAGTATAAGAAACTCTCGAAATAATCGCTTATCTAAATAAACTGAAATAGCACTGATCTTGATTGAATTGTTGCATAAACAAAGAAACTATCGAACAACCGAATAAGCGAGTTTAAAGTGTTTTCAGAAATAACAATAATAAATAATAGACAAGGTGAATTGTGAATAATAAAGAATGATAATAATAATATTAATGCAACATAAATTGGATAATTCAGAAGTCAATAGAAACAATTTCAATTTATAACGATATACTTATTGCAGACCTTGAACCTATCAATAATTATTGTCGTCATTAGAATCCCAGAGGAATTATCCAATCCTTCAACAGAATCGACAAACGACAAACGTACTGTTCTCGCAGATTTAATATAACGATGAGGGTAGGCAGCTAAACCCTGAGTACAACAGTCGCAGTGAATCTTTCATGCGGGCAAAAGAAGCTAGGAGGAAACCCTTGAAATATCCATCGTTCGATTCATTAAATTACTCATCGCAATTCGCTGCTGCGGATGAAAGTGTACGCTCAGAACGTTTCTTTCCTTTGAAACAGACGTCGAGCACAGCTGTTACTACACTGTTACATATATACATGTACGTACATGTATCTTTGAGCGAGTATACATCTTGCACTAGAAAATTAGTATCGAGAGAGAAAGAGAGGAGAGGGAGAATTTAACATTGAAGATAATTCAACGTGTACACGGAGCGCGTGATCGACGATTGTGAGAAACTATTTCGCACTGTTACTGTCGCGCGATTGTATGAGCTACTTTTGAATACATATTCATGCCTTGGGCTAGTTCACGGTACCGTAAATATAGAACTTAGCTAATAATAACGATCGATGAATATTCAAAACATAGACAAGCCGCTATTAAACTGACTATTGTTGTTAACGAGTAATTCGGTTGAGTTGAATATTGACTATATAATCCTCTACACGAGTAACATAACTTGTGCAAAGGTCACAAGGAACTCCAGGATTACCTGTTTCAAGTAATTCAGGATTCTTTGTCAGAAACGAAGAGGCTAGTATATGCAGATATATGCGCATTTCTAAAGGCTACAGAAGACATAATCGTTATGCTGCTATGTAAAATTACATAAGTAGCATGCAAATAGATGACTACAATTACGGGATAGCCAGTGTATTCGAGCTACTTGCTAATCGCAATAGTCTTCGGTTTTTGCGGATCCACATTGGGAAGTTATCTATATGTGCCACGGCTGTAATTAGATGTTTCAGTTTCATGAGTTTAAGTGTTAGCGCGTTAGCTTTGCGCAACGTAGACAGTAAAATGGAACGACTTATGTTTCACATTGTTTATAGCTGTTGAGTCAAGCTTGCTTTAATTTGTTCAACATTTTCGGTACACTAATAATTTAGTAGCACTATATTTCGAAACAAATGCCATAAATATAAATAAAATTACAGTTTGTGAAATTGAACTATCAATTGGACACACGGAATATATTGTATATTTGAATTATGATATCACAAAATTTAGAAATGATGGCGTGCTGCTACGAATTCATTGACTGGTATGCTTGTATCGACTGGAAACCGAAAGTAAAGAAGAATGAGAGAAAAACCATAAATCTTAGCGGGCCGTAAATTTTACGTGAAATACCTCGTGACTTTTTCTTCGGGATTAATGGACACCGACCGGACAAGGCAGATACGGAAGAGTAAACAGATGATACAAGACAAATCAGACCCGGAAAAAAGTAGATAAGAAACAGATTTCAACCGTTAAATGTCTCTATTTAGTTAACTTAAGCAATTACGTGAAAAAGTTTGCCATTTTTGTGGCAACGATAAGATTGACATTGACTTGATCTATCTCAATATAGGGTCCCTTCACAAGGCAGTTATCGATATTTATTAAAATATAGATATAAAGGAAACAATGAAATTCAATTTTTAATTTAGTTACCTCGTAACCCCATAAAAATATTGTTTCACTGTCAAGCTAAAAATGTGATCTCACCACACGTTACCATAACTGTCGTTAATTTTAAGTAGGTGGAAGATAATTAGTCAATTACTCCTACATAAAATCTTTTCTTTGAAATTAGAAGCTGGTGATCCGATTTCGTGTTTTGTATCCTATCCCATTAGTCTCTAATTCCAAATCGTTCAGTGGGTGACAATCCATAAAGTTATTGCGAATTTTTACTTTAAGTATTCAATCCTGAAAATAATAGTTACACGCATACGAAACTCTACATTCGTCGTATGGATCGTGATGCAATGCATATTTCTTTACCCGTACAAATTCACACGGTAGTTTTTGCTACTGTGCACGATTAGTTCGACAAGCGTTGGCACAATGTACATATTATTATATGCGCTTGTTTTAAGGTCGAATCCACTCTACACACCTATGTAAACCTATAAAAAAAGAATTGTAGAAAAAGCAAAGCCTTTCAGTTTACAGTGTTTATTTCTAAAAAGTTTTGTGTATCTAACAGGTGCAATTAACATGCATATCGTCTTATAGTCAACAAATCAATCAAACTATCATATTTATAACTTAAGAATCGCAATACAAATGGGATTTCAACATCGTATGAAACAACATGTTCGCAACTCCATAAGTTACTGGGAAATTGAATTCCAGGTGGCAGTCTTAATATTGGTATCGATCAATTAATATCAATGAACCGATAGTCAAGCAGATTGTATCGATGCACTGAAAGATTACGCATAATTGCAATATTCACATACAATAGGCGCGAGGATGAATCATGCTTTGAGGAATTACGTCTGACGCTAATCGTAGTCAAGTATTCGCTGCTGGACACTGAAACTAGGGCAAATCAAAGAGATCATTAAATTGTGATAAATTCAATTCCAGTCAACAATATTGGTTACTAGACTATTTTTTTACACTTTGCAACTAAATAATGAATGTTGAGAGGTGAAGGAAATAGAAGAAGGAAGGAAGTGTGTGTTACCGCCTGTTGCAGAAATGCGGGCGCGCCCCGAACAGAGGAATTAATTTCAATTGCATTAAAAGGCTACGCGAGTAGTCGTTTAACTTAATTATCCGTGCAGTAGTACTGTCGATTTGGATTAGTGTCAATATTGTTGTTGCACTAGACAGACTTTTATTAGGATTTTTTACAAAATCGCGTGCCTCAATGTTTACTGACATAAGTTTTACAGAGTCTGATTATATTTGTTTGTACTAACGAAGTATTCCTCATAAATCAATTTCATCTTAACTGCAAAAAAGTTAACTTTTAAATCGACTATTTTACGGATTGTAAACTTTGGATTAAAGAAACCGAGATGCAGAGATTGTTATTAATAAACATACGATTCATGATGACTGGACGAAATGATTCTCATGCGTTACTCACAAGCCGAAAAGAATTTTTCCTAAAATTATTTCAGGCCAGTAACGATCCGGATTCTGTGTGGTCCACTGTGAATCTAATTTTAGTGAACACGTGTTAGGGAATATATTCTTAATGTTAATTTGTTTTGTTTGATCAAATTTTACAAATTTGCCACATCAGTCCAAATATGTATATTGAAAGGAATTTTCAATTACAGAAGTATAAATAAAATTATTCTAAACGTAATAATGATTTATTCGATACTATTCTAGACCTCGAATCTTTTTTTACTTGGAAGCTCTTAATACTAATATGTATAATATTCGTCTGAACCAAAGACGTATTACCTTGAGTAAAGTTTCAAGCTAACTGATTCACGCCCGCCTTCCTGAATCGGTTATCTACAGAAGTCCTAGTCAATTGGAGTCGATTAACGCTTGGTAATACATACAGTTCTTTTTGAACGAAAAGATCCTATGCGTATGCGAATTAACACTTCTCACCAATTGTATAATAAATTGCGTTCTCGTTCTTCTTGTGCACGACCACACCTAATACCTTTGAAATTGCGAATTACTGAATATTAAAAGACGCAATATTTGCTAAGTTCAGAGTCTTTGTAGATACTACCAAAAATAACTCTTCAGTGACTTAATCTTACGACTAATAGTTCACGTCCAATTAATAAGGAAGTAAAAATTGAAAACTATTTAAAACTTATCTTAGAAATTATTCGAAGGAGAAAATTAATTTTCATTAGAACAGTATTTTATACTTGATAACGTGTTGAGGCATCCGGAAGGATATACAATACTGTAGAGACAGCACAACAGGACATAACGATAGTGTCTCTAATCAGTTGTGGACAGTATCTCAAATATTACTCACTATGTCACATCGTATCTCGAACGCTTCTCATTACCTTTTAATTTCATCGAAATACATTGAAGATCGCTAGCAATAATTTCTGTAATAGTATCAGTGTATCTAAGTACAATAAAGCTGACATGCATATTGTACGAACATTCCGAAATACCTTCCCACGGATCTATTGATCTATTGATACACTTTTGATATTACTTTTCATATTTACAACTAATGTTTATTTGCTCGACGGTTTATTGAATCTTCTACAGAGATTTTTTGAATTAGTAGTAACTATATTTTGTTAATCGTACATAAAATTTTTAACAAACCATATTTTTTTTAATTTCGAAATTTTCTTAAAGTTAAGAACATTTAATAATTATCAGTACTAGTACCGAGTACTTTTTTTCAGGATACAATGATTTTTTCTACAATTTTTAGACACGTATTGCCTAATGTTCACTGCTTTTGCAGACTCCACTATATCGTGACTATTCGGAGCTTGCACAGATGTTCACTTAGAATAATGACACTTTGTCTTTCTTCAACGGATATTCCACAATATTCAATATTGACTCCTAAACAAAGAAGTTACCGTACTCATTGCAGACACGCTGCACGATCCTTTTCTCGATCAGTATGATCGTAGCGTCCTCGATCTTCAATTGCGACAGAGTGCATTAACAATAACGTTACAGTGTCGTTTATGTCAATAGCTAGATCAAACGAGACATCACTTAAACAAAAAAAGCAATTATTCAAAAATGATACTACACTATTTTTAATACCATATGATCTTTATAGTTGCATAGTGCATACTACGAGAACAAAAAAAATCGGTCTTTTGAATAATTATTATAATTTGCAAAGTCACCGTATAAAAATCAATATTTATATACTATGCTATGAAATTCCTTAAATCATGCATTTATCTCAATTGCATTCTAAATTAATGGTTTAAAAATTCGACCAATTTAGATTTTCCAATAATTCGGGTTCCAGTCATTCGGTTTTTCAAACAAACTAATTTTTAGAGTATAAGATTTTTTGATTACAAAGTTGAAAGATTTAAAAGAAATAAAGAAAGAAAGGATCATTTGACAGGGGTGGTTAAGTGGTTTGTAGTATTGATAACACTGTTCTTAGAAAGATTCAATATTCTTTAAATGTCTGAACGAGTTCTTGGCGACTGTTTACAAATAAGTCTGCGCACTCGATAATGTACGAGGGTATTCGTTCAGAGTTTCACACTGCCGGGATACCTTTACCACTGACTCATGATCGTGGAGGCGCGCGAGTCGTTCAATCTGTCAGTCGAGCGCGTTCTCCCGCCTGGAAAGGGTTGTTATTGGGTTTGCTCTCGTCGGGTTTACTAACTGCAAGCGTGTATTACATTGAAAGATTTGAATCTATCATTCAAATATGTAACCACAGATTTAATTCAGTGTTAATTAGTTAGTTAATTCAATTAAAATAAGACCCGCGGTTCAGTTGAGAATTATAAATTATTGTTGTTATTTGATTTAGAAGGGTAGTTCGATGAAACTATATTGTTAATTCAAGTTCATATAATTCCATTCTTAATCTTATCCAGTAAAATTATAATACAAATTTATGTGTGTGTGATAATCCGAGTGAGCGACCTACGAACCTGTTTTTGAATTTTCAATATTCAGTATATTAAATTTGCAAAATGACGATCTCATTTAATGATGGTAAGTGTGATTGACAATACTGACAATATTCTGCGATGTCTCAATAGCGTTTCACTGCCGTGTTTAATTGTTACGCAGATTGAAGTATGCAAATTAAGTTCAATATACGTTGATGGAAGCTGTTTTGTAAAGCATGTTCCATTGAATTTTGCGCATCATTTTTGTTTGTACATACAGTACTTATAAAGCAACATATGATTAGGTTTACTGTGAACAGCTGAAGAACTAACGCGCATTTAGTATGAGACGTATGGGAGAGATAATCAAATTGGCAGTATAGATCAGTATATAATTAAGCAAAATTGATATAGAGTCTTGGCAAAATCAATAAGTAATCAGAATAAGGTGCTATCTGTGATAAACATTGCCAAACCCATGTATGATTTAGATACTGTAGTTTCTGCGCTGTTTGCACAGCAGTCAATGCAAGTGCCATCAAGATGTTCGATAAACCCTGTAAAACCTGTACCGCACTCCTCTCAACTGCTTGCGAAATACTAAAATAACGAGAAATGATGATTCACGTGCAATTCTCCTAATCGATACAGAAATCAGGATAGAAAAAATATATTTAAAAAAAAAAAAATTGCATAGATTCATCATTACAGCTACTGTTCGGTTCAACTTGTCCACTGCTATAAACGGACGCATACATAAAATTTTAGTTTTAAGACCGTCATAAAGGTATGACTGCAGGAGGAGGATAAAGCGAAAGTCGTATGATAACGAAATTGCGTGTTCTGACTTAAAAATGTATAAATCATTATCGCATACGTCGGAACCCTGATCTACCTTTAATTTTAAGATCAAATAACGTTCATGTTTCGTAATAATTGTTGAGTACGATTTTTATACTGAATAACATAATAATGTATTTAATAAACATAATATATTAAAGTAGATTCCTGTTTTAGGACCTTGAAATACAAAATGCGAAATTTTAAAGATTTCGATCAAAAGTTCAGATAAAGAATGCAATATGTTATAAGACTGTTTTGTATATTATTACAGGTGATACCGCAGAATGTACGTGGTACGATCGTGGAAAGTCGCGGCGAAAAATTCGGGATGGTTTGTACAGTAAGATCTGCTCGAGATCTGTGATCTTCCCACTCATCGCACGTTACCCTTCAAAGGAGATCGAGGCCCTTCAACCTGCATCCGAAGATATGTCACGAGTCCCACTAATCCGGACCGAAAGGGGTCCCGCACAATCTGAATCCAGCAACATGGTGATGCTCGAGGTACAGTTACAAGAATAGTACGAAATTTTATGTACCAACAGAATATCTTCATCGTAAAAAAATATCTTTTTTTGTAATACGACCAATACGCGCAATAACGTTACATTTAGCAACAATTATTTTAATTGATTTAAATACCTCTAATTTAAAAGTAAAACTTAACGAGTTACAATATACTTTAAAATAGTATATGCGAACAATATGTTAAATTTGTTACTACTACAAACTAGTGAGTTTTTTTTACAGAGTTTGAATTTTGGGATAAACTAGATATTCGTTGTTTCAAATGTATGCTTTGCGCAAGAAACTTATCCACCTGGAAATATTTTGCTTGGGATAAATATAGGTCGGTGTACCTGGTGACACATGGAGGTACTGCGTAGAACGAGAACGTCTCGCTGAGAAGTCTGAGTGGTTCCGCGCAATGCTCATCGGTCCATTCGCACCTGCACCCAGCGACCCTCCACCTCTGTTACAACTGCAGCATGTTGAAAAACGTGCTTTCGATCATCTTCTCAAGTGAGTTGCATAAGTTGTAGTTATATGTATTATTTAGTTTATACTTTTATTTCAGGAAAAGCTCAGCAATTGATAAATTTCTCAATTAAGTCATCGTGCAAACTGACTTATACAATTATTTAAACATTAATTCTTTGATTTACGCGTTTTTTTATTTTATGCAGATAATTTATATAATTATGTAGTCTTAAAAGTGGAAAGTACACCTTGCTGCAACTTTTTATAATCGGGAATTTATTATAGCTTTAATTATCCTAAACGGGGAGAATAGATGTAGTTATGATGTGAATATTCAAGCTCCATGTTCAAAGTTCAAACTGAATCGATTCCGGAAAAATATACAACGTAATAGACTTGTTTATCGATGCGGATCGCATATTCCTTTCTGTAAATGGATCAAACACAAAAGATATACGTACTAGTCGGCTTCAGATTAGTGATCAAAAGAAAAGACTATTCAACTAAACCAGCTCGTAAAATCGCTCTAACCGGCTAGGGTTCCCATTGTTAAACCAAGGTCAACTGAGGGGTAGGTCAATTATAAATTCTGTGATGTAGGTCAAGAGTACGGTTCCTTTCAAAAGTTTCAATTAAATGGTTACCTCCATAAGAACAGAAGTCAAAATCCGTAAAACAGGTTTGGAATAAGGTGGATTTTAGTAACAAAACCATATAATATAAGCAATGATTCGCATATACAACTATTGTATAATGTAAAAAAGCCTCGTGAGTTTATTTTTCACGCAATGTCACGGAAATTTATCAGTAGTAAAAAAAAAAACTGCCGGACGATTATTTCTATCTGTCGCTCTGAAGCAGCGTTATTTCCTGCGCAGATATCTTCAGAACAAGCCAATATGTTTTCAATCGGTGTCAACGGCTAGGGCAACCCTCGACGCAGCGCATCAGTATCTTTGTCCTGAATTGGCCCATTTAGCCGTGGACTACCTGAGAAGCAATTTAAACCCTGGGACTGTACTCGATATCTACCAAAGCCTCGGCCTCTACGCGAATTACCTGGCTCCTGGTATTTCCAGGCAAACAAATTCACCGACCGCACCCCCTGCGCCTGACGACGACGCTGGAAACATTGGTATGATTTACTTATAATTATTATCGTTTTATTGCTCCCCAATTTAACCATTGTATTATACTGTCTTAAAACCAGTAATTTCCTTTTCACCCTTGGGATCCTAAGTATTCAATTAAATTTCACTGGAATAAGGAACATTCTGTGAAACGTCTAATCGAATTCTTGTGATCCGTTAGCGGCAGCGTGTACCGGTC
The DNA here is from genome assembly GCA_963989405.1 of Trypoxylon attenuatum. Classification (NCBI taxonomy): domain Eukaryota; kingdom Metazoa; phylum Arthropoda; class Insecta; order Hymenoptera; family Crabronidae; genus Trypoxylon; species Trypoxylon attenuatum. The sequence goes on along the minus strand of OZ022489.1, from coordinate 11,585,865 downwards.
TTCTGCAGGCGTGTCTGGTGGTGATCGATTCGGCTCCAGTTGAGATCTTTTGTCAAGAACGCTTCGAAGAATTGTCCGCGGAGGAAGTCGCGGAATTGGCACGACGCGATACATTGAGGCTGAGCAAAGAGTCTATTCTATTCTCTGCACTGGACAGGTGGGCAGGTGCTGAGTGCAGGCGACAAGGCTTGGAACCGACAGGCTGGAACAGAAGATCTGTCCTTTCCGACGAAGTTTGGTTTAGCGTACGATACCTGCTTATGGGTGACCGAGAGTTTATCGAAGGGCCTATGGCCAGTGGGATCTTGTCGAGCGAAGAATCTGCTTGTATCGTGTCAAGAATTCTTGGCCATCAACTTACTATTGAAGAGGTGAGAATCTTCAGGGTTTATTGCTCATACTATCGATAACTACATACATAGTTTGACACGATAGCATTCAAACGTTTAAACACCATATTCGAGGAACAGGTATCACTGCAAGGACACTTTCCAATCTTTTGAAAATAATTGACTGGACTTGTACTTGCAAAATATTTGGTAACCTTGCTCGTTACGAAAAAAGATTATATATATCGATAGTACAAAATATGTCCATGATTATTATCAGCCATTGCTCTTTTATCTCGCAAGAGTTTTTATCGGGTCCACGTTTCGTCCAAGTTCGGTGACGCACAGTTCGCTTATCAGGTGATCCATTTTAGTCTTCAGCGATGCTCCACCGGGAATACTTGCGTTGAATAAATTGCTGGTTAAAATTTATTGTCTCAGAGAGTTAACTGACAGTGATTCAATGATGTAAAATTATGTTCGAGATATTCTAGTTTCTTTGAATAGAATACCTTTGAAAATCTCTCGTTTTTCGCAAATATATGGTAAACTACTTCAATGAACAGTGAATAATGAGTGAAAAGTTTACTGAAGTTTGTAGAGGTTTTCGACGAAGAATTTCCAAGTTTCGTTTTAAAAGTATAAGCAACTGCATAATGCGCCCTATAAGTCGTGAACGAATGGTACAGTGTTGAAATTTACCTTGTTACTTAAATAATAATTCTTTTTTTTTTATCTACGTACAATTAATATTGAATATAATGATCAGGTTGCTTAGAAAGAAAAAATTAATCTAATATATTGAATCCTTGTGAATTTTAGATGCGAAACACCACTTTAAATCCGCTATCCAGATTATCGACAATCCCACGGAGTGGAATGGCAATGTTCGACGATCCCGATTGTAGAATGTCGAAACCGGGAAAAAGGGAACGGGAAGACAATCGAAAGAATAGAAGAAAAGAGTGTGCGAGCCAAGGACATAGAGCATGCACTAAACTTGGCAGTTGTCTTGTGCAAGTACTTGCCTGTCTCTTCGATTAAACAATTTTGTTAATCGAAACGTTACCGGATAGTGTACAGATTCTCGAGTTGTGCCCCACCGCAAAACTATTTCTTTATTATCTAATATAGACTTACAAGTTAATATGACGCGTCGAACATACAGAAGTTGATAGACTTTTAATTTTTTTTACAAGTTTAATACCTTCGATGAAAGTTCGTACCAGTAATGAATTTTACAAATTGAACCAGAAAAGATGACTCTTTTTTACTTAGGGGAGTTATGATTTTTTAGGAGATTAATCTGACAAAATACAAAACAGCATATTTTAAACGATGCACGAAGAGGCTAATACTATTAGCTGCACACTTTATAGTGCTTTTTAGGTGTACTTTTAATGCGTTTTGCAGAGTGTTCCTTTCTAGTATAGTCTATATTTTATTGAAATGCAGGTTGTTTAATGTGGTAACTATTTTTTTTTCGTATAAGAGAGTAATTTATTGTTTCTGATATATATTAGCCCGAATGGAGTGCTTTTTATAGGGATCGGTATGTCCCGTGAAAAATCGTGAATTTTAGAGAAGAATATGATGGACTCGATAATAATAATCTATATTATTAATGTCTCGAGTGCCTCGGAGTCCAATTTTACGACTGTTTCGTATAGTAGTCAGCATAAGATACTATTGTACGAGCGAAAATTGATCGAACTGATAATGTAAACACGACGAGTCAACAGACAGCATAATAAAACCAAAGATTTCCAAATAATCTGTATGAATAGAGACGGTACAGTTTCGTATATATTATTAACTTATATCACTAACTGTTCTTATTAGGCGTTTTAAGAAATCAGAGGTTTTTAAATACGGTTTAAAAGCAAAAACTGATAATACATAAAACAAAATTGTTGAATCAGCAAGTACATGCTGAACAGGGTTCTCATCATTCATGAGATTCCCGTCAAAATCATTCTCTTTTCAAAAATAGTATAAATCTTTATTTATTTTTATACTTTTTGACAAATATCCTTTACCATTAGCATGAAAAATAATCGTCTTTTCAATGAAAGATTTCAAATTATATACCGACATAAAGACATTCGGCTAGTTACAGAAACTAAAAAATATCGTTTGTTATTGCGATTTATACCTCTGTAACTAACAATATCATAATCATTTTATTATACTCTTATTACAGTTTTTAATCATGTTTGAATTTGCTATTTAAATCCCGAGATAGAGCTTACCTTACCAAAAAAGTACGATAAAGGATTTTTAATCGTTTTTTTGCATATTTAACTTTTGAATGTATGTATATGCGTATAGCTGAATCGATGACGTACACTATCTTTATAAATCCTTACCAGTTTAATTAGCGGCGGTGTGTATCTTTGCGGTACATTTAACTGAGATTTACAACGAAGACATGATCATTCGAGATCATAAGAGATACATAATAGAAAACTTTGAGGAACCGCACTTTTTCGTGTTTGATCCTCATAAGTGATCCTCTTTGTTAACGTTATGTTGTAATGTGATGCTAAAGCCTAATCGGTATCCGTTTAATCAGTTCCAATGATACATGTATTTTCTTGGAATGATGTTGATATATTTTTGGTGTCGCGAAACTTAAATTTTTCCAAATGTTTTCGCTATTTCAGAACTATATTTTGCTTCACAGATATGCTGTAAACGTTACTACTATGTATGTTAGATGATTTCGCGTTGCTATTTGAGAAGTTAAATTTTATATGCTATGACGATGGTCGCACATATACTATGTTGCGTCCGAATGTTATCTTTATGCGTGTTAATGAGTTTAGCGTGTGTTATGCAATTTATACAAAGACGAACTCTCTTATTAAATGTAATGCTAATCCGATTGAAATTGTTGTTTCGCGAGAATATGCTAATATGCGTATAGTTTCACTTGGCTGTATTTACAAAAAGACTTTTTTGAACCGCGTTCCATGAACGCGTGTCGTGGAATAATTCAAGCTTAATTGTTCCTTTCGTAATATTGTGACGACCAAACTTGCAAATCAGTCCCGTATGTAATTCTTTCGAAAGAATAAAGATCAGCAAATGTAATCTATGAATAAACTATACGTTTACGTTCGATGTAATTATTACTATCACTTGTTTCAATTATATAAACCTTCGTATAACACTACTTTTATAAGAATACTATAAATTTGCAGTTTATCTTTTCAATTCTTTACGCAAGTCGTTACAATTAAAGAACTTACGAAAACTATAAGTTGTATATTCTTCTGAAACTTATATTAATTTGCTTCTATTAATTCGTCATCTTATTACAGTAAATTAAATAATACGTAATATTAAATCAAAATAATTACCTCCAGAGAATACAATAGAAATTGGTTTGAAGCAAGTGAGACATTTTGCACTGTGTCCGCGTACCGAGATTTCAAATTAAGGGACCAGCAAGGCATTCGACCATACTGGCCCATGCTTCCCTTCTAAATGAATAAGAAACACGTGCGTTGTACTGTCTTGTACCACGTTGTACTACAAAGACGCTATGACGTACAATCTGAATTTACGTTAATTGAGTGAATGAAAAGTAGGCTCTTAAGTAAATATCGGGTACATATGTGAGAAACTATTGTACCTAATAGGTATTTATCTCTAAAACGTCTTTTGTTGTTTTGCTTTTGTACCATTACGAACTTGTGTTATTTCCGATTACAGTGATATTTGTAATCCTCAGTTCTGGAACCTCGTATGTACGTTTTTTGTTTAAAAACTTTATTTTCGGCGTGAAATATCCTTCGGTAAGTTCCGCAATCTGTTATACTAGTATCTCTAACAATAACCAGGAAGTGTGGATAAGACAGTGCTTATGTAGATCTTCATTCTTTTAATAATTATGATAATTATTAATTAGCACATAGCTCTTAAGTATATTGTACGTGCAACCAAAGAACTTGGTTACGAAATTCTTAAATTTAGTTTGTCGTTATGCATTGACATTAACACCTTTGTCCGGTTGTACGAAGTAATTCAATTTTGATTGATCAGAGCGAAAAAGCTCTATTATTGGTCGTAATACAGTGCTACATTTAAACAATAATTTTATATTCTCATTGATAGGTTTGTGTTTCATCAATTAATAGTATATTTATGGTTTTTAACGATGAAATTTCAGTCAAAATGGACAAGACGTTGCTTGGAGAGTTGATACCAGAAGAAGTTCATTGTTTAGCGCGCAGTTTACCTGAATTTAAATCGTCTATGGATGAACTTATTGTCTACTTCAACAAATTGAGCCCCATGCAATGCGAACTACATGCTAGGGTATTTGAAAAATACAAAAATGAATGTGGTGAAATATCGAAATATTTACGTTACCTAGTAAAGCACAAAAATGAAGTAAATCTAAGGTGGTCAATGTTAAAAGATTGTAAGTTAGCTCTGATAAGTTTCAAACAACAGAAAAGAAGACAAAGGATTCTATGGAACTACATTAAAGATAATGACATAGAAACTATTGAGTCAGACGGAGAAACTGAGAGTTGAGTCTTAAATATGTGCAATCGGATGAATGATCAATGTACGAAAACCATTTTAGTTCCTATGATTCACTGTCATTTGCGCGAATAGGCAATGTTTATGTTTGTTTTTGTTTGGTTTTGTCTATTATTAGTTTTAACAGTTTTTGTTAAAACTTAAGATATAATTTATTTACAGTTCGAATACATCTTTGTTTATTTAGTTTATACAATTTTCATATAATTGTCAAATTTATTTTTTGTATACTTATTAATGACAAAGCTGTACTAATTCTGCTAATTTGTTAAACCTTTCGTGTTTCATGAAAGTTCAATTTAACCGCTCTTGCGTCTTGCATTAATCGATTTAATTCTCGAATGTCGAACAACTGTTTGCTACTGCTCTCGCGAAGCGAAAATGGCATCACTGAGCACCCCGTAATACCGATTATCGTACAACGTCAATCAGTCAACGATACTTTTCTGTTTGTTTACGTTTTCTATGTGAAATTTAATCAGCGCTTATTATTACTGACACGATAACTATAAATTATCTTTTCGATCTCTGCTTTCTCGACATTGGCTTGGCTGCATTAAAGTAATCATTTTTTACGACTAAGTTCTAGCTACGTACTTTTAACCTTAGAAAGTGTATGTTTGATAAAGGAGTACATATTACATTTGTGATAGAAATAAAACTAGCATGACAATATTTTGTAGAGGGTTAGTCGAGATGTATACATCAGGAGAATTCATCCTTCATCGCAGTGATACACCGTTTGCAAGCCGGCAGAAGGTGTTATTCGACGAATTGCTAATAGCTGAAAGAGGATGTAAAAGGAATAGAGCGATTCCTGTATCCGAAGAGGCTCATGTGGAAATAGAAGAGCCAAGAAGAAAAATGATAAAAATTGGAATAAATCCTGGAAATGAGTTTAGAAAGTTTCGCGGTAAAGAAAGTATTTTCAAACGACCTGTTCCACCAGCACCGCGTACAAGGATACAGAATATACCAGACCATCATAAGAACCCTCACAAGTGGACGAAGTATAGCCTGGAAGATGTCTCCAATGAAGACATGACAGATAAGAGCAATACGCAAGCTGCGTTGTCCTTTTTAAAAGAACTAAAAGCACGGAAACAGAAGCAGCAAAAAAGTGAAACTGAACAAGAGATGGATATAGATGAAACAGAATCAGTAGAGAAGAAAGGACCGTTTAAACAAAGAAATATTAAAGTTCGATCGCAAATTAGATTTCAAAAACCAGAAACTGATAATAACGTAGATGGTGAATCGTCGGTAATTATTGATTACAACGACGGGCCAGTATTCAGAAGTAGTAAGATTATTATGCCAGAGTACGTTGTTGGCCAAAAGCCAAAACGGAATGTCAAAAAAGACAAACCTAAGGAGAAAACTACGCATCGGAAGGAACTTAAACTTGATCATTTAGAGGAACCGGATGGCGAAGAAGAAGAATCAAGTTAGAATAAGTACACACCTATGTATTTTATATCTTAAGGTATATCTAAATTCAGGATTTCTGGCTCATTATGTTATGTATACTTTACAAAAAGTAAACGAACACAGTTATTATATTGTTAGGTCTGATTTTGTAAAGATTTAAACCTTTGTGAATACTGTTCAAAAAATTATATCGTAATACACCATGTCGCATTAAGTTGCATAAATATTTATAATATTTTATTGATCCTTGTACTCTGCCTTATTTAATATTACGACTTTTGAGAAATACTTTTGTTTATCCTGATCGTTGCTCCAAATCCTATTTAATCCATTTAACATCTTATAGACGATTACATTGCATCGTTTCACTCGCAATAAATTACTCACGCGTTTACAATATCTGGGACAAAAAACCTATATTGTCAAAAATATTTTTCAAATAAAACACCATTATTCGTATGTTAAAGTGTATGAAAAATGGAGAGTTATATCGGTGGTGGAATTATTCTGTCATTTGGGTTAAAAAATTTGAACCCCCGCGGGGTCGCGAGACATATCCGGATGTAGCGTAACAGCGAAAAACTCACGCCTCTGGCTACTTTACAGCTACTTCCTGTCGGCTTCAGAGGCTAGCATTCAAAAGCACTTTAGAACAAACTCAGAATTCTACCTGTTTTGTTCGACCGGTGCTTTATTGCACACTCACTCTGGACTCTTGAACTTTGGTAAGTACCGTGATGCAATTGGAACGCTGTATGCGTGGCAAAATCTATTCGGAAAAATCTTTCATACATGCTAGGAGGGGGGTAATGGCATAACCTGTACATAGATATAAGTATAGTTTTAATTCCAAAATGGCGTGTCATCGCGGATGAACGCGAAACGGGAAGCAAAATAATCGTACCGACGCTGCTCTAATTTCGTCGCTCGTCTCTCTATATAGGCTTTAAAATTTCCTGTACTTACCGTGAAACTAAGTAAAAGGGGTTATGAGACGACTACGTCCGCGTACGTCATTCTAGCTGATATAGTGTAGGACCTTCCTAGTCCGGGTGCAGTGTTTAATGATGCAGGAAATTATCTTAGCAGCCTTTTCAGTGGTGTCAAGCTTGTTGATAGTATTTGCTCTAGTGCTGTTAGGTGAGAATACGAAACAGATCATTTTTATATGTTAATGGAAAATATGACATTTTCCCTTATGTTTATCCATGGCATCAAAGTTGTCGCATAGACTAGTCGCGTAGGTGGTATTGGGCGGTATAGTGTTAAGATTTCAATACACGATTAACCTGTAGTACATATCACGTGTGTGGAGAGTCTCGACAGTCTGACCGACTATTCTTGGTCTCTGCAAAGTATTCCAATAGTTTTGTTACACTGATTATAGATCCGGACCCACCGCGGTTCTTAATTATGGTCAAGCTCACTCTAGTATGTTTATAGCTAGAAATTCGGTTTCGAATGAAGATTTGATGGAGATCCAAATTATTTGGAAATGAGATCATTTTTATGAAGCTTGAGGTTATATCATGTAGTATTGATAAAATGTGCTCGTGTGCAACAGTAGTATAAGAGTGACACTTTTATCTTAATTGTTTATTAATCGGTTTGCATTCTCTTTTACAGGTTGGTACTTGGTTTGGAAGTTCTTCCTTTCAAGATTCCGATTCGTGCGAGAGCTCCTGGGTGGAATGAGTGAGTCTTCGTCAGTGAGTGATTTAAAAAACGGCAGATCTCGTATTAAGAAAATTCGGCGGGACTGAATTACTCATATCGTTATTAAATATTTGGGGATTGCTACACGAGAGAGAGAGAGAGAGAGAGAAGGTACACTGGGAAATTGAAACTGTAAATCGACAAGGACTGATCTGCTTTGGAACCAGAAAATAACTAGTTTTATCGTTGAAAATGTCGATAAACATACGTTGTGCGAACACTGATGATCTACTAAATATTCAACACTGCAATCTACAATGCCTACCAGAAAATTACCAAATGAAATATTATCTTTATCATGCCCTGTCGTGGCCACAGTTGAGTTACGTGGCAGAGGACGAAAAAGGGAGGATAGTAGGTTATGTTCTCGCTAAGATGGAAGAGGATTGCGAAGATGATCCGCACGGACACATCACTAGCTTGGCAGTGAAGAGATCTCACCGAAGGCTCGGTATTGCACAGAAACTAATGAATCAAGCTTCAAGAGCTATGGTCGAATGCTTCGGAGCTAAGTACGTATCCTTGCACGTACGCAGGAGTAATAGAGCAGCTCTCAACTTGTACACAAGCAGTTTACAATTCGAAGTGTCGGAAGTTGAACCTAAGTACTATGCGGATGGAGAAGATGCCTATGCTATGAAGCGGGATCTTAGGAGTTTTCATACCGAGAAGAACAACATTTTGAGAGACAAGGACAAAAATAAGGATAAGGATATGGATAGGGATAGAATCACGGAGAAAGATACGGAAAAGGAGAAGAACAAAGATAAAGATAGAGAAAAGGAGAAAGACAAAGACAAGGATAAAGAGAAAGAAAAGGAGAAGGAAAAGGATAAAGAGAGAAACAAAGAGAACCATAAAGAAAAGGATAAGGACAAGGAGAAAGATAAATTAAATAAAAATGGCAATGAACACACGCACACTAGTAAGTGCTGTGATCGTTCATAGGAAGATTAAAATGTTCGTCTGTGAGTGGGTTGTAGTTAATTCCTTGCATCATTAATTGCATATTACTTGGAATCGAAATCTTTTCTACATGTTTCTCATCAAATAAGCTGTCCATGAGGAATACGCAGAATGAAGCATCGAAAGTCAAGCATGAGAAATTATGTTTGATCTGTATAATATTGTCGGCTCTTGCACAAGTACCAATGGTATAAGTGCTTATTTAAGCCTTACCTGAGACATAGGAAATGTTTTGTATGATACTGCAGGGATGAATACTTGTTAGTACTAATACAGAGAACAGAAGAGACATTTTAAGCAATTGTATGTACTTCAACGCAAAATTGTGTTGGAAATTTCTAATAAATATATTATTGAGTGTATCTATACTTTCCGTTGGATACTATTTTAAACACCCGTGAATTCTAATGTTTCGTAATGAAATTATTCAGGAGAATTTAACATTTTCCTCGGTATCCTTAATTATTCTTTATTGAGACCCCGAAAATATATATACAAGTAACGCTTCGCTACGAAATATAACCATTTATGCTTTATCCGTAATACCAATGTGCAACGTGTGACAAAATTCATAAAAAACATATTCGCAAGAAACGATTTATTATTCATCAGGCTGCACAATTGAATTAGCTAATCAGAAGCCTTGTTAAAAACTCGACCTTTTTCGGTATAAATTAGTATTTAAGAATCAAATTTACATTGCACAATTTCTAAACGGTTTTATCTCATTGTTGCGTCGATATATTGTTATCCTGTTATATTCATGTGTACATAATTCGTAATGGGGATAATTATATATAAATATATATCTATTTACAAGTAAAACGCTCATAACATAACGTAACTGATTCAGTTCGGGAGACCCACTAACGGGAACGTTGTAAAACATCCGCTAGAATTCTTAATTTTTTCAGTGAAATTATAATCAAAACCCACTACAGGCTATTCACTCGTTGAACAACACAAATGATTCCAAACACACGTATTTACTGTCCTCAGACTTTGAGAAACGTGTATCGCGATACTATAAGCATGTAGTATGTGTGTGTTTAATCACAAAATAAATGCTATTAATTCGCCATACTCGTATAATATGCTTAAGAAGACAATATTTATGTGCTCAAAGTCTTGCGGTCCACCGATATAAGATTCCATTGCATTTTAGCGCAGAAATATTCCGTCCAGGTACAAAGTACAAAGGGAAATTAAAAAAGAAAAAAAAACAGTACACAAAATGATTTAAGTCTACCGCGCTTAATCAATGGTGTTCCGCATATACCCATGAGCTTCCGACGTAAAAAAAGAAGAAGAATTTCTTAATATTTACGACAGTGTCTAAATATGATGATTCAACGAGAATGATAAGCACCTGTTACTCCGACTATGTATAAATTCTAGATACATATACAGTAACTCCGTATAACTGCCTGCGTGTATTATCTTACAAAACGCATTATCAATAAATTATAATACATATTTCTTAAACGAGCCTTTCGAGCACGCGCGAGCGCGAGCGATATGCCTGGTTAGAGAATCTCTAAAAAATAAATCATAACTATCGCATTAAATATTTGCAGACGAAATTATCGTCAATAATGCTCGTAGAGTTCAGTCAACTCTTAACTTATGATGCGAATGAACTTCATTGCCGAAATTGTTAGATTTTTAGCGTTTGACGGGTGGAAGGTAAATTGGGAGGTCAGGAGATCCTGAGTTTTGCTTACTATACGCGATCAAGGGAGGGAAGAATTGTAAAGAGAACTTATGTATATGTGAGGCCAAACCTTACGGATTATAGCTAATCACAAGTATAGATTTACAGTTCTCTTTATGAGGAACTGAGCGGTTGCTGCCATTAAAAATAATAAAACTAAACAATTCGAAAGGTATATCGATTTTTAAAGCTGCGGTAAATGATTATTTGTCGACTAACTTTCATAGTATGAAAGAGATGTTTTTTCTGTAATCATTCAATGTGATTTCTTATTTATGCTAAAACTTGAGACAAAATGTAACGGATAAGTTACATTCTCACCTCTCTTAAAACAAGAGTACAACACTTGCTCTTGTTTTTTTAATTTTCCCCCTTGAGCGTAGTTTAAGTCTTGCTGACTATAAACGTTTCAGTTGGTCTGTGCCCTTCATAGCGACCCTAAAGCTACGTTTTACACAAATCGCAACTAAATTCTCCGAAAGTTTTATAATCAGCAGGAATCTGATCATTAGTCATTACGTACCATAAATTCATTAAGTAAGTCGTATTGTTTTCAGAAAAGTTCGATTTTTGCTTCTGCTAAAGAAGCATTTTGCGCGTCTCTCTTTTATTTCTTTTTTGTCAGTTCTTAACCATTGTAAATTGCATAAAAATTTCGATGTGCGCTCTTGGCTAATTTAATCGCTGGGTGTTTGGAAGAGCCATAAAAATGTGCGACCGTTTGTAAAAGTGCCTTTGCACTAAAAGTATTGTATAAAAGTGTTTTAAAGGTTTCTATAAAAAGACGGATTTTTTTTTTTATAAGTTGGATGAATTCCATTCCATGCTCTACGTTTGGTATTATCATTATCATTATTATCGTTATTATTATTGTTGTTGTAAAGATTGCTGGTACGGCATTATGTTAGTGAAAAATTTTCCCGCGTTAATAGTAACTGGTTCCGTAATTGATGTAATAATGCATAATTTCCTGACAACACGTAGATGATAATACGCTTTAAATGGTATGTTGAGACGCTGTCCTAGAACTCGAGAAGTTTATATCTGCGCGCATATATTCATGCAACGCACATTTTCTCGGGTAAAATTGTAATGTTTGATCATATAGCTCCGCGTGTACACGAAACAAAGGGCGTAAAGGGTGGTATAGATACAGGCCCACTTGCGTTCTATGCTACACGATACACATTTATGACAATATTAACACGTTCGAATGGCAACGACAATGACGCATTTAATTCATAATAGGCCACAAATTGCTATCGCAGTTTAAAGCCCATTTTGAATATAGTTTATACGCACTGGTATGCATTTCATTTCGGTAAAGTACTCGACACGTCTATCTACTGAACGACATAGTTATATGCATCCTATAAAATTCTACTATGCTTATATCTTTGAATACGTCACCAAAACGATTTTTTTCGGAAATGGGCTTCCTTACATGCTATATCGGTGCTTTGGCAGTTGAATATTTCTAAACATAGGCCTCAACTCTTTACCAGGACGAAGAGGAAAGCAGTTCGCTCTTAGATTCGACGGCAACATGCGGGAATTAATATTTTTCATACGGTTCAAAATTATTTTGCCGTCGATTAAATATAAATAATTCTCATACCGACAAGAAAATCCGTAAAATGAAGTTAAATCAATATTTTGATCTTATTTTTTAATAGTAATCGAAATTTTAAAACTGTATCTATTTGTGTCATTTTTTTATGCTTTACAAGCATTTTCTTGTCCGTGTGAGATATATCTATGCTATACTTAACCGACTATGTACCTGTATTTGAAAAGAATACCGTTTAAGTCAAACGATAGATCTCCGTGTACCGGCCATGCAAAATGATTAGAAAATACCAAATCACAAGGAATCAATGCTTATTGCAGCACTATTCATTTTCACAACTCACGGTGACTTTTGTATCTGGCCCTTCAACAGGCTTAACAATTGTGGTGTTTAAAGTCTGCCACTCTGGTCCGTCCCAATTCGATATAATGCTAAAAGGTCAACGCAGGTGAATACTCGCTGCATTCGTAAAGTGTGGATTTCATCTTGAAATCCTACCAATCCCAATGCATCCACTTTTGATTTTTAACAATTAAAAATATTTGGATCAGCTGCAGTTCCTATACTTTAACCGGCAGTGAATAGGTCCACACTACATACTCAATTGTTCAATATATCCATCATGTTCAAATTCTCATGCTTGCAAAATTAATCACGCGATAGTGAGACATTCAGTCGTGTGGATTATTTACTAATCCAAGGAACTTAAGAACTCATAGATTTCTTATCGCAAAAGTTCTTATCCAAGGTATCGCACATTCCACCCAGCTCACGTTCGTCAGCTTTCTTCTGATTTTCCAATTGCAAGATTCGATGTTCACGGTTGCTGTGCCGCGTGAATCATTGCAACTTTTAAGTCCTTCGCGAAATGAGAGACGTCGACAACGCTGTCGACCATTTCTTGTACGGCAGTCACGCTCGGAAAAAATTGCGCTGCTTGCTTCGTCTTGGATACTGTTTGGGCGAGTGCTTCGTTCAGAGCATTCGCGCACTGTAGCACGCGCGTTTTCACGTCGTTTCTCGTCACGTTTCTGTGCACTGTGTCTCCAATGTGCACAAGCCTGTGCGCGCTCAGTACTACGAATTTTCCATGGGCGAGAAACACCTGTTAGAAAAATACGAAACGTACCATTGTAGTAAGTATTGCTCGACAATTTTCATAATTCTGTATTTAAGAGAACGCGACAAATAAATAATTCAAGATTTGTCATATTTAATATATCACTTTCTTGAGTTTTTACGGTGTTAACGGGAAATTTTTATATAACTAAAATTGAAATTCGATTGTAAGAAAAGCATGAAGAAGATACTTTCTCTTGTTGTTTAATAAGTTATGTGTATATTAATATGTACCCTAGATCAGCATTGTTTCAAGTCAACTTAACTACTACGAATGACCGACAATCGCTATCAATTTAAAAGCTACAAGCTGTACTGTTAGTTAAGATTCTCAGAAACGACAAATTACATCTGCACCTTGGCATTCCGACTATTACCAAGGCATGCGCCCTACATTGCAGTGGAGAGGTTCGTTTCAAGCGGCTCATGTAGTATTTGTAAGCGTGTGTTGGGTTCGAATCCAACAATCCGTAGGAATGGAAATCCGCGTATATACTTGCCTTCGGTGGTTGATTGTGCTCGACTGTTTGCATGAAGGCGTCAATGGCGTGCGTCAGGTGTGCACCGTGCGTGATCACCTGGGCGGCATAGAAAGCCAACAATTGTTTGTCGTTGGGATCCATGGGAGTTGGTGTCGTGGGTGGCATTTGAATCGCCGCATTGTCCGCCTCGGCGACGAGCAGATCGTAATTACTTCGTAGTTCCTGAGGCAGAGAGGCTCGGAGTTCTTCGCGTTGCTTTGCGACCACTTCTCTCGAATCGAGATTTACGTAGTCGTAGTCTTCGCCAGTCCCGCTGTTATTGCTGCTGCCAGTTGAGATAATTGATGAACGCTTGAACAGCAACGTCGAATTTCCCTGGAAAATTGACGGTATAGTAGATATTATTGCTTTTGACTATAAAATCACATCAACAAAATAATAATGAAATAATTCAGTTGACACCCTGTTACAAATTCGATAATTTCTTGTTCTATTTTTAAAACAATCTAAGATTCAAAATGGATAATGTTACTAATTTGAAGTTGGAAAAATTCGAAATCTTTGTGGAACCGAGGATGGTTTCGCAGGACAATTTGTAGGTAACTATAGAATCGAAAGGGATAAGGGAAATGAGCAAACGAGTCACATGTGGGGGGTAGATGCTCACCTGAATGAAACTGGCGACCTGACGAACGTCTTCCGTGAGTGCCCTGGCGCACGCGATTAGCTGGTCAAGTGGATCCGGTTGCATGGGTGGCAGTAGAGAGGCAGGTGGCCCGTTAGTAGGTGTCGGAGTATCACCACCACCTCGGCAAAGTTTCCCGGCATCCCATTCCATCGTGTCCAGCTCACTGGCGGCTTCCTGTACGAGCTTGTCCGAATCACGGAGCGCCTTTACCAGTGGCCGTAACTTTGTCGCGAGCCCCTTGTCCGGTGCTTTGCCTGCGTTTCCAAGGGTTCCTGCACAAAATTCAACCCAACGTTGTTTCGAGTGGACACTTTCCTCCTCCTGCATCTCTTTCGGCGATACTTCAACCATGCTTAGCCTGGAGGAAGCCGAATTTGCGTGTAACCTATCCAACCCCCTTCCTTGAAGCGTACTCACGTAACTTGCCACTTCGTTATTGTACTACTCTCCGTGACTTTTCTCTCTGTTTTTTTTTTTTTTTTTTTTTTTCTTTTGTCGGACGATCGAATTATACCCTAGCCAAGCTGTCTCGGGTAGTTGATTAACGAGCCCCTCATCACGGTACAACTTTGTAGTTTTGTTAGAGAAGGATGATATTCAAAAGGAAAGAGGATTTCTACGAGGGGTCGTGTACACTTCCACTACCCTTCTGTGGCATGTATCTATATTCATTTCCAGAGCTATTCTTAAGATCAGCAATTAGTCAATTAGAAAGTCTGAGAGAACAATAGCCAATTTAAGACGATGCCGATGACATTCGTTTCAAATAATTCGTATTCGATTTGCGAAATGTGGATTTGATATATAGAATAGTTAGAACAGTGTCTAGAGAAGAAAAGTTACTGTTACATAGATATTTCAGAGTAATTGAAGGGATTACCTTCAGCGAATTCAGCGAGGTCGTGCAACGAAGTTCTAAGCCTGAGTGCAGCGAGCCTAAGGTCCATTAAAGTAGCATCTAGACGCTGTGGTGTTCGCCAACCTGGGCTTACGAAGCCAAGTAACCTGGCTATCGCAGCGGATGCCTCGGTTTGCAGCCTTTGCAGGCCTTCCAGGGCGGAGTCCAGCTCCAGCGGAAGTTCCTTACTGACTGGAACATCGTAGATTTGTTGGGTTTGTGGGGCGGGCGGGGGTGTCGGCGTTTTCGGCACGGGTGTGTTGTGTCGGGACGGTACTGAGGACGTTGGAAGACGCGATCGGGGCACATCGTAGTCGGGTGCAGCTAGGCTCGATCTGCAACATTTGTGCCAGTTACGACACTGCATATACTCTTGAGATATTGTCATCACGGGAAACAGCTATATTGTGCAAACATTAAGCGCACCTATAACTTGAATTATTGAAGCTGAGAGTAAAATAATATAAAATATCTTGGTTTTTGTATCGTGTTATCTTGTTATTTATAAATCTTACTTTTATGCAATCTGTAATCAATGAGTGAACTAGTTTGAAATGAATAAAGAGCTGCAAAGCAGGGCACCAGGAAGAAGTCGATAGAGTTTTGGCAAGCAGAAGTACGGAATGTTCGGTGCCAGAAAGTCACTAACCCCTTTCTGACCATATAATTTGCAGTAGCATAGAAGTATGGCTCTAATGCTTCGTTATGCCATTACTGTGTCACACACAATTGCGCTCCACAGAGAGAGAGTAAACTGATAGTTTTTTTAATATTTCTTAAATTGTTTAAATTTGCTTAAAAATACAACTAAGCTTGCTAAGCCAAAGCCAAGGAACTTTGAAAGAAATGTGGAGTATCGGACAGAAATTTAAAGTAATAGTTTGGCAGCGATCCATATCACTATAAAATTACAAAAACTCTGTTACGAAATTCTAGACAATGACAAATATACTTGATCTAGACTAACAAAGTACTAAATCTTTTTACGCAAATTATATAAAATATAGTCATATCAAATAAAATGCCGATAATGCGTACCTGTTCGATCCACTGAGAGATCCATCGTTGGTGAGACTGGATGCCGAGCTACTTGGCGTGAGGGGTTGCAAGGGTCTGGGCACATCGTAGCAATCGAGAGGCGTAACGCCAGAACAATTAGAATTTGGTGTACAAGACGTTGGTGGCCTCGGGATATCGTAACAAGAGGGTGCTGGACTTGGGCTACTCGCTGGTGAAGGAATCACGGGCACTGCTCGAGGTGGTACATCATAGGATTCGCTGATATCACCTCCGTTGTCAATCGAACTCCTTGGATTTGAATATCGACCTGAAAGAAGTAGAACAGATAAATGATATAGAGTAAAATACACAACGAAATTGACAAAATCATCTCTAACAATAAGAATTAGAATTAAATGTGAGTAATATGAGCTGGTTAAGTATTTCAATATTAACACAATGGGCGATGGACAGATTTTTTTTTAAGTTTCAAGTTCATTTAAAGAACTTATTATTAAAGAACTTAACTTAACAATTTTCAGGTGACTTCGTACGAAGAGGGAGTGTACATAAATAGGGTCAGTCGCTTGTCTCACTAAAGAAGAGCAGGATTTTAGTTATTTAATCGATTAAAATATTGTAAATATGCCACGTCAAAGTCGGATTAAGTGTCTTAATAATTCCTGCGATCAACATGGGGAGTTATTTCGATATAATTATTAAAGTGTGAGATTGGATTTAAAAGACATGCATTGCGTTGTTTACATAGTTATGAAGCTCCAATAAAATCAGGAAACATTCTTTGTACCTGTTCCATGTAAGTGCTCGTTATTTGAATTTAAGGGTGAATCGTGCCGGGAAGGTGGCGCGGGACTTCCTCGACTCGCTGGAAGATCATAAAGATACACATCACCACATTTCTGGGGTGTCACCACCTGCAAACAAGAAAATCGATCACCTAAATATAAAAATTGAAGTGACACAAGTAATAGCTTAAAAATGTAAAAAAAAAAGAATTTAATATGTCATTTTTGTAGAGCATTTGGTTATATTAATAAACTCAGGAAATCGCCATCTGATAACTAGATCCATTTATAGTTTCCATCAAGTTATCAGTTTTGATATCAATTATCATCACGTGGCATATTTTTAACTCAACGCTCTATCGGACTAAAGTTATCAGGCACTTTAGATTAAAGTCCTCGACAAGATTATCCGAAATTCGATAAACATACTGGGCAAAAATTTCGATCCACGGAACATGCCTTAAAATGATCTCGCATTTGAAGGAAATCGCTTTTAGTCTTTCTCTTTCTCTGTCTTTCGCAGGAATGGTTCTCAGCCCTTTGAGCAGATTGCCTGGAAAGAGCTGTCCACTGCAGCGGTCCAGATTATTGGAGTGACGGGAGATAAATCCACTGGAAACGTTAATGAATTTATCCCAGCAAGCACCAATCAGTCGATGCCTAGCCGCTTCAGGACTTTCGTGAGATTCTCGAGAACCTCGTTTAGACCTTCCTTCCGCAGTCAAGGCTTAATTGCACCAGCCTGTTAATTGAGTTGCCCATGAAACGAAAAGCCAAACGAAATTTCAAATCTGTTGCCTGTCTGCTTCGCACGAGAGAGTCACTGCTCCAGTTTTACCATGAGATTTAACCCCTTATATCCTGCCATTTCTTTTTCCAGACTGATTGATTGCACACTTAAACTTTCGTTGAATGTGACGTCCTTTGTGATAGAGAAATCTTATTAATTTTAATACGTCGACTTTTTTTAGATTACTGAACTTGGATTTTAAATAAAAGAGGATTCAATGTCAGATTTTTTTATAATTAGAATTTATTTTTTTTTTTTAAATAGAATGAATCGTACAGCTCGAATACCATTCTATTTATTCTGCCAGTAGCTGAGAAGCAGACACCGCGGTGGCATTCACCTTTTCTATATGCTTTGAGAGTGGGCACCCTCATCAAGGATTCTAAAAAGCCACAGACGTATTCTGAATCTCAGCTAATTGCATTTTCGCAGCACTGCTAAACGGCTATTTGCTGCCATGAAAAGAACACTGACATCTTTCGCAGCGCAGCTGCACAAGTTCGCCCTTCTCTCATCTTGCACGTGCGTCAGGAATTTAATTGGATATTTTATAGAGAGCATGCCTTTCAGGCAGGACCGTCTCGAATCTCGTAAGCTCGACCACTGTTTTTTAAGAATCCTCCCATTTTCTTGCAAAAGTCTCCGACATATCATTGCAACGTTGTATTCTACGCATTACTTATTGTTGATTAACTTTATTTAAACAATCAGTATTGTACTGTTGTTTTTCCTTAGATCATCTTTATCCACTTTTACATACTCGGAAGGGGAGAATAATTATAAACTTCGATCTTGAGCTCGTAACAACTTATTTCATACGTCTCTTTGTCTTGGGATTTAGTGAAAATCAAAGATAATCTTGTTTCATAGGTACTAGTTCTCCCTATTATTCGTACATATCCCGTCGTGACAAAACCCCCTGTGATCGGCTCTACTATGTCCCAGGACGTTGGGTTCTTGTGTAAGCCTAGTATAATCAGATTGGCTAAAGTTCTGAGTCAGAGTATCATCCGGAAACGTAATCGAATTTGTGATTGAGTTTGACGAATGTCCCCTGCTCTGTCACGTGTGTCTCAAGACACCCATTTTCATAAATATATTGAATCCAATTGCTGAACTTTACCAATTACAAAGCCGAATATTATAGATACAAATTAGATATTTTTACACAGGATTATACGTATAATGTACAAAAATATAAACTGATTTCCCTGTCAATTTAAATCCAGAGTATTGAAGCTTTGAATGTACATTGGAAATCACCCTTACACTTTTTCTAACTGACACGAGATTATGAATGCAGAACATGTGCGAGTCGTGGTGGGAAGGATACAAGGTTGGGGTAGGCTCGTGTCTCTTGGGCGTTGCTCATCATTTATCAGGGAGGATCAACAACATCGCCAGGATTAGTAATTCCCCAGTGACGTATATCCGAGTCGGCAGCATCACGATGTGTGGCCTGTGCCTATCTAGCCTTTTGTATACGTTCCGCACGCTTTATTCAGAATGTGTAAAGCGAAAATGTATAGCTTCGCGAAACCGCATCGATTACTTGGGCGTATATGTAAGCGTATATGTTTAATGTTACTCTCTATCCAATTTCCAATAATGCACTGTCGAATGATATCTACTACAAAATATCTCACAATTACATTCGTTGTATTTGTATGTACTATAAGAGACTCGTAATTTTTTGTGTTCAATACATGAGATGGAATAAAGACAGATGATCGATTTCATTTTTGTAGACATTGATAGATTGAAGATTGTGTTGGATGGTTTTAAAAAGTGATTAAATAGTTATGGTAGATATAATGTAATATGCTTGTGCTTAATGATCACATAGGCAGAACGAAATCTTACAAAAGCAGTGGATCCAGACGGCGACTCTGAACTTCTTGATCTCTTAGCACTGTATCGTATGCCAAGTTGAACGTTGGCCAAGTTCAACTTATTTTCGCGGTCTAGTAGGGATTAAGGGTGTGTTTTAAACAAACTCAAGTAAAACCTTGTCTCTTTGTGGCTGCAGCAAGGCTAAGATGAAGCAGTAATTTTAAACTCCAATTTAAGTTACTTAGTAATTAATAATTTATTTTTAATTAAGATAAGTATTCGGTTTATTGGAGACTTAGAAATGCATAGTTGTAGAGATAAATGTGAAGTCTTATTGCGAAAATTTTGCGAAGACTATGAAAAGGGCAATAAGAAATTTTTAATTATCCTTAGTGAAATCGTCATAAAGATTTAATGCGATTACGATGAATAAGTTCCGGCATTATTCTCCCAGGGAAAATTATCAGGCTGTCTGTAGCCGATCGATACTCTCAGAAGAAAATTATTCTGCTGCTTGGAACGCCTTTTGGTAATCGCTTTTTCCACCTTGCCCTAAGTAGACGATTAAGTATGAAAAACACTTCTGGCACAACCTGAGGAGATTATTTAAAATGATGTATGGATAGACAGACGTTGTAGGAGCGAGAGTTGATATAGCTGTGTGTTACTAGCAAAGTCAGTGGAAAAGGTTTCTTATGTAACTCGTGTACTTATCCCTTTGCACCCTGCTTTATTCCACTTGTAATATTTCTAAGGGCTTTCTAGAACACGTCTAGAATATTTCTAATTCAAATTTGCAAAATATAATTAAAACTAGATTAGTTTATGAAAAATAATATCGTACATCTTGTATTTATACAAATTTTTGATTCAGTCTTTTTGCAAAAATATTTTTCAAACACTCTGAAAATATTTGTTTGCGTTCCTTCTCTATTTGGGTTCTCAATTAAACTTTAACGAGCACAGCCACCAGAATGTATTTAACGTAACCAAACGAGAACAAAGTGTGGAAACGGTAAGCTTACCAATTAACAAGTGGCAAACTCCACAATTATAATTGCAGAGTCGCTAACATTTTGTTGATTTACTGTTCAACTTCACTTTATTTCTACTTTTCAAAATCGTAATTCAACGCTACGGCTGTGGCTGGGTCCTTCTTAATTAAGCGGGGAATTAGCTTTAATTATTACGTAGCTGTAGCACCTGCCTTTGGGGAATGCGATATCCCGGAATAAATGGTAGCAATTCGGGAGGAGACTGCTACAACAGTGTGATTTTTCTTCACCCCGAGACCATCGAAAATAAAACGGCTTGGGAGGAAGGCAAGAATTATTACTGCGGGGAAAAGATTATTTCCTAAGAAAACGGAATTATACTTAATTCAGTGTGTGAAAGGAAAATGAATTAAGCTCTCAAAAATCTTAATCTATTATGTTACATTGGGTAGTGAAATAAAGCAATTGTTCTTGCTAAGTAATAACTACTTATTTACTTCTGCGTTCTATTATAAAATTGAAGTACCAGGAGTTCGTGGAAAGCTTTGTAAAAGCTGTGGTCAAGTAGAGAAACCAGAGAGAATGAGATTCTCCCGAACTTCCAATAGGGAATACCGCAGTGTAATGTCCTTCATTGTGTTGTACAAAGAGGTTGTATTGAAACGATAAATTCCACGTTGAAACCTGACATTGCAGCAGCACTATAATTAATCTCGAGCGATGCGTTGCTCGTAATGCATTGCTCAAGCACAACGAATTAATTAGACCACAATTGCAAATTGCTAAGATCAGCGAAAACGAGCGAATTGGATAAAATTGACCCGAGTAAAGTGAAAAATTCACTGTGATATCACGGTCGGAAAAGATTTGCGCTGTGCCACGTTTCAGAGAGGATTCGGAGAACGAACTGCCGAGAATTCGACGAAATGGAACTTTCAGTGTCAATTGCAACTAAATGGATTGGGGAAAACGTTCAAGCTAGGCCAAGAGTTAAACTCCTTTATAACGTCCCGCTCTAGTTAACAACCGTGCTGTGAAATTAATGCTTCCGACTACTTGTAATTTCTTCTGATTTATATCGTAATTCTAGGTTCAATTGTACAGTGAGATAAATAAGATTTAAAAACAATGATCTACGGAAGTGGAAAAAAGAATCGATTATATTGGAATTGAAAAGAAGAAATTATGATTGACAAACAAGTGAACAATAGCGAAAACGAACTCCTATCTATTATCGGTTCAACGTAGGATGATAGACGGGCCATGCAATGGCCCTTTTCCATTCAGGATTTGGGGGAATCCATCTGCTTCGGCAGGAAACTACTCTCACCGCGGATGGGCGCACATCTCTGGCAAATAGCAAACATATCCTTCCGTTAATCAAGTCCTGACCCCACCTTCATTACCGAAATTCGCACAAGGGCGAGTTCGGTGTGCCTGGACATTTGGTAACTCGGGAAATATGTTCATCCAACATTACATTGCGTTTACGACCATAATGGGTTTAAGGGTTGATCCTAGCAATCTTTGGAATTATGTCTTGAGGGTTAAACCGTAAGGGATGGCGTTGCGACAGAAAACATCTGTCAATGTATATTACAATAGCTACTTCATCTATTCCTGCAAAATGGAGAACCTGAATAATATTAAATAAAAAAAGATGTAAAATTATACGTCCTTCGAACTGCACTTAACTCAAGCGAAATCCACATTATCCAGGCGTCCTGAGTCTATATACAATCTCTAATCCAGAGGACTCGTAACATCTTTAGCAGACGCAAATATCTCACCCCGAAGTAGCAGCTTCCTAGCAACCACACATCCCCAAGCGGTTCCAAGGTTACCCCAGAAAATTTAATCGCCCTAGACCGGTCCTCGAAAAAAGCAGATAGAGCAAAGCAGTCGGTCCTCTTCCGTATCAGCATAGTGCCACAAGCTCGCCAAGCGTGTCTCCAACAGAGCCACTGAGAGTTAAGCGCATCAAGGCAACGCGTACTAAATTCAACGACACATGCTATCATTCACATTGTTTCGCTCGGAAAGAGACACGTAGAGTCGTCTGTGTGTGAGCTTTACTCTGTATGGTATGGGTGGGGTGTTGCTTACTATAACGTGGAGACGGCATGAATCGAATAGTAGTACAGTGGTACTATCTGCCACACGCATAGTAGCGTGGAGCGGGAGTTGGAGTAGGTGGATAGGGTGGATGGGGTGGCCGCGAGGAGCAGCGCGGTACGCTCGCTGAAAACGGGCTGGGCCTCGGGTCGGTCGATACCCAGCGTCGCGGCGTTGACTGTGAAAGCCGTAGTACTCCGCCGCGATGCCGACAAAGAGAGAAAACGAACACAAGAGGGACATCCGCGTGCACCTACGTTAGACAGAGAGAAAACGTACCACCAACAAGGATACGGTCCCAGGAAAAATCATACACCCTAGACTGAGGAAAAGGCGAGAATCAAGCTACGAGAAATTGGAGAAAAAGAGAGGGAAACACAGCTGTGCGTGTCCTCTGTATGTGTATACGTGTAAGAGTGTCTGTCAGATGTACACTGCATATACGTACGTACGCACCGAGGGATAAGGGTGCAGATTGCAAAGGTAAAATGGCTAGAGAGCTACCCTTGCGAGCAAGAGAGAAATGGATAGCCGAGTAAAAAGAGAGAGCGAGAGAGACTGACGCGGAAGGGATGAAGGAAGTGAGAGCCTATGGTTCTCTCGAGAGGAAATAAAGAGCACGAGAGACAGATTGAACCAGGGGAAAGCGGGATAGGAGAGGTTGGAGAGCTAGTATGGAAAATAGAGGGAGAGAGTGAGATACGACTGAATACGCGTTAAGGGTGAGTCGAGGGACAGAGAAGTTAGGGATTGTCGAAAGGGGATGAGAGAGATCGCGAACGGGGTGTGAGTGAGTATGTGTGTGTTTGTGGGGGTTGGAAAGAGAACGAATGCACGAGTGAGTGCGCGCGCGCGGCGCATGGGAAAGAAAGAGAGAGAGAGAGAGAGAACTGGAGGAGATGGAAAGACGGTTTCCATGGAAACGCGAAAGGAGGCTCCTCCACCTCCTGCGAAACAGGACCTTCACTCTGTCTTAGCCGGCGATAAGGATTTTCCTATGTTACTTCGACTGTCGACTGTGAATTGTACCCTCCGTGGGTTACGCAGGCCACTCCTTCGAATTTTTAATATTAGTCACCACCAATTCAGCTATTCTCCTGTCCTTTCTGTCCGGTTTCTCCAGCTTTTCCACTGGCTGGGGTAGCACGCCCACTTCGGTGGGTGCACTACCCTCGGAAACACTGAAATTTTAATATTAGCAGGCTGCTACTGCTACTGCTGCTGCCGCCGCTGCTGCTGCTTGGCCGACGGCGACCGTCTCCGCAAAGTTAGCAACTGGTTCGTGCGGAAATGTATACGGTTCGCGGAAAGCTTGTTCCTTGGTAGATGAATGATAGCAATGCTGTCTGACGGCTATTATACTTTTTGTGTTGTGAAACCCAGACAAAAGAGTTTTCAACGAAAATGTTATACAGTATCCGTATCATATTGTTTGATCTAGCGTCTGGCATTGCACATTGTATCAAGGTTATTTAATCTTTCACCAAACGGTCTATGATTTCTTACTTAATTATCAATTTATCATGAACGATAAATAGGAATCTATTTTTCAAACTAAATTTATATTTTCTTGTGGAAATATCGTGAGGGATTTATCACGGTATAATGGAGGGTCTTTTCAGGTGTAAGCGCGCGAAAAGTCATGGGTATGCTAAACTGTCGCTTACAAAGTTCCAAGAAGTTAAAAGTCCGGAACTTACGGGATTCCTCGCTTTCCTATTTCCTTCCTGCTTCCATTAGAATCGAAATTATAGTCTCCCATACCGGTAGTTGTTATATAAACAAATTTACGGTTCGCGTAGAAACGATGAATTAAAAAATATACAGCTCAAAGCACAGGATTTTTCATTAATTTTTAATCTCACATTTCATAAAAAAAAAATCTTGCCTGAGTGAATCTGAACCTTTCATGTTGGAAACTTGGAAAAGTGTCGTTTATAAGGTAATAGTCGAACGAAGACAAACACATATGCCAAACGAAAATGTTTCAGTTCTGTGATCTTAGGCAGCCTTGCCATTCCGTCTCCCTCCCTTTAATTCAGTATTACGCTCTGCAGTTCGTAATTTCCGCGACTAATGTAAGTAGAAATTATCAAGTAGTATATATACATACATACATGTATCTTGTTGACGTATAAACCTTTTGATATAAACGGAACTCATATTGAGTAAAGCCTGCTACTTCCTAACTGT
Organism: Trypoxylon attenuatum; assembly: GCA_963989405.1. Lineage (NCBI taxonomy): Eukaryota > Metazoa > Arthropoda > Insecta > Hymenoptera > Crabronidae > Trypoxylon > Trypoxylon attenuatum. The sequence goes on along the minus strand of OZ022489.1, from coordinate 11,560,664 downwards.
GTACTTCAACACGGTAGCTACTTTAATGAGCAGCATTCATTAAGTTCTTTGATGTTCAGAATAAATAAAGAAACATTTTCTATGGTGTTGCTAGTTAATATTACCTATTAAAAATCCAAATCAATCATATTAGAATATTATCACAAAATCTTCATATTATTATAAATTATGTATGTATGATGAATCTTAAAATAACATTTTATGTACATAAAAGAGACCAATTTTGAAGCTATTCAATAAAAAAAACACTTTAACTCTGAAATATATTTTCGCCGAGACAGGTGCAAGGACAGCCATTAATTAATTAGCCATTGCAGCTTCTTTAAACCCTCGTTAAGTATCGTTAGATTCCAAATTACCACGAAAATGATACATAAATTATTCATAAGATTGTGGCTGCGCGCTTTAATCACTATCTTGAAATATTTCTAGAGTGAAGTACAGACGTTTTATGAAGCAGCCGGGTGAGAAACTATGAAATTGCGCCTGGTGATTCTCCGGTTCATTATTTCCTTACGATAGGAAAAAGAAGACCGACTTCTTGAATAAGTACGACGTTCGACTTTGATGCGCAGCCTCTGTGATTATATCGGATAGCCAGTGGCCATTTATGCAAGTTTTCGCGACAACAAAAATCGGATTGCCGCCTTAGCTGAGCGTGCATTTCATACCAAGATCACGACGATCTCACTTTAATGGTTTTCATCGCCTCAGGATATTCTTGTAAAAATCTATATGCTGCTGATTTTATCGCTTGATTTTAATTATTAGTTTTCCAGCCACGTATGATTTATCGAGCCTATCGCATATCATTCTCTAACTTTGTTTCAAGTTATACGAGTTGATATCGTTTGATCATTTAAGATTATTATTAGAATTTTATCCAATTATCCAAACAATTGTCATTACACATTTTTTTCTTATTCTAGTAACTGTAGAAATGATTTGATGAATAAGTTGAGCTAATGTTGAGATTTAAATCTCTAGAAATTTCATTGAAATTTATTTCTGTACAATAATCTATTTAAAGTGGTGCAATAGACGCAATTCAATGACCACTAACAGTTGCCATGCAATCATGTTCTTCTTAAACGAAAGTAACATAACCCGTTTAATTCGCATTATGTGAACAGAGTGATTCAATCTTCATTCTGCAATTGAGGTCGTCGAAACAAATACATAATCGCAATACCATCGCGTACAGGGCAACTTACGAGCATTAACTGGGATCATTATCCTGTTTGTCCTCTTTACAATTTTCAAGTGAGTACTGTTATTTATTTATGAGAGAAGCTCGACACTCTCTTTTGTTTTTTTTGTATAGTTTTGCTTTAAGCCTTTACACTCGATTAGCTTTTCCTTTCTTCGTGAGAGAATAAAAAAAAAATCTTAAACGGAACGTAGATAGTATAATAAAACTATACTAAATTCTCTATAATTGCACACAAAACTAATCGAATGCTGACGTGTTGGAATTTAGAACAAACGAGACATACGTTAAATAAGGGCTTTTGAAACAATATTTATGAGCAGTCCATATGATTCGTGGTGAAATTTTGAGATTTATCCCTCTCGTATATAATTTCGAGATATTCCAATATTTACGTACATCTGCCACTATATGTGAATTTATGCATTTCAACAACCGGATGAACTCATTATTTATACTCAAGTTCTTTGAAAGATCAGATTACATTGTACATTAATTTCAGCAATAAAACAATAAGCGAATATTCTCATTCCACGAGATATTGTCGTCCAGCAAGAAGCACATTGGTAAAATCATTGGAACATTATGCGTAGAGCTGCTGCCATTAACAGCTTGGCATCGATTACCAATACGCAGCCATTCGTAATGACCGAAGATGCAGGTCGTTAGCTGCGTCGTTTCGACGACGGGAAATGCTTTCTCGACAATGTGCACTTCCGTAAATAGGTCTTCCCTTTCACGAGGAGAGTCGCATCTCGACTCGTCACGTGCCAGAAAAAAAAGAGAGAACCGCAGTCGTCTGGAAGCAAGCAGGAAATTCGAGTCGTGGGAATTCGAAGGGCGAGAAACTATGAACAAACGCGTGAAAATTCAATTTTTCCAACTAGTTAGATCCTGCAATGTGTTTATCCAATTGATTAGTATTGTTGACTAAACACAGCTGCGTTTATGTTCAATTTTCTTCCAACACTATAATTAGTTCTATTGGTAATAAGATTATGGTTATAAGAATATTCATGACAATTTTGAAGCGACTATAGTTATATTAGCCTTTTGCATTTAGATTTATAGCGGAAAAAAAGAATGTGAAAACGACGGGTCTGGCGCATAAAATACGTCATAGACTCAAGTTGGATGTGCACAGAATATAAGTTCAAAGTAAGTTTCGTCAGTATGTATGTATACACTGTACAAGAGAAGCTCACGAAATAGCTGCGTCTTCAAAATAAAAGCGATTTCTGCATCTTATCCTCTGGTTCGCAGACTCCGTAAGGTGCTTTAGAGATAGGAGAAACTTTTCTCATGGATCCTTGTACACGCGAGGAAGATCCATGGCTATAGCGGCACAGGCACAAAAGATCCGATGTCACTGGCGTTGAAAAGTTATAGTATCCCTCCAATCGATCGATCGTGTGCTGCATAAAATACAAGCTGAATTCTCCAGCGCAATGTCCCAACTTTTAACACTTTCTTACCGTATATATTAACATCGCGTTGGCTAAAATTCTCTATCTACCACGCTCTTGCAATTTCGTTATTTGAATATTTTCCAGTTGATGAATAATTTCACGAATTAATGCAAGATCAAAAAGAATGTATAAATCCCGTTTAAATAATCATCACGGATAAGATCGAGAATATTTTTCTGGATTTTATTTTTTTAACGAGTATACGAGTATAAAGGATCGAAGTTGTCCAGACGGTTAATGGCGAAGAGACTCGAATTACCCAGCAACTAATATATAACCAATCAACAGGCTAATATCTTGCCTTCTGTGCTGAGCAAAGTGGAAACAGAAAAAAAATGCGAGCCAACAGCACTTGTTCCCCAAGAGCACACGTTGCCAGCATCGAGCTGCATTCCATCGGCACCGCGTCGAGACAAGAGGCAAGTGGGGCCCCAGTCATTGGGCCCCTATCCGTCAGAGTGAGAATCGCGCTACTACCCAGAGAGTAGAAGATAATCCCACGCGAACGAGTTTCGCAGTTCATTGATACTGGCTGTTAAAGAGAGCTCACAGCCCACGCCCAGACAACTCTAGCAGCTTGTTTCCCTTTCCCTCTCATTCTTTTTCTCTACGATTTCTTCTTCTTCTTTCTCTTTTCCGTCTGGTTATACTCTCTTATCCCTTGCCCCGCGTCGCCGGTTTTTCTGCCCGCTGTTCCTTTTTCCATGCCATTTTCAGCCGGTCTGCACGTCGCACAGTGGACCAGGTAAGTAAGTAAGTATCATACATACGTATAGAACATTGGTGTGCAATTATGCTATTCTTCGTTCTTGATTACATTTATGATTCATGTTTTACTGATTTACACATTGCAACAATAATTGTGTATCATCTTATCAGAAGAATTATACCTGATATTTAAGTGCTTTAAACAGAGATTTCATTTGTAATATGCAAATAAAAAAAGGGGTATATTTTATTGCGTATTTCGAACACATTCAAATCTGATCTTGTAAATTTTGTTTTTATCGTCAAGCTGCGTTTGTCAGTGAAGGTTTTAAGATTTCGCTGCTCTGGGCGATCGCTGCTGGTACACTGACTCCTTCCCTTGGCAACTACCATGCAAACTGCACACCGGAAGTGCTGCCAGAGTGGTGCCACAATTTCGCGCCGGCGGCGACCGTGAAATCGTGATCGCGATCGCACTCACGGACATTTTAATTACGCTCTCGTCATTTTTCGCGGAGAGGAAGTTGGACAACGGGGTGGTTTTGGTTCGGCGGACGTTGGGACATTCTGTTTGGAGCATTTGAAGCCACCGGTTATTGGAAATTGCTCGCAGCGATTTAATGAGACAGGTGTGTAGTTGAATTAATAAAGGCCCGTTAGTATGTCGACTGAAAATTTAATAGAACATTGCTGTATGATATTACGAATTTGTTTTTGTGTCTATTCCAAAATATTTTCAAATATGATTGACAAATATTTCAGGCGAAATTGTCACTGCAGATCAACGAATAGTGAGATATTTCTACCCGCAAAATGTGCATATTTAAATAATTAACTATTTAATTCGTGAGGAATAATAAAAGAGATGTGCAAAAAATACCTTTGATATATTGCAGCTTCCGACAGTGACAATTATTCAGAAGCATAGACCAGACAGGTAACAGAGTGTATTTAGCCGGTAAAACGCCAGCTCTGTAATTCTATAAACTCCCTTTCACGGGACAAAGCTGGACAATAAAACTTGTGAATTATAATGGAAAGTTGCTAATCGAATAACTAGTGCATTTCTGGGTCGGAGAGTAAATTCCGCGAGACCGAAACTCCCGTCGCTTGTAATACGTAGTACGATGCTGGTCTATGGTGGTCGAGAAACAAGCCACGATCTGCTTATTCTATTTAACGTCGCCAGGACACGAAGTTACTTTCGCCTAAGTCGTGAAACCTTCTTGTTTCTCTTCTACAGGAGTCGGATACATAAGTGCAAAGCATTCGCGACAACGCTACCGGAAGAGCACGTTTCAGTCAATTTTATCATGTAAGAGAAATAAATTTGTATGAGAAACTTATAAACGCAAATCTTACATAAAGATTGTTTAAAGAGAAATGACATACTAATAATAATATCATCAGATAAATTAAATTCAAGTATAATATATGTATTTTTTTATACGTCTACAAATTCTTAGTAGCTACTTTTTCGAGTAATTTTCTTTTTCTTTTAGAAGCTAAGCAATTCTATGAATATTCATTTGATCTGTACAAATGTTTAAATTTTATTTGTAAAATTTACTATAGGACAGGACATTCCTTTGTATTCGGTAGAGTCAATAGCTATTTCTGTACAAATCCCTCTCCCATTTCTCTTTTTATACGTGCTTTGACCAGAGGGATAAAGAACGTGTTAATCAGCGAACAGACTACGGGCCGAGTTAGCGTTGTCACCTTTTTCTTCCAAGTTCCATTACGAATTGAGCAGACGGTGTCAAAGTACGGCTAAAACGACGGGTTTCCTTTTCATGGGCGGTTGGACACCGCATCCGGATTGCATGAACCGTATGAGTAAAGGTGTAGGTCTCGCCGCAGTTCAGTCCGTAAATTGCACTGCGAGCTAATCCTCTAATTGAGTCCGTGGCACATTCAAAAGCAATCCTTTGCAAGTGGATCTGCGCCACTCGAGTCTCAGCTCTACAAGCCTTTTTCACGAGTCGCGTTCGGGATTTCATAGTTCCGAGAATATGGCGAACCAAACGATTGCTTAATGCGTAAATCGTACTAATTAAAAATACAATATTCAGCTAAAAGTAAATAATCCCGAAATATCCGCATTGCACGCATTTACGATAGAGAACAGTTATTGTAACAGGATGCGCGAGAAAAGCAACCTGACTGTATGTGGGCGAATGCAAAGTGCCCATCAGACAAGTACACCCGTTGCAAATGGAATACGTTAGTTTTAACGATACAACTCTTCCCAGTGTATTTACCGTATCGATTGAAGACCACCGGAACATTCATAGTGTGTTTCAAATTAGTAATCAACCCACAGGAGTGTGTAAACAATAATTAATCACAGTTTCCGTATTATATTTATAATATTTTAAATTGCATGCTGCAAGTTCCGTAGGAAGAAAGTCTGACAAAGAGAAATAATTTTTAACAAATCGGTACAAAGGATAAAGCGGAAATAGGGAAACGTGGGTAAGTCACGAGTGCACGGAAAGAAATCAAGAGAACAGTCAGCGACAATACAGTACATACATCTAAAAGACGCGTGCCAAAGTCACGGGGTTGTCGGGAAAAGCAAGTCCAGCGTGAAAAGGAGAGTGTCAAAAACGTAGAAGGGGAACGATCCAGGATACCAAAGGGCTACCACATTAAACGAGGGACGAGAATCTAGTAGCGTGAAAGAATCGTCAAGCGTATGCATACTTTTGCACCGCAGAAATTTAGGAGAAGCTGGCCAGTTCTCTTGCAGAGAGAAAAAAAGAGAGAATTACGAGTCTCGTGAAAGGAGAGAGGAAGGGTGGAAGGAAAGTGAAACAGTAAGAAATTACGCGCGACGCGAAGAGAGATAAAGAGTAGAGAAGGAGAAAAAGGAAAGAGAGAAGGGAAGAGTGAGAGAGAAAGTGGAACATGAAGAGGAAGAATGAAAAGATGAGGGGACGGATAGGCGATGAAACGCGTCCGCCCTCCTTTGATGCGGAACGCGCCGCACATTCCATCGAGATGACTCCTCGAGGGACTCCAGTTTGTGTTCTACGTCCGTTGGAACGTGCGCGGGTGTTATGCGGCGGATCAGCGGGAAGGAAAGGCTGCCACGGTGTGAGAGAGGGATCAGCCGCAAGGGAGAAAGGAAGCTACACGCTTGAGAGTGGACATTGTCTGGACTTACGGACTTATAAGGACAACGATGCTCTTTGCACACACTCCCCTCGAGAGACAGGGAAGCTCCTTCTAGGGTATCCTGCAGGATCGGTTTGTCGTAAATCGGCGCCAGACGGTACGCTACCGGGGATAGGTAGCCGACGCAAAAATTAGGTGGGTTGGGCAAAGGGTTCTTCGGGTTTAACCTCGCGTCAGTTGTAATACAAACGGTGTGCACAAATAAGCTCTGTATAATTTTCCCTGTATGTTCTCTGTACTTGTTTCCAGCATCATTTTTGCAGATCAAAGTAAATTGAATATAATTAGCTTCTCCGAAATGGAAGCTCTTGATCGATGCGAAGTTTAACATTCGTCGCGGAGACTTCAATTTATCGTGTTTGTAATTCCGATTGAATAATTATCTCATCGTTCCGATGTTTGCAGTTACTCTGCAAGCGAAGCACAAGCAAGAGGACTTGACGCGTTAACGAAGGGTGTAAATTGGTAAGAGTTGCAGACAGTAGTTCAATATTCACGAGTTTTGCATATTGCAGATTTCTGTCGCGAAATTGAAGATGCGAGTGACCTAGTGGCGCACAAATGGCATCCACGTGTTCGGCGTCACATTTCTCTTGAGTTTACCAAGGAAATATTCGACCCTGTAGGGTCAAGAGAAAGTCCATGTCATGTTATCACCAACTTTTATCTACCTACTTTGCGAAGAAGCATAAAAGTTGTCGTGAACACGTAACTCACGACTATTGAGGATCGCGAACTAAGCAACGTGCAAAGATTTATTCTATTTTATCGAAAGGATCAAAAGGAAATACATAATAACAAGTAGAATTTCAATAAAATTTCGACATAAAAAAGGTTGTCACTCCACATGGTGCGATGAAAAGAATTTTTGAATAATTTAACCACTCTATTATTACAGTTAATAAACTACTATAATTTACCATGAAAATAAGCTAACTATACAAACGAAATAATAAAAAGAAACGTTGGCTCGCGTTCTATATTTAACTTAAGGTACAGGAAATCCAGCGAATGCAATACGAACTGTATGATTGACACGATACGAGTCCCGCCACGAGTGGTAATCGCTATACGGTCCAAGGGAGACTTATGGTTGACCGAGAGCAGTCGTATTTCTGTCGAACAGTCGCGCCAACCCGGTCTCGTCCATGTCTTTGCTCCCGAAGATCGTGCACGTATCCGAGCAAAAACTACACTCTCGACTCGTCTAGGGCATAAGAAGAGATCGAGGAATCGTCAACCCTAGTAAGAAACCGAGCAGTTTGCAGCGACTATTACGGAGCGATGCAGTTACTGCATAAATCGCGGTGACATCTGCCTTTTCCATAAACATTTATCCATCTTAACCCTTTAGATCTTTAGCGCTCAGTATATTCGGTATTCCATGAGACACGTATAAAACGGTTAAATCAGAAAGTGAGTTATAAATTATTGTGATTTTTTTTCAACAAGTTAAATTGAGTTCCTCGACCGAATTTATCTTAATTGTTCATAAGAATGGCGAGTTCGATAACCATTTACGACGGTGATACGAGGACAGAATTGCGAATAACACTGGATGGTAGAGTACATATATTTAGTGTTACAAGCCTCCTCGCTCGGAGATACATTCGATAGGACGAGACAAAGTGAATTATGGTTAATGGAACGATGGATACCCGGCCGGAAATTCAATAACGCAAAAAACAACGATGTCGATGACATAACGGTAGTCGTAAGAGTGTACCAATGTAACGATATACTTTAGCAAAAACAGGGATTATATTTTAGAAACATTCTCACTTGTACTAAAATCACAGAAATTCTACTGAAATTTTGTTAGTGTATTCGTTAAAACAAAGTAAAGGTTATTCTAAATTGAATTTCAAAATAATAGCAAAATTAAAGTATAAATTAAAGTAAAGAGAAGAACGAATCATTCGATCCACACAGTTCGTCTAGGAAAAGTCAACTGGCCATTCAAGAAGAAAAGGTTTAAAATAGGATGATCTACGTCAGATCAATTGTTCCGCAGCATTCACGTCTCAGCAAACAGTCCAGAGTGACAGATGCCGCACGGCGCCAGAGACAGCCGTCCATGGTACCAAGAGCACCATACGAGAAACGAATTGGTAGTCAGCTGATTTTGACAGGTACCGTTTTCCTCGAGGGGCGAATCGTCCGCCTGCGACAGATGGGGGTGCGCGAGAAGGGACTACAATAGGGTGGTGGCCTATGAGCTCCATTGTCAGAAGGGGATCGTGGCACATTACGCACTGCCACTAAACTAAATCGATCGGAGAGCTTGCGATCATGATTTTCCATCGCTCTCTCAAAATCCTCAGAAGCTAATTCGATCGAGAAAGCAGCTGCACATTAATAAAGCGCGCCCTTTAAATGCCGCACTACACTTTAAATCGCATTGTTCTCATTCGACGCGTTCGGCCACGTTTACACATTCAATGAACAGTTCGTTCGACTATGCCCTTCTATGCAAGTGCATTTTTCAAAGCACTGCCCGTATGGACTTTTACTTTGACGATCTGTTCTCAGTAGATTTTAAGTGGGGGTATTTTCTGTCTGTTCGCCCACACTCTTCAATAATACATATATATATATATATATATATATATAATTAATGATGCGAGGGTAATGCGTTTGACAGGTATTGTTCAGCGCTAATGAGAAATCCGGACGAGAGGGTTGGGCTTCCAAAAATTCATTAAGTTTGAAGCATTTTAATCGTAAAGCTAATAATTATTTACTTGTTCATTCTTCGATAATTTCTTTTAAAACTTTTAATCCATGAATTCAATCACTCGATAATGTTATTCCTATTTTAATTTCAACTGGCCAATTGATAGAATAAATTAATTGTAAGTTTGAGTAAATATGAGGCCAGATATTATTGTAAATAAGTACGAATTTACGTATTTTAAAAGATAGTAGCAAAGTCAAGTTTAACGTACTGTTACCAGATCTGTCGATAAAACTAATATTAATAGTCACCGATTAGAATTGACCACGATATGAAACACGAGGTTTAAAGCACACGAGGGTGTAAACTCATAAATCACTGACGTAGAGAGTATGTCTTGCAGAAAGGTATACCGCTTCGATAGCATGCGTGTGCGGGAAAATTTTAAGAATAGGGTTGCTTCACAAATAACTCACCCTGTTCGGTTGAACGTGCCAGCTACGCCGTTTGCCATGCCTCTGTATGCCGTCTTCGGAAATGGTTAGGTCAGCCCTGCTGCCAACGAGGCAACCCCCCGTATCATATTGACCAACCAAAAGCCTTAATCGATTCCCCGGACAGATGCCCTAAACAGAAAAAGAGAAACGTCACAATAGCCACATCGCCTAAAAGGATAATATTGTTCTAATTGGATATTGTGACTAGGCAAAGTTTGCATGACAATCAAGTGTCAGAATGGAAAGGTCCTAAATTGAGACCAACATTCTTATTTCTTGTCTCAATTAATATCAATGGTATAAATCGGTTTGTACATTATATTACCGTATACTACAACATATCACAATAATATAGAAACATTGTATTTGCAAATTTCCAATTTTAAAATCAATTGTCTCCACAATTGACAAAAGATTGCTTACTCAATCGTATTGACTTTCTCAAAAATCCCTTTAACAAACAAAATAGTCGTCATCTCGAAATCCATTTTATATTTAAACTTTTCATGAAATATATCGCATGTAGTCGGTGATTCAAAGAAGACTCAATTAACTCAGCGTTCATCCGCGGGATTCTAATTCAGTGGAATCGAACCAAAAATAGCAGCGTTTCCTCACGCCTTGAAACGAGCTCTCTTGTCAACGGAAGAGTCTTATACATTCAACGTCGAAATTTCGAGACACAGCGACACGACAGTACGCGTGCTACATGGTTTCATGTTCATAAGCCTCACGACAGACGCAGCTGCTATGCATCCGTGCTTGAGGACCCTTTGGCTCAAATGCAATATGAAAAAATTGTCTTAGGATTAGGGTGGCTCGTTTCTGTGGTAGCATCGCGGGATACGTTATGTGAAACAGATTTAATATAGTCGACGACGTAGACTCCTAATTAAGCAAGACAGCGACGAATAAAAGTAGTCTCGGTTAAAGTGTAATTATGGATAAATGGAACATAATTATTATCGATTTAATAGTGAATCACTTTTACATTATATTTTAATCTAATAAAAATACATCTTCATACTTCTATACAAGATAAGACATATTTAAATAATCTATAATAGAAGCTATAGTTGAAATATAAAATCATATGTTTTCTGGTTTCAATTATTTTCATTGCTATTAGGTAGAAAATAAAAATTGAAATCTCTTAAACTACCAATAGAATATTTTCAAACACTCAGCATTCCAACTAGCTGATCGAAGAAGCCCATACCAATAAATATCGCTGGATAGGACGGTGCAGCAGAGCCAAGCACTCATTTAAGGATTCCCAAAAGGACAATAGAGAATCGGAAGAATGCGAGTACTAGCTCTGGTATTACGGATTCTATTGAGTCGGGAAACTTCGAGTCGGTGACTTGCTTGGTCCCGCTTGATTAGGGACGCTCGCGAGGGCACATTACCCTGCACGAGCGCATCTGCCGTTAATTTTCGTGCGGACGTGCGAGACAAATCGATTCGAAGTCAATGACGTGTTGGCCGGGTTAAGGCGCGCCAAACGAGACCACTGACCAATCGGCTTAATAATCCGAGTCGCAGACCCTTTTCCGGACCGATACGTATTCTAGACACGCTTCCATGCTAATTGCCAAGGCGACAAGTAATTTCTAGGGGATCGCTGCTACTGCTTCTGTTTGTTGGGTTCACGTTCAACAGAAGGAAAACTACTTGACCTTATAAACAATTGTATTTCTATTTCACCATTTCAATTTCAAGAATGATGAAATTAAATATAATGTTTATGAGTAATAGATATGTTTATAAGTGTTTTTTACTTGTACTCTAATCCACAAATAAAACACGATTAATGAATCATTTTAACTATTGTCAAATATGCAAGGTTTCATTTAACATTGTTCCATTATAATTGTTAATACGGATAATACACATATTCATACATTCTCCTCTTTGATAAGTAGCATTTGCTAACCATACGTCCTCAGAACTGCTGCACCTATCATTAGAATAAAACTATTTTTAAAACGAAGCAAGGGAATTACTTTCAGCGTGATACCACCGTTTGACGCTATGCAAATGAAACTGGGCTACAGTGGATTTTTTTAGGAAAAGAGCTGAGTACCGCGCGCGCGCACACACTCTGAATCAACAAACTGGCAAAACGTATACTATGCGACAAAGTGAAACCCGATTTTCTAATACCGAGAGCGTTTCATATTCCGTAGAGTTGCACGCCAAATGTTTTCCTTGGTGGGCGTATTGTGAATACGGTTTCGCTTCTGGGGAACGAGTTTCGTTCGTAAAGTACTGAAACGTTTGCCAAGACCCTTCTAAACTGAACCGTATGCAACCAACGGCAACGACTAATTTTCTCCAGCAAAGTCGTTCTGTTGCTTTTCCAGTTCTCCACATTTCCGGTTCTCCCTTTTTCGATGCTTCCTTTCCGTCCCCTATGTACACGCTATCATAGCTTCTGTCTACTAACTTGACACCGCCAATATGTTGAGTGCCGCTAGCTCTATGCTTCAGATACGGACCATGAACCCAACTTTAACGACTCCGGTTCTCTCCTGTTTCTGTAAACTTTGTAATATCCTTGTTTTCTCGGTCAAAACTTGCCGCGGTTGCTTTGCCACGAACTATGGAAGTACGGCAGAGAGTTACTACGCAAAACGAAGGATGCATACGCGAAGAAATAAATCGACGAACGATTTACCGATTTATCGCCAGTGAAATTCGATCGATTGTCTATTTCCCACTGGATGTAATAACTGACTCAACGCTTCGGTTGCTGTATCGATACGCTCGTACGAGTCTGAATACATAATAATGTGGCTTACCGAAGTATATTTATTCAATAATAATTAATGATACAGTACAAGCATATTAGCAAGTTTCATAGTTCAGATTATATAGTGTAAACAGATTTATGACATAACCAGTTTATGCTACACGTGTTCGAACTTATGAAATTATTATGTCTAAAAGTATGTTGCACGATATTGATTAATAAGACATTTTTAGTACGAGATTCTAAAGTTGTTTCACTGCGAAAGATTCTTCAAATAGATGAAGATCAGACGAAATAATCCTGATATATCCGTTTGAGTACTCGGTATATAAAATTAGGTCGGTCTGTTAATCAGGTCAGTTCAACACACGGTACATACATCGTTCCTCGAAAATCATAGATAAGCCTTCTACCGAGATTACCGCAGGTCAGGTCCACCGAGAAATGCCGAGAACAGCTGTCGAACGCGGAAACAAGCTTGCGAGCAACGTTACAAGCCGCCAGGTTTACATACATACACTGAATACCCGCATGTGTATATATATATATGTATATACAGTGTATATGTGGGTATAGCAGACCGTATATGTATGTATATGTACCTTAGAGGCATACGAGATGGAGATCTCAGATCGGAGGTACCGTCGCTGTCCTATATTTCCGCGATAATAACGCTACGTCATGCGCCAAGAGAGGTCCCAGATGAGTCTTATGCACCGAGTCGAGCTGCATAAATAATAGTTACGTTTCACGCGTGTTGCTCCATTGGCAATAAATTCCATTACAGCGTAATACATTACAAGAAGTTTAATTCAACATTGTGGCTGGATTTACAATGGACATTAAGTAACCTGCTACGATCAAGTTTCACTACGATTTTATTTATAGCTATTGGTTCATCCTACTTTTTAAATCTCGCGAATGAAAAGTTCCGTTACACGTTGGATTGGATTATGTTGCTTTTCTGAATATCTTGAAAATTTTTGATAGTAAATTGAAAATTAGAAAATTCTACTACGTAGTATATTGGTATAACGAATGCTTTTAGTAGTTTCGTTAGCGAAGGCAATGATTACCTGTCTCCCTCGCAGTGCACACAGCCACCAGCCCTCGAGACCCGCCGTGTTTTGTTCTAGCACCGTAAGTACGTCGCCCTTCCGAAAAGCCAGCTCGTCCGGCGCCTCGGCGATGTTGTCGTACAGCGCTCGGGCTTTCACACATTTCTGCTGCAACCAAAAGAAAGCAAAAGGTAAATTGAATGTCAGGTATCACTGACACTGTTTCATCTCGCTATTTAAGTTATTACGATTCTATGTTAACCAAGTACGCTTACTTTTAGGAAAAAAGAAAAAAAAAACGGAAAAGATTTTCCGCAAGTGAACAAGCCTTATGCAATCGAACGGCTTTAAATTATTATGAATTTTCATTTTTAAAATTATGAGTCTACTCCGCGTTGAATGAATTTAAAAAAATTTTTAAATTCTATGAATATTATGTGATCGAGTGGAAATAACTCTAGTGGTTAAAGAGTGTTTCTAAACTACTCTCGTCGCGTAGAGTGTACGGTGCTTCAGAAATCATCCATATTCATCGATTTCGCAAAAAGCTTGTCTTCAGTACCACGGTAATTGCGTTCATTCAGGAAGTCAATGATTCCAAGGGAAACGCGCGCGCAGATCACTGTGCCAATTCGACACAGCACAGTTGTGTGCTAATTCGAGTCAATAAAATTCTCGCTTCTAGTACAGCCTTTCTATTTTTGGAAACGATCCCTCTGTGACAAGAGCGACCAATTAACCCCATGTGTTTCTCAGTTAACTGTGGTTTCCAGGTTTTCAGGACTACTACTGTCAATATAATTAATGTACTTGTCAGCACCATACTGAGTTCAAATTTTTTTTACCGCATAAAAACTTAAGTGATAGCACGCTTCAAAAACAAATCAGGAAATTGTGCAAATATAACCCAACTATATACATCTATAAGTAATAAATATAGTGTTACAAAAGTAGGTATACAAAAAAAAAAGTACCGTATGAAACGAGTCCCAAGTGTATATCTCTAAAGAAACTTTCCTAGTTGCATTTACGGTATACTATATCCGCGACCTTTCCACTCAAAGCGTAAATTCCTGAAACGACGACGTTCGTCTATGCTCTATAGAGAAACATCTAAGATATGTCTAGCTAAGTGAACGCGGACCGCTTGACACGGACTAGCGAATGCTAGTGTATTTTCAGTTCAAAGGGTTAAGTCACAAGCAACAAGACACACGAAGCCGCATTTTACGCAAGGAAACCGCCACTCACGGTTCGCTTGTTCAAGTGCGTTCAATTAAAGTGCTTCGTTCAAGATGACGATAATTCATCCACTACACGGCCCTCTCTTTATTTCTCGGCTACCACTCTCAAGCTCGTTTTCCTCGCGCGAGACTAGCACTGATGTCACTTCACGACTTTGACGAATTCCGGCGAGTAAACGCACCGCTTACTAAAGGCGAGCTCTTTAAATTAGTTCTAGAGTCTCAAGGATCCAACCTGAATAGGGAGTAACCGGAAATTCTCAAGTCTTCGGGCAAGACTGTTTAAAGAAATTAGTATACGTTTTCGAGAGTTTCAATTTCTTTGGAAAAATGGAAATCCAGAAATTACTGCTCGTTTTATACTTTCGCAAACCAAACCATAATGTTGATTATCTTTTTCCTAGTGTATAGTTTTGTGTATAATATTAAAACGAGATATGTTATTAATTGTCTCAATTGAAAACGATTGGGCTAATTAGTTAGCAGCTTTGATATCATGATTAGAAGCGTTTAGAATTGCCCTGTCTTATAGTCAGATTATCGGATCTATGGTACAGTCGAACCGATCAGCCTGTAATTAGCACAGAGTCCGCTACCTGAATGACGCAGCGATAATATTATCGCGTATCATTACCAAGCGGTCATATGAGCTAAATCAATTTGCTTCATCCTACAAATGGCAGCATGTTTCTCAAACATGTCTACTTCAATGGCTTTGCCAAAAGCATAAAACCATTGGAAAATGAATTCTAATTACTAATTCTAGTCTATGCGATAGCGCAAAATTGTATTAATCCGAATTACGTGAATATACAATTCTTGATAAAAGCTTAAATTGAATCTGCATATGTATTATACTAATTAAAGGAATACTAATTAATTCCAGTCAATTTGACTTTGAAAGCTACTCGTTTTAAATGTTATTCGTATATAGACAGAAAGCATTTAACGTTTCGCCAAATGGGATTGTATTTGAATCGACAAACAAAGCTAAATATTTCTATTGTTTGCATAGAATTTCCAATTCCTTTGCAATGCATTGAAAAGAATTGTTCGAGCAGTTCCTGGCTCCGGCGTATTCAGCTCGAGTGGATTTTCGAGCAGTTGCAGCACCACTGGTCATTGTAATTCAGCGAGAGGAAAAAGGAGAAGAAATAGCGTTAGGTGGTGATAGGGCGACCAAAATCTAGCACTCGAAACTTCTTCAGATAACTGAATTATTCAACGATTTCAATTCTCTAGAAAATCAGTCGGATCTCTCTTGAAAGTTTCAACTTACAAATCTTGAGAATCTTATGCAATTATACCAATTGGAATACCTAGTTGAATTTCAATGATATTCATGTGTATTTAGCATCGGCATAAACTTGAGCTGTCTAAATTGTACCAAATTCAAAACTAATGTATCTATCATTTTACTTGCGCGAATCCTATGTGTTTAAAATTGCAATTTAGAAGTTCCTAATATCTGTAAAACATGGATAGTCCGAAGATCATTAAAACTTCTAAATCGGAAGTGCATGATGTAGTTCTGTACGTTAATTTGGAATATGTTAAGTTTGAGTTGTAGAGGGCTGAAATCAGCTCGAAATTCCAGAAGTACTATAGTGCACCCCTCGCGTCTGAATCTTAAGAATGTATTTTGAGTGCATGACTAAACAACGACAGGTATTTCGGGCTGGTTGCGAAGGGCCGCATGCGGGTCGGCAAGTACGAGATCCTATTTTGAGAGCGATCGGCCAGGTCCCGAGCGGCCTGAGCCGATTGTCAGTCGACGAAGAATGCAGTTCTCGCCCCCCATAAAAGGATAGGCCGTGGCAGGCTTGTCCGGCAGGTACACGCGTACTCACGACCTCTTGAATCGACAGGTTCCAGGGAGAGCGACAGGACTCCTGGCGACATTGCGCTGCGTATGCACGCCACCTCTCGCGTGATACGCACGATAATTATGCGCGTTGCACGCAATTACGTCTACAGTCAAGCTGGTGACGGCGGCGCGACGTGGTAGAGTAGACTCACGACCTACATTGGGCCCTCTGTCGAACTTACGTGACGCGACGTGTGTCCGCAAGTCTAATGTGAGGACGACGTCTGGGGAATACTTAATTTTTTTGCAGCTGGCGCCATAGGTCTACGTCACTCAAAAAATCTCTGACAGATCACTGTTCAAAAGAATTATGCTATAGAAAGATTTTTATGAAAAAAATGGGTCAAATTGGGCTGACGTTAATTCGATAAAAATCTATTCTGCGATTATAATTTTTCTAATCATAATTATGATGACACGACAAATTTTCACTAAATTTGGCACATAAATTTTTATCACAATATTTTTTACAGTTCAATTTTACAATTTTGTTTAAAAATTGTCGAAAGTTGAAACTGGTATCATTTACGTGGTAATATCACGTTTTGAAATTTGTATAATAGAATTTGGGAAACTATCGATATTATTTCTATACGCGCAACGTCACTTATCTCTGAATAGTAAAGACGATAGGAATCGAACAATTCACAATTCACTGGGCTGGGAAACTGGCGGCTTGGCTATGTGAAATCCGACATTCATCTGATTAGAAGTCTCAGTGACAGGTGTCAATAGATATTGAGAGTGAGAAAAATCGAACAAAGCAGAGTGTTCGATTCTCTTCTCATTGATAAAGAAAAGTTTACTAAACACTGTAAAAGAACCAGATAGATCCAGTAAATCATATAACAATCCTACTATGTATCACATCAAAATCAATGTTTCACGTACATAGAACCCTATATACATATGTATAGTTCGTCTAACAAACGTCTCTAACAACACTAACCCAGAAACCATATTTCCTGAGTCAATTCAAATCTCTTGTGTAATCCCGCCTGGAGCGCAAGTACGGAGTTTAGTCCCCTAATAACCACCATTGAATATCGCCATGAAAAATAAACATCGAGGTTCGCCGCGCGAGCAAAGCAAACCCGGCGATAACGCACCGTGTCGGCGTGTAATTCCATGAAGACGTTCACCAAGTATCGTTGCGTCTTCATAATGCATCCTTTGTTAGGAGCATGTGGGTGCACCGGCTCAGTTGAGCCAGACTCGCATACCTGTGCAACTGCACTCATACACCTGCACAAACATGTAAGCTTGGCTGTTCTGCTGTATCGTAGGCCCTATTGTTGAAGCCAGTCGCGGACATGTTCTACTACCTTCTATGGGTTCGGCCCATGCAACTTTGGCGAGAGTACCCGACCTACCATTTGGACAGTGTCACGTTTCGTTTAAAACTATTCTTGTTTAATTCATATTATTCGGATCTTGGTGGAATGATACCAGAAAATATAGAAAAAAAATATTAATGTTGTCTCTGCTGAATCTCAAAAATAAGATTCTTTAATTTTCTCCTTATGCTATTATACAACAATAGATCAGACTCTGTGAGATTCGTTTAACAAATGGATACTATGCGAGGTAGCTCGAATGTCAAGAGCGAAATTGTTTCCTGCCACAACGTGGGTGGCTACTATCAAGGGATACGTCTGTACCGTGGCTACCGCATTATGTCATACTCAAGTTGACTGAACGTTGAAGTATGAGCCTCCAGGAGATATTTTTAATTAGAGAAAAAAAATGAGGGGAAAAACATTCAAACAAAAGCGAAATTACCTACTAAATGATATATTGTGCAAGGGTTTGAATACAAATTCACTAAGAATAAGTTGATATAGGATATTTATAAATAGATATCTCGATCAATATCTCATTATAATATTACGAATACTAAAAGTAGCATTTAACATTGAAATAATCTCCTTGAAATACTTTGATCCTTATGCATTTCCATTTTTAATTCCACATATCTGCGTACGTCCACCTGGCGCAAATGTACATTCAAGGGAATTGAATACGTATCAGCTGTGGTATGAGTACACACCTAATATCCCTACCAATTGAATAATAATTATCATTCTCAGTTACAGAGATATAGGAGATTTGTATCAATGTATATCGAACGTTGCCTTAATGAGCCCGCTGGAGAATTCAAACTTTTATAAACCGCCATCAGAACTAATAATAAATAACCTTCGTTATTGTACAAGCGCACCAGCTAAGCTATTACAGGAGTGATATATGAGAGGCAAACACCTGACCGGAGAACCAACGAAAGCATTCCAGTAGTGTTGGAATTTAATATCCACTTCCAGCGGTGTAATGAAATCCTGCAATAGTAGGGAGAGCGATATTTTCAAATCGATCTACATTCCAACCATGCTCGAAACAAATATTTATGTGAATGAAAGAGAGAGAGAGAGAGAGATAAGTGTTTTGTACCACGATGGTTAAAGGTGTTTCAAGAAATTCAAGGTAACCTGCAGTTTAATCCTAAGCCAATATTTTCATACAGGCCAGCATTTCTATCAGCGAAAAGTAGTACGGTATTACTGTAAGGTATTAATTCTCACACTGACGCAAACAACGCGACGTCAATAAACTGTTCGGCTAAAAGGGCGTGAATGCCATAATAATGGCTTTACATGACACCGTGACGCATCCTATGTTTGATGGAAAATCTGCCCTTTCACTCGATACGTACAATATCGTTTTAGGATTCTGATCCGTTTGAGGTCAACCACACCCGACCTCAAACGTACCTTTCTAGTCCGATTTCATTGACTATACCGAAATTGATTTAAACGATAAACCCATGTATAATATAAAGATTCTACCGCAAACCAATTGTTCCCAGATTATTAAAGCAAGAATTGTTCGATGTTTGTTCAGTACTGATTCAACGTCTAAAATCGACCAACCACTGAATCTCGTTTATTTCATACATGTTATAATCCACGAAAGTAGGAAGAAGATAATTTTCCCGCAAAATATTATTTATCTCTCGAAAAGCAGCTTACAAAAAAATCAAAGAGGAAAACCGAGAGTATAAAAGGTGCAAAAAGTCTTTAGAAATTAGCAGCCTGTTAAATATTCGGGTTTACAGGTGCACGATGACGATAACGGGTGTCAGTTCGCGTCCAGTATTCGTCATAACGATAAGCGTCCACGGCAGATTATACGTCGGGTATTACGCGACTAATATTTCACAGGGTGTCCTAGCCACGATTTCGTATGCAAAACGTTCTTTGCCTCCTTCTCCTTCCCTCCCCCCTCTCCCCAACCCCCTGCGGCTTCATCCCGTGTTCCAACAGCGTGAGTCAGTTTTCCAAACGCCCCGGCTTGATCGAGGGGGCACACGTGCCGGATTTGGAGCTGCCACTCTGCGTACATTGCCACGAAGAAATGTTATCGCTCCTCGTGGTCTTCTAGCGTTTGCTAGTCAACAAACCTGCGCGTTTCTCTCTTGACCATCTGACACTCTACTGGATTTATTGCTCGGCTAGAGGGATGCACGCTCGCGAGGACAACTGGTGTTTAGTTAGCTTTGTGAGAATGGATGAGTCAAAAATCACAGGAAAAAAGCTTTTGTTACTTTAAATTGAATTATCCTACAATTTCTTTTGTTTCAACGTTTTCTGTTCTTTTGAGTTTGTAATATGCTTGTAAACTGTAATTTTTATGCAAGTGGACAATCGTTTATAAAAATCTTTATGATAATTATAATTTTAATTAATTTTTTTTATTATGTATTGGTAGTGTATTTGTATTATTTCGAATTTTTATTTATTGCGTTGCAGCTGTTTGTTGCGGCGATGCTAAAGTAACAGTAGAGAGAACAACCGCCAACGGCATTTATGCACCCTAATGTACAACGACACGCTCGGGCGTGTGTCGATGCATGTCAGAGAAACTTATTCGATGGGTTGGACTCGATGCGAGGTTGGCGTACACGCGTTATATCACCCTCGGTATAATAGGCACAATTTCCCGCATACACGAACTGCACCCTTCCTATTTTCTCCTAATACGTAGACACGAGTCTGAAGAAACACGGAGATGGCTGTACATATTGTCTTTTGGTCAAAGGTCACCCCGTTGTCGCTTAGACTCTCGAAACCCATTTCACGGATGTAAATATTGACTGGAAACTCGCGGTCTCGTCCTCGAAATATACTTTACTCGAAGAAGAGTAAATTGCATTTACTATGAAATTCTGCAACAATGTTTGATTTAAAACTATGTTTTTTTAAAAAAACTCGACAGCTTTAATATGAAAGACAGTTTTTTGAATCATTTCTATCTCAAGAGAATTGAGTGGAATAACAAATGATTATGATACAAGAATTCTATTATAATATATTACAATCAAAAAGAGATTTGTGTATTTTAAACCACCATAGATAACTTAAAGACCGAACGCTTTAACCCTTTGTTTAATTTTGTCGTATGAGTATTCATTCCACACGTGTCGCCAAATCACAAGTGCATCGCAAGGGTAAGGTATATATTGTATAAGTTTCACGAAGCAAGCAATAAGTATCTGTCCCCCTGTTTTAAGCATTCTCACAACCGCAATGTGATTTCGCGGCACTAAAGGGAGTAGTTGAGAGGCGGTGGTGGAACAAAAACTGTGCAGAGACCTCGAAATAAGTAGCCTCATGTCGATACGTGTTCGTCGAGGCGTGATCTACTGTGAGGGTTAAAATCGTTGCGCGACACGTGCCCTTTCACGAGTTAGAGTGTACTGCAAGTAAGCACCCTTCGTCATGTCTTCGTCTTTGCCACCGACACGCTTTCGTTGTCATCCTATACCGTTTCTGCGATCGACACCCTTTTATCTTCTCTCTCTCTCTCTCTGTCTCTCATGTGCGCGCGACTACTCTCGCAATTAACGCTCTCTAATTATACCCTTCGCCGGTGAGAACACCCAGCAAAGATGGCATCTGATTAGAAAGCCACTTTGCGTAAGCCACTCCTTTCACGCTCACCAACATCTTCGTCAAGGGATCTATTCTTTAGCCAGGAGAAGTTTTAAAATCTTCCTACAGTTTTTCGGATACATAACTTATTGGTAAATTTTAGTCTAGCCATTGATTTAACGAAGGACGATTAAGTATGAAATTATTAATATTGATACATAGTTTATGTGATTTATATTATGATAAAGTATTATAGTCTAAGTCTCGACACATTACAATAGTTACTGAAAAAATATTTTCCAATGTAGTTTATTGTTTTTTAACTGTTCTTTAAACGATATATGAAATAACAGATTACGATTTCATCTGGGGACTGTACATGCATTTATGACACTGTAATCCAATCACAAGCAGGCTTAAAGGTATAGCTTGCCTGCACAATGCGTACTCAACATCGCGAAAGTGTTATTTACTCGTGCCGTTAAGCTGTGAGCGCATCGCAAAGCAGGGCACAAATAATAGGATTTAACTAATCACGTGTGAGCACCGGGGGAAGTTTTGCATCGTGTGCATGCAATTTTTACCCTGGTGAACATTCTGTTAACCCGAACGTGCCGTGAAGCATAAAACCTTCGTGTGGCTGACGTTTCAGGATAAACGATTTCGCGCTATTAACATGGTGCATAGTGAACAGGAATCTATATGGTACTTTTCATATTGTATATGTCGAAATGATTTTTAATGTTCTTTTTATCGTCTATTTTTAACATTTTTATTGAAACTAAAAATGTCTCAATAATTAAAAATCGTCACAAACCCCATGCTATCAAAAATAAACTAATCGCGATCGATAGAAAAGGACGTGATTAGTGAGTTGACAGAAACAAATAATGCGACCGGTTCGCACGACTTCGAACGGCTGTGTTATTTCTAACGACGTTAATTAAAGCCTTTCCTCAACAGGATGTAAAAAAGGAGAGAGATTTGTATAGCATATAGTGGATGTTGAATGAACCGCTGGGCGCCATTCGCTAGAACTATTAAACAAAGCGACCATCGGTGAGAATTGATTAATGAAAAGCATGCGTGCACTCACAATTATGCCCAGTTGTAAACCGCCCACGCGACACATGCCGCGTGTCATTGTGAATGAAAGCGCGTGCCGTGAAGGCCGTCGTGAAAATAACCCCCTCTGACTCCTGTGTTTTACTATCAAACGCGAGCACCAGTCTTTTTTTACACCCCTCTGTAATAAAAAGCGAATTCTCAGAGTTTTTGGAGAAAAATAATTCTCAGCTCTGTTCCGGTATTGTTATACTGGGACTTTGTTGGGATAAACGAATAGAGAAGCTGTGAAACCCAAGGGCTGTTTTAACTAGAAACTATTATTCTTGTTTTAGTAAAACTTTGGGCCAAGATCGAAAAGTTTGTAAAAGAGCTTTTCTCAAGTGCACTTCATACAACGAATGTAAGAATAAATGCCATACAATTATTATTTAAGTGATTTAAGTAAATGGTGCGAAAAGTCTGTGCAAAGCGTGTAATTTCAACAGGTTTCAACACATAGTTGTAGTAGAGAATTCAGTAAATCAAAATTTGCACATTTCCAGTTATCGTGACTAGATATCGCTATGAGTACAACCGCTTAACCGACGAACCGATGTCCAATAAGCAGTTGTAACAGTATTAGATCCTTCGGTCCCAGTTGGAATCACGTCAGCACCGAGGCTTTCACGAGATTTAGTAGGCCCGAGGTAAGCGATAATACTGGTGAGCAGCTTAAGCAGTGCCCGGCGGAGAAGCGTGCGATAAAATCGTCAATTCGAGCTTCCGTCCGTCCGGAATTGAATTATGCAAATTACCCCATCCTCCGTCCATTTCGACGACCGAAATCCTTGCTGGTATTCCTCCACCCGATTTCAAGGGGCACATGCGGCTCAAACGTTAATACTGAATACCGCCTGGAATTATTCTTCGGTTAATATTCTACTCGAGGCACGAACACTATGTCTCTAAAAGCTGAGATCTCTGAGCTACGGAAATGCTCAGAATATGTTCCATTAGTTAGTGCGCTTGCATACTTGAATTGTGATTGAATGCGATCCGTTGGAATGATGAGTAAATTTCGATGGATAAATTGTTCGCGTTACACTCGAATAAGAGACCAGTACATATTTGCTTTTTGTTGTTCATAGTATTCAAATATATATAATAGCTACTGTCGTTGAGGAATAAACTTGAAATTACTGCTTCAAGTCCCACATTACTTTTATGATGAGAAAAAAGCCTAATTATCAAGATCATACAGATTATTTAATTAGTATTTATTACTGATTTTATTCTCAATTATTTCAGATTGAATAATAAATCAAATTAGATAAATCTTGCTGTTCTAAAAACTCCGATCAATTAAGCTAGGGTTCCTTTTAATAATCTAATGGTTATATTTCCGATTTTTCATGAAAATTGTGTTAAACGGGTTTTTGAGAAAGTTCCAGTTAGCAGTTCGTTCGAAGTAACGCAAATCTAGACCTAACGACTCAAACTATCCGCCTGGTAGTTTAATTCTGTAGACACGACTCAAGCTATTAGTGCGAACGTGATTCGCATAATTAAAGTAGCAATTCTTCTACTATGATTCACCAAGTTTACCCACTGGATGCGTAACAAGATAGTGTGATGCAAGTTAATCGGGAACTCGAGACGTGATAGTATTAGAACCCGGCGAACCTAAGATTATTCAGACTTTCCACCGGGAATATTTATACACAATTTTTTTAGTGTTTGCAATTCTATGATTAACGAGGGTCGACAAAACGGTCACGCGATGATTCGATGAATGCAATGGAATCAGTCAACGGTAAGAATAAATTGCTTGCTTGATTGGTAGATCGCTGTTCTTCAATGATCAATCTCGGTAAGTGACTCGTTTCGTGTAGCTGTTTCAGTTGGGTATTCGTACAACTGTTATATTCTGTTTTTTTCATAATTTCGAACAAACAAAAAAAACCAGCGTGATTTTCCATAACGAATCTTACCAATGACTTTTGTGTAGGCAGAGTATGATGCCCAGGCAAAGTTAAAAGAACAAGGGGACCTAAACTCATTTTTCTTGTTTATAACATTCGGAGCACTAAAGTTCGCAAGACACTTAACACGTAATATGAACACTTAATTCAAACACACACACATTCGTATAGGTCCACTATAGACTGTTTTCGCTCGAAGGTCACTTCGCTCCGCGCACGAGGTTCACTCAGCGACGGCTGATTTAGGACTGAGGGATGCCTACCTGCTCATAGACATTATAGGGCTATAGGCCGTTCGTTCGGGTTGCATGGTGGGAGATGCCTCGGGCAAAGATTTACTAAATAAGCATTCCTGGGGCAAAAGTTAGTTCCTGACCGACTCAATATTCACATGTGCGTATTTAAATAAATAATATGAAATATATAGTATAATGTATGAAATAATATATACAAATGTCAAAAAAGTAAAACATACTTCTCTAGCAAACTATACTTAATTATTGCAGTTCTAATAGCACTCGACCATAACGAGCATAGATCAGTGGAGCAGTAAGCTAATTACACGATTTTCTCATCGCGGAACGACCGAATGGAAGCAGTAAAGACAAGCTGTTGTCAGCATTTCGCCAGTGATATATATCGTAGAAGATAAAGTGTATACGCTTGCAAAATGTATCTGCACCATAGATTCAGTGCGAGGAAGACCTGACTTGGGTAGATAGTATCACCCCAGTGAAATTAATCCGAGTTGAGCACTTTTGCAAGGCATCGAGTCAATTTGACTATGCGATTAAAATTCAGTTAAGAATATGTAAAACCAAAGATCCAGTAAAAGCTGTTCAATGATCCTTACATATTCTTTTCATGGAATAATTTATTGCACTTTGTGTTTTTATATCCGTGTGGAACGCCAACGTTAACGCATCTCGGTTTCCCGACTGACACTTGTAACAGATACGCAAACATCACCGCACAAAAAGCAAGTTCTGTCGAGTACATAGTACACCGAGTACCGTTCGTCTTTATTTCTCGCCACTTGGTTCATGACCGCACACACATACGTGGGCAAGGTTAATGATGCTAAGAATCAAGTTTCAGAGAAGGCAACGGCAAGAAGAAATTTCTTTGTCATGAAATATTGTATCTGATTGAGTGATTGTTTAATAAATCATGACAGATTTCTTTTATTCATATGGACCAATTATTTTCCTTTGATTCTGATTAGATTCGATTATTAATTGTTTTAATAGCTTCCGAATACTCCAATGTAGACTTTCATCCGGTCATAAGAAACATTTCAATAAACAGTGTCGAGTCTCTTAATATTTTACGAAATATTACCAAAAAAATTGTATTATTTGCCTTTCGGCATTCATCGAGAAAACAGATGCGAATATTTTAATAAAAGTTTCCCCATTGTATTTTACATCCGGCGCACAGCCCTTCCCAACACCCTAATCTTATGTAAATCACAATTAGACCATGCTTTCTTTCGTGTTCTGGAGTTAGAAGGCGAGTGAGGATGACTCATAGTAGCTGACTAGAATGCTGCATCAGCTATACTGCGTCAAGACGGCTCACGACGATATTCGAAAGACCCAACAACAACTGACCTAACTTCTCGCATTAATTATTGCTTCCGGTCGCTACAGCTTCCGAAGAAGAAATCATTCGGTAGTCGTAGCACAACGCACACCCTGATCACTCAAATCAACTGGTCTTTCAACGCAGTTGAAGAAGACGTTAGTCATGGCCAATCAAACGTTAATTACTACCAATTACTTCCTATTGTGTAACTAACAGCGTAACTATGCTTCGATAGAGTTGGAACAGTCGATGAATGTGCGATAGTATCCGAAGGAACTAAATTGTTTATCGAGTGAGCAACGTTTTAGCTGACACTTCTTTGAGGATGATAAATTGGATATGGGTGAAAGGTGTTGAGTAGAGGATACGAATACTTATATTATTCTTAGAATAGTGTGTTTTCGATCTCTTGAATGAATCTTACATTATAATATAGATACATATTTTTCGATTTTAATTAATTAGCGTTCGCACAATTGGCATCATCGCATCCAGATTGGATGAGCAAATAAGTAATTTGTGTGAGAATAAAGAAAGGCACAAACTCTAACAGCAGTAAACTAAGTGCAACACGCACAATAATATAATTGCAATCCTTGCGATTGCATTCAAGCCACGAGCCAAATCAATATCACTAGCTGAGACCGTCACGCGTAAATCGTCGACTAATTTGAATTTACGACGCTGCAGGGTGAACGAGTGACCCAGCAATTCTGTGGTTTATGTTGTTGACTGTCTTATCAAAATTCCATTATTCCAATCGAGAATTTTCCAAACATAAATCCAATGCACGCGCAAGTGACAAATGTGCTATTTCAATCAACTTTGCTCTACTGCTATAGTATATTAACAGTCATTTTATACATCGACAAAAGAATGATCTATTGTGATCGAAGTATCAGGTCTTCGGAAGATTGTACAACTTTCTACGAACTTTAGAATTCTTATAGAAAGTACTTGCTCTATTTTAGAAAATAATTCCAGGATAATGAGGAAGTTTTAGAAAGCGAAAGCAGATGAGGTTTATGAACTACGTTTCTCAACATGCATTGTCTCTGTAGCTAAATGTTTTTCACTTACGTAAGTGAAACAAGCGCAGTGTACCAAACCACTCAATATCACCGCAGAACAGTGAAGTGTTATGAGCATTTGAAGCATGAGCTGCACTCTCCTGTCGATTGAATTTAATGCGATTGCAGCAAACGCGGCAGTCAGAAACTTACGCGTGCTGTATATCTTTACGGATTAATCTCCGCAGATATTACTTGCACAAGAGATTACATAATAATTTAATACAGGTCCAAGTTTTCTATTCATTCGTAATCGATAGAATAAATAGGGAATTAAAACATTGTGGGGTCCTTGATTATTGACTATTTCATAAATCAAGTATTTTAATAAAGGGTTCGAAAGAGAATTTTTCACACTCTCGGAGTTGTGGCTACCACTTTGTGAGAGTTATGAGGAAGAAAAAAAGAGAGGTACACCGCGCGAGGGTTCAATTTACTCCAAGCAAGATAATTATTTAATATTGACTGTAGCCATATAATTTTCGCGCAGTTGAGATCCTTATCTTTAAAGGGTTTCGAGAAACGCTTCAGGCTGTCACAGAAGCAAGATGAGTCAGTTCGCCTCATAAAATCGTAAATCAATAAAGTATGAATGTGGATCAGTTCTGAATTGCAGATCAAAGAAGCCGATTTCCAGACGAGGTGAAATTTTGCGACATTACTTCGACAGGGAGACGGTGAAAGCGAGATACACACACCAATGTAATTGAATACACCCTGATTAAATCGAGGCGTCGTACCTAACCACAGTTTACAGAGTTCAGGAAACATCGATATGGAAGTTATCGTCTCCCGTTACAGAGGCCTGACAGCATCGACCTGTTGTTTTATTATTCTCGAATAATTCCTCTTATCATAGACATAGTTTCTCCACACATAAAATTCTATCAAAAATCATACAAATTCTAAAATTGTTCAAATAAAGCTGTAATCTCTCAAAATTACAATTTTATTTATTAATAACTGCTCAAATAAGATAAACACGCAGTGACATTCAAGTGGCAATGAACTCGTGCGCAATTATCGATGCGACTAACCTGGAAACATTGCAGATTCCTGGAGCCTTAAACGTACGTATAAGTACAAAGTAAGTGTACATACAAACTGCGTAGTCTAACGTACCGTAAGATTCACCCACTAATCACCAAGGTTCTAGCTTATAAACGTCAAGCGATAAATTAACGGCGCTGAGTCTCAGAAGTGTGCCCCGTGCAATTAGAATCTCTGCCATCTAATTTCTTCAATGACTAATGATAAATCATTAAGGTACATAGGCGTGGTTGTTGACCACATCCCACGCAAAACCGTAAGGATCATGAACCACGCCAGTGCACATCGAATTAACGCTACTTGCAAAGAGTAATGAATTTAGCTGGAAGGTTTTTCCACTTTCCTCTCTCGTTCTCTCTTTCTCTCGGAATCGGCTAATCCTCGACGATTTGCGCTCGATAAACGCGAACGAGGAAGCCGAGCAACGAAGCAAAAACAGAGTTATTCACGCTCTCGTTCGCACACGACAAGTGTGTTACCTAGTTTTTTCGTTGGATCTCGAGTGCACTAGCTTATATGTACACGAGTATGTATAGATATGTATGTATACTGTTGAAATTAGAGCGTTTCGGAGTTATGGATACTCTTGCGAGCTTCTGGATTAGCTGAGTGCCGTCAAGTAATCCACGGCTGTTAACTGCAATTATACGATCTTGGCGATAAACCAGAATTTATACGTTGGTATACACGTTCAAAGGAACCTCTTTGCTTCTTTTATTATATCAACTGCAATGTAACGAGGTCATTCGATCCTCTTCGAAACGGTACCTGACGCATCAGGTACAAGAAATGGTTCCAACCTTTAAAGAGTTAATAGAGATCCTGATACAGTATTAAAGGCGTGCACTAAATCCAATGTTCCATAATTAACTAGGAAAGACTTTAATTCAACGTTAAATAGGTTATTGGGTTAAATAATTTCACCATATAATATTGATACGATTAATAGTTTATGAATTGGAGATAAAGATCTGGTTTGGAAATTGAATTAATCATTCTATTCGTATTATTTCCAACTCAAGTTTCAAATTTTTAATCAAGCAAAAGTTTAGTTGCAAGTTCAAATATTTGATCAAACTACCAGTGATTAAAGACTGGATGCTCATGACGGAATTAATAGTCAATAGTACCCGTATTGCTTCGAATCGAAATCGTTCAAATATTTGTCAGTCACAAATTGCAGGGTTGACATTTCACTGCCAAAGATTCCAGGGATGAAATCTGGTCCCGAAGCATCTCGGCAAAGGCGTGCAAAAGCTGTGGTTACTACGTCTGAAGGGAACACCCTCATGAAGCAAGAATAGGGGTGCAGCCAGAGTCAGGATGCGCTTTCAGGATGACTGGATAATAATCAGGAATTCATTCGAGGGGCACGCGACTCCTCGGTAGTCCGCAGAAATAAAAGAATACGGCCCTTTTCGCAGGGTGTACCTTTTCGTGCTCACTTTTGAGGCGAGGGTTGCAACGACGCAGTTTGCTTTAAAAAGAGCGACAAACGGATGCTACCATTCTTTCCGCTCGAATCAATGCAATACCTAAAAGACTGAACATCTTTGAATATATTTCATATCTTCGACCAAACACTGAGTCAACTTAAAAAAAGCATTTTTCTTAATTTACTTGTACATCATTTCCGTTAATGACATTTTTTTTTACTCTCAATCTTCAATATTGAAAAACACTTTTAGTTATGACATAATCTTCTTAGGCATATATAAATTCTAATTATTATGTTTCTTTACTGGTGTAATTGTGGAGATAAATCCATCATTCTCATAATAGTAAATCAAGCGTAACACGATTTTCAATTATGTCACTTTTTAACTGAGAGCGTGATACGTATGTAGAATTCCATTACTGTGCCCGGCTTTGCGTAATGTTCATGTTGACGTCTCGCACGGCAATAAATATGCAAGGGTGGTACACTCGTGGCTGGTACGTACCGGAGTACACAGGCGTACAAGATACTCGCGACACCGTCGACCACCGAGCACTTCTCCACTAAGGGCAATAGATTGCCGGGAGACGTTGCTACTCCAATGGGATTTAATTAATTAGACATTTTTTTACCACTGGACGCTGTATTTGAGATTAGGTTTCTATACTAAATAAATAATCAGTGATTTATATCTAGTCAATTCTTAATGATCGCGTTCAGATTAATTCGTTTGAATATACAAATTCTATCGAAGCGTGTAAATCATCGTCGCGAAGAACCGCAAAAATTCAAGCCGCAAATGATCATGAAGCGAGAGATCGAGGCATCTTACGAATGTTCACACAGAGAAAGAGAGTGTACATCGGTTAGGGCGGGGATCGGGCACACGCATCGCACGAAACTTGCTCTCACGTAACGCGAACACTGGAATAGCCGATCATTAAGAACATCCGGCCCCTGAAATGCCAGGCCGAGTTTACGAGACCAGTTTCTGCACCCGAATCAATTTGCAACAGTCGCGAGTGTCGTTGATCCTTTTCCGCCTCTATCTCTCTCTCTCTCTCTCTTCTCCTGGGCATCATCTCCCTCTTCTTCGCTTCACGCTACGATCGAAGATGAGACCCTGAAGAGTCTCTGGCGTCACGTGCGTCCGGTGACAGTTGGAAAGAATGCTTGGTACATAGTTATTTTCACGCCTCTACTTCCTTCGATTTTATCATCGTTTCTTCTCCTATGTGAGTCGATTGAGTCTCAAATTAATTGTCACCTATCGAAGTATGCCTTTTTATATGACTGAATGACGAGAATCACATCCCAACTATTTGAGATGCACCTAGGCATTTCATATCAAAATCATAAAATCTTCACCATGACTTTGCTAATTCTTACCAGATGTTACAGTCGACTTCATCACGGAAAAGCAGAAAATGAAAAAACAGCTTTAGGTAGAATTCCTACGGACTTGCCACGTGTTGCAGTGGATTTCGAAAGGACAAGCGGAATATAATGCAAAGAAAGAGAGAAAGCTAGCTGAAAAGCTTAAATATATGTACATCTTATACACACAGTTAGGAGGCAGTGTACAAAGTTCCGTGTAGTTTTTGCGCGCGGTACCACGTGCAGCCCAAATGTTGCGAACCCAAAGAGACAGAGAGATGCCTTGAACCTTCTTCTTACCTTCCGACCGCATACCGTGCTACTCTTCTCGAGGGTAACAACTCATATTGACCATCTCAGGCACGAAGATTAGCGGAGCTAACTGGCTTCAGCTGTCACGTAATGTCCTTCGACTTCGACTGTCACCGAGCAAATAAGACGCTGGTAAAGAAAACTATATTCACGAGTCTCGAAAGGCTCGAGTCACCTTCATTTAAATGGAACGTGCTTAGAATCTTATTTTTAGTCAATTGCGACTAAAACCAGAAATATAAACAGTTTTCACTCTTCATCTTTTAACTCAATTCCCAAACAAACAAGTATGACTATTATGAAGCTCACTGAATCAACAAATAATAACCATTAACTTTATCCTACAATTAACTCTGAAGATTACGTTATTTTTAATTTACGGGATGTCTTTAAATCATTTGTTCGATTATTCAGTCTGCGTGGAACGTAGCCAAAGTTATCCTTAGTCTCGTCAAAACAAAACAAGCAAAAGGCTTTACAGATGAGTACTCGAAGATCGTTTCTCCTAGACGAAGAAGCAAAGCGTCTGTGGAAGAGCAGAGTCAAGTGGTGGTCAGCTCGAGCAGCAGCAGCAGCCCAACGAACCATCTACTACTTCTCCCGTAGGAAGCAATTTGCCGGTAATTGTGCGCCAGTCGTCGTTACTCTGGTGAGCAGAAAGCTGCCAAGCCCTTACGGGAGTCGGGCAAGTACTCCTCAGGGGGGCGAGTAGAAGCGAAGAAAAGAGAGAGAAAGAATGACTTAAAAGGAGACCACCTACGTGCGTCTCGTGTTACGTGCATTGTCATGCACGACGACAACGACGACGACGACGACGATTTTCTTCGGTGGCCCTTCGTGGATTTTGCGGGCGTGAGAAGGCGGTGACTCTCGCCGCCAAGAGTCAAGGGGACTTCAGAGGTAATACTTCGCTGGATCCAAGGACAATACGCGCTTGCGAACTCTTCGAGAACTCCTTCGTGATCGGACCGTGAAATAGGAGGTCCAACGAATGAAGAACGAAAAACTTTCGACAAAGAATCTCTTGACCTTTTAGAGTCATCGATAATTACTTCCAGGATATTGTAATGGACTGACGATGAATCTTGTGTTACTGGTTTTTTGTCATGATGGCGTTCCAGGAGATTGGCAGATTCGTTTTTAGGCATATACACTGAATTCTTTATTCTATTTCACTTATGTTTTAGCTGATTTAGAGGAAATATGCATTTTGTGCCCTGTCAAATCCTTTAACAATTCGGATTACAAAAACCTGTAATATGTCTATGTGTATTTTGTAAATATATTGAAAAAACAGTTTTTAGATGCATCTTGGATAATCGTTAATATTTCATCTAAAATTATTCAACCTTGTACAGTCGCGATACGAACCGAGCTATCTATCACTAACAAAAAAAATGTTAGTGTTTTGGATAAAAAAAAAAGATGCCTCAGAATATTCACACTTTCACTTTTAAATTAATCACATTGGACGTGAGATTGTCATTTGAAATTGGTGAAAGTTGCAGTAGTTTGATAGACAGGTTTCCCTCGTTCCGCAAGATTATTTCCATTTACATAAAAATATGCGTACAAAACTGACGATATCGTTTGCCACACGAGTACTATCGGCCGATTGCGCGAAATTAAGCACCTTTCAATTCCAGATTTTTGCAAGCGTATAGAGTTACCGTGAAAATTTTATATTGCTCGCTATTTGACATTGACAAATAATTGACAAAAAGCCTGTCGCGCTCACAGCAGTCTCGCTTGATTTATTTATCGCTTGCGCATCGAATATCACTGCAGTAACAAGCTTCGCTTACTCTCCCCCCTCCCAAAATTTATCAGTCGGATCAAACATTCGTCTGCATAAACATTACGTGTCGTTAAAATGCATATCGATCGAACGCGCTAGTCCCGTATACTCTGACACACTATGCACATTACGATTCGTCGCACGTTCTGACAATTGGCTTGGTATATTGTAATCAGTTTGCCGCGAGAACCCTGGGTTATTATCAAATGCAATTCTCTACCTTTGTTATTTCAACACTATAATTTTCCAAACAGTGCTAATGATACCTCACGAATCGTAGATTCAAGATCCCATATCGTAGATCCCGTGAATCCACCGTAATATTATCAAGTGTTTCCTCAACATTATAAGTCGAATTATATAAAAAATGTTTAACTAACAGAATAATTTCCATCGGATCCGCCAAAATCCACCCTCAGTGATTGTTTGATTGACGTTATTTGTCAATGTACGATACAGTCGCTGGAAATAATTGCCTCACGGGGATAAACTGATTAAATTTCCGATTGATTCAACTCATAATACGATTAAGAGTAACGTGTTCAACAAATGAATCGAATTTCAAAAATCAATTATATTCTCTGGTTGAATAATAAAAATTACACAATTTGAAAATACACGATCCACAAACTCAAAACCTGAAACCCTATATTTTTCACTGTTTTACAGAAAAAAAAGGATTTCAACAGTTTCGAATTGTATTTAGTTCTAAGAGACATGTATTTATTGCGGTGTTTCGCTACAACTCGCTAAATCATTTCGAGTAACCGGAAGCACAAAGGAGACAAGTTAGTCGAAGCCACGTATTCATTTGCGAACCCAGCAAACAGAATCCCATTGACTAATCCCTAGTGGCTTAAAAACCACTGTGGAAGGCTACAACACTACACACTTCGGCATCACGCAGAAATGCGCGCGGCGTGCGTTTTAAACAGAATATTAAGAGCTTGCAATCTGACAGCATATTTCATGCTGCCTGCAATGTATTACGTTACACAAGAGGAATGCACGATCGGGTGAAGGAAGGAGAGAAAAACGGCGCTGAAAGGAGAGAGGATGCAAACGAGCGGATGAAGATAGGGGAGGATAAAAAAAAAAAGAAGAAAAAATTATTGATGGAAGCAACTCGCAATCAATACTGTCTGATGTTCGATCACCAATGGGAGAGCTTCATTCTTATAAACCCGATTGCTACATTTCTTTTAACTTGACAGTTGACAGCCAACGACTCATCTTTCCATTGGTCGAGTCATTTTAATGAATATCTGCTACGATTATACAGTGTGCCACTCCCTGGAAGCACCCTTTAACGACAATTAATTCTCCATTAAACGAGAACCAGTGTGCGAGCTGGCTCGTCATTTATTTCGAATTCTATTCAATCTGCTCTGATGTGCCACGAGTGTGCCATTTCACCTGGGAATGTTCATTGAATTTTGGTAGATGGACTTCAAGTTGGCCATGAATACACACAGCTGGTGATTCGTTCAATTTACAGATTTCTTAACAAATCCTGTGGTCTAATAAAATAGCACTATTTATAAAACTAACGAGGCTTTTGCTAAGTCAGCTAACTAATAATCATCATCACAATTTGGAATTGAAAAAAAAAGAAGAAATTTATAGAGCTAAAAATAAAACTTGAAAGAGGATCAAAACCTAAATGAGCTTTTAGGAAGATGTAGCGTCCCTTTGCGAAGTTTTCAAGCACGATAGGAGCTACTGTTCACATAGTCGAAAAATAGGAAAAGGGAGAGACATATGTTGCTCCAATGTTATCCATACGGAATCTAACTGTCAGTGATTCGTAAGTGTGACAGAGGGTTAGACATCGTTAAAATCCCGGAGCTAATGTGTTCGTAGTCTAGACATCTCCAATTTCAAAGCGGCTAGAGTGGTCCTGCACGATCTAGTCCACTTTCCAAACGAGGATCGTAATTGTGGTGTGTAAGCATCGGGAACGGCCACTTGGTTCATTCATGCACTTGTCCACGATCTCCTCTTTCTGCTCCTTCTGTCGTCAAGGATCTAATTAGCCATGAGAGCAGACAGAAGGGTCGTTTGTTTATCTTCGGTTAACTTCATCTCAGGGAAATTCTATTGAGCGGTTTTTCACAAGTGGCTGACTGTTATGGAAATAAAATTATGTACTTGGCTACTGTTTTTTTTTCCTTTTTTTGACATCAGACAGTCTTTTATACAATACCTTTATCTATATAGCATTTGTGTCCGAAAAAAGTGGAATTATAATTTCATTCAATTTTTCCTTCCGATATTAATACGACACGACCAAAATTGCGCTTGACTCAAAACCAATTAAAACAGAAAACCTGTTGGAAATACTCCAATGATCTTTAGAGTGGTCCTTGACCTATATTTTAAAAATTACAGAGTAACTTTTTAAAGGATTGATACTTTTTAATTAATACCTTTTAATAAGTAACTTTTTAATATTTTACAACCATTAGGTTTGTGTCGAATGCGAAAGAGTCAGAGAAATATTTTGAAGGACAATTCAAATCGAGGGTTTATAATTTGGGCCCTGAGTGCGTTTGCGAAACGCAAATCTCTCGTGAAAAATCACTGGCGCCTGCGGTGGCAGAGTACATATTCACTATTCGGGAACGGGTAAAGGTAATATCGTTATTGCGAATCTCGCGGTATCGGATAGGGAATCGGAATTAAGTGAACCACAGGCATCTCTAGTGACAGAGGAACAGGTATCTGTACCGCGCGACGAACCGAATCTCCCCCGATAGAACTTCCTGTTAACCGAGCCCTCTTGCTTCCGGCTATCGGGCCAGCGATTCGTGAAATCGAAGGGCGACACTGGATAATTCGTCAGAATTCGCATTCGTCCGGAAATCGGGAATGATGACCGTTCAGATTTTTTTATTCGGACCCTATCCCACTGAGGAAAAGTGATAACTGGTAATTCCTGAAGAGCCCGATTCTATACTACTCTCGAAAAAAGAACAAAAACGTAACTAGGTATTTGTATTGAATGAAAGAAGAAACGTACAGTATATTTCTTTGAATCTTCTATTTTAGATGAATAAGTCGAGAACATTTTTCCAATAATTATTTGTTAATCTGTTGAAACTTATGATTTGAAATTTCGGATAGTTTGCAAAAAAAAGATTGGTAGTTAAATCATTAGGAATACGATAAAATGTTCTAAATAAAGCAGAGTTAAAAACAAAGAGGTAAATGCAAACCACTAAAAGGAACGACTCGAACAGTAATGTCCTTACGGGACTTACTGTCTTTTATTAGCCCGAGGCGAGTGCGATCATAAAGTAGGATTTAAGGTTTCCTCCGTTTCTACACTACCCTCGTAAACAAGGGTATCCACTATCCACTCGAAGCGCAAGATACAAGCGATCCGAATTGACCACCGCGAATACTCACTTACATACATTGCTTACGCGAACGGCAATAAATACTTTCATGCTTCGAAAGACTCGGAGAAAGCGAGAAGAACTCAGAGAAAAAGCGACTGCAACTGGTAAACGCCTAGCGGCTCAAGCCGGCTCGTAAGTCGAAAGAGGAACTTTGAGATTTTATGGCTTTGTTCGAGCGCGAATTTCAAGCTTGTAGATCGTAACTTCTTATACATGGTCAGGCACTTTTGTCTATGCAAACGATACTAGAGTATAAGCATATATCGGTATAATCATTCTTTAGTATTCAGTAATAATGCTCGAATGTATGGTATAAGTTACATAACAATAATGTGAAGTTTATAGTAACTTATTTTATACCAATTGCTGATAATTTTAGATATATGTCTGTTTGCGATCATGTTATAAGTTTTACTGCTGTTGTTCGATCGGAATGTAAATTAATTTGATTACTCGTTGCGGTTCAATGGAAAGTACAAGCTAAATCATTTTCTGTAATATTAGCTATAAACCGGGCTATAAAGCTTTAAGAGAATGTTATAACCCGGTCTATTATAAAAGTGAGCAACAGTGTGAAAACTGACACTGAAGAAAGTGAGGACAAAGGAAGAACAATGTGACCGAGGTGAAATTAAAAATTGAGGGCTTCAAGACATTTATGCTGAGCGTATTTAATTCGTAACGACACACAGAGAATAAGTTAGTACGTTTTGAATACTAATATACCATTATTAATAAAATCAAAGAGATCGATTTAAATAAAGAAATTTCAATTTATTCTCAATATCTTCACACCGATATTAAGACAAAGATTCATAATTTTGTTTCTTTAAAATTCATCAACTATAAAACAGAACATAAAACTTACTATTGAAATCCATCCAGCGGCAACTCAACCCTTTTGTCTCGATTTCCGATCGGCAAACTCCTAAAGCACGGTCAGAAGAAAAAAAAAAAAATTCGCGTAAGCCTTTGCGAATGTACAAGGGCGTCTTTTGAAAAATCAATTCTGCAGAAATTCTGCGTCTAGACCGTCTGGTCGATCCGCCACTGGCATTAATATTCACGCAGGGCGTTCTCGCGCGATATCGATCGCATTCTTTTCTCGCAGAAAAGCCGCACGCAGAATATCAAGGAGCTTTTTCTTCCTTAATCGAATCGTATCGATCATTGACTGGACAGTAATATCTACCGAATAGAGCTCATAATCCACTCGAGAGAATTAACTGTTTTATATATTTTCCAATTCCTCATTTTCCATTTGCAATTTTATATTTCACAGATGTAAATCAATAATTATTAAATGTTTCCAAGCAAAAAATGCCTTTTATTGCTTTTCGTCTTTTCGCGAGTCTCATGCGTTGTTACACAGAAACATCGACACTCGAGATCCAGAGGAAAAAGAGAAGAGAGTGGTGAACCTAATCTGTCAGTCGCAAAATCGATAGAAGCGTCATTTTGTGTTCACTGTTCCACGACGACCATTCTGCCTGGGTGGCTTGAGTCAACAAAGACTGGAATCGACGAACGCATGCACAAGGGTTAATTCAACCCTCTCTGTACCCATCCTACGTAGTACATGTATACAGAGAGAGTCCACCCATCGACCCTCGTGCTACTCTCTCCCTCTCTCTCTTTCTCTCTCTCGAATATTCCTAGAATGATTTCCACTAATTGTTTCGTTACACTCCTCATAGTTGAACGCCGTCGTCGTCGTGATGGCTTCGTTTAAGTTCACAGAAGTCTATTTTAATTGGAATTATACTTTTGTTTGTTCGCGCTGTCTCTGGAGGCCTCTTTGCATAATTTATCCTTCGTTTCTCTCGAGACCCTTCCTACTCGAAAGCTGAAAACTACTTTCTACCGTGATAACTTTCTTTCACGATAACTGTTCTTGAAAATTCTTTTGCTTAATAGGAACTCCTCCCGAAACTTTAATTGCAATTCTATTCTGAATAATGGCTTTTGCTTGATCGCTTCCGTCGCCGCACAACTGTCACGGAAATGTTTGCTTTTACTTAATTCACGAAGCAATTAATGTCTCAATGAAATTTTCATTCTGGAATTATTCTCTTTATATTTTTACTTACCTCAACTGGTAAATAAAGTAATACAAATTACTTATTGACATATTATAGTACTTTAGCGAGAGTACTTGACTTCTTCATTTATCGTTATTACTCTTTGCAGTCAATTAATTCTTTCTTCGGTTAAAGATGAGATTTTTTTAACGTTTTTATCGAGATTAGGGAAAATTAGATATGTGGTGTAACTTCCACCCCCATTGCGTCGCATTGTTCATCACTATCCTAGGAAATTAATTATCGGGTTTACTCGTGGGTCGTGCACTACTGGTTCGAAACGCGATTCTACCACAATTTAAATTATTATCATTGACCACGATAATAAGCACCCTAATGAATCACGAATTCCCACTGTCAACCAAATTTCACATCGCTTAGGGACTCGATATCTCCTAATTTGCCACCATATTATAAGCAAAATACAAATTCTCGTCAATTGCTTACACTATTATCTAAAATCAAGGATTTGAAAATAAATTTCATAATTCGCAAAACCTGCCGGAAACAATAACTTTACTCTAACGGAAAACTGTTAAATCTTGTTTCAAGAATTCCACCGTGATATTCTATCGCGATCTGGAAGCTTTCCAGAACCTTTCATCGCGATTGAATGCGAGAAGTGCTACGTCGAAAGCCAGTGAATGAAACCCTGACGAATCGTCCTCCCACGGTTGTCGTAATAGTAACAGGTCGTAGGTCGTCCGCTGAGTTATTTCTTTAATAGTTTCACCACTGACCTCTAAAACTATGCTTTAACCTTCGTAATCCATCAAAAGCTCGTCATGCAAAGGGACGTATCATCTCCATAATAATTGAATAATCTAACTCAATTCTGCAAAATTATAGTATTTCGGTGATTTATTATCAGTGTAACACAAAGCGAATTCCTAATGATTTTAAAAAAACCTTTAAAAAACCCCTACAAAAGTTAGTTCCAAACCATTTCCAAGAGACAATGCCTCATAAATTCTCATCAAATCGAAAAATAGGATAGTGTTACTGCAAATTGCAGTTGGATCGAAGGGAAGACGAGTGATATTCCGACCGAAGGGATCAAATGATGGTGACGAAAGGAACTGATATTTTCTCATCGACTTCTAACCCATGGCTGGCAGAGCTTATAAGCAAGGAGGGGACTGAACAATATTTTCCCGATTCTTCGTCAGCAGAAGGGACCTCACCAGTTTCGATGACAAGCGCAGTCTTCGATCCTCACCCTCGCGAAGAAGCTAATCTTTCACAGACGAGACTTACTCAGTCTCGCACCAAACTCACGAGGCTTCAAACTTCACCGAAGGGGAAAGCTAAGAAGAAGCCGAGGAACGCACGTGTAAATGTCACCCCTTCAGTCAGTTGCTTTGCTTATCAGTCTTAAAGGCGATCCTGAACCGCGATATTTACCAAGTGCTGAGTAGTGTACATGTTACGTATCGACCAACTCGGTGGGTTTCACAGCAGTAAAACCACGTCGATGGGATTGTAAATTCTTGTGGCTTGTGTATACTAACGCTAGTAACTGTCCTCTGGTATCTAATCGAATTTTCAAGATGGTAAAGGGGTAAAGAGTATCGACATCATTCTAGATTATATCTATTGATAAGAATTGCGTGATGCAGAATAAAGTTACATGGATCCAAAATGAGACAATTTATACTACGAAACTTTATATACTTTTCATTTAGTCATAGGAAATGATTTTTTCCAACAATTACCGACTTCAATAGAAGTTATTAATGTACGAACGATTAATTGGAATAGTATGAGTGTTCCTGTCAAAACGCGATTGATTGAGAAATATATTCAGGTCGAGAGTTCAGGGGTTGAAAGTTACTTTCTCAATGACTAGCTGCATAGCTACGTACTTTTAAAGTCAATACGAATATGACGAGAAATTGAAACGAATGTACTGAGATTCTCATGTACGTTGAGGCATATGACAATTTTGAAACCAGGTCACTGGAAACATTTCCGATTTATTAATTTCGTTTTCCTACCACTGCTAAGGTTTGTTTTACGGTGTTCCGAGTGTTTCACTGATCCGTCAAGTTCACCGAGCATAACTACACTTCACGACGAGGGCTTGAAACGACTTGTTTCAGGTGACAAGTGTTTGCACCAGTCACACTTTTCCTTCTTTCTTTTTCTTTTTGCTGCACTCTATTCCTACGATTCTCCGTCTCGTTCAAGCTTTTCCTCTTTCGAACCCCCTGTATTTCTAGCCGCATTATTTTCCTCCCGCACTTTTCCTCTCATCATTCTCGTATTCGCTGGAGGTTTTTCTTTCCAACTACACATACGTATGTATGTACCATGCTTCTAAGCCTCAGTTCTGCCTTCACGTTGCGCTTTGAACTTGCCAAGGACCGTTGAGAAAACGAGTTTAATATGCGCGAATGTGTATAGTAAGGTCATAGAGCCCGACGCTGAAAATGTTCCACTAAACATACTTTCGCGAGCTGCAATTTCTTTCCAAGTATCGGCTCCTGATTATTTTGAAATAACAAAAAAACAATGTAGAAAAAATAGATAAGCTACGCCAGTAGTTAATTCGTTTTAATTAGCATAAACTTCTCAATCTTGTCTTTTGATATTGATCAAAAAGAAAAAGAACTCGATGCAATTGGAACAATTAAGTATCCTTTGACACAAAGAAATTTTAATGATTCTCTATTGTAAAGTGTAGCAGCTACAGCAAGAACATTTTCAATTTTGCATTATGGAACCATTATGGAACCAAGTCACAAAGCAGTGTTCCGAGCAAATTAGCATCATTAGGAAAGAAAAATTCAATGCACAGGTTTTTCCACTTTCAGTTTACACGTATAACTTTGAAAAGTGTTACATTCGACACCTTTCTTGCAAGTGTGCACTCGTAGGTTAAAAACTGTCGGTAAAGGAGAAAAATTCGAAGTGAAAAAGAATGCCAACGACAACGAACGAAAAAGGACAAAAAGGATGAAAGCTGTCAGGTTAAATACAGAGAGAAAGAGAAAGAAAGAGAGAGGTAGTCAAGTTAATAGTTCCGAAGTAGGCGGTAAAACAAACTGTTCTCAGTTGTCCAGTTACCAGAGACACATTTGTCGTTCTCATGGACGACGCGGCAACCGCTTGATGCAGAAAACGAAAAGGGTGAGATAGGTTTCCGTGAAAAAGCGAAATGAATTTATATCACACAACGCGGACATAACATGAATTTCACTTTCCGACAGGGAGATTCGCTCGAGAGTTATAGCGACGAGAGGCCTGTTCCAGTAAAAAGATTAGCTGGCCTGGAACAGTGACTCAGCTACCTGTGTGTAGCTATCTCTTTAACTGCAGGTTGGGTTTGGTTTTCCTTAAACACTGACTGTGTCTCGTTCGTAAGCAGTGGCGTGCTCATAATAGAATTTAATATAATCGTATTATAGTATTATATAAATTTCAGTATTCCCCTAATTTTTAAATAGAATTTAGTAGAACATTAAAAAAAGATTAGAAATATTTCATTGACTTTTGTATTGAACAAGATGAAATAATTCAAAAAATTACCAATAACTATTGTCTCATGCGATGTCTCTTAAAATCATAAGACAGACAAGTAAATAAATTACGAACTTATTGATTCTTCAAAACTATATCTCTCATTTATTAAAATCTAATCGTGAGAAAACACGAAGAAATATAAAACAGAATTTTCTTCCTAGAACAGTTTCTAACTATCGAACAGAACAGATTACATGCTCTGTATATTGTCTGATAAAAGGTTTGTACTATTTATTGGCGGATAAGTGTTCTCTCTTAGATATCTAATCTTATCGAACTTCGCGTATACTGTAGCGTATGTGGATAGCTCTTGGTACCTTCCTGATAGTCTTCAACCACTGATACTCTATATTAGATTCGATTCAGTCGTAATTAAAGTAATCTCACATCAGGCACATTTGCTAACATAACATAAAAGCATCAATTTGAAGTTGCACTATTGATCAGCACTGTACACAGAATCACTTGACAATAGGAAACTTTGAAATAGGAAGTTATATCACGATTGACCAACTCCAGTGACATTTTAATAGGATTATCCTCTTCATTGTTCTAACTCAGTATTAACGAAGTTCGTTCATTCGCAAAGTTCGTCTCGGTTAAAACAATAAGTCAGGGGAGAATTGTAGTATCGCGAATTGTACAAACATTCACTTCCTTTGTATCTTTGTCTCAAAGTTAAATTCTTCCGAAAGAAATTAGTTAAACAAAAGACAACGTTTCCTCGAAAAATGACCGCAATAAAATTTTTGCATCAAGACTTTTCGTTCAGTCCTTTTTGGGCGTGGGTTGACGCAAAAAAGGAGAGACGGGGTTGAAGAGAAAGAAGTGGAAAGGCATGGATTTCTGGCCGGTTGCCTGACCTGCTTGGCCAGCGTATCGAATGGACCAGGCAACATAAAAGGATGAGAAATTGAAATGTCTCGGAGGCAGGAGGCAGTTTCGCGAAAAAGAAGAACGTATCTCGCTCGAG
This sequence comes from Trypoxylon attenuatum, assembly GCA_963989405.1. NCBI lineage: Eukaryota > Metazoa > Arthropoda > Insecta > Hymenoptera > Crabronidae > Trypoxylon > Trypoxylon attenuatum. The sequence goes on along the minus strand of OZ022489.1, from coordinate 11,517,424 downwards.
CCACGTTACAAAGGATTTTGCCCTCATTAGCACTGACTACCAGCCCAGCGTATCTTTTTATGACACCCTCACTTTAACCCTCTCTTTCTCCACGCCTGGCTCATTTTCGCTTAACCAGCTTAAGTATTCTCAATTTGCTGCCCCTCATACTGACAACTTCAAACAACACTTTTTCTCATACTTTTCTCTTACACTTCTCTGCGAATGATATATCGGTAGAAAATGAAACTTACAAACATTAAATGGCAAATAGAATATTACGAATTATTGATATTTGAATTTAACACCTCACGATAATACTAGTTATAGAAATGTCTTTTTCTTTAAATTGATCGATACCTTTCTACGTGTTGTCAGATTAAAAACCCACAATCAGCCAATTATGATATCTACAATTAGCATCTCGCGTTGTTAGTACCCAGTACAATTGCGTATCGATTAATTTATACTTGCATGACTATTATAAATCGAACTTCCCATCGAAAGCCAGACGAATTGTGATTCTACATGGAGTGTTAAGCAGACAGACGGTTCACGGTCGTAGTATTTTACGCTCTCTACAACGAGTGGAAAGCAACAATGACATCGTCGAACCGGCCCAATTTATCTCTTCAAATGCGAACGCCTTGTTATTGAAAGCGCTCGTCACAGTCTCTCACGGGTGTGCACTATGTAGAAATTGTCAACGTATAGAAACGTGAGTGAACATCATTCAGAATTCATATCGATGAAATGAAGAATTCATACGCTATAACGGTTTTAATCAATTGCTTCGTAGTTAATCCTTATTTTATCATTGATCCGTGTTATCAACGTGTCAATGAACATAATCTTATAGATTATTTGTTTCTCGACATATTTTTCTGTGGAATTAACTCTTGATGATATAATTGTTTAGAAAATAAAATTAATCGATTTTCCAATATTTTCAATACCGTTACATGTATTTTTTTTTATCAGAGACACATTAATGTTATGAAACAAGCAATAATAGTTTCAAAGAAGTCTATTGCATCAAGGTGATTTATATAAATCTCTCTGTCTACTGAAAAGAAGCTTATCAAGCATCAACCTCTTCCATCATGAACTGTTAGTATTAATTAGGATAATTTTTCATTCGCGTAAATGGCTTTAGTAGTCTTGTGTTTAACTGGCAAGCAACGATTTAAAAGTATAAAGGGAACTAGATCGAATGGAGAGTCAGGTTTAGACCGTCGACCTGAAGACAACGGGAACGACTCCCCGGAGTTAAGAAGAAGATATGAGTTACAGAACAGGATCGTGTCATAATTTATTCCTCTGTATTATTCTAGAAAAGAGACGTTCTCGTTTGGGCGGTTTTCAGCGGCGCAACTCCACTGGTGGTCCGGAATCCTGAATAAATTCAGATTCGGTTCTATCTTCTCTCGCTTAGCACCAAGTCAAATACAATTACCAAAAATTACTAATCTCAAACTATAAACACTGAAAATTTCAAAAGCAAAACTATATGTACTTGTGGATCGCTCTCGAAGTTTCTCAGAACAATTTAGTCGAATTAAAGGATGACTCGAAGAACATTACACAGAATTATTCCAAGTACCCAACTCTATATCGTAACAGTCAGCCAACAGGATACAACATGCAAGCGTTCTATTTATATAACATATACATATATGTAGTGTACTAATTCGCAGCGAATGCCAGTCGAAAAATGATTCGAAGCGCGGCAAGGCCAAAGCCTACAAGGCAACGAAACGAGTGAAGATGCTATGTAGTAGTCTGTGAAGGTAGCAAAGCAGTAAGAGGTAAAAAGAAAAACAAAAAAAAAAAAATATGACCGCCTACGGCAGGCAAACTGTGCACCTGCTCCACATACATACTTACACGCGATGTATAAGCACCTTGAAAACGAATCGGTAATTCAAATCCCTGGCAGGTTAAATGCAGATTACAAATTGCATGTGTTAACGTAACACTTCCCAAAGAGAGTTGGTATTACTCATTTGAAGCTTTACGTATTTCACTGTGAGAAGAATTTAGCGAGAATGCAGAACAATTCGCGTGTGGGATTGACTTTATATCAATAAATTAATGGAATACATTTTGGATATAATTCTTCTAACTGGACAAGTGAAACGTTTAATTAAATAAATGTTTAAGTTAAGTGTTTATATAAATTGAATGTGAAGAATTGTTCAATAAAAATTGAAAGAACAAAAAATAATGTGAACCACTTTTACGAAAGAATTGAAATAAAATAGTAAAAGAGAACTGTTTTATAGAGGTTCTAGTATTCTACCAATACTATCTGCTGACTCTTTTATTCTCTGACAGGAACATTACCATCCTGACAGGACCGAAACACCTTCCAGTTGTCGCGTATCCAGCACAGGCACTGGATACTTGTGTATGAAGAATCCTGAAGACCGTGGGAACATCGACAGACATTACATTCTATCTACATAAGCTTTCGCCATAGAATTCAGGCATAATCGTGTTTAAATATTTCAAAATTTTTCGCACACTGTTATCATTTCCTTTGTTCCCTGTGAGATTGTAATATTCAATCATAACAATAAAGAAAATTAATATTTGAGATTTTCAATTAAAAAATATCAATTTAATTCTTCTGTCGATAGTTATATTTTTATGATAACACGGTTTATCAAAGGAGTTTCAACCGAAATATACACAGTGAGAATGTTGTATTTATCGCATAAGTAGTTCAATTTCTCTGTACAGCGTACAGGATCGCGTGTATCCGAGTCATCCCCTCTTTGACTGTGATTTCAAGCAGGTCGCTTAGTTGTCAGAGTATTAGAAGAGAGTGCCGCTCTGCAGGAAGAAACTTTTTCCGAGATAGTGAAACTTTGGAGAAGATAGAACATCGAACCAAAGAGCACACCGAACTGGAAAACGAGAAGAAATCGAGAACGAGAAGGGGGAAAAAAAGAGAGAAAGATAGGAGAATCGAAGTCCGGAATGTCGGCGGACGTGGTCCTGGCACCGGTATATCCCGAACCCAGAGCGGAAGTTCTGTCCAAATATTTTATGTGAGGGTACTAGGGTGGCGGCACAATAGACAGGTCAGTGTCCTTGCTTTAAGGAGATTGCGTCGCGAGGATCTTCTCACAAAGGAAACAACCTCCCACACTCTTCACGAACCTATGAAAATTCAAGTTACCAAGCTTTCCTTAACAAATTGTGTCAATTTTCTCGGATCCTTGCTCCGGAAATTGATCACTAAGGTTTGTCAACCGAGCACACAAATTTAATGGAATTGCTGCTGTGTTCATATTAACATGCTTCTGTTATTTCGAAGAAGAGCCCTTTGTTGTTACATTACAATTTGTGGAATAATGGTATGATTGATCGAATCAATATCTCTCTGCAAAGGAAATTTCTATTGCGTTAAATGTTCTGAATATAACTATTCAGTGTACTAATCACTCCAGTAAACGAGTAATGTTCTTTGAATGAGAAATTACAGCCACATTAAACCGAAACATATTATGTATATTGTATTGTAGAATAGGATATTGTGATTAGTGCATTTTTTTATTTTATTTACCTCGTCAATATTATTATTGTATAAGTACGTAGAAGCGTTTATCCCAAAGTGCAAATGTTTCTCGAAATAAATTCCAATTCGTCAAATTCACATAAAATATTCTGAATGTGATGCTGCATCTAAAAGTACATAATTCCATCGTATAAACACATATGCATACTAAAGAGCCATATAGAGCCGCGTAACTTTTCCTCGCAGCTTTTAAAGCCGACAGATATGCAGGATTTCGCATTTTCGTATTTCATCGGGAATGGTAAGCTCGAAGCAGGGAACAAGAGGACACGGATTTGTTGTCGATAACATCGCTATAAACCTGATAGACGTGCGTGCGAGGCAGTCTCTTTATATCCTGGAAATTCAAATATTCTCTTTGGCATAGTTGAGAAGCATCTATGACACAAGGATCTTTACTTTATCTTTATCAATGCTCGCAGTTTTTCTCAGTGTTACTCTATACATACATATTCACACTAATGCAAGTACAATTCGCAAACTATTCGCAAGTGTTCACTAAATAAATTGAAAATCTTCTTAGTAATACAAAATCATTGTTCGCAGTTCGAAAACACGTTCATACACTTTGTACTATGACTAAATATAGTTCTCGAACAGTAATGTAGACTCGATATGTATTGCGCGATTGAAACACGATTTCGATCTACATGTACGCCACACGAAGGGTTTCAATATGCGTTGATAAATCATGCGGAAAGTGGAAACGTGGAAGCTAATCAACCTTGGATAATAACTGGAAACGGTAGGTAGAACGATGTGGGAATTAGTTGCGATAACTGTTCACGCACCGTTCGCGGCTTTTCTCCCGTGGATGTAGCACCGCGATAATTAATGTGACCAGCTACGTATAATTTACTAGATGTAATTACGCGAAAATACTGGAGGAAAGTTTTCAGGATTTCTGTGAGCACTGACCGAATTTCGGGTTAAACTTTTTGCGAGTGTCTTATGAATGGTAAAGAGAAACGTTGGTTTAGTTAGGAAAACGGAAATTCGAATACTTTGAGTTAGAGCTCACCATCATTAATGTGTAAGAGAAAGAATTTAATTACTTAATTTTTAGTAGGAACATATATTCATTTTTTGTCCAAAACTCAGATTATTCTGTTACTATTAAAAATATACTTTTGAACAATTACATTGCATTGAAGTATCACTAAAATAATTGAATCAATTAAATCGACTCAAGATCATCAGAAACAATATTATATGTATATTTTTGGGAATGTGAAATTTATTTGCACACAAGTACTGACTCATAAAAAGGACTAAAACACAGAACCCCCATTATCAGGACATAATTCTCTATATAAATTTTGAAAAAAATCCCAACATCAAATACTTCATCCGCATAGAGGTATCAAATTACCAACGCACGCTGCGTTTCAGCGCTCAAAATGCAAGGCACGAAGCGCGAGTCCCATAAAAAGAAAGGGATAAAAAAAAATAACAGACCTCTCAGTTATTACACGAGTAATTTCATGCGTATACCGCGGACACTCGCAATTACAGTGATTACATACCCGTATTTCGCAAATCCGAGAAATGTGTTTTTTGTTCCCAAAAGGCCAGAAACCAAGTGGCACGACTGGCAAATCAGAAATGGACACCGTCAACGATCATTATGGAGCGTCGCGTTCTACCACGATGCCACACGAAATTATAAATCATTTCGATTATCTTCTTCTGCTTGTGTCACCTTTAACAAAGGTGTGCACTGTGTTCCCATTTGTCGCAAGAAGCTAAAAGATAGCTTGTTAAAAATTTTTTTAACCCTTCTGCATTGAATATGATTTCTTTGATTTAATTCTATGGCGCTTATTGAGCTGTATATAGAAAGTTGGCAAAATTAATTGTGGTATTTACCAAGAGAAATTGCGAATGAATTAAATTTGAAAATAAACCGTAATTGAATGAGACAATGGAAAAAATAGTTATACTAGACTGTACTATAAAGTATACTGTTAAAAAAAAGAAATCGTAAAGAATTTTATGGCAATAAATTTCTCCTCTACGTACATAGGTATTCTAGAGAAACGTGAAAGAAATGAACAATGCATCGAGGTACCAATGACATACGTGGGCGAAGAAAAAGCTAGATGAAGAACTGTCGGCGAAGTCAACACCAACGTGTAATCATTATTATGAATGGCCTGTTCAATACAGCTATGCATACCTGACAATTTCGATAATCTTCACTCTGCTTCCTGTTATTGCAAGTGTAATATTTCGTGTACATTGCACGAATGCGAACGATAACTGTCGCCCTGTTCGAAGAAGGAGAATATTGTTTTAGTTGCACACTTAATCCTGCGATAAGCTTTAATCTCATCACGACATCGACAGTGGATTTCTAATACTCTTTGTGAAGTGTTTGGACGATCTGAATTGAGCTTATAAATAATTTTTATTTAACCAATATAAATCGTAATAATTTATGATGTTTATTGAATGTGTTTCAGATCTTTGAATCTGCAATAGTCCTAAACGTATGAGTAAATTAAAAATTTGCTAATTTGGCTACTTTCCCAACATATGAGCTTTAATCAGCGTTATAAAACTATTCGTAATTTACTAAGAGTAAGAAAAACTCATGTTCACGTAAGATCAAAAATGCGAGCACTTTTCATCTAGGATGCAATTCTACAACATTGCAAGAGGTAGGTAACTTGTTTACCCACGATCATTCTCCACCATAGCTTATCAAATGCTGAATTGCCACCGCAACCCGAAATGCCACGTTACACCAAGCAGAGGGAGAGAGAGAGAGAGAGAGCCGTGAACTATGCGAGCGTTACATCCTGCGCTTCGCTGCGCACTGCTTGCAATTTCATTCCACGAATCACTACGGCTACTCTCGCAATGCGCTTGTGTGCATACGCGGCTCTAGTGTGGTAATCCGGGATTTTTAGGGATTTCCGAGGCTTCTGATACTCCAGGAAACCACCGTTATTCTTATGATCTGTTTATAAGGTTTGTACAGTTTCTTGGGTTTCAGTTTCGCGTGGAAATCTCCTTCACATATATTCATAATCATTTCCTTTTGATTTTCGCTTATTCTTTCATAATATCGTAATTATATTAAGTGAGATTGATGAATCTTTATTAATCAATTTCCATGTGAATCTTGTTTTATGTGAAAATTTTCTAGGAAGGTTTTTTAAAATTGTTTTCGAGTAAAAAATTACTAAGGTTATTTAAGAAGTTTTCTCTGTTGCAATGTTTTCTAATTTACTCGCTGATAAATTGTATCATCTTAACAATAGCTCTGATGAATGTTGCCAATTGCAATTGTCCGAGTAACGTAGAAGGCATGCAGGAAGTCGTTCTATGTCTGGAGTTAACAAATAAAGTACTCGGAATGAAGTTCGTCGGGATTACTTTCAATGTTCCGTGTCAATCGACTGAAATAGTTGCCGGTATACTATTAATAGTATGTAGAGACCACAGAACTTTTCTCCATTTGCAGGAAAGTTCTCACTTACTTTCCTACATGTGAGAAGCTTTCAGTAACTTTGTAGACCACAGTTGCATTCGCGTTGCTTATGCAAAGTTCCTCTGTGAGAAATCCAACAGCATACAAAAAGCTTTCGGAAAAAAACATTTTCAACCTTTCAACACTATGACAGTATCAAATCGAGTAGAATACGTGTGTACAAGTGTGACACCGATTTTCTATTTAACTTTGACCATTAAACAGAAAAGTTTTTGCCCGGGTTACATACAAATGTGAGAACTTTACGAGTGTGTAAAATCGAAAATCTCTTGTAACAAATAATTATTTATGTTCGTAGAGAATTTACAAAACTGCCGCATAAACAGTCTCGTTACTCATGCTCGATCGATTACGATTACGCTTTCGAACGGCAGTATCATGTGATCTGTTGGGCGTGCTACCTGCCGGGGTATAAAATTACCTGATCGATCAATCGTTCTTAAAAGCGTCGTTGCTCGTGTTACGTTTCGCAATTTAAAACACTGCGGAGGTATTAGTCTTCGGAGTAAGTATATTGAACGGGATATAGAGACACACATACATTGGTTATATCTTTGAGTAATTCGATTCCGCTACGATCAAATGAAATATAAGATACAGGATAATTAAATCAGTACCATATCGATATTAAGTAATAATTTTTGTAAAAAAGATTTAATAGATGCATATGTACTGGGCAAAATCGTTTAGTAAGATCTGGAGGATTTTTTTAGTAATAATTATATTGAATCAAGTGTTAATTAACACACGAGTGGCAATCTGGTGAAAACAATAGGCAAGGTCGTGAGCGAATGGAAAACTGGTTTGCCTTTGATCGTTAACGAAACAACGCGTTTATTAAAGGATATTATTATATAAGTTCATCCTCGTATTTAGTCCATGCGATTTTTGTTTCTGAACTTAAGTGGGCACCCACAGATTTCTATAACTAATGTCAGCTCTGAAAGCCCCTATGAACTAGCTGCGACCGTGACGTGGAATCAATTTTAATGTGAAGTGTGTGTATACATCAGCCCACATTGTTGTCAAGTCCTTCAATAATGATTCCGTTAAACCTTCTGATTGCTATCAAATTTAGCGAATTTACTCGTGAATGAATTATTGTTGCTCAGAGAGGATCGACTAGAAAATTGGAAAATGATAAAATTGAGAATTTGGTAATTATGAGGACTGGTTTCTTCTTTTGGTTGCTGCAAACTTGAACATTTGCAAGTTCGAGAGAAAAGAAACGTTAGGAATAAGAGAATTATATTAAAACTTGTTTGCCCTTGGCACTGAGATCTAGAATATTTTTACACTTCGAAATTCAATTTCTTTCTTCGGTGACAGTAATGCTTCGCAATGAAGAAGAAAATCGACAAAAAGAAGCGTCAAGTAGACTCGCGAGAGGTTGAAGTAGTGACAGTATTTAAATTATTCTGGAAACTTTCTGCATTCCCCTTTTTCTCTCACAAGTTGAAAACAGTAGGACAGGAATTCCAATTACTGTCAATTCCCTCGAATACAGGAAGACCAATATTCTAAACTTATTTGAATGAAGCAATAATTATGAAAAATTCGCAAGTTTAGGCAATAACCAATACATATATATATATATATATATATATACAATAATGAAGATAAAAATAAAAAGTCCAAATAGTTTTAGGAGGAAACCACAATTCTCTCTTATAGTCACAACACAACGCCACGTGGACAGGCTCGAGTTGAGTGAGCAGCTGGCACAGTCTCACCAAGGAGAAATCAATTTTCCAGAAATAATAATGCACTCACGTGTAAGACTACAACCGCCACAGGCTTTTACTGATAGTGGCAATAGAAGAGTGCAGTCTGACTACTTGTTGCTAACTAAACGCGAAACGCTTACCAAGCGAGCGAGAACAATCGCTTGGCTATAAAGATTTTCCGTGGCCAGTTGCACAACAAAGCCTCGAGCGTGGCTCGGCTTCTCTTGCTCGCGTTCTACGCGCGATACTAGCATTACCTTTATGCTCTTATCGTCGCCGACACGCTAATGCATTCAAGCAGTAAATAAAAAACTCGAACCAGCTAAAATCTACCTTATGCACCTTGAGTTAGCCCTCTACTTTCAACACCTTGTCAATTAATGCTGTGACCGTGAAGTTTTATTTTATCGAAAAACTCATGAAAATTCCCTTTTATCAATTCTTTCAAACTTATTTATTTATTCCGTAATATTTGTCGGATATTTTCACCAACTATTTCCTACAGAGTTATTATCGAAAGCTCGAATTACGATATATGCAAAGTTGGATACTGATTTGATTATGTAACCTTGCAATTTAGATTTCTAATGTACAATCTCATATCTGACAAGTATTACACAAAGGAGTCACAGTATTATTCAACTTTGCGATTGTTGTGTAGAGATACGATGGGAAGGAAATATTGTCTTCTTTACGGTATTCGAGATTAAAATCTTAAATCACAAATCTTCATTGTCTTAGTATTCGACTGCTAAAGCTTATTCGTTACGAACGTCCTGAAATATCCACTGTTTTCATAAATTTCGAACTCTTATCAATGGTAGCATTATCCCAAGACTAACAAGCCTATAACATCCCGCTCTAAAAGGTTTCAATGTCCAACGACACGCTATACGTTCTCGTAAAAAGCCCATGTTATAAATGCATGGCCAATAGAAGATTTAGAAGATTACAGTAAATCTCTACTACCGTTGTTATATCGTATGTTATATTTCATTGTCACCATGGAATTTCCATCACAAACGTATCCGCCTGTCGAAACACGTCGAAATGAAATACTTCAAAGCATTTTCCGCAATAGTATTTTCTAGCGTATGATTGAAAGTTACGTAAGCAGAAGAAAGTGTAGGGTTAAAAAGAGGAGGAAGCGAGAGTAAGAACCAGAGGGTGCGTGTGAAAGGCGTCTACGATGGTGGTATGGTATATACAGATATAGGGGTTGGTTAGGCCAAGACCGATCGATCCACAGTTCTCCTAAGCACTCCGACACCTGGGGTCCTTTCTACCCTGGTCAATGTCACGTTAGATTAGAAATCCGCCCACGTTTTTACTACAGGTCTTTGACCCCTATTACTGTCGACTCCAATGCATCCTTCGAATTACTTTCATCCCACACCCGCTATGTACATCGATTAAACTTACAGCTTGCTGACAACTTCAACAATCATTGAAAGTGATTGTTTCAAGCCATTGAACAGAGAAGTACGAAAGCGAATACATATCGTGTCGAGTGGTTTTCACTGACAGGAAGAACAAGATGGTTCGCCAGCAAATTGGTTATTGTATTGGTTGAAGGATTCTTTGGAGGCGCTCTCTATTGAAGAAGGAATCGTATTTCAGTTTGCGGGAACTTTCCTTCGGGTCCTTTTAACAAAAAGACCACCCTTAGGTGGCTCGAGAGAAAGAGCAAGACGAAATATCGAAAAAAGTCAACCCTTTCATTGCACTCGCTTGAGTAGGCCACTCAACAGGGGTAAAGTGACACGCGAGGAGAGAAACTCAACGGTATTCGAGGAGCTTGTTCATAATTGACGTGTTCCTACTATGTGAAAGCTCGCTAGACTTGACGATTAAAAATTCAGGACAGAAACTTTTGTCCCTCTTGCCACAAAGAATTTGCAGGCATAAAATATAAAACAAATATAAAGTTAAATACATTTTCTATTTAAAAAAAAACCAAAAGAAATCTGAAATAAAAGTTACAGCCACAAGTTGGTTGTTTGGAAGAAATGAAAATTAGTTAAAAATCTGAATTTTCGTAGAACAATGTTGATACACACGATCATAAAGGTCCCGCGTAGAAGTTCGCGAACCTCGGTAACTTGGTATTACTTACCCCACCTTTGGTAAGCGAGTAGAGGGGGGCCAGTTTCTTTACTCCACTCTTTGTTTCTCTCTTCGTCTTAACGGTGCACAGAAGCAAGAGCAAAGAACGAGGCAAGCAGGTAAGTACGAGTGCAACTAACGGTAAATTAAAACGCATTGAAACACTTGAGGTAAGAGAGGGAAGGGAAGCGGGAGAGCTTTTAACCACGAAAGCATTGAATACGTGCGCCCCTAATTACGAAGCTGCCGACCACAAAATCTCATTAGAGAGTTCATCTTTTTTTTTTTTGGAGGCATACTTGGCTATCGTGGTCGGTTCTTTCTTCTTCTATCTGCGAAAAGGATACTTCATCCTGACGCGTCTCGTAATAAGAATGCAATGCGATACTTTCGATAAGCATTAAAAGAAACAGATTACGGACTGTTGGAATTAAGATTAATCAGTAAAGTGGAATAAGCTTTCGAGAAAAACTCTGACGTGTGTTCCGGTGGCGAAGGTGAGAATCTTGGAATAATAATTAATCTCTCGAGACGGTTTCTTTACCGGTGTAAGCATTGCAATTCAACGTACCGTGTACTATGGATCGTTAATTATAATCCAAGATCTTTGATTGTACTCTGTGATTCCTCTATCTTGACACCATTAATTTCATGCCTCGAGCAGATATGACGTATAGTCTTGTAGAGATCCGGCAAACAGGTAGGAAATAATTTCCACCAGAAATTAATAGCGACAAGGCCAATGTGGTTATTACAATTGTACGTAAGCTCGAGTTAAAGGTTTCTCAATAAATACGGATCAGTATTTGCCATTACTATTTTTCCAAACTCCGACATAAAATTGATATTAACAATTCTAGTGCTAACGTTGATTAAAAGCCAATCTACTCTTAATTAACAGTTTTCTCATTGTATTGTGAGATCGACCGAAACTAGTCCACACATATTACAATCACGTGCAGATAACTAATGCAATTAGAATATCGTGGCATTAATTAGACGCGGTAACAATCTCAATGACAGCTAAGTGCAATAATAGTTCGAGCTCAAAGCACACCTACTCGAGTATAATTAATAGCACAACATGACAGTTACCTCTCTCTTAAATCATTAATTTTCACTTTCGAACGTAAACAAAACACCTAACTTTCCACAATGAACTCAGGGATCAAAAGAAGAAGATACAGGAACAAAGAGAAATATTGTAACTAACTTTTACAAATTGTCTCGTAACGAAGTAAAAAATAAGAGCTAATGTCTGCATAAAGTTGGAAATTCATGCCCAATGAAGAGAAACGAACTGAAAGATACTATCGATAAATAAATTGCTATAAATACGACGGCTACTACAGGAAAGGTAAAATTATCATGTGAAGGAATGCGGTTCTCCTTCCGCATCGTTGCACTTTACCAAGTAAATACGTGATACGATACGATACTCATTCATTACTGACGAGTTGATTATAATTAGAAGAACCCACTGGATTACGAGGCAAAATTTCCTATCGCATAGAGTGATCACCAATTATCCGGTGCATTAAGCTACCGAAGCTTTGAAGTTTTAATTTCAGGGTGGAATAGGCTCAGTCTCCGGTGCATTGATGGAATAATATAATATTCGGGGTTCCATCGAGCAAAGACTATCGCTATTCATCCTCATCAATCGTTTTGCTTATTCAGCTTTTATAATAATCGAAAGAATTTTTAGTGATGGATTGTTAAGAAACTTTACATATACCATCCCAATAACTTTTGCAGAAAAAAAAAACTATATAATTATAAATTAGATTTCTATTATAAATTATGAGTATTTACTAATTAATTCTTCTTAGAGAATTCATGTGGATCTTCCATTCAGAAAAGAAAAAATTCTTTGATTCATGAACATATATATGTATGTATATTGCAGGAATAAGGCAAAAATGATTTTTAATGATTATTTGAAACTTTAGAGACGCGTTATATTGAATTTTTCATTAAAAATTCAAAAATGTTCCTCGTTTAGACATCAAAATGAATGTAATTGGTCAACGTAACCGAAATCAATTACGAGGAACAGCCAGCCTCTGACTAAAACGTGACTAGCAGCGAATTCCACGAATTTCGCTGCAATGCCATTTCATAGTCGAGCGCCTGCATAATCTTTCCCATGGCGATCGGAAAAAAATTCATGAAGAATTCAATACGCGTGAGAGCTCTCGTCTTTTCCGGATTAAACGACGAAAATTCACGCTATCAGATATCAGAGGGAATAAGTCACGCGTAGGGGATAGAGATCAGGCATTAATACCACGACTATGCAATTGGGTCAAGAATTCATAAATCTATCTCGAAATTAGAATCAGCTGTAATAAGTGATACATCAATTCAACTTGGTTATCGACTTACTCTTAATCTTCAAAAAATTGATTAAATTCGAAATTCACTCGAAAATATGAATATTTCTCTGATATCGTGTTTTGACTTCGACACATTTTCAAGTTTACCCAGAACTTGTATTAATGTCCTTTAATTTTGGCTCCCAATTTTAATCATGTTTCAGCTGTTTCAGGATTTTAAACTAAACCCTTTTACAAGCAAAGTATTAAGGGAGTTCTTTTTTAAATAAATTTCGATTGGCAAAAAATCCCAGTTTAAATATCACAAAAGTATTATGACAAAGGTGAAAAGAGGTAAGGAGAACGGCATTGTTAACGCAAAGCACGTGTCAGAAGAACACTAAATCCACGTCATTAAAATTTCTCATCCTCTTTTTACCTTCATGATAATAGTGACATCGATCACTCTGGCATATTGTACGCGACAGCGGCGTGGCCCCTCGACTTCTTCTTTCTCCTACTCTGTCTACTTTCCACCACATTTTTTATCCAAAGATTTGCAAGTTTAGACGATTCTTTACGCTTGCGATAGGAATTATTCGCATCCCCGGTAAGAAATAAATCTCTTTTGCTCACTTGTCGATGTAATACGAATGCCAATCGAATAAGAAACGAATTGAACAGGTACGACTCTGCTCACGAAACGTGATAAGATATCGTATCGAATTAACTGGTATATCGTATAGTAACCTTCTTCCACAGAAATAAACGAAATACTTCGCGACTGTCACTCGTCAATAATTTTGTATTTTATGGAATAATAGCACTCGATAGAAAGAATTTCTCAACTTATTTTTTGATACAAACATGCTCAGTGTTTTCGAATGTAAACGCTCTCTACGTTTCTTTATGTATTTCTAATAAAACACTGATTTGAATATTCTGTATACCGTATAATCAAGGTACGTAACGATTACTAGAAAATTAATTTATCTAGCATGATTTTGTAATATCTATTTGCGCTCGACTGGCTTGGCAAACGATTCCGTGAATTGATCTACAGGATTGCTTAATTAAACCCAACCAATCGTCAGACGAAAAGAGCACGTACTATTAAACCTTACGTGTCTTCGAACCCACATTGCCAACCGAAAGGACATTAGCATAGAATGCGCGCATATCGAAATTTTAAAGTGACGAGCAATTGATTTCCCGACATCGATATCCCGAAAGCATAATTCGACCGTTTATGTAAATACAGTTAATCGAGGCATCGGCTCGATGAATCGACCGGAAGTTGATTGCAGAATAAGTTACACGGGGATATACTATACTGCAGAGTAATTCAAGGACACTTTCACACTTTCCCATTTAACCGAACAGTTTATTTCAATATTAATATAGTGAGAATTTATCTTAATAATTAACTGTAATATTGCATAATGAATAATGTATTATAAATTATAATCTGTCGAAGCTCTTTATTCCTGAGTTTCAGTCGTTAAACATTTTTCTTGCACACGTGTTCTTATTCTCACTTGATTGAGGAAGCAAAGTTTGAAAGGTTCGCAAATTACACTTACAGAAATGGAGTGTGGCAAAACGTGTAGAAAGAAGAAACAGTGAGTTTTATGATTCACCGTTGAAACATTCCAAAGACAAGTTTCATAATTAGTCTGCCAGAATGATTTTGTCTTTAGAATTCTAGAAACTGCTTGGAAGACACCGGAGCACTACGTAGATATTTCCTTGTGGAAGAATATTCCAGTTATGACTATACACACGAAGCGCCTCATTTGCCGAGAGACTTTCGAAAGAATCGATAAGACCCACCTTAAGGATTCTTGGACGGTATACGTCACGCACCTTCCACGAACGATAAACTAAGGGTGATGTGACTATCTCGAATACCTTTACGTACAAAATCCGCGAGTAAACTCCGCCAGTTTTCTCCGAAGCTGTCAGTAGTCACTACTATAGTGTTACGGAAAAGATCCGAAAAACCGAGTAATGAGCCAAGTGACGTCGAGGTCAATCCGGTTTCAAGCGTGACCGATCACTGTTGTATACCGTTATCCAGGCGCGATTCGCATCGCTGAGGATTGTTTTGTCAGATAGATTATCCTAACAGTCGAGCTAACGCTATTTGAAACCGGCTGAAGCCAACTACATACATAGTTGACAGTTCAGAAGTTTAAAGACACACATGGTCTTTGGTAAAGCAAACTGAATGTGCCGAATGACTCTACGAATAGAAATACGGCAATTTTCCTGATTCGCAAGACAGAAAAGCATTGTTTCATGGTCTTAAGACGTATCACCGTTTATTGTACATCGGTATACGTGTGTGAACGAGTACTCAAGGTTACTGTCTGTTGAACGTCGCCGTTCTCCTCGTGCCTTTATTCCGTGGCCCGTGTTCGCAAAAAAACGTGTCGCGTGTTCGTGCAAAGCAACTCGTAACTCGTACTTATCAATTTTTTTCCTACGAATCAACGCGAAATTTCTGCTTCTGTCACCGGAAATGGTTTTGCTCAATGTGTTTTTTCTTGAAAAAATCACGACTCATTTTATAAATCTGGTGCTTGCTTTTGCTTCTTTAATACGTAGCACGCGATTCTAACTTGATTAAAATCTGCATTCCGACCATACGATTGCTTCTTTGTTTGGCAAGAGTACGTTTAAAGGTAAAGGAATATTACGTAAAACAATAATTGTCCCAAAAACAAAGCTAGCCGATTAACAGTTTAACAATAGAATTCAATAACCGCTCTTCTGCTTTGTAGAATTAAATTACACCACCGAATACAATAAACGCGAAAATAGCAAAAGGGATTTGCAATTAATTGATTCGCCAGTAATGATTACTCAATTAGTCCCGAATGGTACTCGGTGATGTCCAACGTAATGTAAACCAGTAGAACACTCATTAAATTGGATCAAAAGACGAAGGTAGATGCGTGTACGTTTAATATTGACGTAACTCGACGATATACACGTATGTACGTCTCGTCTCGGGGAATTTTCTGTTGCCGCATCGAGAGACTGCTGTCAAGCGGTTAACTTTGGTCCGCAAATATTTGTCTTTTCTGCGCCATCTTGATAGGTGTGTCGCTATGGATGGGGCATCCTGATAACCGACATAATGAGAAACGACGATATCGGAACAATTCTACAGATTTTCTCGGTAGGATACATTAATTGCAGTTAAAGATTCATATCTGCATGAATCAAGAATTTTTAGAGATTTTTTGTAAAATAGCGTAATATCAATTAGTAGAATACTGATCGAAGTAAACAAAGTTAAAAACAACGTGCATAACTCTGTTCAAAGTTAATGTAGTTTTATGATAAATATCGATGATTATTGTTAATATTAATAATGTTATAAGATAACTAAAGAATCAAAAGTATCAATGGAATTAAATATTAACAGGAATTACGTCACGATGGGTATTTATCCCTGATTTAGCTTTGGTTAATAATAATTCGCATATATCATAATCTGTAATAAAATATATAATTAGCGCAGCTAATAGATAAGAGCAATAAACCTGTCCGGATTATATTACAAGCAACAAGTGTAACAAATAATTCTATTCTGTCATAACGAAACCAATTTATGGTAAAGCTGTCCTACCACTTTAAATTATAATTAATTTAAATAATCTTCTGTGCAATCGAACTTTTTATTGCAATTTACCGAAAGTCGTATGAATTTTCCACTCAGGAGTAAATTTAAACAATTTGATTCAATGGGATTGATTTATACATTAACCAGTAAAAAAATGTCAATATCATCTGAGAAATAACGAGTGCTTGATTTCCCGATTCTAACATGAGTGGAAACAGATACTAGCGGTTTGAATATTGCTAATGGCAAACGATCGAATAATGAAGTACGAAGTGAAACGAAAGAAATGAAGCGACAAAGCTACAGTACTTCAACAAGCTACGTCTTGTGGAGTGTAGGATTATGAACTTCTCCTCGTGGGCTGTAAGTCGGCGTACGAGCGCAAAGGGTTAATCCGTAGCGCGCCGTGTTAGACAAGAGTTAATCCCTCAGTGTCAAATGAGAATATTACATGGCGCACGACAAAATAAATTGCACTACTTTCTTTAGAGAAATAACGATAACCTAGACTTCTTGTCTATTTAAACTAGACGAAATGAAAAAACTTTAACATACACGAGCACACAATTACCAACTGATCGTTCTCCCGATAAATCAGGATTGATCGCGTGTTGAGTGACATTCAGCGGTTAAACGCGTAGCTGCCTGCTTTAATGACTCTCGACCTAGCATCATTAAGGATTTACCCTTTGTGCTGGTCAGACGCGCTGAATAAGTTCTATTTAATACACGTAATAAAGGTCATCAAGCCAACCAGTTTCCCACAAATACAATAACCAACATAAAATAACCTCTCTTCGCGAATATCATAACGAAAGAAAGTTTTGCCTTCTTCGAACGTTCATAGCGAAACCGTGTTGAAGGAAAGCTACGTAAAATATGGCCACATTGAAGGTTAAGGTCGCCGGTTACATATGTACACTACTTTCACGCATCACCTACACGGTGACATCCGACAAATCTAAATCCCGTTGACACTACGGTCACGCGAAACACGGATCTACGCGCAACAACGTAAAGCTATAGATTACGTCTTGCAAATTTGATAGTAACAACGAAAAGATCGAGGAAAGGTGAATAGAAACATTTTGGAGCGCAAACATTTTACCAAGTATAAAAATGATCTTAAGCGACTTTAACGAAAGTCGACTGAAAAATTGTCATTGACAGTTCGCCCATCATTCACGCGGCGGCGAATTCAAGTGTAGATCTCTGTGGAAACGGAGAAGAAGTGGCGAGCAAAAGACTCACCTGATTGAGACTGGTGGGAATGATATCGGGCGTCTGCGGTAGCATCTTCCAGCCGGGTGCTCGTGCAGTGGCAAAGCACAAGTCAAAAGGAGCTTGCGGTGGCCGCCGGGTACGGCAACATAATAGCCCGGCTCGCAGGCTCGCAGCAGAGGGAACTGGAGGGAAGAAGCAGGACGCAGAGCGAGCGGCGGTGGCGGCAGTGAAGGCAGCTTGACAGGACACACAACTATCGATCACGTTCTTCCCAATCTCACTTACGATCGGGTTATCACTACGCAAGAACACCGTGGAAAACACACTTGACCGCGGGGTAGCCACGGTCCTACCGAGAACACGGTCGGTCAGGTTCGATACGCCGGAAAGAGCGAGAGTAGAATCGATTTTTTGCGAGCGGAGAGAGAGAACTAGGAGAAACCACGAGGAGCTCTAACGACGCAACCCCTCAAGTCAAAGGCGTGCGCGAGACTGACGGATCCGGGCGGTATAGCTTGCCCCGAGCACTGCCGAAAGGATACGGAGATGCACGAACTTCTATCATCCCCACCCAACTGACTCGCGCGCTTTGCCTGAAATTTAATAGCTATCGACTATCGATGAAGTTGCTATTGTTGCGCGAAATATCACGGCAATTGACGAACCGCTTGCTTCGCTGAAATAAGTTATCCCTCGATATTTCTTGCTTCTCGATTAATGGAGAGATCCTCTGTTGCCCTTTCGTGATTGGTTGCTATAACCTAACTCTGATTGCCTGAGGTCTTGCTTGTGAGAATCGAGAGTGAAATAACAGGGAATATAATAAACATGTAAGAAACCGGTGTATATGTCGTCGTGTAAAACGTGAATTATTACTTTGTGCCCTTTAGGTTAGGATATTACTGATATGACGCCTAAGATCGATAGAATCATTGGGCATTGTATTTCAAAGTTCTATTTAGATTAAGTATTCCTAGAAGTAATTGCTGACATAAAGCTTCATTTAGAAGTGATTGTTCATTATTGCATACACATTACGTATCACATTTTCAATTCTATAGTGCATTCGCTTCTATCTTCGACGTTCGGCGAATTTTATCAAGAAACGGGGTTGCGGTATATAAAAATAAACAGTGTCTTGATCGAACTAAGATTAGATAGGATGTCGAGATTACAAGTGAAAGGTTAATCGGCCTTCTTATTCAACTCTTATCGCTGCGTATCTGTCGAATTCCTTTTGCAGACTGCTGTCCTACCGGTTCACTGCCACATCCCACATGTGTACCACAGATCTTCTAACTTTCTACAATTGCAAATACAATATTTGCAATCGATACAATATTTGCAAATACAATATTTGCAATTGTATAATACTTCTACCCAATAATATTAAGATGTCAACCAATGTTAAAGTAGTTAATCAGAAAATGTTCCCGAAGGATAAAAAATAGATGTCGAAGTACATATAGTTAGTTGTGACAATTCTTTTTTGCTACTTTATTTGTTGTACATGCATATATCCGTACTATATCCAAATCTAGTTCGGAAGGTCACGAATAATAGGCTCGCAATTCGTCGTAGGCTCTGCATATACAATACGTACTGTGACAAATGCGACTTGGTCTCGTTTTCAATGTGCAATTCACAGTAAATATACAGGAAGAGAAGTAAGCAAAAGGTTGTTGCTCGTGCGAAAACACGTGCAGTTGGAAGAGACACGGTGATCGGTGTTGGTGCATAAGTGGATTGTGCATTCAACGGAATACAACTTCATTTCTGTCGGACGATATACCAAGAGCTCGTTTGTATTCGCCGTGTGCTGGTTGGCCAACAGAACGTATAAGAGTAGTGCGTACTGTCCAAAGAACTGCCTCGCAAACGACAAATTCCTTTCCTCGGACATCGCAACAGCACTCGAAATTTAAATATCGTTCTTGCTGAATAACATACAAGTGAGATACGAAAAATCTGTCGGAAAATCGTACACACGTTCATTTGGTACACGCTTATATTTCTTAAATTGTATGTATGCCGGT
The DNA here is from genome assembly GCA_963989405.1 of Trypoxylon attenuatum. Classification (NCBI taxonomy): domain Eukaryota; kingdom Metazoa; phylum Arthropoda; class Insecta; order Hymenoptera; family Crabronidae; genus Trypoxylon; species Trypoxylon attenuatum. Next base: position 11,497,315 of record OZ022489.1, on the reverse strand, counting down.
TCAGTATGTCCAAACCTATTCACCTAGTCTACGAAATGATATCATGATGACATCATCTACCATATCATTTTTTGTATTATATTTTTACAGCAGAACTTTTATATTCCTCGTAATAGACACATATCTATCTTATACATACATGTATGTATGATGTATTATGGAGAAATATTTTGAACACAAGTCACAGTATTACTCGAGATTTCTAAATCGTTAAAAATATTGCATTGCCGTCGAAACAGTGATTAAATTTCAAAGGGCTTTTAGCACACCTGTTTAAAGTTACGATAAGCGTGGAGGATTACGTCAGAAGATATGAGTCAGAGTGATTCCCATCACTATACCGATGAATTCCACGGATAACAGACCGTCACGAATATGAGTCCTTCACGATGAGTTCTCTACCGAAACGAAACCCATAAAAGGTCTTCTATAAATATCCTGTACAAATTTAATTTTAGCAAGTGGAAGTGATCGCATCTTGCAAATATCAATCTATTCGATTTGTCCTCACTTTCACCTTACTTTTACTACATCGTTTCATGACGGTCAAGCTTTCCTCTGACAATAAATGCACTGATACACTTACGTCCCTATATTGTATCTGATGCAACTATATTGTACAAAACCATTAATTATAACGATACAATTAATCCTCGTTTGAAAATTTTCAAGCGTCGCAATCTTAGAAACAATATTCAGTATCATATCCGCGTTAACTGTCATTATCACATTTTCGCCTGAACAAAGTGCACCCCATATACAAGACCCAATTATCACCGTTGCATCAGAGTCCTTGATTGCTCTTGGCAAGTAATAGAAATAAAACCACTCGAGCCATAGAAACGCAGCGTGTTAAGAAGGGGATTAATTATGGAAACCAATTAAACTTTGACTCGAGCAGGACATAGTCATGCGCTTGGTTCCTTGCCGGTCGATCAACCTCCTCCCTCAACTTTCTACGACCCACATCTCTCACAGCTAGGCAATAGACAGCGAAAATGCCTTTATCTGTGCCAACTTCCGGAATAATTTACCGAAGGGATTCGAGCATCGGTTCCAATGTCGGTAGCCGCTTTGCGCGCCTAGCGTCCGGATATAATGAACATCCCAGGGTACCCGCGGAAGACGCTGGCGCCGCGAAACCTCTCGACGAGCATCCATAAAACATTCTCGTTCGACCGAGAGCAACGAGGGCAGAGAGAAAAGAGCGAGTAAGGAGAGAAGGGTATTTCTGTCTCTCTGCGAGTCTCGTCTGGTCAGTGAGAAGAAGAGAGAGAGACAGAGAGTCATAGGAGCTTACTGGAAGAGGGATGAAGGCGTGTGCAAGGAGGAAAGCGAAGACGTTGAAGAATGATGTTGATTACGGTCTTCGAGGTTTCCTTCGTTCAAATCACTACTGGGTAATAACAACACTGTTTAAACAAAGCAATTTTATAATTCTCCACGATTGATTAAAGTTTCTAATTTACCTTCCACATAATTGTACTCAAGGAATATAAGTACTCTAATATAGAGCGATAAAGATAAGATTTATAGAAGCTGGTAAATTAATAGATCATCTTGAACGATATACTTTATTTCTAAGTGAATCGTTTAATTCCTCTTTTGAAGAATATTGTAGAGAAGTAGTAGACACAATGGAACGGAACATAAATAAAATTGTATAGGTTTCATTTAGAGTCCGCGACCGTCTGCATCTTCCTATAACTCTAGCAAATGGAACGACTGCTGGGTAACAATCATGGGCACTTTAAAAGGCCATCCATCGAGCACTACTGTCTGAATGAACGAAGAAGTGGAAGAACAGTGGCGCGAAGACAACTGGAGAAAAATGCATGTCGGAAAATCGAGAAAGAGAAACTCCACTCGGAGATAACTAGAAAAAAGAAAAAGATTCGCGAGACAAGTAAAGGGAGCCACTAGAGAAGCACCCGGAAAAAGGTTAATTTTATCCTAGGGGAAAAAAGTAAAGCTATGGAAGAAGGATGATGAACTGGAGAAATTGAGTTCCTCAAAAATCTCATTACCGAGGAATATTCAGTGGTTTAATTAAAATTCAGCAAATACCAAGGTCGCTGACCTCAGTGTAATAGCTGATTACGATGATTCGCAGAATCGCTGAAATAAACGCAGAGCAAACTACTCGCACACTTTGGTTTTAAGTACACAGGAGAAGTGGCAAAAACATGTCGAATGGTTCCACTTTGGTCTTCCTGTTCCAACATTTTCAGTGCACATTATTTCCTGCCACATTTCTTTCCTTTAATTGATGCCCATGCCGGTCGAAGTGCTTTTAGGCACGTGGTATCTCTGGATCCTCGGATGTGTATCTTCTTTTTATTGCGTAAGCATGCTCAATGAAGCAGCTACATCCACTTGAATTCTGCGTTACTTTCGTCGCGAGGAATTCCCGAGGGTTGTTATAAAGAAAGAATAGTTTCGCTTCCACTTGCTGATTTCTTTTTTGGAAATATCAGAAAATCCTGAAAAATTAGTTTAGAGATTCCACCCACTATAAATCAATATTAAAACATATATGGATTACAAAAATATTTCTTTAATTATCTAAAAACATAAGAATTGATGAATCATTCGTCAGTTAAATGCATGAAGCATTTATCAACTTGTCAATAAAGTATTGACCAGTAGTTATTGATAGCGCAGTAAATAAGTCATCCGTCAAGTCAGATACACTGAAAACTTTATATCCGAAATCCGACGCCTTGCAGCAGAATTCCCCAGCATCGTCCATCTTCTCTAATTCCAAGGAACTTGAACAGCGTGGAAGAAAACCAGTAGCCGAGCCTTAATTTCGCCGCGTCTGGCACGCAAGGTAAAACCAGACTCTGGAATTTTGGTAGAATCGATCTTATTCACTTTCTGCTGGTTCGTCGTTCTTGTCGCGAAAATTCACGGAATTCACCTCGCGAACGGACGATCACGAAGGAAGCTGGTCGATAGAAATAGATCCGTCGGTTTTCCCTTGCAGATCTTCGAGTTAAATACACTAAAGTTACAGTTGCGAAGAAAGTCTCTCGCAATGAGTCTTGTACACTATGACAAGACCGATTATCCTGCGCTTGCACTACCCCTTATTGCGCAAAAAGCACCCTGACGCCAATTATGCAAATTAACAACCGTCGCGTAACGACGTCATCAATTTACATATGCATGAGCGAATAGTAGAATCGTAGAAATTGGAGTGCGAGGCAGGGGAAGAAGTATATAGGTTCGTCCTTTTATTGGATCTATGTGATCCATGGCCTCCGATAGTGATTCAAAGGGGAAACTTTTGTAAATTTCGACTGAATAAAAAAGAAACTGTAAGGTTTCTACTCAAAGATCGGTAATAACAAAAAATTTCTGGTAGAAGTTCCAAGCTTCTCTCGAAAGTTTTTACAAGGAATGAATATGTACAATTAATCTATTTCAGGAAAAACGTCAATCAATTTCGATGTAATAGTACATTTATCATAACTCCTATCATCTCGTATAAAAGCTATTGAATAAATATCAATTTATTTATACCTTCATTATTTATCTCAATATCTAAATTTATTACACGAGTTTAATAATTCTATTTCTCATAGAGCTTTGAACTAAGTTCGCAAATGGAACAAATTACATCGATAATCTGTTTATGATAGGGGCTAATAACTTTGCATTAAGAGGGGACTTATAGCGTGTCGCACATCGAATACCAGCTTTCCGAAAGAAAAATGATAATCCGATTAGCGCCCGTCTGCGTGCAAGAGTCCTCGCTTTTAATTATCAAAATAGTTTAAGGTTGTCCATAGAATGCATCCGCGTGTGTTGCGGCAAACGCGAGGTGGACGATCCCTAAGAAATTACGGGGAATATAAAGCGGGTTTAAATTTAAACTCCACCGTCTCTAACACCATCCTGGTCGCCTTTAAACGCAAGCTTGGCAGAAATGCATTGCAAGCCTGACTCGCGTAGTCTCTCGTTTACACTAATAATAGCTCCTTGCATCGAGTCACTAATTCACCGGCATCCGAAAACTCAAATACTGCAAATTGGTGACAATCTGCTGAATGCAACAATTATTTCTTGCAATTATTTCTCCACCCAAATAGTCAATTAACATTAGATATCACTGTTGCGTAAACTGTCTCAAATGAACTTCTAAAACAATATATTATACTCAAGTCCATTATCGATTAGAGAAAAATTTAAGTTTTGAATAAAACTCATAGCAAACTTTCTAGAAAAATGTGTAATCGTTTTTATATCATATTTTAATAAAAGACAATCATTTCAACCATTACTAAGTACGGTTCAATGCTTCCAACAGCCATTTATACCACTTAAATCTATATCCAGCGTTACTGAAACAATTTTAGCAAGAGATCGCAAAGTGGATTCCAAGCAATTCTATGAATATTTCATACATTTCCTGGCCTTTAACCGCACGATAAAGGTTGAAAGCACCGCAATAACCACCCTCAGTGTTACCGCCAAACTGCATTCCGTACAATTCTATGAATATTTCATTTGTTACAAGATCACTGTTATGAGAAACATCCTAAAACCGTAACGATATCTTCGGGCATGTATCTTCATCAGCATTGAGTTCATGAGAGATTAAGCTGAGCCATTCACGAAAGCAAACATTAATCAGTGTGTGAGGTAAATACTTGAGTGAATCGAACAGAGTGCACTAAGGCCAATTTGGAAAGTAGGAATCACCCTAAGAGCGGTGGTAACCGCCAACCGGCTATGCTCCAGAACGAACGGAGGCTGTCGAAGGAACCTCTGGAAAGATATTCCGGTTGGCGAATAAATTGCCGATGGCAAGGCCACAACTAACAGCCGCCAGTCTGGCGTCGATACTGCTACTGCCGTTTCCACGCACACGAGCAATGCGGGCTGCCAGGAAGACGTGAATCTGTATCCTTCCTTCACCTCACCTTTCTTCTATTACCTCTTCTTTCCTTCTTCACTTTTTCTTTCTTCTTCTTCTTCTTCTTCTTCTTCTTGTGTCTCCTGCTTCTTCTACATCAGCTTCGTCCTTAGCTTTGACCTCTTATTTCAATCTGTTCGCAAAGCTTTTATCTTCATCTTCGTCCTTTCGACGAATCGAGTACCCGATTTCACACCAGCCTCGATAGATCCACAATCGCACAGGATGCGAATAAAATTTCGCCCGTCGCGTATCTCGTATTTTCCGAGTACTACTCGTGAGATGGTACGTGCGATTAAGAAGTCAACGGTTGCATCCGGAGGCGCGCGATCATTTTCTACAGCTTCTCCTCCTATCGTTGGTTTCGAACTTTGCGCTTCAGTGTTCACGGAATTCCTGGTATTCAGTCGCGAAAGTGCTTTGATGTTGATTTTGGAAAATCATACTGATTCCTAAATGCTATAAAATGTAGTGAAATATAATTTGTGTATATCGATATATGAACACGATGTCTTTATAGAATTACATTTTAATATAAGTATTAAAGTTAAAATTAGAATATTTTACTGATTCTATTAGGATTATTCCCATAAATTAACTAATTTTACTATATTTCTCATAATCTCTATTTTAGTGTTGAATACACGTTGCTGACGTATTTATTAAAATCAATATTCTAAATACAATACATTTTCCAACTACAGAATGCAATTTTGGCTAGCAGAGAAACTTAGATTAGTTCAATCTAACGTGAAAATTTTATCAGAAATCCTGAACAAAGCACTGGCAGTACATTGCATGGCACTGATATGTGGAGGCTAAACCTAACGGACGACTGTTTTATCAAGCCGAGAACAGGTAGGTATTCATGATGTAAATTTGTAACGCGTCTCGCCAGAAATCTGTCGTCACGCATATCAGTGATAAGCTCCTGATCGATGTGCTCTGAACATCCGGAAAATCCACGGCCGAAGCCTGATGCAAAAGTTACGATATAGCAGTGCTAAATTACCAAGATACCAATCCTCTCATACATTTCATTTCTACGTAGAACTCTCATCGGACAAACACGAGGCATTTCAGGTTTTTGCTGTAGAAATAGTTTACCTGGAACTCGTACAGAAATATCTACAATGATATCATGTGCAAACTATCCAGTTGCTGATGAAATGTTAGTTTCGAATTCATATAATTTCTGTCGTAAAACTGCTTAAACCATTTCCAGGAAACACATTGAACGCAATCTCACGATCATTGTGGAAGTACCTATTGCAAGGACTGTAATTAATTTTCCTGAACATCGAACCAAAGACAAAGTTGATGATGAGAAATAGTCATAAATAGCGTCATAAAATCACACGGATCGAATGAATGTCTCGCGTTTTGCTTGTTGTGACCAATGCCACGCTTCGAAACCTATAGTGGAATCTGTTTGCGTTCTCGTGGCAGAAGCCGCACTGACAAGGCAATAAATAAATAGCATTGCCATTCGCAACGTGCGATCGGATCGTAAGAAATATGGTCACTGAATGGGAAAAACCTTTTTCCAGCTTGCAATCTGTGGCACTATACACTTGCACTCTTTGGCTCTATACACTTTTTCATTCAACAGTGATAAATTGACGGATAACGTCGACTCTGAATCTACAGTAAGAACTATTACGTGACGCGTTACTTAATTCGTGAAATATGTGTGACGTGAGAATTATAAAGGATTGTGGAATGTGCTTATACTTCAAGATTTTTGTCCTGTCGCTCTAACAAAGAGTGGTTTCGCAACTGACACATCCGTAACAGAAAAAAACGCGTAAAGGGAACGGAGATAATATATTCTATTTTGTTAAAACAGAATATTATCCATATACGGTGTTCATTGTTTATTGTATAATATTAAGTAATTCGCAAACATTAAGGAATCTCATACACATTGCCGCTACAACGTATCGCACATTTAATATATTTAAAAAAGAGTAACCTGAGTTGCATTAAACATTAAGATTAATGCCGAGTGCCTTATTATACTTTATGATTCTCGTATATTGCCATCATAAGAATCTCGCGAACTGCCGATAGTTTAAGTTATCTATACTGAGAAAAGTATAAAATAAATGTTTCAACTTTCAATTCTTGTAAAGTTCAATGTTCTCGTATTTTTTGTGTTTGCCACTGACAAATATGCTATGATCGTTTGCCACGGGCAGTGATTGTATATGGTACTGCGATATCACTTTCATCAGGATATCAGTTTCACGACCCATTTAAATATGTGTCCACCCACCAACGTCTGGGACGTTTCTCAAAGTTCCGTATTAGAGAGACAACAGTATGATACTGATGCGGAGTAAAAAAAAAAAATCGTACGGTTTTATTATCGGTACATTTCGGTTTAAGAAGCACAAAGCTTCTAACGTCTTGCTTCGATGCGAAGATCTGTGTTGTAACAGTTCGAGGCTACGCTCGTAAAGGGTAAATTAAACTAATCGTATTATGTTTTATTTTGCATTACTCATGGTAATTTGGAATGATCAGTCTCTTCTCCTAAGAGGTTTCGTCCGTCTCCACATAATCATAATCCCCTTCATTTGAGCTGAGCTACGAAACAACAGTTTTTCTATGTATCGTGAGAAATATAAGTTAGTGAAAGATCGTATTTATTATGTGCATGAAAGCGCCTAAGTTTGGTAAGCCGCGCTTCAGCTTCTTGGAAGGGAGACAATTTTATGAAGCAATACGAATTCACCGCGTGGTACGTCTGGTAGTATTTCGTAACTGTTTCTCTATTTCGAACTGCCTTAAATCTGCTCTCTGTAGAAAATCTTGTTTTTCTAAATAGCCATCCTTGCCCTTATTGAAGGTAGTAATTTCCTCTTCCAGATTTTCCTGCTTCTTGTAACTGTCCCAATCTAGTTTAGACTTTTCTAACGTACTAATTTTTGCTTTCTTTCCTAACTGACCAAGAACGGAGGAAATTCCACCAAGACCACCACGCCTGGCGCCCCTCCCTCTGCTAGAACCTCTACTGGCCGAAGAAGAATCCTCTGTTTTTGTAGAGTTTTCTGCTGACGATAGACTTAATCTTGCTTCCGCAGAATCAACTGGAACTTCTTTCTCTATCTTCACTTCTTCCCCAGCAAACTCAAAAACTTTTGTTATTTTCACCTTTTCCTCTACTTTTGGTTTTACTAATGGCGATGGTTTCTGTTTGGAACTGTTTGTAGATTCTTGAGCCTGGGATTTGGATTTTGGCGTAGTCGATCCTAGAACAAAAGTGTCTGTATTTAAACTTCATTCGTAAGTTGAAAATTAAACATATTTTGCAATTATTAAAAATAAATACCAGTATCTTTCATGAAATCTGCCCACAAGGAATCAGCCCGCTTTTTCTGTTCCTCTTCCGTTAACTCTTTAGTTCCTTTGGATGCTTCATCTTCGTTTTCGTCATTGTCATCATTTACTTCCAATGTTTTTCTGCGTTTTTTACTCTTGGATTTGCCACCTTTCGATCTTTTTCTGCCCTTCTTTTTATTGTCCTTTCTTTTATTCTCATCATTTTCATCTTCTGAACCACTCTCTGCGTCACCTTCGGAGTCTACTTCGGAAACTGGCTCATTGTCTAATCCTTCAGGAACATAATCCTCGTCGTCTTCATCAGAATCTGATGGCAGTTGGTGTTCTTCAGCCATTATTAATAAGTGCGTTCACAATACCTCCTAAAGGATGGAACCAATTATTCCATGAATGATTATTATATAATTCTTAAGGGGCACTCGGTAACGCAGATAGCATAAACAATACGATCTTTATATTCAGCAAGGTCCAGAGCATGTCATAAGTGACATATATTATATTCTAATACATGTCAACCATTTAAATCTATTGTAAATTTAACAAAACATCTATGAAACTAATTGTATTGCTTCTTTTCAGAATAAAAGAAAACACGAGCAATATGTAAGATAACAACATTTAATTGGTCATATCATTCGCGATACAATTCAATAGCGCCTTATTTGTCCGGGAATTCATTTTCCCGCTAATGTGCAAGATTGATTTAACGATTAGTGTTATTTAGAACAGACAATACAAATTGTATAAGTGCAACTCGATGAAAGATTCCTTTTATTATCAGCATTAGATACAAAATCATTAAGAATTTCTAACACAATAATTTACTACTCTCGTTACAAGCATGGTACTGTTTTGTGACTCACGTTTTTTTAAAAAAATACAGGTTGGCGTCAGGCTAGGTCAGTCGCAAATTATACTAGGTCTTCGACCACATTCGCGAACCTTCGTTTTTGAGAAAAATGTCGAAGGTTTTCTTTATACGATGCGCACAATTCTCTTTTTTGCCGAATTCAATTCTTCTCGATGCAGCAATGGAAACACAGACACATGAAAAATCATTAAAGAGAAAACGATCAAAAAGTTGCGATCATTTCAGGATTCGCGAATGCGTATACCTGGCATCGCAAGCCATGTTGCGCTGTTGCGATTTACTCGCCATCTAGGCATGTCAGATCGATTTTCGACTAAATTCAACTCCTACTTCTTCGAAAATTACACACTGATTTACTTAAATAATTACAGGACAAATTGCGATAACCGGTTCTCCATGAAATACTCTAAACGTAATTGACATTGTAATTCGACTGCACTTTGAAAACCTGTAACTTTCGTGAGTTATTTCAAGAACGATGCTGTGGATTCGCTTGCACAGCAGGAACAGTATACTAGTGACATCTATGTATAAGGCTACATTAGGTTACACGTTTGATATCACTTCTCTCTTACATATACTATTCATGCCCACATTGTGAAAGAAAAAGATAACAGATATTGAAATCATTGTACTTGCTATTTCTTAAATATTGTAATTGAAATTTCACCTTTATACTTCCATACCTTCCTACTTTCGCTGACATGTTTAAACAAAATAAAGCAACACTTCACCAACCTATTTACTTTCATTTTGAAGATTAATTTTTGTACCGAAATTCAGGGGGAGAAAATAATATTATTATGTAAAATAGAGTAATTAATAAACAAAATGTTAAGCGAATACAACTTAGCTCTCATTTTATATCCTATATTTTAATAGATAAATTCAATAAATAATTTAAATAGTGTTACGTAAAAATGTAAAGTCTTTGAAGTCTGTACGAGTGATATAAAGTTGCATTAGGTTGAAAATACTTTTCATCCGATTCTCGTAATTCAAGGGTATTCCCTTGCGTTGCGTTTCAAACTGTACCAAGAAAAGAATAAGACAAATCTTGTAGCTAGGTGTCACATTGCTAAGAGATTTTCACGAATTTTTGAAGCAGTAACTCAACTTCTCCAGGATACTAACTAGGAGCAGTGGGGTCACTGCAAACCTCGTATTACAGGATCCATTTCGAATCCTGTGCTTAACGAAACGGATGCCTGTCTGTCCACAGGGATTTTAACCGGATTAATAGATCATACGACTTCTCCTAGAACAAGCGTGTAAATGAGGAAAGGACTAAAAGGAGAACAAAAAAGACATATGTCATTCATGTTAAAGACGACAAACTACCACAAATCACTGCCAGATGCATTGGCACGAGTCATTATATGGAGAAAATTCTTTTTCGACTAATTCTTAGAAACAATACTTTTCTTCCTATTACGTTATTAAAAATATTACAAATTATCAAGCGCGACTCAAATTCTGATAAATATAAAATTCTACTAAAAATCAAGTGAAACTAAATACGATTGTCAAAAATGAAATTAAAATATCAAAACAACGATCTTCTGAATTACTTCAACTTGATCGTACTTAATGTGCTGTTTTATCTGATATATAACGGTGTCAAAGTGTTTCCTATATTTTCAACATATCAAATAATAATTTTCCGGTCTCTCATCCAAAGTAAGTGCAAACTTCTCAAGTGATATTGTCAATCAAGAATCGTGAAAATCTTAGGATGCCTCGATTTCGGAATTGGGGTATGGAAGTTGGTCGAAGGTCCAAGGAACCACAACAAGAGGAACACGATCCAGTAAAATAATATACGAGAGGAATGTGTCGGTATTCCGGAAGACAAGGGTTTTAAAGTAGGGGAAGTTTCATACGAAATGAGTCTATTCGTGGCACTAGATTTCGAAGGAAGATGCAAGAGAGAAGGATGGTCCAGGTGGTCGCAGATGACGCAGCGTTCAAACGATTGGCCGAGTACCACTACCAGACGAAGAAGAGGTGGACCAAATCTTCGTGTAGGAGGATGTTTTCCATACTAGCAAAGCTCCGCCCGATTTTCTGGCGTACTCAAATCACTCTCTTTCTCCAACGATGTTTTTCTTCTTCCGCTTTTACCCTCCTCCCACAATTCTTGGCCACTTCGTAGTCTTCTTCTGCAGCCACTTTAACTCACAATTAGTTTCGCGCGAGCATCCTAACCCACCGTGACATTCCAACCGAAATTACATTAAAAAATTCTCGTCAGTTTAACAGGCAACAGTTGAGGTGTGTTAACTTTTTTGTCTTGCGATGAGTATCTTTCGTTCGAAGTGATTTCACGCTGTCCTCGGGATTTCAATTTTCTTCTCACTGACACTCACGTTTTACTCACTAGCGATTATTTACCACTATTCTTTCTGTTAATTAAAAATGACAATTTCGGTGGTTTCTATTTGTCATTCGGTGTGATCTAAATATCCACATAAAAACACATTGTCCGAAGAGAACAGTGCAACTTGTCAAATTGAAGCTACGGATGTGTTGGATTCAGAAAAGCTACTCTGAAAATTGCAGAAAATGCCACGAAAACGGCGCGCATCGACTCCAACAATGGACGGCGACGAGGATGAGTTTCTTTCCGAGGAGAAATACGCGAAGGATGATTTGGACAGCCGTGCACCGAGAAATGCAGCTAATGCACGTGAACGTGCCCGCATGAGAGTCCTTAGCAAAGCATTTTGCAGACTAAAGACGACTTTACCATGGGTACCAGCCGATACCAAGCTAAGTAAACTGGACACTCTTCGTCTTGCAGCCACTTACATCGCTCATCTTCGTGCGGTCCTTCGAGACGATGGCGAAACACATCCAGATACAACTAGATCTCTATCCCTCGCTTTGGTAAGTTTATTATAAAACTAATATTAATAAAACGTTTGATAAATGAAGCTCAACTTCCCTCATAACTAATATTTTTATCATCGCTATGTTCTACATTTGCCGTCGGAACATAAACAGTAGCAAACCATACAGATCTCTAACGTTATATTAACAATTACATTTTTATACAGTAATTATTAATATAATATTATCTTTACCGTTCCGCGCCGTTTCGAATCTACTAATTAATTTGCAATCTTATCGAGATAAGAATCTGCTTTAATGCAGGTTTTTATCATAATTTGAAATTTGTAATAATTCTTAAGATTTTATGAAAAACGAAAGTAACCAGGTGGATCCACTCGGCCGTGGCGCATGCCGTCTTAGAAGTCACTTTTCTGTTTACGTCTCTCCAGGTGGATCGAATCACTTTCAACCCTCGCACTCAACCTTTCCTCCATTAATCCAAAATTAGTTCCGTTGTTTAAAGAGCATTGCTCGCTCATTTTATTCCACTCAATAACTACGTTTCCGCCTGTTTCTACTTGCGAAAAACCAGAAGTATTTATTATGAATTTCTAAATAATGATAATCGTGCTTCAATTCGCTATATCTATTTATTTTAAAATATAGACCAAAAAATAAAGACGTTTCAATAAAGATTTGTATGTATAAAAGCTGTTGAAATAGTTGAAAGTAATTCTCGAAAAAAACCAGCGAAATTTGCTTTATTGATTTGTAAAAATTAAATCGTGTAGAAAGTCAATTGTTATTAAAGTAATTATATCGCCACATTTTTCTTTCAGTCCTGGCCATTTGCTCTCCAAGGAAACAACGGTACTATGTTAATGAACAATAACAGTTGCAACGTATCATCTGCGTCTTCGAGTCCTAATCAGTATCGCGGACAGCAGGGAGTCCATGAAGTCCAAAACTTCCATCATTCTGGCCATCAGAACATGTCACACGTACGTCACGTTCACGACCCACAGATTTCTTATTTCTAATTCGCTCTTGTTCTTAAGATTATCTTTGAAACACGAGCCACCAACCATGAATGAGTCTTCTCTTATCAATGGCAACGACGAGAACCTCGAAAAAATTCTATTTATTCCAAACTGCCTTACCGTTCTAGTATTTATTGATACGGCTCTAATACGTTTAGTTACATTTGTTACGAAATCGAAAATTAATATAATATTATAATTGTACTTGTAACCAAAGAGCGTCAGCTAGTCGAATAAAGTATTCATATTACGTTAATATTGCAACTATTGTTATTGCTTCCTGTTCCTTTGTTAAAAAATTAACTGCGGATTTTTCTAAGGTAACAGATGCCAAAGAAGATTTCGATTCGAAAATATCTACTACTTGTAAACGATACATCGTACATATTTCGAAAGTGTTAATTACTAAGTTTATAGTTTAAAACTTTGGAGTAGATTCATGAACTACTTGATACATTACTGAAAAATCTACATGCGATGCTATATTAGGCGAACAATTGTGTGATCTCTTGTCAGTGACATGCGGATGTCAGGGTGAATACGGATAGGAAGGACGAGCGGAAGGACACAGTAAGGTAAGAAGGATAAAGGAACACAAGTTAAATAAACAGGACGAAGGGCTCTTTGTGTAAACCCGAAACTAAAATAATATATCGTCTTTCTACCGGCAAATCAGTCAGAAATGGGTGTATCGTTTAGATTATTTGTGTGCAAACATAAACCATCTTCCAATGTTTATAAGATCCATCATGTTTTCTCACATTTCCTGACCGCGGTTACAAATTTTTTACAAATCGGCACTCTACTATTTGGAGCTACAATAATAAATCTACTCACATAACATGTAATTTGAATTCTTGTAAGTTTGTCATTGTAATTTGTAAGGTAATAATCAGAAAAATAATATGCTGTACTTATAGATATTACAATAATATAAATTCAGTATAATTTAAATGAATTGCATTCAAAATTAATTAATTCGACTAATTGATTATTATTCGACTAATTAACTAGATAATTAGCGCACTAGATAAATAAGTATATATGAGACTCAAATCAAATCGAAAAACCAAGCTACGGCCGAATGATCAAAAAACCAAAAAGTAACGAGAACTATGCGAATCGTCTCAACTCGAGCAAGGTCGTCGCGTGAATGACACCTGTCGCGCGCGCCTGAGTCGCTTACAGACGCAAGGGTCATACACCCAGGCATTTTCGCAGACTCCAGATCACGATATTAATTCTTGACAGCTAATTTATAACTAACAACTCTAACAATTAATTTATTATTTTCTAACCCTTCAACAATTGAACTCAGGATGTAGACAAAGTCGTTCATGATTATATCGCTCACTGGAATTGAAATCCTCTCAATCCCAATGTGCCGAATAAATCGTAATTAAAATCGAATTCCAATCGAAATTCTAATCAAGAATAATTTTGGAGGACTGGATGTGACTTACCGGGAACGAAGTTTGGCGTGTGACGTCAGTCTCGCTGCCGAGCCGATATACAGAAATGTAGGAATTGAGGGATAATTACCCTCGATAATGTCCTGAATCAATGTATCCCAAGTACACTGGATCCTCGCAGCACTTTTAATACCACTCGCGACCCGAATCACTGGTTTCTCCCACTTTTTTCACGACTTTATTCGGAGCACTAACGCAAATCTGTTGCACTTTTTACACTGTGGTAAAAAAGATGGCGCCCAGCGAGCGCGTCTCTTACCCGTTTAAAACGAGCACTCTGATTGGCCGAAGGAAATCTGGCAGTATATAGGTAGAAGGAGAAGAGCGCCACGTTTAAATGCAGATTATTGCATTAATTCGTATAATCACAGACAAGGTACAAGGGTTTCGTACCTGGTTGACATTTCAGACCATATGTCACAATAAACTGCACAAAGTAAATGTCTATCGTATACCACGTCAACGGTTCTAGTTCTGTCGGTAAGATGATCGTTATATCGATAATAGATCTAACAACGATCTACATGACCGACGCAGTGTTAACGTGATTTCCTAATGGTCGTTGCACGATAGATGTCACCATAAGCATCAATGTCTATACTTTCAACTTATCATCTGAGAAGCCTCTAAGTATTTCAATCCACAGTTCATAAGCTACAATAGTTTTTACATCTCCACTTTCAATCAGCGAACGCGTATTTTAGAAAAGATGTCCTTTCTTCAGGACTAAATTAACGTTCTGTTTTGTTGCACAACAAATAATATAGTAGGATTCCAAATGAGCTAAACATTTCCGTTGAAATTCGCGGGCTAAATTGATGAAAGACCGTCCTTCGCGGGAACGATCGATTATCCCGAGCAGCAAAAAAACGGAGACGACCGAGCGGCTGACTGCAAAAAAGCCAGCTCAACCTTCTCTCGCGGAAGCTACGGATAAGATTACCAAGGTAAGTCGCCGACACGGAGTTACGAAACCCGTTGCGCCAATCCTCTCGGTGAAACATTGACTGTGAACGGGACAAAAAATTTGCGTATATCTTCCTTGATTGCGAATCAAGGCTGAGAAACTGTAGGCCAAGCGGTTCTCTGTCCAACCTAGCCTTAATCGCTGCTGAGAATAAAGGGATTGTTTTATTACCTTCTCAACAATAACTATGACTTCCTTAACGTTGTAAATGATCATGCAATTATTATATTTAGCGTTTCGTGGAAAGGGAAACTTCCATTTTCATTCACGTAACAGTGGAAATGTATCGCAAAGTTGTGATATCAAGCGAAACCAACGCAAGTTGTACAACGTAAGAAAACTTGCTGTGGCTAATTTGAATAACTCATAAAAACGTCGAAATTTATCACTTATTTATAATCCAACATTCTTAACTAATAGAGACACATTTTACACGGATCGCTAAATCGGAGCTAACAAAATCATATGTAACCTGTTCTCTAGTCATTCTCACAGTCCTAAAGCTGAAACATCCTCTGTATGCTTATTAAAATGTGCAGAATACAATAATCTGTTCATAAGACATAATTTATGTTTTCATAGAAATTCTCTGTCTTAATAAAAATTCGTGTCGTAGTTCTGTAAAGTTTCCTCGAAAAAGCGTCACACAGAAATTACGCTTCGCACGACTGTTATCGTGTCCTAAGGAAAAATGACTGCTGATAAGGACACACGTGTTCGAAAGACGAAACGACCGTTTATCCAAGTCACATTAACGGCACATAATCGTGGAATGTCTGTTTCTTGAGTATGTAAGCATCTAGCCGTAACATTTTAAAAAAAACTGTGTTATTCAGTATACTTTACTGTAATTCATGAAAAAGTAATGAAGAAAGAAAATGTTTCTAAGGGTGTTTTTTTTTTAATTGTTATTCTCAAAGGTTCAATATTAATTATTATCGATTTATTCTCCATTTGACATATTTAGTACCTATACAGTATCACTGTAAACAATTCCTTTATCCCTAAAGATAAAAATATAATGCGCATCATATAACAATTCTCAAGGTAAACCCAAGGAAGGTAATGGTAAACTGTTTTTCCTAGAACGAAATATTCCCGATAAAGTACACCAGCACTTAAATGGCTTAATCCCAATCTCACGTGGTGCACTTACGTTTCACTATGTTTTTTTTAACGGTATCAGATTATCTTGAATTTTATCGATGTCTGAGCATTATCGTGTAAGATTCTTTGTCTAAAGCTAAGATCGGGAACACCTGAACGGTCTTAAAAAGGTCGTCACGTAATCTTACAATTACAGATAGGATCTCATAATTATGTACAGTGATTTCGGATCATAGCCATTAAAAATCAATAATTGTCTACAACAGACAATAATTAATTATACCAGACATAAATCATATATCAATTATGATGGGGAAATTCTTTTCTTGAGTTTTAATGGACCTAAGATTACAATGACGAATAAAATATTAAAACAAATATTGAGCAGAAGTAACTTTTAACTTTTAGAAAATATTAAATATTTTTCTGAAGTTCATTGATTATTTTCTACTATAAAATACTAAACAATACTGAAAATATACGATTAATGCTAGTAATGAATTTCAGAGGCTCCATGAATAACACTTATACGTAACTACGATGGTACAAACTTGATTGTGAAACACCTTACGCATTGAGTACTTGTGTACTCGAAATACACGATACAAGACAGAGGTATATAAAGTTATCAGGGCAAAACGAGTGCACAACGAACACCTGGCACTGTTTGGCATCGTACAACAGAGATTATCAGTGTGAAATCGATGATTCCTCAATAAATTCTTCGTCCGGGTGATTAGTAATCGGCCACTCCTGCGACTACTATCGACAAGAACTGGTGACAGGAAACGCTACTTTGCCCAAAATACACGTTCCATTAATTTAGATTTGTGATTATTACTCGAATGATACGATTAACGGAAATACTTAGAACGAGACTAAATTAATACCTGGCACTTAATACAATACGTATTTAATTACTATAACTGGTTAAATCAATTTAATACAAATTGTTTAATTTCAGTATATTATCTCTACGTTTAAATCACTATTATTGTAGATATTGATGTAATATGAAATTTGCAGGAAGACTCGTAACTAACTGAGGTCTGTTAACAATGTCAATATAATCTACTGGTCGTCATGATCGTCTCTACATGTTAAATGAAATATTGATCTGATCGGTCAATGGTGGTCCATCAGTTGAGCTGATTCGATTAAACAAGTTTCCAACTGATGCTTCTACATAACATGCAAATTTGACAATGTTATACTGAAATGTTTGCCGATTCGAATATCTGCAGTTGAAACATAGTTTATATCTAGAAATGTAAATGCTGGATAATTTATCAATGTTATCATATTACATACGAATTTTCCAGTTAATTTATAAAGTACAAGTTGCAGTTATCGGATTTTAAAAAACCACTGACCAAACAAAAGCTTTTGTTTTTTTTCAGTACTTAGCAAGCGAATAATTTTTACCATTAAGATATATTTATCCGGAACACACTCTGCTGGTGTGCTGACCACGTGCGTTTATTGTATTGTCAGAATAAATTATCGTGTCAACCTCACGTCTAGATTAAATCGGCAATGTTTTAATCAGCTGTTCCAATCTCGGGAGTGGTTCTGTTATCGCACCTATTAAACACATGACAATTCCCAATACATTAATGAAAACCATTTGCAAAAAGACATTGTGCGAAATTCATTGACATTTCTAATTGCTCTATTTTATTATTTAACCGGTCTTTAGATATATCTCACCCAATTAAGTTTCATTTTTACACAACACAGAATGTCCCTGACTCAAAGCAAGCAATAGAGGCTATTACGATAGAAATTTATATCTCTTAGCAGAAGACTAATGAAAAATTAACATACCGTGAACTCTAGTACGCTTGGTTACAATTAGAAACATAAACACAGTAGGGATTCGTAAACTGAGGACCCTCAATAGATTTAAACGAACTCTTATATTAGGACAAAGCCTCGAGCCAAAACGATCAGGTATAAATTACAAAGGTAAAGGTACAGGTACAGACTACGACACTAATGAACCTATATCCCGTTTGTTCGAAAGTTTGAAAGTGAGCACTGTACTTTTATTGTGCATTTGAAATACAATCAGTATTTTCTAATTAAGCTTAGGGTACAAATACAGAAAATAAAGTATAAAAATTGGAACCTAAAATGTATTGAGAAGTCCAAGATACCAAGTACACCCGTTTACAGGCAAAGTTCGTGTATGAGTCTGGATCCCGATAGCTAATGGACATAATAAACGTAAGGACACGCGATTTGCATAACGACCTCACGTAAAGTCACGGCCGTCATGGTGCGCATTTTATAAATATCGTCCACGAAAGGTCAGACATGCGAAGGTACCAAAGGAGCAAACACTGTCTGACAATGAATCAACAGGCAAAGCGGACAATGGGCACAGAAGTAGAAAGTGAAGGCATTTACCGAGCACAATCCACCGTCCGAATCATTATGCTACGATAAACTGCTTACATCATAATCGTTCCCTCATTCTGGCGCAGTCTATTGCTCATTTCGCCAGCTTTCTGAGTGCATATTCATGAGTAAGCTTCAACTACTAACTTGGACTACTTACTCAGTAGTTTCCCACCAGATTTTCGCCGAAAACGAGAGAAAATGCGATTTCAACGGTAGTCTGGCCAACTAAGAAAACTCGTGGGAAAAATCTTTTATCTAAGATTTTTGCTCAATAAATTATTTCCATTTTTCGAAAAGTGAGTGATCGATATCCTTTCGTATTGGCTCTATACCCAATCCGTTTCCACGTAATATTTGAAATCAGAATATCAGATGAATTGCTAATATTTGCGAATACTAGAAAGGCAGATCTATGCAAATAAAATTAGAGAAGCTTCTTTTACAAACGCTCTTTCGAGTTAAATGTTAGCATAGCATATTATAGTATATGTATGTATATGCTGCAATACTAGCAGGATGTCAGCGGAAATATTCATCTGCACGCTAAGTTAGAAACCGATGTCAATAGACTTGAGAGCGGCAATTGCTCGCCTGAATTGCAATTATGCTAAATGCAAATTACACACCCGATAGTATAAACTGGTTCGCCGATTACACTTGTCATTATTGTTTATAGGCAGGAACACTCTGTAGTTTTTATCATAGACGTGAGAAACGGCAGGATGTTAAGACCATCTGCAGGACCACGTGTAATATACATCCTATCGCATAATAGCATCGTCCTTTCAGGAGTCTCGTGTAAGTATCTTTTTCCTGAACGCTATTAACAAGGTGTGGATATTATGCATGATTGTACGTACCACTATTTTCTATTTGGAGATGACTCCATGGTATTAATAATCAATTCCTGAATAGCTGAAAATAATTATACATGTAGCATAGAGCGTGTAACTCTCCTATATACTCCATAAGTATGCTTTCTTATACTCCACAAAGAAGTGTATTCTCAAAAGACAATTAGGAAGCGTCCTGTAAAAATGGTCCTGAACTTTATTATCGGTATTATGTTTTATTATATCATCGTTCGGTGCATGGACCTTGCTCTATACAAATCAAGCTTATGTTTAAACAACTATTCTGTCGAAAATAACTATGATTATAAAAACATTCTGCAGTCATATTACAGTAAATATAATATTAAGTAATTTCAACAACTTCGAGATTTATGAACACACAAATATGCGTGTAAATATCTTTCTCAATGAACTTGAACAATGCCAAAGAGAATTGTTCATACTGTGAAGTAGCAAAAAGCGCAGAATCTCGATAGAAACTGCAAAGTTCAGCAGGCGCCAGCATATATCCCGCCTGCCCCACATTTTTCACCCGCACCCCTTCATTTCACTACCCAGCTATTAGATCCTTACGTAAGAATTTTGTCCACCACTCGATTAAGCACGAAATAAGCGCGTGGTATTCGACTCTCAGAAGCCGACATTCACCATCTCGCAGCAGGGTAAGGAACGGCGTGCAATCGGAGCGAAAGAAACGCAGCTGAAAGTCAACACTGGCTCGTAATCGCGGGAATTACCGTATGCTTCAGTCGATCGCAACACGCCAGTGTCCAAGTCTATTCTTAAGAATGGCCATTGATATGCAAACGCAACCGCGGCGTGTTGCGTGCAAGATAAGCTTTATCAGGTTGGCCTACCTAAGTAAGTACACTTACTTATGTGCGCCACTAACTCTCGGTGCACTCTTGGGTGTGTAACTATTTCACCAAGTATGTATAAGGTAAACGTGTTAATTAGACAGTAATAATAATCAAAACTATTCGCTTTGAGTGTCACGTCAAAATAAATAATAATGCTTGTAAATAGTGAAGGAATGTTGGTATGAGTACTTATATGTTGAATAGTTGTTTTTTTGGTATTTAAAGAAAAAAAAAAATAAAGTTACTCATTGTAATGATTGGTACATAGAATATAGAAAGACTAAATAAGGTATATAAAAACAACAATCATTAACCTTGATTTGTACTAACTGAGAAATGCACTGATCGTTCCAAACCACGACGGTATTATACGTAGGTACCGAGCCGATCAATGCTAGTCTCAGTGTAAGTTGGAGTTTGTCGCCGATGATTATGCTAGTCACGTAGACTTTGTTAAACGCACCGAAACGTGTTCCCTCAGAAATTAACGACGCTTCGCTTGCGTAACTTTTGCGTTCGATTATCTGTGGTCTACGCTGGAAGCAGAATTTGCATGAGTAATTTGATGGTGACCCCTCCGATTTATGCTCGAAGCTGCGCGCGGGAGTCGGAGAATCCCCTTTTGCATTTTGCTTGATAAGCGATTCTCTGGGAAGCCAGTGGTTAACGGGTATCATCCGAGCAAAATAAAATTGGGGAAAAATGTTCAATGTTTCTAGAGATCTAAAAATAAATAATGCGTTTGTTTTAAATCGAAAAACCTTTTTCCTCTTTCAATTCCACTCGATATGCTGCTTTGAATATTACAGTAGATTATACGACTGAGTTTATTACTTTTCCAAAGTTACAGGTCATAATTTGGAATGTGCTATTGCAGAATTCCTAGAAAGGAATCACAGTTGTTGAGATACTAAAAATCATTACGTATTTCCTTGCTCCAGGCACGTTTAAACCTCCACTCATAATCGGGCAAACTTTGCTTCCGGCTTCTGACCTCAATTACGTGATTACTTATAACCACATGTCCACGTCTGCCATGCTGCGTGCGCGTTCATAAAGACAAAAAGTTACCTTGAGATTTTTGCAATCTGTATTCCAAATATGATCTCAACGCAAACTCCGTTTTATCTTTTCTGTAGAAAGAAATTTTTATTTGATCTCATAGATCTCTAACGAAAGTTCCTCAAGGATTAATTACATACATTGGTAATATCGAAATTTAAAAACAAAGAATCAAATCATTCAATATACATATTTCAAACTCCATCATTCCTCATCCGCAATAACTCATTTGATTCGTGGTATTTTGCCACTTTTAGCACTTCGTGCCTTCACCCTCATCCTAACAAACAGTCATTTCCCTTCGGTAATTACATCGGGCGCGAGCGCGTAAATTCAGCTGGCGCAATTCCCTAAAAGTCATTAATCGGAGGGAAAAAGCCGTCAGAAGGGAAAAGGGGGAATGGTGGTGATCCGCAGTGGGTGAACAAGCGTTCGTAGCGTGACGTGGATAACCTTTTTGGTGCAGTGTCCGTGGGAGATAACGCGAGGAGGAATGCACCCGGTTGATTTGTGTCGCCGTCCGCTTTGGAAGCAGAGCAGGAGGGGTTTGCGGGGGTCCAGAGGAGCCTAGGTGCGCCCCTGGCTATCGGCTCACAGCCTGGGTTCTCCGGTTCTCTCTCTGCGGCGGCGGTGGCGGCGGCAGCGAGCGAGTGCAGGTGCGCGGCCGCCAGTCTGTCGCCAGGGCCCCCTCCCAGTTTCACCCTCCGTGCCTCTCTCTGGCGACCCTTCCTGCCCTCGCAAGCCTCGCAGAGGACTCGCTTGGCCCGACTGCCCCCCGCCGCAGCGCCACTACCATACCAATCAGTTGTGAGACTGCGGCACCTTCATTCTCAAGACCCACTCTCCTCTCTTCCTCTATCTTCTTCTGTATTCCTATTCTTCCGATGTTTCTTCCTCAATTGGAGTAGCTTGGCATTAATTTGGCTGCTTGTGAAATCTGGATGCGACCCAGAACCTGCTGTCTATAGCTTGTACTAATAGAACTTTTTCCCACATCTGGATTTGGTCCAGGACGAATTTTAGCGGATTTAGCGAACTAATGTACTGACAAGTATATAGATGAAAACTGTGGTGACATAATTATAACAGTTGTAAGGGCTATCTGATAATTGCATTTTCGTTTGTTCTATATTTGACGATATATGTATATTTGGCTAGATATTTTATATTGCAACAGATTCAGGTACACATACCTCAATATGTATAGCAAGTGACCCAGAAAAACAAGAAATGTCTTCGCACTAATAAATGTGCTGCGAGGCAGCTGACTCTTTCACCATCCTCGTATTTTAGGACATCATAGCTGCAGGTTGAAATACTGCTTTCTTTGGCTAGTATCGCGTCGCACTCACTCTTACAAAATACTTTCCGTCGAGCTTATCCTATACTCGTGTTCTTCTTCGAGATACCTTAGCCTCCGTCTTTTTTACGGCCGCAACAGGTAGCGCAGGCACAAAGGCCTCCCATGAAACGAAAGCGCCCACGCTCACCGCCGAAAGAACGGCAAGATTTCTTTTTTATGAAAATTACTCTGCTCGCTCGCTGAGAGAAGCAGGATGGCCGCGAGTGCCACAGCTTATCGGGAAATCGATTCCTTCGTGCTTTGTGGAACGGGCAATGAAAGAGCAATGAAATTTTATGGGATATGGAGCACGTGTTTGAGTGTTATACACGACGATTTGCTGAATCTATAACCGCATGGTAACTCTACTGATACGGGTGCGCACGTTTACGCAGCCCAACGTGGCATTTGCATTTTCTGTTTTAAAGGTCCTTTTTCAACAGAACATTCAACCAACACTCTAGCAATTCGCTATTTATCGCAAGAATGAAACCATTGTGGTGCGAATTCTTGCAAAAATGTGTTACAATTCTTACGATAATGTTACTAATTTAAGAGATAAAACAATAGTGATACAAAAATCTACAAGTATAACGAGTAGCTGAAATATTGCTAAGTCGTCATCGCAGCTTTTAAGATTCGAAAAACAAAATAAAACAGGGTCATGAGAAATAGAGCTTTGAAATAACTATAATTTGTATTACGGAAGCATACATATCTACATAGTATGTTGTATTGAAAATAAAGTTAATGCTGCAGTGAGTAAGATTTCTATACTTGGTATTCAGAGACACGAACGCCCAGACAAAATGTTGCTTAACCTATTACCGCCAATAGGGAAAGACTACTAATGATCCATAGTAGGTTCTGCCAAATCGAGTGGATTAATGGTCACGTTCGTACTCACTCAGCGATAAAGATAGGTCTAGAGAAAGAAGAAAGGATTTCTGAAGGTGAGAGACCTTCATAAATAGCTGGGTGGCCGTGTATCAGGCACGACAGAACAGGCCAGGACACGTCCGAACTCACAGAGATCTGTGCGTGAGCCGTAGAAAAGGAATTTAAAGAAAATACCAAGATCTCGTACACTTTGGAGCGGTTTGTGTCAGACGAAATTCTTCAGTGGCTTAGCTCGGTACCTAATGCTACTTGGAATGCAGCGAAGACAAAGCTAGTGCTTCAGAAAAACAACTTATAGCTGTCAATATAGTTAAACTTCCTTGAATTATTTTATACCAACTATTCTACGTACTTTGTTTTTCAAAAAAATGTGAATCCGAACATTTGATTTCTCTAATTTTATCGAAAATATTCATTTATTTTACTTTATTATTGTATTTTAGTAAAATTTCAATGAAAAGGATCACCAATAACTTACAAAGAAATTAGCAATATACAATAATGCTTCTCATAACAAAATAATTCTCTTTCCTTCATATCTTATTTTTTACTAAATCACCGTCTGTTACTACACGTGTATACCTCTGTTGCGTACAATATTTCTTCTCTACTATTTCTTATTATCCCTGGCAACTGTGCTTCACAGCAGAGACAACTGTCAAACAGTTTTTTCCATCTCTTAAACCAGTATGTACGCGTGTACCAAGAAAATTGATGTCACAATTACCAAGTTAAAATTCGCTGCACCTGCGACGTAGTACTTCGCGTTTCTGCTGCCTCGACACGGTACGTGCTAAAAGGTGCGCACTTTGCGAAGCTAGGAAAATCCGTACGTTGCCGCGCCTCACAATTTGCACACGTACGTGGTGCAATTTCGCAGTCGAGATCACTCTTCGCGAAGGCGAAGCAGGATGTCCTTCGAGAATAATGAGAGGCAGCAGAGGCTTCCTGCGAGATCCGTTCCATATTCGTGGGTTCTGGAAACTGGAACGGCAAATGGTACTCGTCAGTACACACTGTGAGTGAGAGCAGTCCCGAAAAACAGTCGATGGCTTGTCAGGCCTCTCGACGAAGCAAAGCACACGGTATTGTCTCATTGGAAGCGGTGACTCAACGCCACTTTTACAGCCGGCTGCTCTTTTCGGTCGGTGAAACGGGTCGTCCTTCGAGGAGGTCAGTTGGAGTCGGAGAAGAAAGACACTCCGCTTTGCGCACTGCCAGAAACAGTGCAGGTACAATATACAGTGTATACCTATGTTCTCACCGCGTGGAAAGATATCGCTGGTTGATCCTTGAAACGAAAATAATGGCATTGTCATGCGAAAACAAATGAGCTGGACTTGTATAAAATCAGCCAAGGAATTCTCTCGCCTACGAGCCACTGTTCCAAATGCATAATGCGGACATAGCCTTAACTCATTCGACGGGATTATGCTACTTCGGGAATTACCATTAACTACAATACCGAATCGAGGCCCACGCATCGTGCAATTTGCTCGATGCGGTCGAGGGAAAGCGGCTGAAAATTTACGAGCTCTCCGCGCGAGCGATCTTCCAAAGAGTCCAACGTTGGTAAACACGGCTTGCAAATTAAAGATTCGACTGCTGACGAGAGAGAGAGAGAGAGTTAGGAAGAGAGTAAGAGAGAAGGGTGGGAGCAGGAGAGCGACGATTAAGGCCACTTCGAGCTACGAGCCATTCCCGGTAAATCCGTCTTTTTATCGATTCCGCTGATCGGCATTTTACTTGCCGTTTTTACCGCACTCGCCTAACTTTACGCCGGCTTAAACGGGCGATAAGTCGTCGGCTAGCGATGCCGTGTAATCGCCAAAACGGTCGCGGCACTCGCCCTACGCGCGAGCTCCCGATTGAGAGAACGCTCGCGTATAATACCTGCCTCGCGTACTCGCGCACCTGTACCTCCGAGCCCCGGTTTACTGCCGTATACTCGCATAGCCACTCTGCCACCTGTGCGACCATCGCCGGCGCACACAGGTGTCTTTCAAAGCGTTTCATTAATTACAAATAGGAAACCCGCGCCTTCTCTGCGCTGGCAGCTCCCGTCACGTTTCGCGGGACACCTGGCCGAATTCTCGGAATTTCACTTGATGACCTCGACCCCCCCTAAAACCTCCCGACTTCCTTGAATCGAGGCTGAAAGGTCGAGCGTGGAATGATTAAAATCACAAATTCGAAGATTGAAAAAATCACTGCTCCCGTGTCATTTAATGACTACAGAGAAATTGTATCATATAACAATAATAATCCGTACCTTCATTACTGTCTGACACACTAAAATTACTGGAACGCGGCTCGAGTGTACTCCTTACCTAGAAGTGCTGATAGATTTGAAGACACTGAAATAGACAACGCACTTCTGACGTCCTCGTTATAGGTGCAACAAAGTGAGTTTAGCACCTCCTGTTTCTATGATCACCGATTTATCATTGCGTACACATTGGATAGCGATTTATTTTGCGTGTTGAACAGAAGGCACCGTCTGCACAAATACATATAACGGTAAACTCGAGAATCTCCAGGTGTTGTTGCGCGTCGCAACACCTGGGCGAGTACTCGAATTTTCTCAGGGACCCCTACCTTCTAAACTCAAGGTTTCCAGGACCCCACTGTGCGCAGATGTAGATCAGAGAGGGTACACCCTTAGATTTGCGTAAGGTCGTCGATATTGCGCGACATCTGCAAATACAAAAACTGTTCTCACTGAACTCAAAGGCGGTTAGCACGCTACACATAGCACAAATGAAAGTAGCGACACTCCAGAGCCTGTATCTGCTAGGCATCGAGGAGTATGTAGTATCTAATATCTATCTCTCTTGCTAAAAGCTATGCAAATAGAACGAACGAACGCAGATCATGCATTGGTTTCTCTGACTAGTACTGTATACTCACGGATCACCGCATCAACGAAACATCGGCTGTCAATGCGCAACCGCTGCAATCGACATCTTTCTCTTCACGGAATAATCTGCCTGTTCCTCCACTCTTTCCATCGAGGGAAAGAGGAGAAACTGTCGATTGAGAGGCGTCACGTTCTTTCAGCCTTCAGGATTTTGCTTTAGAACCTCCTGCCAAACAGCACGCGAGAGTATTTCAATTTCGCGAGCGTCCGAGGGAAACATGCACCTGAAGGCAAAAGCGGTATAGATCCACTGTCAAAAGCGTGTCCTTGCAAGATCATTTAACGGAGGCATCGAGACCGGTAGGGCTTTCGAATACCTTGGAGGGTCTTTTAAAAGACCGAATCCGCACCTGAGGAGCGAACAGCCCCGACGAAGGAGGTCGCCCAAGGCGTTCTCCAATCTTGGCAGAAATTCGAACTCTCCCTTGCGGTTGTCCGACAATAAAACAACGGCGTGGGGTCCCTGTTCGCGATGGAAGAGGGAAGAACGGAAACCGAAGAACTCTCACGAATCCCACGACACTCGTAAGCCGTGAAGGAAGGGCTGCGGGTTCTCCTCGTGGCTCTCTCGGCCCGGTCCAGCGACAGATCTGAATTGCTTCTGAATCCGATCAAAATCTCTGCTTTACGTTTCCCGATACATCATATAGTATATACACAAATATGTATAATATCAAATTTGGTAACTACAGATTTGATTTCGGTATTATACAGTTTTGAGCCACTTATCGTAATGAAGGCATCAGATGTATATACAAGGACCACATTACACATTGTCGGATCAATTACATTAAGGAGTGTAAATATGCGTAGTATGGTTTTGGGTAAACAAGATACAGGGCACCCATACGGGGCATCATCGATTCACATATACTGAGGCCGATTTATGAATGGTATCTACACACGTTCCCACGTTGCTGAATGAGACGTTCGGGTCTCTCACGTTTGGATTATCGTGCGGACTCGTGTTCTCCACGTAAACCGTGCGACTCACCTTTCACGCTTCCCCCCTCAAACCCTACAGTCTAGTTTGGTCCCACGAAAAAAGGAATTTCAGAGGGGTGAGCAGCTACGTATGTACCTCGCAAAAACTGTAGTATCTTTCGATATGACCCAGATCCCGTCGTATCAATTAAACCAAACTGTTTTCTTCGCAATTAGAAAATGAATTATTGCTTCCATGCCCATTTTTGTTACATAAGTATCTTAATTACCTAAGACCTGCGAATGCAGTGAGCGGTCAGTTCTACAAATTGCGAGATCCTTACTGTATGCCTCCGTAAGCTGGGAAAGTGCAAGTAGCCATCGCAATTAGACTCGAGGGTACAGTTACCCTAATTACAAGCCATCACATAGATACAGTAATTATCTAATAATACTTGATTATTGCAACTTCGTGCCAGGTCAAGTAACTTGTATAGACGCTTTTGAACACACGTACATGTAGAAGGGTCAGTACGGAGCCCTAGAAAGCGTCCGATTAGCCTAACGTGGTGAAATGTATGAAAAGAAGAGCACAGATTCCAGTCACGTACAGTTCGCTCCGGAAAAAAGGAGATCGGAGAGTCCTTTGCCAGTGCGGTACAGGAGCATACTGCAGGGCCGTAATACAAAACAGGTGCTTCCAAGAAAAACAGGTGTCCGCTCGTAGCCCTCGCTAGAGGACCCGCCGGTGCGGCTTGGATTGCGGCACTGACAGACGTGCCGACCGCCGGACGAACGACGGACACCTGCACGCCTCCGATTGTACGTAAGATCGGCCCTCCCGAGTCTCACTTTGTCTCATTTCCTCCCACGATTGTCCTCTTTTTCTCTCTCTCACTCTCATCGTTTGTTCGTCCATCTTCTTCCCCGGCATCCTAGTGATCTCTGTTCACCATGCAGCTACCTCTCTGCCCCCTTGTGATTTTCTCTCTTCTTTCCTTCATATCCCTCTCTCTGTCCCCCTCCACACCTACGATGCTCTTGTCCTTCCCATAATCCTGCAGCGCGTCGAACCGAGAGAAATGCAGAACAAGGATGCGAATGCAAGAACGAAGAGACCTCGGAAATCAGAGGAAAATCTACGATCCCTTAGAGCAAACGAGACGAAGCCGGGAGCCAGAGGAAGAAGGAAGCTCGAGTCCAAGCGAGTCAACAAGAGCAGCCCGGGCTGCTGCTGCGTGTGTTGGTACGAGAGGGAGGGAGAAGGAGATAGAAAGACTGACGAGGTACAAGAGAGGAGAGCCTGAATGCTCGGAAGAAGGACGAAGATCGGTCGCTCGAACCAACGGGTGTAGGCGCGCGGGGTTAAGAAGGGTGTGCGCGGCGTATCGGTTGACCGATAAAGATAGAATGCTGGTGCGGTGAAGACGGAGAAAGGCGCTTGCTGGCCTGCAAAAGTAACAACCCGAGAGAAAAAGAGAGGCACGAATGAGGGATAGAACGGGAGAGACTGGAAGAAAAGGAGAGAGAGAGAGAACGATTGGATCGCGGCACGGCAATGTGCCAGAAAAGGAGGTACCGAACGTGTTCAGACGAGGTTTGGTTAAAGAAGGACGAAGAGATCGGGTTATGTCGGAGGCGCCGTGATTCAACCGAACGCGCAGGTGTGCTGCAGACTGGCCGGCGCCTCTTTGGAATGCGCGGCCTCTCTCTCCCCGAGGCATCCGCAGCCCAGACTCGCTCGCTCACCCGGACCCCTCTCTTCGCCTCTGGCCTCCTACCGGGCCGCGCGCTCTACCATCGCCACTCTGCCACTCTCACGACACACACCACGGGAACGCGGATCGAGGGTAGCGATGGGACCAATATCCGCGCGATACCCCGCGGGAAAGTATTCGCTCTTCTCAGCCACCTATTGACGTAGACGGTATCAAATCTCTTTTCCTCCTTACTTTACTCCTTCCTTCTCTCATTTTCTCAGGCACGATCGATAGAACCTGCATTCCTTGAAAGTACAGTGCGGATCTTTGGGACCGTAGGCTGCGTAGGATGACCGTGATACTATCCCGAGATGCGCTGTTGTTAATCTAAACTTTTCAATCTTGGATTTGTAATTACATAGAGTTTTTCAATTGTTTTGGATGTAGCATCGTATTATTGCTACTGTGAATAAAATTAGAAGTTGTGTACTATAGTTGTACTTGTGTAGTTGTTTCCTTCTCTACTATAAAGCTCAGATTTCGCTTCCAATTTGTCCTGGCTTTATCAAGGGCACACCTGTACTTAGAATTGTTAGTACTTAAGTTCCATTTATCAGGATACTAATATGTATTCAGTATATCCGCTGCTTTTCTTGTAATTGAACCACAATTTCTTGCAGATTGCTTATCGAAAAAAATAATATTCCGTTTTGCAAAAACCCTTTCGTTTGAGTATTGAATTTATGAATTTTGCAAGTTGTAAGACTAAAAAGTCCAGATGCAATGGATTGATTATAATTCAGGTGTCAAATATTATAAAATCGCGAATCGCGAGTGAGTGGATCTCAATCGGCGAGCGAAGGAGAGTCTATCGGCTCGGTCCCATCGCTAGCTGCGGGCAACGCAGGCGTAAAGACACGTTCGTGTTGCACGTGTGCCTGTGTGCCTTCAACGACGCTACGTCACGTCCCCTCATGGCAATCAGTGCAGCTGGCCACCAACGCGTTCCCACGGGGCCAAACCGACCAGGCTGGCCAGCTTTGGTCGCCTTTGCGAACGCGCCTCTTACCTCTTACCTCTTTCTTCTTTTCCTTCTCTTTCTTCTCTGTGGCATCCTCTCCTTTGCGACCCTTCTTACCACCTAGCCCTCGACTTCTTCCTTTTCTTCCACCTTCCTCTGCTTCTTCATCTTCTCTTCCTGTTCTTCTTCTCTTTCCTCTCTTTCTCTCCGCCAGTATCTCGAGCTTTTCACCTCGGCTTTATGCCTCCACCTCCACGTTCTTTCGTGAAGATTACTCGCGCTAGTGTAACAACGTTTTTACGCGCTGCACTTGCTGTGTAATTCAAACGGTTCTACCTGACGGAAGAATGAGAGGCCGTATGCGAATTTTTGCTTCGGTCACTGCATCCCAGTAACGCCGTTAATAATTATTCGCCAAACGATTGGCGAATTTTGTCGTTAATTGGTATAGCTAGAGTCAACAGTTAAGACTTAATACCTCACACACTAATGGGAGAGTAATTCCTGAGATGCGTGCTTTGACATTAGCTAAATACCCGGCGCGAATGATAAATTGTGATTAATGGCCAACGATTTATTCTTATCAGAGAGACGATTATGTCTGTGCTGCTGTATACGTTTCCCTGATCCGAGGCCTAGTTTCTGTATATGTGTTCCATCTATGCAGCTTATGTTTAAATTTGGATTATTAAACCGTGACTTCTCATCTTGCCAAGTATGTTACGACTTTACAAGAATATAGTTTATTTCATAAGTACCTACTTATTCTCAGTCACTATAAGTAACCGACGGTGTAATTTGAGAGTGTTTATTCTTCATTCTTCGGAATAGAGAGGAGCATACAATGATTTCTATCAAATTCCAGAATAATTAAATTAATTTCGGAAAACACAAAATCTCTTATGAATTCAAAGTTTTAACATTGACTTTTTACTGGAATTGGACGCGTTTGAAAATACCGTTTAGCAGGAATCGACTCTCCAAGTAGCAGTGAAGACAATTGTCCCTTCTAAGCGTTTCTAATAATAAGCTAAGAAGCGCCTCATTACGAAATTACGCACGTACTAATCGTCAGACAGACGAGCCGCAGGACTTTCATTAAAAACATTTGCACGCACTGAGTCCCTTTGGTTGCAACTCTATTCTCTTGATGCACAAAACGAAACGTTAAGAGTAACGAAAGTGGGGGTCCTCTTTCGAGTTCCTTTTTCTTTTTGTCTTTACCGTCTCTCCTGCCTTCTTACCTTCCAACGAAGTCCATCCTCTTTGTTTTTATCGCTCGTTTTCTTCATTTCTACCGTCGTACCTGCCACCCGCGAAAGAGAGTGGGCCCGCCAGGATGCTACGTACATATACATGCATACATATGCGTCACTTGCTCCCAAGGACCACTTCGTATTTCGTAGTCATGAATGTGTTCGTGGGAGGCTTCATTGCGTGATGTAGCAGAGACGTTAGAATAAGTTTATTATCATGTTACATACTCTTTCTTTCTTTCTTTCTTTCTTTAGTTCCTTTATTGTGAAGAGATGATTTCGCGTCAAACCGTGGTTTGTATCGCACGATGAATTCTATACTGTGCAATTTCGCGTTTAATACAAAAATGGAAGGCAATTGAATATTTGGAATTCTAACAGATGTGGACAGGGAGCGCATTGTTTAATATGTATGTAGTATGACAGCTAATGTTGAATGGGCACGGTCTTTGTACTGCGTCTCGTTATCGATCCACAGAATAAATGATATTGAGTGACATGGCGCTGGTAGTTGACACGCTTTTCGGTTTTTCATGATTCTTAGCCAAGCTTCGATACGGCGAGCACAGCTCGTTGTCGAGAGTTATGGCGACAGGGGTTACGATGGGTTGCTACGGTCAATGAAAGCCTCAATGCCCTGGACGATAGATACCCCTCGCATTTACTGACTCACGAAATAATACTTCTATCCAGATATTATGAGATATCGCGTCTATCTGAGACTGTAGAGAACATTATTCTTACTGTCATATGATTATCTCACTGTATTCTTTTATTGTTAGTATTTCTTCACAAGTTAATACAGACATGTGCCAGTCGGGGGCTACGCATTCACCACTAATAAACCACTTCCTTTCGTTTGAAAATATCTACTTTTGTATCATAAGGTTATCAATCTTTTTGAAAAGTAGTATCTTTGATTAAAAAAAGTGTTAAGCAAAAAACAAAACTCGTACATACTCAGGATATTAACAGCATTATAAAGCAATTGGAACCTACGTTTATGTAAATAGCTACATTTTCTCGCATCACTTCCCCTTGGACCTCGTTACTATGCGTAAAGCCTCGCCTACCGCGTCAAGAGGCATTCTAATTACAATAATTAGATGGTAATAAGATCAATGTTCACCGGATCAAGAATTGCAATCTTTTACTGTCAGTTGATTTTTTCTTCAGTCGCATAAGATCAGACCTCAGCTGGCCAAAACAGGAGTTTACCTGCTGCCACAAGCTTTACAGCCATCCTGGAAACCCACGTATTTGGGTTAAAACTACATGCATTGTGCATTGTGAGGTGCAGCAGGAACCATCCGTAGCATCGCCGTGAGCACTGGGGACGAGTGTTTCACAACCAACAATGTCCAACGGTAACGCGGCATTTCGGAACACCTGAGAGTTACCTGGTACACCAAATACCTGCCTGCTGGCACGATGGGAACACAGTCACTCCCAAAAAGATGGGAATTCGCCGAAACGCCGGTTAGTGAGCATTACGAAACCTTATGCACCCTGAAGTGCGGATAAATGCGTATGGAAATGTAAACGAGCTTTTGAAGATGCCGTCCTTAGAAGTGTACACTGTTATGTCAAGCTTGTATTTATAGATTCTTCTATTACTTTATAATGCCAATGGTTTCGTCTATGAATGCTCCTACTTTGTTCTCTTGTACGCTACCTAATACTATTTTGTAAAAATTGTAGATCTAATGAAAACTTAGTTTCAAGTCGATCGCAGTAAAATCGGAAATATTATTATTTATTGAGGTTTTTAAATAAATTTTACCAATATGAATTTAAAACTTCTATACGTTCCTCGATTGCATATGTATTTTTTTTACATGAAACGAAATCGAACTATTCAGGTGAGTAAAAATGTATAAAAAAAAGCTTATAACTGTGACAACATTGACAATAATCATAATATTATTCATATGCTTGTGAATAATTCATTGCTATAATAGTTCAAATAGTTCATGAAAATTGTCAGTGATAATCGTTTTACATGTTGAAAGCTGTAAATGTAAGACTTGGAATATTCTCGTGTTTGAATGTATGTATGTATGTATGTATCTAGATTAGCATGTGCTCCAAAGTTTCTACATACATACTTGGTTCGTCCCAGAACTCGCATTCGACTATTCCCAGTCCTAAAAACTGTCGGATGTATTGACTGGGCAAAAGAAAGTCTAGAGCTAAGCTAACAATAAGTGTCTTGTCCTGTACCCAGTGCTCTAGATCTCGTTGAGCCCAAGAACAAACCACGCAGCAGGAAAAACAGGTCACGAAGTGTTTCTCGCCGCGTTAAAGTGACCGTCCGGCAGTGCGTGCAGACACGTAGGTGCGCTCGTGGCCACGGATATTTTAAAAACGGATGACGACGTAGTATTTTCGCGGTGCGGCGCGTTTGAACAGCTGCGCAAATAGCGTATCCTCAGCGACATGGTGCGCTGCTGCGATTTTCGTCTCCTCGTTTTCGCTCGCGCCCGTGTATTTTTATTGCCAACCGATTGCCTCGGGGACATTTCTCGCTCGCGCGATCGCGCCCACTGAACCGAGTCGAGTGGCCACCAATCAATAGGACACGGGAGATTTGCTTGCCCGGAGAGTCGCACCGCACTACGCCACCACTTCCTGGCACCCCGCCTCTATCGAATAAAAGAGTATTCGATAGATTCGTCTCGCATAAATGTATATTCGTATTCTGCATTTGAAATCTATTATGTCGGAAGTATGCATTGTTCAAGAAAATTCGCGTTCTTACTTCAAATATTTTGTCTAATTTTATTATTAAAAAATTTCACACCGTGGTCTGATCTGTGATGGTTATGTTAGGAATATTATAATACTAGTATAATATTATTTTAACATAGCGAGATAAGAATCATACGCGATTTCCCAGTATAATTTTACTCATCACACAAAGTGCACGACCAGTGACATCCAACCACTTATCAATCCTTCTATCGCGTTAAACCTTATAAGCCCAGCTCTGAGCACCAAACTATTTGAAACCCTGCATTATTCATCCTCGTTTATTCTCAATTGGAAGAGATCTACACGAGCGGCGTATCTTCGTCACTTGCAAAACTTAAGACGAGTGTCGCTTTTCACGTCAGCTGCCAAGTACATACCACTGAGAATTACGCCTCCCTCCCAACTAAAGGCGAGTATCTAATTGTTTCGCGATTTCACGGCATTCCCCACGTCTCGCTTTCCACGCCATTCTCTGCTCTCGTGACCATAGTACCGGGGAAGCTCTGCGCTTGTAATTAGCACGGTGTTACAACGGCGCGACGTCCATGGTAAGCAACATGCGAGTTGCGAAAACTAACAAGTTCGAATGAATTGAACCCTTTGTATTTGGACATCTTTTTAAAAAAAAAATAGAATTATAAGTAGAATTAATTTGGAACAGACTAAAAATTAAATTCTATTAATACACGTTTGTAGAATACAACTTAAAGTTTAATGTATGCATTCGCTCGAGGCTTTTTCACAGTATGTACCTTAAAACATCTCTCTCAAGTGGAATGCGTTAAAACACGATCAATGATCAGGTAGCATAGCATAAACTGTTTCTGAGATTGTGTTTCCAAATGTTTAAAATTTAACGTATGTATATTATAATAAATTTTGCAGTGTCCAAAATAATTTGAAATTGTCGTTTGGCTCAATTGGTCAGGAATCTCTGGAAATGTGGATTCGGACAGCCAGATGAAGACGACGAGCTCAGCAGAATAAAGGAGGAAGGGAACGAGGCGGAAAGAGCGGAGAGGCGACGAAGCAAGTGTGGGTATATAGTTATAGCCGCCGTGGCCCTGATACGATGTTACAGTCTGTAGGCAGTCGGGAATCGGGAGGGTCGCCCCACAGCTAACACGTGCAAGACGCACGTGCACTCCGAGGGACCACTCTAGCCTCTGGCGCACAATCATCGGATGCCAAGATACACTCCACGGAATAATTTTCGACCGGCACTCCCAGGCCTTCCTCGTTCGACGAGCATGCGGTGAAAAAACTGCGACGTGAAGGAGAACGAGTTTCGTCGATTTAGCGACGCACGCAGATCACCCGTCTTCGAGTCCTTCGATAGATTGAAAATGTCTGCTGGATAGAAAACTCCGTTGATCGGTGTCATCTGCAAACTTCCTTTCAGCGAAATAGATCTAGATATCGTGTTTTATAAAGAACGCTAACCGAAAAATAAAAATTAGATGTATAAGAGACCTATCTTAAAATTGAAACAGGAGGATCTATATAAGATTTAAACAATTTTAACGATATAACAGAGCAGGGACAACTTTAGTTGTACTTACAGTAGACCGCTAAGCATAATACTTACCCCTATGGAGTATTAACGCTACGTCTCCTATCACTATACACAATCAGCTCACGTTAAAAATTTCAGGTATAAAATGCACAATACAGTACTTATTCCTTACGTAAACCAGTATGATTCAGTTTGTTTAGTTAGAGTCTAAGTATCAATGCATCATGACAAAAGGAATTCCACAGTCGACTATTATTGGTTACCGTAAGCATACGTACAGAAAGCAAAGATAAATTAGAACATCGCAATCTTAAACCTTTTCTTATCAGTCATTTGTCATGTTGATTACCAATCTCCTTTCGTGAGAAACTTTCCATCCAACTACCATAAACCAAAAGGACTCTGGAAACAATGAATCTAGCGGTTCAACCTTGCTCTCTAGCACATGTTTCCCGACTTAATCCAACCATTATCTCCTTTCTACATTTCTCCCCGTTGATCCACTATCTCACAACCACCATCGAACTCTTCAATACATACCACCTACCAATCAACATTGCGAGGATCCTCGCAATCGTATCGTTCGCACACCAAAGTACATATACATATATATATGTACTACGTCAGCCAATAGTGATCGCAGCCCTTGCCCATTCTTTGAGCGAGGCTTTCAGGAGTTCGCGTGCAACGTGCCATGGCACGACGTACGTGCAGCGTGCAAATTGCTGCACAAATTTATTCGCGCGAATGTACGAGAGCGTGTAGCATAGGAGGTGAGTAGCTAGAGTGAGCACTGCGAGTACAGGCTATCACAGGCTGGAGGACGTAAGAGCTGCGCGATGCGGCAGGAAGCACACGATTACGGGCCCGCTTTGGGGTCGTTCGTACCGTGTGTACATGTGCATGTAGATGTGCGCCAGCTGCAAAGATGCGCACGGTTTCACCGGTTGCAATCTCGTCGGCCCCGATTTCGATGGGCCGAGCGTGCGCGCTCGCCCGCGCGCTAATTATAGGCATTCCGGCCTTTCTTTACGACAAATCGCTCGCCCGGACAATACTCGCGTTGCGCGCCGCGCTGTATGTGCTGCGCGCGCGAATCTCCACGATTTTATAACGCCTAATTGAACTATGCCGCCGGTAGGCGTAATTGAAATTTCTCCAACCCGTCTGATCTCGCGTGCTACACAGAAATTCGAATATTCCGAACACGCGAGGAATATGCTTGCGCGAGCTTGTTTCACCGATTATGCTTGGATATTCTTGTGACTGAAGTATTACTAGATTCGATGCCACTTGAAGCTCTATTTGTTGGCATCGCGTGGTTACATTAGTTGAACATGATTACCAATTGAGAAATTTCAAGTTTTTTCATTCACACCCTGTGTATCGATAGTATACAGTGATAACGGAAATAGATTGGAAATATTAAATTTAATATCGGAATTACTTATAGTATCCGGATATAATTACAATAATATTAATGCAAGTTTTCAATTCCACAATTACTATTGAGTTCATGTTGCGCTCATCTTTACGATCAAATTTATTTTTTAATATATGTACTCTCACTTTCTGCAGTTTAATTATTGCAAAATAATCCAAACACTTTTACCCTCACGCAAACATGAAATATAATTTACGCTCCAGTTTCATGAGACAGTTCATAATAACTGAAGCCTCTTTTTACACTTAACGAGGGTCACTTATAAAACCGAAACCGGATCTGATGTCTGTATATTAATTGATAATGCCTATTTACTTCTGTACCACATGGATATCGAGTTTCAGTGCATACACTACTGCTTCGTAAAAATTCTGATGCAAAAATTAATCAGAATGCTCGACATCAAATCCGTTAATTTAGTCTAAATGATTCGATTGCAAACTTGTGGAATTTATTCTTTAAAGTATTTAAAGAGAAATTAGTTGATAGGTGTGTGATAGTTTCAATCTTAATAATTCCCGCATCTCACAGTAATACGAGATAGTCGAAGAGAATCGATTCATCATGCAGTTACTTACGTAACTGTGGCCAGTGTTTTATCATGAGAACTTAACGAAAATTGGACACGTATGCCGACTGTAATTGTCCCAAGACGAACAGGAGCCAAAGAATGAGCCGAAGGCAAGAAAATTCGACAAAAAGCTGCCGTTGTAATTTGCAGCGCCATGTATGCATGACCTACTCCCTCGTCTGTCGCATTATGTTACGTTACCATACATTATCGGAGGCAGCCGTTTATTCTGCTGGTCGTGTTGCCGTTGTTCACGAGTCATTGGCGGATTCTCGGATCGTTACATCAGTCATGCTTGAAATGCTGAACTTACAAACAACAATAAAGTGGACGCGTACATTCCTCGGACGCATTGTGCTCAGAATGAAAGATACATATGAGATGACACACCTTTTGAATTGTGACGTTGCTGACCGTTTCATTGTCCGAGGTATACTTCATCATGTTTTTTGAAAAAAAAAAATGTTAGCCACGCTTATTAAAATTGCTTTTCATATTGAAAAGTATATTAAGTACATGCAAATCTATATTTTCTACTATGCAATGAACAAACCAAAGGCACAAAATTATGCGTTGTTCGTTTGAAGGAAGAAATTCTAAAAACGTGAATATTTCATTTTTTTATGGTAAGTGGTGATTTAAAGTGTTACTAATTTCTTTATTATGTTCAGCAGTGACAATTCTTAGTAAGTTTACTATATTGAAAGAATTCTAGAGAAGTAGCTTTGTATAGGATTCGAGAAAATTTTTTTTCATTTGTATGTACTTCAAATCAAACCGAGATTTGTAATCTCGTCGCGTAGATAAGTCAATCGCTTATCCGTAGATGAACGAGGCACTCGTTCAAGTGTGTAGCGAGTACAGCTGACCGAACACCTGGATGCAATGACCGATTCGGCAGAGTCACTTCCTTCAATGATTCATGCGCTTCGAGTTTTTGACTCACGACATTTACCACCTTCATCAATGGTATTTTTATCCAACTACTCGCCGCTTCTCTGTGACAAACTTCTTTACTAAACTCTATAAACTCTTAGTTGAGCCATTACAACTTTATTTCCACGGTAAAAACAACTCACACGGTTTGATAAGGTGTATAGTTATGACTCAACCTTTATTGTGAGTACTCGATATTTTATGATATTCCGATTGACATCCTTTAGATTTCTTATAGTGATCTACGATAAATTACAAAAGTTCCTCGATGAACTAAACTCTTGTCTATTAAATGCAATATCTTTGTTTTTAATTGTATCTATAATTAGTGCGTAA
The DNA here is from genome assembly GCA_963989405.1 of Trypoxylon attenuatum. Lineage (NCBI taxonomy): Eukaryota > Metazoa > Arthropoda > Insecta > Hymenoptera > Crabronidae > Trypoxylon > Trypoxylon attenuatum. Next base: position 11,457,949 of record OZ022489.1, on the reverse strand, counting down.
ATTGTTGACTTATTCGAGCCGACAATTCAAGAAATACGAATCTTTACGTGAGTCACTTGTATGCGTACAAGTACTCTACTCAGAAATATATTTTATCTGTATCCAAAGTTCTGCTGCACTTATTTATCTGTTTGTGTACATTTCTTGGATTAGACTCAGACAGTCATTCCTATCATCGTGCAAATGATTCTTGTAAAAACCAACTAAAGTTATATAACGTTTCAACTCTCTTTCATGGAATAGATGTTTTTCTACTCTTCCCTAAGAGATTGGCGCTTGGTTTCGCACGTATGCTTTCGCGAAAGCGTGCTCAGCGATAGCCTTTTTATAATCCGACGCTTTTACTCGAGAGATTTACGAAAACAATGTCGCAGAAGGCGGTTTTATTTACAGGCGCGGTGCAGACGTGCGTGATCCATCATATATCACCGCATTTCGAAATTCTTCTCGCTCGAGGCTGCTATGTTGTGCCAGGAATATCTCCGACAGAAACGGTACCGAGGAAAATCTATGATTTTTACAAAGGCAGCCGCAGCGGCGTACCTGGTGCAGAGGTTGCTCATGAATCATTCATAACACACGAGATAATAACGACGAGCGATGTCGAAGTCTGCTCTTGACGAATGTGTCCGTAACACGGGGCTAAACTGTCTCTGTGGGACGAGCTTCGATATCGGCCGTACGCGAAATTTCCGCACGACCAGCAAGCTAGTACGGGATAAAATCAATAAATCGTGACTGTAGTCGTGCTACCAGGCGACTCCGTCTGCATCTCTTTGCGTTAATTTCGAGAAAATGTTCCCTTGATTGCGGCGAGTAATAGCGCGCATAAATTGCTGCTGATCGAGCAGCATAGCGCATCCCCCTTCTCCTGTGAGTCGGAGTCTACTAAAAGGGAGTAAAAAATCGTGGACTCGAATCGAATGAAATGGCGCGGCGCTACGGCAACGATAAAACGAAGGAGACAAACTCAAGGGACACAAGCGATTCATGAATCATTCATAATATGTACGTTTCTCGTTACGATAGCCGCATGTCAAACGCGCCGGGATGGTTAATTGTGGTTTTGTTTTTCCTGCATTGGCACCTTGATTTATGTTAATTGTACTTGTGTCGACGAGAGCCACTTGCAACGCACAGGTTTCACCGTCCTATTTCTTCCGTTTTCGTACACACAGACGTTTACGTGTTACATAAATGTATGTGTATACATCAGGCAAATTACCTGATACATATTTTTCAAAACGTGGGTGTTGATACTCATGGAACAATGCTTTTAATTTTCTTATGGTCGAAGAATTTCATCTTCAAACCCGATCGGACAACTGCGCGCTACATAAGCTATAGCCTTGCAACGAGCAGGTTCACGCTCTGATTGACACTCTTCCAAAGCGTGGAACGAAACTCTACCTCGAAAATTCGTGTCAAGATCTATTCGTAAGATTCATTCGATCTAAGTTATGGTTGTACCTAGAAGCAAGTATGCTCGGAAACGATTTTCTACGAAATTGTTGGCAGCGTTTATCTACTGTACGTATATCCTGAATACATATTGCTGTGTTAATTGAAACAACAATTTATGTATCCTTTCAAAATTGTTTATAGTCTTCTGGAAATAAGCTTCCCGGCACTTATAATGATAAATTTGGGCGCAAACGATCAATAGATAATATTTTACATGTACATAGTATGATATACGTAGAATTAACTGTTATGAAATTAACATATAGTTTTGGTATTCTTGATATCACTTGACAGTAGCATGCATTTTGTCTTTCCGATCGAGACTAACCGTAGCGTATGAAGAGGACGAGACACTTCCCTACCCGATGGCTGTAAGTACGGGCGACTCGATTTGAAATTACACTCGGGTCAGCAGGAGTCAATGAGATCCGGTGATCGTAAGGTAGGTACGTGTCCGGCATTAAAGGCGCTCGAGCGACTCATTAGCATGCACGGGAATTTCCATGTAGCTTGCCGCTATTCCTAACGCCGGACATAGGTTTTTTGCTCGAGCTCAACGCCGACCCGACGCTCGTTCCTTTTGGTATCACGCGTCCCGACGACGCCGACGACGACGTTCTCGCGCCGGGAAAGCACCCGAGGGAGTCGTCGCGCACCCAGAATAGACACACAAGAATAATTACCTCGCGAACTTAGGTAGAAAATTAACATCTTCCAACGGCAACTGACCCGCAACTGACCTTACGCTTAGACGGTGTTTTCTATTGTCGTGGCACCGAATAATAATTAAATATACTTCCTTCGGCCTTTTTCATGCCTTGACTCGTGAGATTCAAAAATTGGAAAACGTCATGCGAAACTTTGTTGAAAATTATAAAATGAGAAAACATGCAAATATCTGGATAGAATAATGTTTTCAGTGATGGAGATTGTTTACGATTCGAGCCGTGCTAGGAACAAGTAGCGATAACTTAAAAGGTGCAGTAGCACCTAACAGACCGTGGTTTAGTTGAACCCGTTCCTGCAAAGTCCAATTATGAACTAGAAAACGATGAAGCAATATCTGCCGTTTATTAGATTAGACAGCTAGTAGCGCAAAGCGCGAGACCTCATTGTTACCCCAATTTAGAAAGTCGACAAGTAAATTCAACTTGAGTTCAGTGAACTTTGTCCCATCAACGTCCTCTCAAAGAGGCAGATCGTGCAAAAAGTACCACGACCGAAAGACGTACATGCGAGAGTGTTCCGTATTTTCCGTATCACGTGGGAACCGATTAACACTTCACTCGAGCGTAATAAATGGCTTGATAGTACACCAAGTATCGACATTACGAAATCGTGCCACTTGCGTGGTACCATCGTGCGGAAAGTTAGTTAGTAATTAAAAACTAAAGAATATTGCTTAATCCTGTTGGATAAAGGGTTATTGCAAAGCGGATATCCTTTAGTCGTACATCGAAATCTAAATAAAACTCGTTAGTGTAGTGTCGATGTACCAGTACATATTAAACTGCCTTAGTCAGTAAGAGAGTCATTCGTAATGATGGACTTGGAAATTCATGGGGCAGATTAGCCATAAAAACGTAAAGTAACAGTCGGATTGAAACTGGTTCGCAAAATGAGATAAAAGAACGACAGGATTAAGTTTCAATTACCGAGCAAAGTTTAATGGTTTGCTTACGTGTAATGGCTCACTGATACTAGAAAGTATCACCAGGCTGCTCCCTTGCACACTGACACTACGGGGCAGCGGTTTCGTCAGTTTATTTATTCTCAGGTCAAGGGGAGCCCGCTTCTTAAAGCCGAAGGTCAAGGAGTCAATAAGATCCGGTTGCTCAGGTATGTAACCGTGCAAGTGCTCGGGTCGCACGGGCGCCGTGCGTTTGATTTTATTCCCTGTAATTTTCCACGGAATCCTCGTACTAAATGCCACATCGACAAGCGCTTCAAAATTCTGCGCCGATCGCTTTAGCAGCCTGGGATATCGATCAGCCAAGCTGTACATACTTCTTAGCTTGTGTTTACTGGATTCTATTGTGCCGCGAATGCCAAGCTTCGTTTATTAATCCCTTTTTTTCTGTCGGGGCCTTCTTATTACTAACACTTAATCAGCGCAGCTGGTGCCGCTCACTGTATCATCGGTTTCCGTCGAACGTCACACTTTTTTGCGCTCATTAGTCTAGCTTCTCGAGCAGTCCACAAGGATTCATAATATTTTTTCACCTTGGCAACACGATGTTTTCTAGGGAACCATAGCAATTTGCGAAATAAAATAATCTGTATTGGACGGCCATGGCACGTAACCCATAAACAGGCTGATTTCAGTCTTCTTTTTTTCCGCAACATCTCCACTCACAACGGTAGCTCCTTTCGCTTCAATCGTGAGAGTATAAAATTGCTGGTCTGCTCTCGAGTTCATACCTTTCCCGTATCTGCGATCTTCATAGCCGCAGGTTTTCACGCGTAATGACACGCGTGTCGCTACGCTGGACATCAAGCTTAACGTTACACTTGGCGTTGCTCACTCAATGATCCCGCATTCTTCTCGGCGCTCCCAATTATTTTACACTCCTTGGTCGCTTCTTTCGAGAAGTGTCCGTTGTCGGCCAACTCCACGACATTCCGCGGCTCCATCCTACACCGACTACTCCAACTGGTGCAATGAACGTTTCTCTTTGATGCTATTTCTCCCATCCGAATTTCACTTTGTGCTACAGCGTCCGTATCAACGTCATAACTTTCTGGGTCTGGCACTTTCGAGGAGAATCTTCTGGTAGCTGCATTTCACCGGCAGTAGCTGTTTCAGACTGCGGATCATTATTATTGTAAAAGCTCCCAGTTTTTTCAGTGACAATTTCCTTTGTTCGGATTCAGGAGAAACATTAATTTATTTTGTCAGAATCCAGGTGGTTCTGTTGATCTGTACACTGTTAAGTTAAATTTGTAGCAATTTGAAGGTTGAACGAATCAGAACACCATTCCGGAATGATCTGCCATCCGTAAAATTGAAACACGTGCACAGACCAATCGATTTTCCTTTTCCGGATCATTCGACATTTAAGTCAATGCGTGCCTGGTGCGTGAGACACTATAATTTTGCAAACACATCCTCGAGAATAAACCAGTAAATGATATAAGGTGCATAAGAGAAAATACAAATATGGCTCGTTCAACGAGGTTCAAATTCATTGCGTGCAATGGGGGCCCTATGATTCCATACTCCTGCGCCACTCGACACCCCGTCATTCACAGTATGATTCATTTCTAGCTCTACAGAACAGACGACAATTTCCATTCGTCTCATCTCCGTGGTTCCCCAGACCCCAGCCGGACAATCGACTGCATCCCTTTTTCACAGACGAGAATGTGCATTATCTCGTTCCGCTCAGACTGACTGTGTTACAGCGGGCTACTGGCGATCATCGCGCGAATTCCACATTCTTCGCTTTCCTGCAGGCCCTTATGGCACACATTCCAGGATCCCTGGCGAACGACGCCCTCCGCACCCTCCTCAACTCCCTACACGTGGCACCGGACATCGAGTGGGTTCTTGCACTCACAGTCAGTGGCTTCGAGACTCCGAGTAACCGAAGTCACAGTACCGGACGAAGAATGAAAAGAAAAAAAAAGTCCTGGACGGAGGTAGAGAACCACATTGTTGTATAGGCGCGAACACGTTCAAGCTGAGAAGTCAGAAGCTTGGCGGAGTATGTATACATGTATGTGTATGTATAGAGGCCGATTCAGAATTACAGATGACAAATTATGAGTGACCTAACGAGTGATAACAGAAATACTTCCTTGGCAAATTTTTCTTTTCAAAATGTCCGATAGTGGAGTCTCTTGAAAGTACGAATACTGACGTAGTTACGCATAGAGGATCTATTGTATCTGTACCCTTGTATCAGAAGAAAACCTCGTGTGGAGTCTTCGGAGAAGCTCTTGAATTCTTTTTCAAGACAAGACACGAACTCCTGATAGTTAATCTGCGTTATAAAGAGATACATAGTTGGTTCATCATCCCGATAGAGTGCAGAGAAATTATGACCAGCAGGCTTGAAACGGTCCGTAGAAAACCGTAGCCGGAATCATGGTGTACAGGTTGGCGATGCACGGTACGAGCCCACGAGTGGTGGGCATACACGGTGACGGTGGTTGTCGGCATGCACAGTGGTAGTGACAGCACGTTGGTAGTAGTAGTAGTAGCCGTGATGGCTAGTGGCTGGCGCCGCCGGACGTTCAACAATGGTCGTGGCCCTCTTTTCTCTTCTACCCGCGAGCGGGCCCCCTGATGCATGGTGTGTAGCTCGCCGTGCTCTTCGCCTCTCCTCTCCGGTTCTTTGCCATCCGATCCTATCCTCTTCCACGCCCGGCTTGTCCCGCCGACGCCTCCGGTCCCATGCTCGTCAAACACCCCCGACTACGGTTGGCTTCGACCTGGAGCTCGACCTCTTTTCATGGAACAACGGCCACTCAATTCTCAAAACCCTAACTGTTGGAATTCTTGTGCTCTGAGAGCTCCTAGAATCACCGACATACCGATCTAAGGATCGCTTACTCACGGTGTCGATTTGTTAAACTTATTACTCAAAAACTGTTATAGTATTTACTGTCATTAGAGTGTATTACATTAAGTATATGCAAATTAAAATGATTGTAAAATTGGTTGATCCACTTGGGTCATTTTATTGCATAAGTATGTATAAACTAATTTTATAATTTTATTTTTCACTAGAACTGCACATTTCGTAGTCTCTTCCGTGATAAAATCATAGCTTTGCAATTTCATTTGAAACTTTACATTCTTTTTATCTCAATGCTGAAATAGAATTTTGACTAAATTCGTAATCGGTAATCATGTTACATTAAACCTGTTCGTAAGCTTTGCAATAAATCAACAAAATGTTTTTTGACACATTGCTAAGTACGAATCGAGGTGCAATAAAATAAACTGAAACTTTTTGCATAGTTGTCAAAATTGAAGGTATAAAAATATCATCATGTAAAAAGAAACAATATCTTGTGCATTGTTCGTAGCTAACACTATTCTATTCGGGCAGCGATTGCGCCGTGCAAGTGATGGAGGCGTCGCGGGTACGACAGAGCTAAGTGGGGGAACCTTATAAAAAAGCGCAGGTGAGGGGCGGAGGCCAGTTGACTTCGATCTGTCGAGCCAAGCGGTTGTGTTGCGATACTGCTGCCCTCTGGCTTGCGTTCTCTTTGCGCCGGAGTACCTTAACCATCTTCGCAAACCTTCTGAATCAAAAACACTTGAAACTCGGTTGCGAGATGTTTGCCGCGAGTGACGTGAGCTCGTGATAAAAAATAACACTATAAATAGTCCGCTGTGTGTGTTACTTGTGCTCGACGAACCTCTTCGCAAACAAGAGGAAAGGAGGAGAAAAGTCCAGGGCGGAAAACGAAGTACCTGGGGCTTACGCTCTCCCTCCCCGCACTTCGTGCGCTCTTCAGAGGTTCATTCGATCGATAAATTCACAGAGTGCGTGTTACGTGCGCTACTAAATAACAAGCTGAAAACTTCGGAGCCTTTACATCCAAGGGATTCCAGATTGGATTTGGACGTTTCGAGCTGCTAACAGGATATACTCGTTGTAAGAAGAGCCAAAAGAAAGAAGCGACCACACGTCATGAAGGCCATGGTGGTCAGTCCTGTGGGTGGCAGAGTGCCATCGAGTCGTGGAGTTCTTCACAGCAGTCTAGGAATTAATGGGACAAGGCGAGACCTTGAAGCCGAGGAAGTAGCTGCCTACTTAACCAAATTAAGGTCTCTGGTGCCAGACATGCCGAGAAAAAGGAAGCTCTCCAAGCTCGAAGTGATACAGAGGGTTATTGAATACATCTGTGATCTTCAAACGACTCTGGAGGAAACCAATGTTCATCAGGAATCTGGCGTAACGAAAACAACGCAGCGACAACCGTTACAACCCCTGTTAAATACTAGGACAACCGTGTCAACGACCAGTTCGACAACGGCGTCAACGACAGCGACGACCGCGATGACTGGTACGGTCGCAGAACGGTGACCTGGCATCGAGACTGAACCTCAGTGAGGTCCAAGTCGCTGCGAGGTTGTCCTCGTGGTCTGACCACGGGCTATGCTTCCGGTTCCGCCACCGCGGCACTGTTCGAGTCTTCTTCGGAGAGCTGACGAAACTCTCGGGTCTTTTCGGTCCTGCAGTCGCTTTGAGGACGGTCCCCTTTTTGGAAGGGGCTCTTCAGATTTTCTGAGACCCATTGGATCAATATGGTCGATATGGTCCAGAAGTTACAAAGCTGATGGAAAATCTAGCAGGAGTAGGAAGACTGAAAAGGAGTATAATGTTGGAACGCAGTGGCACCGAAACGTGCCGTGGGTGACCCTGACATTAACAAAACATTCGGTATTTGAGCGATTGTAAAGAATGATGCGAAGGAAAAGGGAAAACAGAGGTCAACAATGAAGAGAAGACAAGAAGCAAAAGAAGAAAAAGAAGAAGAAGAAGAACGATAAGCAGACCCTACACCCAACTTAAGCTCTTTCCTCGAGAAAGGATGTAAATAGTTGTACATAGACTCATCGCATTCCTCGCACGACCTCTCATCGCAATCGATCCACCTCCGCATTATCCCGTTCCTTCTTTTCGTCTCCCTTCGGTAGCCAGCCACCCCCACATGTTCATTCTCTCTCTACTCTCCCAATTAATCCTGATCAGACGTATATTTTGCCGAGTCACTACAGTGGACCGTCTTGTATCGTCTCGCGTACGATTTTGTATTCGAGTACATACTGCGAAAAATTTTCCCGACACAATATTAGTTTCCTGCTGTGCTCTTCATTTATGCTTGGGCCCAGTTCTTTTGGTCGGGACCGGTTAGATGAGGACCCGTTTTAATTTACCACGATCCGGCTCTCTTACCGGTCTTTCCTCGATCTCTTGACCAAATGATTGTAGCCGACAGAACTTGGACGTTATCGCCAATCTGATTTTTAGCTGCAGCGATGTCATTACTGTGCCCCGCCCAACCGGTTTCGAATCGATTTCTTTTTCACGGTTTAAGCCTCTTTTGGAAAAAAAAAATATTCATGGTAGCGATGATCGGTTATCTAGTTTATTTCCCCTCCCACACTCTTCTGTAGATATTAAAAAGAGGAATTAATTTGTATTTAGATTATTATTACATTTATTATCGCATCGCCGGCCCTTTCATATTATTATTATTAAAATGATTATTATTGATTATTATATTATGATTGTTATCGCTTTTCATATTATAATTTAGAAACCCGCCGTAATTATTGTATATTTGCGAAGACTGAAAGGCTGTAAAGTGTAATTATATTGTCGCGCGGGCGTGTCACACTCGCGCTTGAAATAAATACAAACTGTGTCTATAAAATTATGTTCGCGCTTTTTCCTTACCCTCTACCGAATTAGTTAATGGATTTGCGAAGTTAAGGTGAACGTAAAGAAAGTATTGCTACGTGTAACCGGATGTAAACGCCTGTAATCGTTCGGTCGTGCTAACGCGATTATTCAACTACTATTCTAGAGATCGGGCTTCTTGGAAAGCGGGTACAATAACCGGAGTAACCTAGAAGCGGTAGAAAATGATTTTCATTTAACGACCAAAGAAATTATTGAAGAGTCGCTATGATCTCATATCAGGGGGAAAGTGAACAATCGCTATCTATATTTCACAGACTTTACAATCTGTGACGAAATTATGGATATTACATTTCTAAATAAATCTATAATTTTAGATTCCTAAAATGATTGTTAATAACAGAACCGCAAAAGGATTTAGATATTACATGCAGAGTTAACGAACGATACAAAATGATTAAGTGAATCCAATATCATCAATTCCACTAGACTAACGTGAAAGAACAGAAAAGATCGAACCCTATGAGAGATTCATTCCCTACCAGTAACTGAGCGTCATAAGGACCCCTTCCGTTGTTGAACAATTGTATATTGGCCGGTTCCCCGCTTCCTGTATCGCAGAAAGCGGTAAATCCGCGACAGTCGTGAGATAGATTAGGGTGGGGTTAAATGGGCACACGTGTGCGTGGATTATAACGCACACGTGCAGCAGATATCGTAGTGGTCGTTCGGCGCCGTCCTTGCTATCGCTTCCGCTGCGCCGAAGGAGGGCCAGCCTAGCTAGCAGCAGCGATATATCGTCCACCGCGGCGTGTAGGAGTTTGCAAAGTCCGTATTGATCGTCTTCTATCCCAGGTCGCGTGCGCGTTCCTGGGAACACCGAATCCGCAAGATACCCACGGGAACCGACTCCATCCCACTGGCCGTGTCCCTCGGCCCCCAGTTCGCGCCCCCTTCGGCCACTCGAGCCTACTTCGTATTCATGGCTAACACGGTAAGCGAGACTGGTTGCGAAAGAGAGATGAAAAGAGCCTGCACAAGCCTGCAAGGGGTGATGAAGACATGGTCTCTGTGTAGTACATATGCGTATGGCCAGAGGACACGGGGAGAGACAGAGAGAAAATATCTACATGAGGGTGGCGGCAACTACTCGATAGAGTAATAGGACTGTTAGCTGGTGGACGTGCGCTAATAATGGAAATGGAGGCTGACTCACAGTGAGGCAAAAGCACACCCTCCTACGCACGAGACACCCTCTAGTACGCTGGGAGGACTACTGATCGATCGGGGATAAGAACTGCTGCTTCGCCTCCCGCGATCACCAACCGTGAGGCGCTTAGGGAAACCAGATACTCTTTTGGTCATTCCTCTGACTCGACGTTGACGCCCTTTCGCGACTGCGGTTCTTCTACGCACGGAGTATTGAATATCAGATATGAAGGGTTTACGAAGTCCACATGACAGAAAATTTAATCTGTAATACCAGTGCAACTTTCTCTTACGCGCTGAATCATTCATGATTCCGTTAGGTCTATTGCACTTGTAATGTTAATCTATACCTTTATACAGTACTGATATCACGATGTAGAGAGTAGCAATAATGGATAATTGGCATATAATTGGTAACCTGGATCACGATTTTCTACTTTCAGAAATTTACCTGACTGTGGAAAATCCTCACGACTATAAATTCAATTCGTGTACGTATTTTTCAGTGAATAACATTAATTATAAAAAGTACTCTGTCATTTTGAAGCTACTGTCGACAAGGTATTTAAAATTCACAATTTTGTCAAATACAAGCGTAAAAGTTTTTATTTTGGTTTCAATCACTGAGTATTCAATTATTCAATTTATACTTCTTTTAAAAACACATTCTTATCATTAAAAATGTATGTCACCCAGCTGTGTGTACTACATACTTGATTTTTGTTTTATTTGCGATTATGAGGGTAACAACCATTAGAGTACCAATGCCATATTCACGTTGGGAAGATATAAAGTGCAGAATAACGCACGTACCACAAGATCGACGATAATTAATGCTGGAGTAACTGCTCTTTAAAGGATAAAAGAAACCCAAAAGATTTGATCTGCGAGAAAGTTGGATGAGGCAGTATCCTTCTGTACGCCTTCATTTAAAAGATCTTGTAACAAAAATAAACAATGAACAACCACAATATGAACTGTTTAAGCGATTGTTAAATGCAAACACGAATGTTATGTTTACGAGAGGACCTTTCCGTTCTATGAATTGACGATGTTCACAATCTTCGCACAATTCTAGCCATTCGATTTTCGATTAAAATCGGCACTGTAACAACGTTAAGAGTGAAAACTCGCTGACAGATATGTCTACACATGTGCAGTCAGGTACTCTTTAATAGAGTCCTTATCTCTGCCAAGCCAGGCCGCATTTAATCTAATAGATTCTATACTCTGCTGAACTGTTCTCTCAGTTCCCGGTGTTGGATGAGACTGAAAGAATTCTTCGACGTCTTTGGCATAATCTTCACTGACGAAATTCTCGGTTGTGAATTTTACCAAACGAGATATGAGGAAGCCACCTTCATAGCGATCCAACAGGGTTTTCCAATTCTCTTTAAAGAAGTTCCATGCCATAACGCGACCTTTGTAACTTGTCGCTACAGACATAATGGCAAAGACTGTATCTTGGGCTCGTACTTCATCGCTCATTGCAAAATCAAGCACTTTGGCCAATAAAACTTCATCTTTGATTGCACCAAGGGCTCTCAATATTCGATCCTTTTCTTCGTGTAAATCGGCTTCTCTGTACAATCTTAACATCGTTTCGTAAGTATCGATATCGCCAACCGAAAGAACTGCACGATAAACCGGACTGCGTAAGTCTGCTGGTAGTGGGGTTGTTCCAGACACGTGCAATTTGAATCTCTTCTTTGCTTCCTCTATGGTACTTTCGTCATTCAAAGCCGCCATGCGACCGAGCACAAGCGATCTAAGCAGAGTGTCCAGATGACTCTCGTTAGGTTTGGGATCCCAGCCCAATTTGTTATTGACATTACTCATTAAATTACGGCCGTATACTTTGAAGGTATCTTCGAAATCTAAGTGAGATACGAGAACTCCTATCTTCCCCAAGCTATTGACTATACTTGACCATACGGTAAAGTTGTCTTCGTGTTGGAAAGCTTGCATAAGTTCAAGTACTTCGACAGTAGATGCAGCTCCAGCCTGAACCAAAGCAAACAAGTCGTCCAGAAGACCCAACCTGTCTAATGGTGGTAATGTATGATCCTTTACAGCTGGGAATAAGAGCGACAAGGCTTCCGAACTATAACGGGTTCGATAAAATCCGATAGTTCCAGGATTGATCTTCACCCAACTACTCTCAGGTACATCTTTAACAACGAATTCTTGTGTTTTCTCATCCAGTAGCACCTTAAGTACATGTTCCTGAGGATTCTTCGAAGTGCTCACACTTATGGGTATTATCCATTGGCTGTTATCAGGATCAGCCGATCCATCAGCCAAGAATCTTTCTTGAGAGAGAGTCAAAACTCGATCGCTTCCTTCTTGACGATGCTGAACTTTAACTACGGGAAAACCTTGCTGCTTGGTCCAAGTCGACATCACTTTTCGCACAGCTTTGTTACTGGCCTCTTCCAAAGCAGCCCAAAGATCTTCCGTTTCTGCATTCGCATAGCTGTGCCTTTGTAAATACAGATTCATACCCTTTCGAAAATCATCGTCACCAATGTACGAATGTAACATTCGAATAACACATGCTCCTTTGTTGTACGAGATATCGTCAAAAATTTCATCGATCTCGGCAGGATGCCCGACCGGAACTTCAATAGGGTGACTATTTTTCAAAGCGTCTAATTCGAGCGCCCTGATATAAGTGTCAGTTACAAATTGTGTCCAAATATCGTACTCTGGGAAAAGATGCGCTACGCATAAGAATTCAACGAACGAAGCGTAACCTTCGTTCAACCAGAGATGGGTCCACCATTCCATGGTGACAAGATTGCCAAACCACTGATGCGCCAATTCGTGCGCAACTACCAGAGCAATCCATTGTTTCCGGACAGCAGAAGTATTTTGCGGATCGACCAAAAGGCAAGTCTCACGATATGTGACTAGTCCCCAATTCTCCATAGCTCCCGATGAAAAATCAGCGATGGCAATGAGATCAATTTTCGGAAGAGGATACGCAATACCAAAGTACGTTTTGTAATATGGCAATACTTTTGTTGCTACCTCAAGTGCGAATTGACCCTGCTCCTTTTTCGATTTTGGAGTGTAAACGCGGACTAACACACCGTCGCTAGATGTATCTTCCATATAGTCGAATTCACCAACCACTACGGCTACCAAATACGTTGACATAATGGGTGTCCTTTCAAAAGTTAATGTTTCGATCGATCCATTCGTTGTTTGTTCCTTGATCGGCTGAAACAAAAAGGAAGAAATGTTTGTGCTAAAATTTTCAGTACAGTGAAAAAAAAATAAACAATGGTCTCGCCTCTTTTTTTATCCCAAAAAAATCAAAACAGAAAAAAACCGCAAGTGCTAGGCGCTGCTTACCATATTGGAAAGTGCTGTGAGACCAGACGGTACTTTTAGGGTTATATCAAACGTGGCTTTATGTGCTGGTTCATCCCAGCATGGAAAGCAACGTCTAGCATCTGTTGGCTCAAATTGTGTTACGGCTGCGTGTTCGACTGATCCATTGGTCCTGAAATCACAAAAAATATTCCGTTATGCTAAGGATATTCTTTTGCGCTTACCATATTTGACAAAGCCGTAAGTGCTGAGTCAGTAGGCAAATTAAGACGTATCGTAAATGTAGCTTTAAAGGATGGCTCATCCCAACAGGGAAATAATGTGCGAGCTGACGTTGGGCAAAGATAAGTAACAGCACTCCATTGAGTTTGCCTATAAAATTCGTTAATCCATCTTTAACAAATATTTAAATCTACTCCATTTTAATAGACAAGGATTATTCCTTCTCTCAATTTTTTCTTTCGTCGAATCTTCTTGTAATGAAAAATAAATTAAAGAAACGTAATTGACAATATTACCCAATGTATTTGCTTCTATAAAAGCCTTTCATCTTGTCATTGATTTCCCCTACAAAATCCAGGCTCAAGTAGCCAATTTTCCCGACGGGTAATTTCTCGGAAAATAAAAGGGTAGCTGTTTCTTCCGATTGTGACAACTCAATCTTCTTTGCAGGAATAACTTTTCCATTATTGTCATTGAAAGTTACTGTCTTAATATCGATGTCCAAAGCATTTAGAACAATGGTGTCGGTCGATTGTTTCACCTGTAAAGAAACGAATTATCGTTAATAGGATACGTTTGAAGACTAAGCAGAATATTGGAAAATGGAAACGGAGACTTTAATCTTTTTTAGTGTGACTTACTACAACTATTGCTATTACTATTTGTCCTACTAATAGGATGCATCCGAAAACCTTTGAGTGCAATTTTATACAGATTTGGTAGAAATAAATCAATTGAAGCAGAATTTTTAAAAAAAATTATCTTATCGGTGGCTCACAGAGAAATCTGTGTACACATGGTTTACGACCAAATAACGTAGAATACGAGATAATGAGGACCGTTTCTGAGTGTACTGCCACCTGAACCTGCTCACTACGCGACATACTGTAGATATATATAAACTATTCGACTATCGTCGCCATATGGTCAGTAGCCCGTGTCGGCATGCCACAATTCCATTTTCGCGAATGATTGTGACGGCACTTGGTATCCGTTACAAGCTGTTTTGAAAGAGTTGACTTACGTCAATATGCACATTCTCCTTTCCGTCGAAGACAAAAGTTTTGAGATTTGGCGACAGAGTAATATCGTAGTGATAGGGTTGCACGTCCGTAGGCAGCCGGCGAAATGGTTTTTTTTCCGTACTCGACATCACAACGCTTTCGTTCGGGACCTGACTGAAATACCTCGCGAATCCTTTCACGCCGTACTTGTTCTCACGAATGTTTAGTAGTGCCAGATGCAATGAGCTACCAATACCCTTCTCTTTTTGCCGACTCACAACGCGAGCGTATGCACTCACACAGTGGTGAATACGCGACAGCATCCTGCGCGCATGCGCAGCATCGATGTACTAAGGAAGAGACGCGCATTACGCGTACTATGGAAGGTTTCTCGGTGAGAAACAAATCACGTGCGTTCTAATGAAGTTGTATAATACAACATGGTTCCGGCGCCAATTTTGATTCAAAGAAATTGTATATAGAACTTAAGGGGGTACGCTAAGTCCTACTATTACCGACAAAATCCCTAGATTTACCGACGCAAGGATGCGAAAATAGGTTTTAGAATTGAACAGGATTTTTTCTTTCATAAAGCGTATTTCGGACTGGGGCAGGGCTCATTTGAAAGAGGAAGGTTCAATGAAGGAAGCTCTACCGGTACTACCGGCATCGGCCCCGCGGCCCCGGTACTCCCGGCATCGGCCCCGCGGCCCCGGTACTCCCGGCATCGGCCCCGCGGCCCCGGTACTACCGGCATCGGCCCTGGCCCTGGTCCCGGCACCGGCCCCGGCACCGGCCCCGGCATCGGCCCCGCGGCCCCGGTACTCCCGGCATCGGCCCTGGCCCTGGTCCTGGCCCCGGCATCGGCCCCGGCATCGGCCCCGCGGCCCCGGTACTCCCGGCATCGGCCCCGCGGCCCCGGTACTCCCGGCATCGGCCCCGCGGCCCCGGTACTACCGGCATCGGCCCCGCGGCCCCGGTACTCCCGGCATCGGCCCTGGCCCTGGTCCTGGCCCCGGCACCGGCCCCGGCCCCGGCCCCGGCCCCGGCCCCGGCATCGGCCCCGCGGCCCCGGTACTCCCGGCATCGGCCCTGGCCCTGGTCCTGGTCCTGGCCCCGGCATCGGCCCCGGCCCCGGCCCCGGCATCGGCCCCGGTACTCCCGGCATCGGCCCTGGCCCTGGTCCTGGCCCCGGCATCGGCCCCGGCATCGGCCCCGCGGCCCCGGTACTCCCGGCATCGGCCCCGCGGCCCCGGTACTACCGGCATCGGCCCCGCGGCCCCGGGACTACCGGCATCGGCCCCACGACCCCGGGACTCCCGGCATCGGCCCCACGACCCCGGGACTCCCGGCATCGGCCCCGCGGCCCCGGTACTACCGGCATCGGCCCCGCGGCCCCGGGACTCCCGGCATCGGCCCCACGGCCCCGGGGCTCCCGGCATCGGCCCCGGTACCGGCACCGTACACAAAGTACGAAAAGTATCCGCTTGACGCGGATTGTTACTATTTTTCAAAGCGTCTAATTCGAGCGCCCTGATATAAGTGTCAGTTACAAATTGTGTCGG